>OX457126.1:11445171-12645171 GCA_949752895.1 Dendrolimus pini
CCATATTGTAGAGCTGTGGGAAAACTACGGCTGGGAGCTCATTTCAAATCCCCACGGTGCGCAAGAGAAACGTTCTAGAGCCCGTTGCGTAAAAGAGCGAAGCGGCTCAAGGAAGTGGGGATGAATGCCCAGCCGATGGCGTGCGGTGCGGTGCTAAGAAGACGAAGGCACCATTTAGACTTTTTTTTTTTTTTTTTTGAGGCGAGGGAAAATGCTAACCGATTTACGCACTCTCATGGCCGTCACTAGGAAACGGCGCGCATCCACCGGGGGCGATAACGCTAGCAATAGTATGCTTTGTTTGCGCTTCGTCCGCGATGGCTTGACACTGAGGAGTGTGGAAGACTCAGAGCGATGCCGCACGGGCGAGCAACCTCAATACCCACTAAAAACCCCCTCCTCCCGTCGACCCTGCGCTTTTGTTGTGAAGGAAAGACTGAGATATAGAACATAGTTACGCAACAGTCGATCCAGCGCAATAAAGTGCCTGGAGTGTGCCCTGGGAGAACACACCCCACTTCGAAACGGGGGCAGATGAATCCCTTGCGTTGCCTAGTAGCAAGGGGCCCCTCGTACCGGAACCTAACTCAGGGAGGGAAGTAATGCGCGTACCTGCCTCTCCGGGTGCCAGCTGAAGGATGGCGACCTCGGGTGGAGACATTAGCACGCGCTGCAGGACTTCGCTCCCTATCCCTTTCTGCGGCCTCTTTGAGAGACATTACTGCCTCACAGAAAGTAACCGCAGACTCCCAGCGGTCGTCGCTGTGCAACATGGCCGTTACCAAGTCGCCAAGCGATCGGACGGCTCCTACGTGTGTCTCGAGCTCGAAACGCTGAGGCGTCCATGCAGCGCACTCAACAAGCGTGTGGAACGCCGTATCGGGTGCGCCGCATTGGCGGCAGTCCGGGGAAGGCAAGCAGCCCACAATGCGAAACAGATACTGGTCGAAACAACCGTGTCCGGTCAGTATCTGAGTCGTCCTGAAGGTCAGGGTTCCGCTGGTGCGGGTCACCCATCTCTCCAGCTACGGCCTGATTGCATCCACCGTATAGCCGCCGGCCACAGGGTGTTCGAGGTCACGAGACCAGGCGACGAGGCAGCAAGCGGTTTCCCGTTTCCTGACCGTCTCTAATTCGACTTGACAGAAGGTCAGTCCTCTAGCTAGGGCATTCTGCCGGGTGCGACGAACTCTGGACAGGACGTCTGCCTGGAGAGGCCAGGGCAGCTCGCCTGCCAAGAGAGTCGCCGCCGACCACGACACTGTGCGGTACCCCCGTATGGTCCTCACGGCCAGAACCCGCTGCGCGCGGTGCAGCAGGGTTCGGTTGTGGCGGTGAAGCGAATCGGACCAGACGGACGCACCGTAGAGTGCCATACTCCTCAGGATGCCGGAATAAAGCTTCCGCGTCGCACCCCCCGGCCCCCCCACGTTAGGAAGAAGCCTGGAGAGTGCGCCCGCGGAATTCACAAGTTTGGGAACTAGCTGCTCAAAGTGCGCTTTGAACAGCCATTTCCCGTCAAGAACTAGCCCAAGATATTTCATCGTGGGCCCTACTCTAATCGCCACCCCCTGAACTGTAACGGACAAGTCCGGGGGAGGATTCCGGAATTTCCTATGGAACATGACGGCCTCCGTTTTCGCGGGGGAGACCTTCAAGCCCAGCCTAGCTATTCGATCTACGACGATCGCCAACCCGTCGTTGGCGACGTCCACGGATTCCGCAAAAGACGTGGCGCGTGCCGTGAGTAGGGTGTCGTCCGCAAATCAGATCAGCCCTACCCCGGGCCGGACCGTCACCCGAAGGATCCAGTCGTAGCCTACGTTCCAAAGGATCGGCCCGAGGACCGACCCCTGTGGAACGCCGCACGCGACACGTCGCCGACCTAACACGTGATTGGCGGACTCACCGCCCTCCCAAAGGATATGCCGATCTCGCAGGTACTCGCCCAACAGCCTCGTGAGGTACGGGGGGACTCCATGCGCGCGGAGCCCTTCCCTGATCGTCTCATGAGGGAGGCTGTTAAAGGCGTTCGCTATGTCTAGCGATACTGCAAGAACGACGTCCTTCGCTTGGACGGCTTCGTCCGTCAACGCTCGCAGTGTCTCGAAGGCGTCCATCGTGGAGCGCCTCCGCCGAACCCGAACTGCGTATCTGATAGCCCCGGCTCCACAGTGTCTAGATGCTTCACAAGCCGCTCCGCCAAGATCTTCTCGAAGACCTTGGCGACCTCGTTCAGCAGCACTATGGGCCTGAAGGCGGACGGATCGTTGAGAGGCCGACCTCCCTTGGGGATTAGGCACAAACGCCCCTCTTTCCATTGCGACGGGAACCTACCTGCGCGAATACAGGCTTCGAAGAGGTCCCGCAGCTGGCTACGTAGGTGTTTTGCAGCCAGGAAGAGTCGACCTGGAACCCCGTCGGGTCCCGCAGCACCATTCTGACTCCTCCAAAGCCACGCAACGGATTTTTAAGCGGTTTTACCATCAATTTGATAAATATCCTTGAAGGTGTAAGTGAATAAAAAAACTAATTACGTATTTATATAAGTAAAATAGAGCTAGTCCAACTCTATTCCAAATGTCAATAATTCACAGAGTGTCTGAATAAGGTTGAATGGGATTTTCACATTGTTTTTGTTTAATGAGCCAGATAAAAATAATTTCTTTTGATGGGTATATTCTTTACTGCTTTTAAATAATCAAGCAATCATTGATCAGTTTTAATTAGATTTATTGTTTTTTGAAAATAAAATTATTAAAACAACCAGACTTTAGTTTCAATCGTATATTCCGGTGCAAATCCCATGCAATGAAAACATACATATAAAATAATGACATTAGTTGTCTTATCTTGTCATATATTTGTGTACTTAGTACTCATTGACGCTTATATACTAATTATAATTACGTTTTAAATATTTCTAAATCTACAGTAAGTAACTTCAAATAAACAGTTACCTAGCGCGGATATGTTTGTATAAAATATTAGGAAGTCAATGACACAAAAGTAGCAGAGTTTTATTCAACTTCGAAAACACTGGAAAGTTAACTTTAACCACAAACGAGTTTTGTGACAACTGTAAATAATAATATTGAATTGGTAAATAAAAAACCTTCGCATTTTTTCAACAAATAAATGGACCCGTTTGACACGCCATGCGCCATTGGAACATAACTATAAAATACGTTGAGTTATCAGAGATTAAACGCAATGATGAATGCTAATAAAATTTATAAACTTCGTTTAAAAAAACCGACTTCAAAAACTAAAAAACTAAAATGTATAAAATAACTTATTTCTAAAGCTATTATTATTAATATTTATATTATCTAAAACATCTTAAAATCGGTGCTTAGTAATTTTCAAAATATAGTAATTTTTATGTTTTACTTTGCATCGACTTCAAGATGTTTTAGATAATATATATTAATAATAATAGCTTTAGAAATAAGTTATTTTACACATTTTAGTTTTTTAGTTTTTGAAGTCGGTTTTTTAAACGAAGTTTTCAAATTTTATTTGTTACTTTTTAGTGTCAAGCTATGTATGGGTGGACCTACGAATGGTGCCGCGCTTCTTAAAACATATAGGTCCCAAGAACCGGAAACAAAAAAATGATCGTAAAATGAAAACTACTGGGCCAAACGATGTCAAATTTTTAGGGGACCACATGGCAGCTATTCCGCGTCGAACAAAAAAGAATCACGTAAATCGAATAATAAATCTCAGAGTAATCGATGTACATATGGAACGGATTGAAAATTATTTCCATGAAAAATGTTCATAAAATGAAAACTACTGGGCCAAACTATGTAAAATTTTTAGGGGACCAATTGGAAGCTATTCCGCGTCGAACAAAAAATCACGTAAATCGGATCATAAATCACGGAGTAATCGGCGAACATACATAAAAAAAGCATCAAAAAAAAAGATCCCGACGAATTGAGAACCTCCTCCTTTTTTCGAAGTCGGTTAAAAATATCAATATACACTTATTTTGAAAAGACTGCAACAGATAAGCCAGCAAGCTTCAAGTAACAAAAGCGTGTTAGTTATTTGATAATAATAATAACAGTACATAAAGATCCCACTGCTGGGCTTTGGTTCCCATTTATAGGGAGACGGACATACCACCACGCTTGTCCAAGGCGTCTCATCATGATGTTTTCCTTCACCTGTGGTAAATTGTATCAATATGTGCATTAGGGCAGAAAACTCTCTATATGGTTCATTTGAATCCGCGTCTTTCTTGTCTTTAAATCTGGGATGCAAATGTTAACCACAAAGCTACCACAAGTTGTTTTTTTATAATTGATATATCATTATTTAATTCTCTCCGATAGAGGGAATTATTAATACAACTTTATGCAACTTGATCATAACTATGTAGGAAGTCTCATTGTTTTTCATAATTGCATTCTGAACATCTGAACACGATTATAAAAAACATTATTTTACTGTTATTAACGGCCCCATAAACCTCGTATAGCTTTTATGAATAACGTGGATTAATATCTTAGTATATAATAAAGAAAAAATGTTTCAGAGTCAAAGTTACATTTATACTTCATTCAGAATGTATAAAAATAAACGCGGACGAAGTCCTGGGTTAGAAGTATTTGCTATATAATGCCAAAAAAAATATTACAGCAAAAATAATTGTAATCCCTTTGAAACTTACTCTTTTCTGACACTAAAATAAATTATTTCAAAGGAAGTGATTTATAAAGCCGGGGTTTGTTTCGAATGCACTTGTGTGCAGCAGGTGCATAAAACTGCATTCTTGAGTGTTAGTAAAACTGGATTCAAGTCCACCCAGCCTGGGCACTGTTCAGATTAGATAAATTAATTATTGATTACAATTTTATTTTACTGTAGAAACTACCCTGGGAACTATTTCAATCGAATATCGAGTGGAATGAAGGGTTTTTATGCACTATACAAGCAATGTAACACAGATACATTTATTATTTTTGTGGATACAAGTACATCAGCTCTTCTTTTCACCCCTTCTTCCTCCGTTCTGTAACCAATTTGGCAAAAATGGAACCCTTATGTCATGTCTGTTTGTTCATCTATATTTATATGTAGCAGTCGTTTTTCTCAAGAAGTAGTCTGTCGATATGGCATGGCAATATGTGACAGGAAATTGTATGTGATGCTATGCAATGGTGGAGTTTTTCTTTTATAGCTGAAGTACAGCAAACAGACTAACAGCCCAGCTAATGGAAAGTGGCTATCAACGCCTATGGACATTTGCAACATCAAAGGTGGTACCAATGGGAAACTGGAACTTGGCTAATAATGCCCGAACACACCTCAAGATTATTATAGTGACGTACGATCGTCTAGATTTTAAAAATACTGGTCAATGAAAGATATTCTAAAGTAATCTGCCAGTACAATCCAAAACCAAAGCAATGGAAATGTGTTTGATACCTTGTCTTATATACAGATACTAATTATGGCCGAGGACAAACAAGACTATAAATAAAATCAGAGTCTGTCAAAGGACCGAGCGATAAATTCCAACATTAGAGAAAAGTGAAGCAAAAAGTGTTGTTATACGTATGTTAAAACTTAAATGGAAATGGGCAGGACATATAAAAAGGATAAAAAACAAAAGACGGACAAAGGAAGTCACGAATTAGTCCCCGATGGATAGTACAAAAAAAACACGCCAATTAAAAGATGGATAGTTGAAGCAACAGGGAAACTATGGACGAGAGTCGCACGAGATTACAATGAACAACTGTGAGGAGGCTTACGCCGCCAAAGCGGCCCTTATACCTAAAATCAAATTGAACATTCCAGCGAGCGTTGTGATGAGACGTAAGACATCCACCAACTTACTTACTAAGGCGCCGATGACACAGGCTTTTTGGGGCAAATGCATTTCGCACATACCGGGTCCTTTGCTAGGGATTAGACCGTTGTCAATCATGGAGGCATTCCACTGAGGGAAATCCAAACAGTAATCGACCGGCTTGTGTGGAGACTCGAACCAATGGACAAATGCCCAAGGGCTAATACCACCACCCCACTAAAACCACCCTCCTCCGATGCCCCGCGCTTATGGTAGGTAAGGCATGAGACTTAGAACGTAGTTACGCCCACGCCGATCCTAGCGCAATAAGTGCATAAGAGTGCCCCTGGAAGAGCAAACTCACTTCGACGACAGGGGTGAAGACTCCTCTGCTCCCTAGATGCAAAAGGGCCCCTGAAGCGATATTTTTCAGAGAGGGAAGTCATGCGCATATCTGCGTCTCCGGGCTCCCGGCTGACGCAGGCGCCCGCGTGGAGGCTCATGAATATGCGCAATTGCGAACATTGAACAAGATATGTCAACAAATTGTCATTTTTATTTGTACTGTGCCTGAATGCCCAAGAACTGCATATTATATGTTATGACAACTGAATATGTGTAAATCTATATATAATGTATTATGTGTACCACGCTATCGTATTGGCGACAACTGTACCAAGTGATAGCGATGTTTGTAAATTAACAAACCAATACTAACAAACCAACAAATTAAATATTATATTGTACAAGATGTAAGGAAATAAAAGTTTTTATCAGGGCGAGCGAAGCGTGGCTTACGCTATGCCACAATCTGTCTTTTTGGTGTTGTACTTACTATACCATTGTCCATACTATATTTTGTGGTATACTGAGAAACTTATCACAGTTTCAGATTTGGACTTTGACAAGTGGTAGTAATTTCAATTTATTTTTAGATGTATTATCTATCATAAAAATATTATTTTATACACGTAAAAAAATAGAAGATTTTTTTTTAAATTACAATTTTATTGTACTCCTACCCCCATCTGTCGAAAATTATAAAACCAACAAGTCTTGTGTAACATCATCTGGACTGTTACTACTAACGCCATCTGTTCGAAAACTAGAGAACTAATATATATGTAAAAAGAATATTGTTTAGTTAGCCCTCCTAAAGCACAGCTTTTTGCTAGTTATTATTATTACTCTAGATTTTTTTCTTTTTTTGAGGCGGGGGAAATGCGTTTCGCACACTATCGGGTCCTTTTCTAGGGATTAGACCAGAGCGACGAGAGGTGAGACCACAAATGGGCACCAGAGTCAAACCCGCTAATCCGCCTTAGACAAGTGTGGCAGGTATACTGTCCGTTCTTCTATGAAATGACAGCCCCAACCCTAGTTTATGAGCTGTTATTACACTCTAGACTATGGATGCTAGCTCTCCAGACGTCCCTACCACCTGGCTGTGCGTTATCTTGTCGCCTGTTACGACACACTGCAAGCATTACTATTCTTTTTCCTTTCCTGGACGCATAAAAAGCGGAAACGCGAAGAAACTATACTTTTGGGGACTACGTAGGGCTTTAACGCACTTATGTGTAGGATAATTTATTTAATATGTATAAGCGTATAGGATATCAATAATTGAACTTTAAAAAAAATGGTTTTGATGTTGCTATTAAACTGGTGAGATCTGGTGTCTAAAGTATGTTATTATCAAATGTTCTGAAAATCGGTTCATATCCAAAGCGTTGAAGATGGAAATAAACAAACAACATAGGATTCTGTGCTGCTTTATGAACTAATAATAGAAGTCCATAAATGTCCCTTTATTGAGCTCGGGTCTCTTAATATTAGAGAAACGGACGGTATGTGAGTATACCTGCAACATCTGTCCAAGGTGGCTAGGCAGGTTGCATACAATGAAAATGAAATGTTTACAGATATACTGTTTCAAGAATGTAGGACAGTTACATCTACCGATTAGCCAATCAGCACTGTTGATTAGTGTCATTACTTCCCATTTACTAAAAAACTTATAAGCTTAAAATCATCGAAAATTTCCCAATGGACGTCGAAACTTTTACATTCCATGTTGTCACCGGCTGGAATCTTATAGTATATCGCTAATTCAGCTGTCTGTTTGACGGGCAGTCTTTTAGGCAATTTAACTCATTGGTACGCTTCAGTCCATTGTTTGAGAGTAATGGTGGGTTGTTGGGAAACGGACTTATTATTTACAGCATAAATGTTAGACCCCTCTGCCACCATATCTTTCGCTATCACCAGGAAGCGTGACAGAGCGTAACGCTTGCGTGACGGGATTGCGTCCCGCGGTCTGTGCGTCACATGCCAGTGGCGGCTGTGCTGGTCGCAGGGTAAATAAGTAAAGGGAAACAACTGTAATCTTAGTTTAACAATAATATACTTTGGATTCAGGTTGGATAATTTGATTACACTTGAGCTATTTAGAACTGTAATTTTCGGTTTGAATGTTACTGTTTTAGTAAAACAATATTTGGTGAGCATTTATCCATTTTGATAAGCAAAAAGAATTTAAATACAAAACTTACAATTATTTTGATGAGTGTATATTTATTTTGGAACGTTAAACGTTGTTATTTAGGCATCTCGGTATAGAGTGGATTAAATTTATATGAAGTTAATATATTTTACTTGGTACTTAGTCTTAAGGACAAAAAAATATTTTGGTGAGCATTTAAATTGTACCCTATAATAATGAGGTTGTAAGCCGCAATTGGTAGTTCTCTCCTATTAAATCTATGCTGCCATGATGAATCGTAATACATTCATGCAAATGTTAGCTCTACGAAGTACCCATGGACGTGGTCGGTAGGGGAGCGCAGCCGTGATTAGCTTGATTCATGCGAGCTGTCAATTTGATGATGCCACGTTGCATATTTTATAGTCTCCATTTGTTAATTACGTCATGCTATACAGAATA
The DNA here is from genome assembly GCA_949752895.1 of Dendrolimus pini. Classification (NCBI taxonomy): domain Eukaryota; kingdom Metazoa; phylum Arthropoda; class Insecta; order Lepidoptera; family Lasiocampidae; genus Dendrolimus; species Dendrolimus pini. Next base: position 11,453,928 of record OX457126.1, read on the forward strand.
TATTGCCGTACACCAAGTCGAACAAAGTTAAATTTATATACAATTAATTTTGTATTATATAAGTAAAATATTATAGTAGATATTGGGGACTAAGACAATTTCAATATTGTTTGTTACATTTAAACGAAATAATTTTCAAACATTATTTTTCGTGTCAAATATAATAACAATTTTAATTGTTCTTTTACATAAAAATCCATCTATGTGTCTGAGTATATATAATTTATTGGTAAATTATAAGTTACAGGGATGTTGTGTAAAGAAAATTATTGAAGGGAAAAATTTCTCAAATTGTAGTTTCTTTTTCAAATCATATTAATAAAAAAACACCTAAATAAAGTCAAACAAGATGGGTGCTAATTTATTCGACATCTATATATAAAAAAAAAGTTATTTTCACTATTTTTGCGATTTGGAAAAGATATATACATTTTACATTGGTATTGATCATCATTCTTTCTGGTTTCATAGCGCTGTTAAAATAACTGTACAATGTTTTAAATAAAACTGTATATTTAATATTACGAAGATATGTCTGAAATTTGATGCCGTCGTCCTCATAAAACAAGTTATAGTATCACTATACAAATATACTACTAACTTTAGTTAAAGTTGTGTTAACCGAGTAGATAGCTGTATATAGTTCTTTTGATATAAATCAAGTTGGCGGATCAATTTCCACAAACCGGCTTGTAATTTAACAACTATTAAATAATATGCTCTCACAAATTATTTGTATATTTATATTCCTTGTAAAATAGGAATATTTTATGACCGTTTTAGATATTGAGATACGAGATTTATAAAGTTATCTATGTAGCCATATATCTCTTGTTCGGTTTCTTCTCTGTTTTATGATATAGATATTGTCATACATTTCAGTTCCGTTATATTTTAAATTATGGTTAGAAAAGCGTCAGTCATTGCGATACCTGTTATATTAAATTGTTAATGACGTTGACGCACCTGCAAATCAAACTATGTAATGAGTGAAAGCAGAATTACAGTGAATTAATAGTGATTAAATATCTTAACAGAGGAATTTTAATGTTTAAGCATCGAAAAGTTTAATGAAATCTGTTTGATCTAAGAATCATACATAGCATAGGAGTAGAACATCAGTTCTATGGACTAAATATTTTCATTTATGCGCTATTGAGATACTTTCGTCATCATTCGAGCGTATAATCCTGGTTGCATTCAGAGCGTTCGCTTCGCTGTCCAGGGTCCGCTTTCCTACTTCATGTTCTCCACTTCACGCGTTTTTGGCATCCTTTGTATTAAGGCCATTGGTACGCATGTTATTCTTCACGACGTCAAGTCAGCATTTCTTGGGCCTAGCTTTTCGACCGGGGCCAGGCGGAGGTGGCATTTGTTCTCCACGTAACTAGCTGGTTTCCATGAAACATGTCCGTGCGTAGTAGTACGTAGCGTAAGCGATTCTCTTGCAGTTTGTTGGCCATGTCACGAACATGAGTGCTCGTAGACAGAGAATCCTATAGACACAGCTATAGCGTGCCGCAGAAAGGGACAAAAAAGATTACGTCACTATATTTAGGAATTTAGGGTATACACAAGGCTATAACTTGGTTTCTTTGTCTACGTGAGTGCTATTAAAATACTCTAGAGGAATCGCGAAAACAATACATATTAGGGGTAACGACGATACATGTAACTACGAGTTGAAAAAATTGTTTCAGTCTACATCATAGTCGTGTGCGATTTTATCAGATGTCGAGAATACATAGTTATATTGCTTAATGATTTTTTTATTTAAGGCTTGTAGTAACGTCAACGTCTTTGAGGATTTTTCGGACGATAGCGGGGATTCCATAGATGCAGACGTTTTGCAGATGCGTATTATTTTATTGTGAATAAAATATATATTTATGTCTCGTTTTATAAAAATGTAGATATTTGTTAATCTGTTTAGATAAAAATTGAAGGAGTAAAATGGTTTCATGTCAATAAATCGGACGAGCGTTGGTGAATTTTTTTCTTAAATTAAAATAATTATAGAAAAATTACGAAAAAAGCCACGTTACATCTCATATCGTTAATATTTATAATAATTTATCTTTTAGTAAATTATTGATCAATAAATACCAAAAAAAGTTGTTTCGTTTGTACCTCAGTTTAGACCTTTTGCAGACAGGATATTAATTATCAAATTTGTGAAAACTATGTCTCTAGCTTTTTAAACTATGAACTGGAAAATTCTGAAAAAATCAAATTAATCGAGCTTGCAAATTACTTTCCATGGAAATTATTTTGAACAATAAGTGTTCAGCAGCTTTTGGGATAGGATATTTTCGATTTAGTGCTTTTGCATGGTTCCGTAGCCAAATAACGAATACAGGAGGACGTTCCTCACCTATACGGACTCTCCGTTGAGCGCTGGCTGCCAAGCCATTAAAAATTAAATGGATTCCAGTGTACATTTCGTTTAAGGTTCATAATATAATACCTGGGACCCAAGACTGTTATTACAATTATGCGAGGACGGTTGTTATATACGTCACAATGCTTTTGTATACAACACCAAACCTTATGGTACCATTATGGCGTTAGTGAATAAATATTCCGACGCGTTTGTAAATAGTAAGATTCAGGCCCTGGTATAGCTGGTATAGCTATATACCTGTCTAGCATCTTATATATATAAATACATATAAATTTCCCACATCGAGCTCTTCGCCTACTGTTCACCTAGGATTAATTACACAACTATTCTAATCAAGAAAGAAGTAAGAACTCTGGATGTTTAATACTCAATTAATATATTTCTTACTGTTATCGTGTTATGCGTATATAATTGATACGCCTGAGGACATTGCCACGGTTACACCAATGCAATAATACTAGAATCAGCGTCTACTGGTCGCGTTTAAAATACCAAATCGCCTAAACCGGTGTAATAACCTCGTAACTCGGGCGTTTTAACAGTCTGGCAGGTAGACCACGTATAAATTAATGTGAGTGGACCATCGCACTTTCATTAGCAAAATTATTTGCTAATTTCCACCGAACACGGCCGCATTTACGTGGTAAGGGGTAACGGGGGCCCTTAATCTACTTCATTACACGAACTTTAGTGATAATTAACACGGACTCTTGAACAATTTCATACAATTTTACGTTAGAGGGACGATTTGTTGTGATATTAAATTTTTGGTTGTATAAAATGATAATTTTAATTATTTAACCATAATTTTACAGTAACGGAGTGATAAATGACAGCTAGAATTTATACTTAATTATTAGTTTGCCAGCTTTTTAACTGCAAATTAATAATTTAAATTAAGTATTAATTATTAATTTTTTTATTAATTTTATATTAATTTTTGAGTACCGTAGCTATTTTAGCAAAAACGGAACTCTTATAAAATCATTATGTCTGTCTGTCTAACAATTTGAGTACATACATACATACATAACTTCACGCCAGGTCCCTTGCGGGGTAGGCACGAAGAACAGAGCGCCATTTAGGCTTATTCTTACACACCTCACTTGCTTCTTTGACATTCATAGCTCTTGTCATGCACGCTCGTCTGTTCTTAAGGCTCCTGACATTACCTTCTGCTAGTACACGATTTGAGTACATTTTCATAAAACTACTAGGTCTAAATATATGATGTTTAACAGAAAAGTACATTATATTCTACACAGTTATGTAGCGAATTTGTGTATGTATAGCTGAAGGATGATTTTTGAAGTGAAACTTCTTTAGAATCGGTATGATTTGAAATTCGATGAAACGAAAAGTGACACTAAAAAGAGATTAACACCTAAATCTATAGGACTAAACCTGCGAGAAAATGAGATAGTATACATTATATTTAATACTTTAAACACTATACTCATACAGTTAGAGTTGGAAATATTTTGAATGTTTTCGTTAATACTTCAAATTTCGTATTTTAAATCTTAACTATATTATAATGATGTAATATATGAAAAGTGACGTCACGAAATTTATAATCCTCCCTCTCCACACATTTATTTAAATTGTATATAGTATAACACAGATCTTTAATACTCATAATGATGTTCTATAGGAATTTCTTTTATTGAATTCAATAGATCCAGATATATTCGTTTCCATAGATATTGAAAGTATTCTCCGCCCTATATTTCCAATTATAACATAAAATTGGAGTATTTTCGATGTTTCTTTTTTTGGGATTCTTCAGCCAAACGGCAATAAAGGAGTTGATATTACTTGCCTTTACAAAACCCTTGATTGTCCGTAATCAGACATGAACTTGACCGATTATTATCTCTTAAGATCTATATAAGAAACCAATAAAATTAATATATTTATTCAGCGAGTGATCTTTGATTTGACTCGGTATTAATGGGTCGAGAGCAACGCCCTCGTTAGTGATTCAGCCACTTTTCTTAATCTTTGTTTTTTCGATCTACTCTAAACAGTCTAACCAACCATTACACTGAACAATCACGATTATCTTAACAGCCAGAGATATTTCGGATTCGTAGCCCGCTATTGATTTTTGTTCTTCTCTATCAACTGTTAATTGTTCTAGTCTCAGAAACGGAGATTTCGCATGAAAACGTTAACTTTTGAATAAACGCACGTGTCCGCTTTGTCGGTCATAACGAACACTAAACACATAGTGAACTCTTTGAAGTAAACAATACGCCTCTATAGACCAATTTCACTTTAAAAAGGGTGCTATTTACCCAAGTGTATACAGTTAACTCCTTACGCACAAATGGACATTGAAACATTGTTGGTAATGTAAACTGAAAATAGGTTCTATTCAGTAAACTTACTTTAGCTATTTCAACTTTGTTCAGAAAAATAATTGAAAGTTACCCATAGATTTTTATGTAGTATTTTTAACCTCACGCTTACTTGCCCATGATTTGGTTCGGGTGATTTTATAAAGCTATGAACGTCTAGTATAACAAGATTTCTTTGAGTCTATTTGACATTAATAACATCTCTGCAGTTTATTTTCTAAACAAATTCCTGATTAGATATCAGCAGAATGTGTCAGTTTTCTTATGTATCTATCTATTTATTTTCGTTCTTCCAAGGTCTTCCAAGACAGGTAGAGATATTTCACTTCACAAAAATGAAGCAATTGTTTGAAATACTAAAAATAGACAAACTATACTATAAATAAAGCTATAGGTACTTAAAAAATAACATAGATCTATATGCAAAAAATAGACTCCAAATCGCTGTCGGGGTAGCGTGCCCAAAATGGTGGCCGCATTTCCGCGTTGGATGACAACGCTATTTCTTCGCCCCAGGTGCAAGCCAGCCTTTTGGTCACGCGAGACCTCAATTAGACGCGTTGAGAGGTCTAGATAGAGGTGATGAGCTCCAGGCCCCCACAGCCCCAGGTTCTAGACCCAGAAAGCCACAAATACGTATCCACTACCAATGGACACATATTTGCGACAGGGCCTTCTCTCAGGGCCTCCTGGTATGCAGTAGCTGTCACGGCTGTGTCTGGAAGATAGGACGCCTCCAAAGTATCGGCGGTATTGTTTGTAATTTGAAATTAATTTACGGTTAATAACTATATAATACTATTTGTCCAGGAAAATGCTAGTAGCTCTTCAAAAGATTAACTAACTATAGAGTTATTCTTTTATCTAAACTAGATGGCGGTACTAGACAGTTACATAAAAAATATTCTACAAACAGACTCAATGTAAACTCCTAGTGAAGCAAAGTAGTAATAGTTTAATTGAATGTTATAAAAGGCTTTTACTGATTAAAGTTTCATGTTGAACTAAAAATGATGATTTGGGCGCACTTTTGGTTTTAGGGTCATTTGGGGGTTCTAAACATATTTTTAAAATTCTTGTTTATGTCCTCATGACGCTTTAATATTGAAAAACATAAACTACGGAACCTCATACATAGTTTTTATGTAGTTAAATTATACTGCAAAATCGGTTGAAGATTTTAATGAAAGAAAAAGGTACATTCGTATTGAATAAGTTACCAGTTATTAATTTAATATGCACAATGTGCATGTCAGCGTTAAAGTACAGTCAATAGGCGCCATTCAAGCTTGAGTCTGACATTTCCTACGTTTTGCATAACCTGACATTAAGCTGATTGAGGTGCCGTCTTCGGATCTCCTTGGGACACCGGCGTTGTTTCGTCATTCTATTTATAGGTTTCAATATTACGTAGACAGATACTAGTCGTACAATATCGTAAAATAATGTTTACGTTTAACTAAAAAGTAAAAAAAAATACAAAAAAAACCGGCTTTATATTAATAACCAAAAAAATAATATTTAATCGACTTCTTTCAACAACATCTTGAACTAGGAAAAATGACTGTGACATATAATGATAGGTATAAACAGACGAACAGATAAATGGATATGACAATTTCACAAGGGTTCCAGTTTAACAAACATCGCTATGCAGTTCTAAAATATATATTTGTAATGGAACACAGAAAAAGGACTAGGATACAAAAAATGGAAACATGTTAAAAATAACTGAACATAAATTGCGTATAATTAAATAATGGGAATTTCGTGTAAAAATTGTAGGTCATGACCAGATAAACAGGTTTAATCAAACAAAAGGTTCGTGAAGATAACATCAACAATGCTAACTGATATTTACACGGAAAATGCGCAAGGTTTTAGTGTGTTTTTTTATTTCCTATATATTTATTCACTTAGATCCTAGGTGCAGTCAAACCTATTATAAACAAAAAATAACTTATGCAAAGCGAAACAAGCATTTTTATTGCCTGAGTTAAGCAGGAGACTGGAACCTGGCCCCTGATATCGGAACACAACTAAAGATTATTATAGCGGCATATTCTATATCAAGGATAGTTAGTAGCCATGGATGCGGGCAAATATCCTACCACCTGGCCATGTTGTTTTGTCGCCTCTTACGACAGGCAGCCCGGCCGCAGGAAATTGTATTATTTCTCCGTTCCTGCACAGATAAGATTAAGAATGATAAGCGTCGATGCACAAATTAACTGGAAAATTAAAAAATACAGATATTATTAGACCTGGTTTCGCTGTTAAGGTCACTACTTTTAGATAAATTTAGGTTAAACGGTATGTATAGCTCCATTCTTTAAATTTTCTAAATTCAATGGAAATCGGTTCATAATCTTAGACTGTAAAGAATGATATACATTTTTTTATAATTACGGAATATATGAATATCAATACGAATTTCATTAATATATTTTAATTTATCGTGAGACGGGCGGTATCAAGTCGACGAAAATATGTAATAAAATTGTTAGAAAAAAAATATATGTTGTTATTATCAAGAACTTAATAGGTACATATATCTCGAAAGTATTCTAAGAAACAGTGTGGCCACAAAGTTGTTTTTCAATTCTGAATAATTAACTTGAATTCATTAGAATTTACGACCTCACATTTCCTCATGTCAAAATAACTTCTGATATTTTGATGACCCATGAAATCTATGAATGCAAATCATAGTAATTATGTTGTTTGTCTTGGTTATAATTAACATATTGACCTGACCGGTATAATTGTTTCCGATTTGATTCGAAAATATTGTGAGTGTTATAGGTACTTTACAGTACTCTCCGACATATGTATGTAATGACCTCACTCAGAGATATTAAATGTCTATTCAGTGGAATGATATAAAGTTCTCAATTGATTCCTCACTTGTCAAAAGTTAGCAAGCAATATGCTTGCTAACTTTTGATTTTAACTTCAATATACGGCAAAATATTATCTCATACTTTACACTGCACTTAGGTGTACACATATAGCTACTACATGTGTGCAAATTTTTATATGTCTACATGTACCAGATTTTGAGATAAGTCGTATGTATAACACAGACAGATAGATAAATGGACGTTATGTCAGACTTTTGTTCCTTTATGCGTTTAGCTTTCGAAATCCTAAAATGAAAAATAATTTGCACGACATTAAACTAAACTTAACAATAGGTATGAAGTGCAAGTACATCAAATAACACTTATTGGACCATGAAATCAATTTCATTTTAGTAGAAACTAAAGTAATTATCGGGTCAATCACATTGCAAAGAGGAACCGGTTTAAAATAGTAAAAAACAGCCAAGTGCTTGGCAATACGCACACATTGTAAAGTTCTTTAAAGATGGTGAGCTTCAACTGTTTATTTTTTGTCATTTAAATACGGAACCCTAAAAACCCTTATCTTAGAAATAGTTTTTGTGCAAAACTTTGACTTAGCTGATTCTCATTTCTCATTAAAACCAAAGTGTAGATACAGTCCACTTTACATACAAATAAATACGATCAGAACCATTGAGTGCGATGATTTTCAGTTCTACCAAGCCTACCAACGCCTCTCCGCGTCTCGGTGACATAAAGCACCCGTTGGGGTATCGTTGGGTCCAGAGCACCCTAAGCCATTTTTTGCTTGGGTCCGGGATCCAACATTGCACAATTCGAACATTCCCAACGTATAAAGCCGTTGTTTTAGTCATGTTGCATGCTACCTACATTGTTGCGAAATATAATTAGTATGAAGTATAATTAAGCTATTCTTCACACTATTAGTCATATTAAATAATTTATAAAGTTTTTATGAAAACAAATTTGTGTTGAATAAGTCTCGTTAACTCGTATTGTGATGGGGTACTATTAGTTTAAACCTGTCAACACATTGTAACAATATATTTTATGTAAAATACTTAATGAATACAATTCAAATGTTAATTAAGATCTAAACTTCTAAGGCTTATTAAGCATAATTGTATACCAAATAAAGACCTTTTTTTTTGATACGCAGACCTAAGTAAACACAACACGCATGAGGCGTTACTTTGGAAATAAAAAAAATCACCAAGTTCTTGGTAGTCTATATACAATTAAGGGTTCTATATTGGGAACAAAAGTAGATTGTTTTGTTTTTTGGCCTCGGAGCCCCAAAAAACCACTTCTTCGAAAATAACTTATATAAATCTTGTTCAAACTAATTTTCATTGAAATCATTTAGAGGTAGAGCTTGGTTTTTTCCAGTTTTTCTCGTATATGTTCAAAAGTTAGAGATGGGCTGTCGACCTTATGATATAAAAAGGACAAAACGAATTCTGTCAATTGTAAACCGATTGAAAATCGGTTTACAATTGACGGAGATATTTCGATTGAAAAAAAAACGGTTTAGTATCACTTGGATTTGAAAAATTACTTATGCCAGGACGTGTTTCATTTAGATATTCAATATAAAGTTGTAATTACTACAAATGCCGAATTTTTGCATTTTTTATGAACCCGTGAGCACAACGACAAGTGAAGTGAATAGTTTAAAATATTTTTCAATATCTATCTGCCCACATTTCACGTTTGTATTGCCAATAGTCATTCAATATAATGACTATAGCATACAAACATACGGACAGGAATAAAGTATAAAATCACTACTTTTTCATTTTGACACTGAAAAAGACTAAATTCGTTTCGAAGTAATTTTGAAGTGTAAAAATTGGCAATTCAATGTATTCTGGTACTCGTCCTAAGAGCTCTACAAATCCGAGTTGAAGTTTTCCAATTAAGGGCTCATTTATTTTCAAGTACAAATGGGTCTCCGCTGAGTCAACATTCGGTTGAAATGCTGATCGGTCGCACACCAATTTAACTGCTACGTTAAGGCGCCTCTACCAGCGAGTGATGCCGCGGGCAAATTCGAACCGACCCTCTGCAAATCGACCAACTTCAAATAATTCTTTCGTATACGCTCTATTTGTTATGCATTCTACCATTCGCTGCTAACTGAAATAGGTATAATACTCAATATTTATTCATATTCTTCTCTGTGCAGGAATGGAGGAAGAATACAACAACCCACAGCCAGGTGGTAGGGTATTTGCCCGTCTGGATGGCTACCACCCCTGGTCTAGAGTATGCCGCCATAACAACCTTGAGTCGTATTTCGACATGCATGATCAGCCACCAGTCTTCCTTTATAGAGCAGCAGCACATTTGTAGCACCTTTGGTGTTGCAAATGTCCATAAGCGATGGTAACTACTTTCCGTCAGGTAGGCCGTCTGCCTGTCTGCTGAGCTCACACAATAAAAAATAAAAAAAACTTATTTGGTAACAATGAGTCTATACAGCTATTATATCTACTTATCATCATTTTGATTACAGCTCGCTGGGCCAGCTCGATCGATGTGGTACCACGCTCTCACAGAATATCGGCGTGAAGCGGTTAGCCTTCAGCTACTCGTGTTTCGTGCGATGAATGAGATTTCCGCAGGTCCATTTCTTCTCCCCTACACTTATCCCCTACATTCCTCCTGTATGATCTTCATCTTCTCTATCCCATTTGCATTGTCTCGCTCCGGTGTTACAAATGTCCATGTTCCATTAGATGAGCGCACGCTTGTTGGGCAAAACATATCTACAAGAGCAACCATTACCATTCCAGTTCTCGAGTCTCGATGTTACTATTTCAGCGGAAGGTAATATTGTCCCTTTCCTCTCGAATTGGCCTAAGCGGATTGATGAGTTTCACATACTAGTATGTAATCTAGATGTGCGGATTCCCCCGCGATATTTTCTTTCACCGACGACATGTGGTACCTAATTGTATCGTTATACTTATTAGATTTTTAAAAAAATGCCTTAGCTTTAGCCTTAGGTACAATTCCTGTGCAGGGGACATGCAGGGGATGACCCCTGCACAGGAATTGTACCTACCCTATAAGGACAATATGCGAATGCCGTAACCACTACAACACAAGCTTATAAAGCTATTACTGGAACAAAATTATATCAGATTTTAGAGCAAATACGGATTAATCGTGCAATTTAGAATAAGTCACGTATAACATATCTATAATAAAAGTTTATGTTTATCTACCTGCCTAATTATAGGTACATGTTAGAATTAATATTTACTTTTTGACGCAGCTTGGTTTATGTAAATTTCGGTTTACGTAAAGAAACATAGGTATGTATAATATTTATCTCTCTCTCTGTATTTGAATTACTTATTGAACTTCATAAAAATCAGCTTGTATCGAAGGATCGAGATAAAGAACAAAATGACTCTCTTTTTTAAATAACACCTTATTTATTATATATATTAAAGCCTCTGTGCTATAGTGGTCGAAACGGATGGTCCCCCTAGTTCACTACAACAAAGAGATCCCAGATTCGATACTCGGCAGCGTAACTTTCGTAAATTAACTTACTGTTATCTATACCTATACTATAAAGAGGAAAGATTTGTATATCTGTACGGTTGTAGCGAATAAACTCAAAACTATTGGAATCTACTAAAATTTCAACAATGTAATCCAAAATGTTTTAAAAATAATAATAAATTATCTAAGGTCAGTCACAGTAAATATATTATATCTATAAAATATATAATTTGTGTTTTGTTTGAAGATTTATTTTTTATTTATTAATATTAATTTATTTGATAGATTGATTCATTGTGTAAATTGAGAAAAACACCCTCCGGCATGCTGTTTTCTTCAACGAACACACCGAGATTTGAATTGATTCTACATATAGTGGACTAAACTGAGCTTACAGGCAATTAAGGGTGAGCAGGCAATCAACACAAGAGCTGAGTGCAGGGGTGTTTACTTCAATTAATGCAGTGGATTGGTTCAAAGCGAAACTAATAATATTGTTTGTTGACAACACAAACCTAATTCATACCAAACCGTTTTATATGGTACAAATAAAATCCATACAATCTGCACATTTATAAATTGTTATTCAGGAAAACACATTACAAGTATAACAAATAAGAAAATAATCTATAGGTAATTATAGCTAGTTCACTGTAAAAGTTAGTGACAAATGAATTTAAAATTGCAGCAGTAAATATTTCACCTTGTTGAATGAATGAATGAATGAATGAAAACACTTTATTGTTCACCAAAATTAAAACTACGTTCTTAAAAACTAGATACAATAAATGCTGAACAAAGGGCGGCCTTATCGCTTAAAGCGATCTCTTCCAGACACCCCTTAAACTAAGGAAAATAATTAAAACATGACAGTGGCGGTGTAGACAATACATAATATAAAATATTCAGAAATAAATAAAAATCTTAATTATATACTATATAAACACAGTAAATATCATAATACATACAGAAAACCAGCACTATTATACCTGAGAGGACCAAAAATAATTAAAAACCATGATTTTAAAAGAGGTTCTGACTTAGCTTGTCTGATGTTGAGTGGCAGCGAGTTCCATAAACGGACAGCCTGTACCGTGAAGGAGTTGTCAACGAAGGAAGAAGTGTGTACAGGTGTCATTACTGACAGATTATTACTAGAGCGCAAATAACGGGAATGAGAAAGATGTAGGAAGTCAAAACGTTCCTTTAAATAAGGAGGAGTACGAGGATCAAAAAGGATGTTGTACAAAAGAGAGACCAAGTGAACATTCCGGCGATGGCGAATAGGTAACCATTTAAGCTTCTTACGATATTCGGAAATGTGGTCATATTTATTATGTGTTAGTTGTTATGCTTGTTATGCTTAATTAATTTCCATACTATTAAAATACAAATATATGAGTTGAAGTCAATATCTCTTCTGTTTACTCGTCACTGAACCAGTGCTTACCTAAGAGTCCCACGTTTGAATCTTATGAATGAGCATGCACTTAGACAGTTTTATGGCCTAATTTGCATATTATTACAAAACAGTCAAGAAAAACATGATGAGGAAACCTACACATCGAAATCCACTTTGGAAACTTTTCTATAGCTTACCAAATGGAGGGCTTCGAGGCTAGTAGTGGGAGGTTTATGGATGTGTCCCATAAATTGATGTGTGTAAATTTCAGCTACGTTTTCATATAACTGACAGTATATGCAAATAGCACAATATGTGAATCCGCAACACATTTTGCAATCAGATGCATTGACACAGGCGAACGCACCATCGCCTCGTAAAATATAGAAATAGCGACTGCATTTTTCGTCTATGTTTGTGTGTATTTATGATTGAAAAATATCTGAAACATTATAACGCAAATATTAATTGTAGTTTTAGTTATACTTTTACCGAATTTGGAATCACATGTTTCCCCTCATAATCAAAAATATATGAATGGGTACAAACAATGTGTTTTATTATCTTCTAACAAACAGGTTCACTTTGGTATTCATGTCAAGTATTTAAATTCAACTGTAAATTCGAACAGTCTTAAAATAAATTTAATTAAATGCAAAAATGTTCATTGTAGACATTCTAGCTTATTCTAAAAGATGTTACCGCTATTCATTGACTTCAAAATCTTAAATATTTTATCAAATATATTTAAATGACTGTTGAAACTAACCGTATCAAATACGCCATGCAGCATATTCTAGTCAACATAACACTTTAGAATAATTAGTATGTAAATAAAATTATTTAAAAGCCAAATTATCGTCATCGTGTACAAATTGAATAGCAACGTAATCCTGATCATCTGTTGTATATGAAAGTAACAGTATAAATGCCACGATTTAAGTCAGTAACGTGCTCAGAGTGGTTTCCAATAAATGTTCATGACAGGAAATTGATCCATTGAGCGTTGCTGTAATCACGAGGGCACAAATGATCGGTCGCCAGCCGCAGCCACCGGTTCCAAGAGATCTAATGAATTACCACGAGCGAGCCTTTGCTTGCTTGCAAAATCCGTCGTATCGGCAAGTAACGAGGTTAGCGAGTTCTCTCTGGGTTCGAGCGAGATCGCATCGTGACTTGGGATGCCTTCGGGAGTGTTCATGGGCGAATTATCTTCTAAAATGGGCGATATAAATTATACATAATGGGTTTTATTGCTGTAAAATATTGCAGTTTTCATGTTATTTGTAGCATAATTGATTTTTTTTTTTTAGATTATTAGGTATTGCTCTAACGATTAGTAAATTTTCATCCGACATATTTTAATGTATAAATAATTTTAATTCTAGAAACAAGATGAGGAAGAGAAATTCGAAGACAAAGATGTGTTATGAAATTAAATGAATGTTCAGGAAGTAATCACAGTTAAATTCGAAAAGGAAAAGCAAATCCGATCGTCGAGTGTGGACTCGATAAAAGAGCTTTTATCGGGAATTTTACGAGTTCTTTCGCACTATCCCAGCTATAAACGCTGAATCAGATGGAGTGGGAAACCGCGGGTGGCATAGTAAAAATAACTCTATTTGCTCAAAATACGTCTATAGCGCTCCATATAAGCCTAAATATTGCCCTAAGGCGCGGATGATAAATTACTAGTTTTATTGCAAATTACTTTTATTGAAAACTGTTATTGCTTTTAGTAATTCTGATATCTATATTTATACATGTATAAGGTTGCAGTACGACATAAGTACCGAATGGTGTGTAGCATTCAACTATTTTTATTATTAATTTTTGTGTCAAAATCTCATTTGCACTAAAAATGTAATTATACTAATATAGCTCCCTCAGAAAAAGTAAATGACATGAGACCTATTTGACCGAATGGGTCGAATAGGCTATAAAGATGAAAATTTACGAAGCGTTCCGACCCGTCTCTTTGCCGTGTCAGTTCAAAGAGTATAGTAAAAGGAAAGTAAAATATGCACTAAATTAGGTGTAAATTCCTTTGCGGTAAAATATTGGCACTTCCCTGAAGGGGACACTGAATTATCAGCAGCGAGCCAGGCAGGCTGTCAGAAGACAATTCTCGACGTCAGCTGGCTGAATTTTATACCCTCAATAATACATGAAAATAGTGTAAACTAATAAATATAAAACGATTGTTTGTTTTACAAATTGTGATTGAGAAGTTTATGGGATTTTTTCTTTTTATTGGCAAATTCAGTAACGGAGAGAAATCAAACTGGTAGGTACTTACTACCATTGTAATTTGCTCATAAAAATCTGAAAACATTTTTCCGTTTTATATTTCCTGAGCTCTATGTTAAATTTACAACAATTTAAACTCGCTAAAATGCGAATGCCTGCATAGAAATATCTACATGATATTAAAATTACTGCTCTCTCTCAACTTAGTTTGCTAATCATATCTTAGGCGTGGAGTTTATATTTGTTTTTCCCATATAAAATATGTTATTTAGAAAGCAAGGTAATAAATCTTACAACCCTTATAAACCTGATGTCTCAGAACTAATACAATTCAGTCAAACAATACCACCGACGCATGTATGATTTAAGTTCGTGCGGTTTATACATAAATCATAAAAGTTTTATGAAAGCCAGTCATAAGTTGAATACTAATTTATTTCGTGGAATACATGAATATTCATGCAACTGAATACAAATTCGTCATTTTCGTAGATTTATTTACGATACAGACAACTAATTGGGGTAAAAATGTAAGACAAATAAAGCAACCAATATCAGAAGCGTAAATTGAATAGTTTCGTACTGGCGAACAATCTCCACGCATTTCAAACTCATACTAATTTCAGTTGAAATTATTTCTGGAGTTATACCAATCTGCGTGATAAAAGTTAAACTGTCATCCAGACCAAAAAAATAGATGACTGTCTCAAAACTGGAATGCTATTTTACTTTAAAAATACCTACCTATAATACTGTACTTATATAATTAATACGCGGGGAACGCGAGTAGGTGCCATTTAAGTGAAGCACTTTTAAGTATGATCAAAAAGGCTCGGTTCGCTTGTTGACGCGCCAGTCCTGTCAAATCGCAAGACAAAGTCTCTATGTGACAAGCTCCAATAGTTCCAATTTCCTACTTGTTAGAAAGACTCTATTTACTTGCAACATTATTTATGCCTTTGTGTGCGTGTCAGCGAAAATAATTACCTGGTGGTCACGCACACATGGATTGGTTTTGTGCTTCAATTCTGAATGTAACTTTGTAGGAAACTATCTCTCTAGGTAGTATTACTATACTGTACTGTGTTAGTAGCGTCACTCAATACACATTCCACTGCTCAACTTTTCACTTCCATTATACGGACCTCCCCATTTTTAAGGAATCGAACAATATACTTGCTGTGAATTGCCCAAAGCGGATTGGCGGGTTTGACACATCTGTTATCTTGATATCCAGGTTTTACCACGGTGTTTTACTTTACCATCAGCACGTGGTAATAGAGATGCGGACACATATTACAAAAAATCTTAACATTGTGTACATATACATAGGTTTTTATCCGTGTAAGAACGGAGAAAGAATGCTAATTCCTGCGGCCGGGCTACCTGTAGTAAGAAGCGATAAAAAAACCCACAGCCAGGCGTTAGGGTATATGCGCGTCTGGATGATTACCATCCCTGATCTAAAGCATGCGGTCATAACAACCTTGACTTGTGTTCCGATATTAGTGGCCAGATTCCAATCCCATCTACGAGTCCAGCAGTACATTGGTGACACCTAATAAGTATGTACACTCGTATAAAATCTATGAGGCTGTGATGTTCTGTAAGTTTATAAAAAGTATATCAGTCGATTTGACTGTCCATTATCATATTGTAATAATATTTAACACGAATAGGTTATTCTCTGAGGTACAAAGGCTCCTGTACTAAGTATATTTACAAAATGAAATCTAATTAATATGGAACAGAAACTTGGTGTCTCGTGACGGTCGCCGACTGCTCAATAATCTACCCCCACGATTATGGAAATTTGGTTAACTGTTGTATCACGCCACCAACGGCCAAATTTCTGTAAGCATGCCAATTTTAAGACTCATAACAGCTATGAATGACTATGAAATTGTAGCGCAAGAGAGGTCATCTATTAAGAACGTGAGAGTTCGAAATAAAAAGAATGGCTAATACCCAAGAACAATTAGCTGAAATCGGCTAGTGTTCATGTATTTTTTAAATAATAATGTTGAAGTATGACATTGTTATTCATACTTCTACACGACGGTTAAATGTCGCAGGCTCATTGCAAAAAAAGGAAGTCACGCAGTTTCACAATTTTTCGATCTAATTGTCTGGAAGAACACGCATTTTTGGGCTTGGCTAGACTAGTTACTGCTAGGCTTTTAGTACTCACTGCAAGCGCCGAATCCTGACTAATATTATAAAAAGCGAATGAGAGTATTTTTGTTTGGTTCTGACGTTTTCACGCTATAACTACGGTACAGACCATCACGAAATTTTCCATGTCAGGGTATAGAGTAGGACATAGAGTACCTTTTATCCAGAAAAATCTAAGTCCTGTTCCCGAGGTACAGACAAATAGAGCCAAAAATATGGCGCTTTACTTACAAATACATCCTTATAGCAACGACAATGACAATTTGAATATGTTGCTCTCGTGGTTTGCTAGCATCACTTCGCTATATGGCTTTACGGGTATTTATGACTAAATACTTTGAATTAAAAGTTATGCTCCACATTTTCAGAATTACCTATAACATGTCCACTTCATGATATACACATCCTTTTGCGAAGTCGCGGACAAAAGTTAGTTTTCGATAAAATCTTAACATGGAAATTATGGATCCTGACGATTGACAGGGTTTGTTAATATCAAAAAGCTACGCTATTTTTCACAAGATTCAACGATCTTGATGGTCACTTGATGACGTCCAGCTATTGCTATCTAAGGCTCCTATGAGATTTCGCTTCAGCGACAGGGTTTATCAGGGCATCCTCCGATATTACAATAATCTTTTGTTATAAAATGTATAATACATATATTTATTTATTAATAATTCCCAAATCATACCAATGATTTAATATTAGAACTTAATTGTTAATTATATAATTAAAGTTAATTGACCATTGCCTGGCTTTGAGTGCAATGCATACAGTAAGTATCGTTATATAATACTAATTGAAAATTACATAATAAATATTTTATGATAACAAGTTACAGTAGTAAAAAGAGACAAAATAAATTATGTTTTACTTTATTAGCTTAAAAGCTAATACAGTAAACCATGATGAAAAGCAATTAATTTACAAAATGACGTCTTCTTTGAACTTTCGCTACACTCGAGTAAAATAATAACTAATGAATTTAAGTAATTAGAACTTCTACTGTATGTGAATGTTCATAAATATTTTAAACTAGACAAACTAGAATACAAAATAAACTTGATTAACATTTTAGTACTACTAGTTTAGTGGAATGTTAGTAATTTGTTATTGTTATTGTTATGTTCGCTACGGTATGGGAAACGGTCTGCTAACGATATTATCGCTTCTTGACTTTAGCAGCGCCTTTAATAATGTCGATTTCGACATTCTACTGGGGATTTTATGCTCTCTTAACATATCTCCAACGTCAATTGACTGGTTTCGTAGTTACCTGTTTGGACGACGGCAGCGCATTCGCTACGATGATGTTTACTCATCGTGGTGTGACTTGTCTGCTGGTGTCCCTCAGGGCGGCGTGTTATCACCTCTTTTATTTGCTATTTTCATTAATTCGATCTCCAGTAACCTTTCTTCGTCATATCACCTCTATGCAGATGATCTACAAATTTACACACAGGCTAATTTAGATGGACTGCACAAAGCAATTGAAACTTGTAACCGAGATTACACTAAAATAGTTGAATGGAGTAAAGCCTACGGTCTATCCGTAAACCCAAAAAAGACACAAGTTATTATAGTTGGTAGTTCCAGGCAAATGTCCAAGATAGATTGGTGTTCTCTTCCTCAATTTAAATTTGACGGTGTAAAAATCGATATTAGTGAAACTGTAAAAAATCTTGGGATTGTTATTGACAGAGAACTGTCTTGGAGACCGCAATTGACCAATCTTAGCCGAAGACTCTTTGCGTCGTCAGCTTCGCTTAGAAGGCTTAAAAATTTCCTGCCTACTGCTACAAAAGTTATGCTTGCTCAATCTCTGTTACTACCCATACTTGATTATGCTGACGCCAGTTATCTCGACTTAACCCAAGAACAACTAAATAAGCTCGATCGACTTCAAAATGTCTGTATTCGGTTCATATTTGGGTTGCGCAAATATGACCACGTTTCCGAATATCGTAAGAAGCTTAAATGGTTACCTATTCGCCTTCGCCGGAATGTTCACTTGCTCTCTCTTTTGTACAACATCCTTTTTGATCCTCGTACTCCTCCTTATTTAAAGGAACGTTTTGACTTCCTACATCTTTCTCATTCCCGTTATTTGCGCTCTAGTAATAATCTCTCCTTAATGACACCTGTACACACTTCTTCCTTCGTTGACAACTCTTTCACGGTACAGGCTGTCCGTTTATGGAACTCACTGCCACTCAACATCAGACAAGCTAAGTCAGTATCCTCTTTTAAAATCATGGTTTTTAACTATTTTTGGTCCTCTCAGGTATAATAGTGCTGCTTTTCTGTATGTATTATGATATTTACTGTGTTTATATAGTATATAATTAAGATTTTTATTTATTTATTTTATATATTTTTGAATAATTTATATTATGTATTGTCTACACCGCCACTGTTATGTTTTAATTATTTTCCTTAGTTTAAGGGGTTGCCTGGAAGAGATCGCTTTAAGCGATAAGGCCGCCCTTTGTTCAGCATTTATTGTATCTAGTTTTTAAGAACATAGTTTTAATTCTGGTGAACAATAAAGTGTTTTCATTCATTCATTCATTCATTGTTACAGAATAATTTCATAATATTTTCTTAACGTCGGATAAACCTAAATCAAATAAATTACCGCGCTTAAAACCGTTAAAACGTAGTTTTATTAAGAATAATTTCACCTTGAAAAATGTCGATTTCTTGCTTAATGCATAAATAGTATTGCTATTTGTATAATATTATTTTGCAACATATTAGACCTGTTTATAAATTGAAGCTTAAATATTGTTTAAAGTTTTCCATGCGGCTTCGCTAGTGTAGAGACTTTATATTTATGCAACAGTAATATTGATAGATGTCCTATTAATATTATTTTAATGGAAATTTTCAATTTTCTACCAGTTTTTAGTACCTACGTACTAAAATCTTCTATATAATACGTAATTAAAGGATAACACAATAAAACACAGTTATGCCGAAAATAGACAGTTCATTTCAGTCTTCCAATTTTGATAAAAATGAGGCATTGTTAACTTAAAAAATTTGACTTGAATTTACTTGTTATAAAAATGGTTTCATATTTTGTCACTTTAACTGCTAATCTGCTTATTTATTTCGTTATTTAATGGTTTCTTAGATTATAGAGTATTTTCAACGACAAATTTATACTTATTTAAATAAATAATAGAAATAAGAGTAACAAAATTTGGTTTTAACAATTACATCGTTTTATTTATTTTATATGTCTCATTTCTGTACAAGTTGAAATATAAAAACGAACCTTACGTCGGGTTTACGAGTCACATAGCTTTTACATGTTTTTAAAGTAAATGTAATTTCTTTATACATAATAATCAAGTAATAAGTAATAATATCTGTTTATTATTTAATGCTTAACAATGGTTTTTAAGTCATGGTGGCCCCTATCTCTTGTTCATTGAAGTATGAACACATTCTTGATGTAATGATTCATTCTTGTAAATTTTGTTATCTTTTTTATACTGTATGTATGTATATCTCTGTCCCCCAAAAAATGACTTACTTCACGAAGATGCCGCCATGGTATAGTCGGGTTTCGTTTGTGGTGTTAAATAAACAGACATGTAAGAAATAATGGATTTTTGGCAGGTGCAGTAAGTTGGTGAACTTATATTAAATGGCAGCGGCCCTGAAAAATACTGAATTTGGTGAGAGTGGTTGATTGAGCTGATTTCAAGATAACTGCAAGATATATACTTCAGGAGCCAAAGGCGGACATAGTGTTTGGGTTTCGCGTGTACGGAATATGCGGGGGGTGTTTAATTCTGATCCGTGCCTACAATATCACTTATGCAACTATATTTTACTCTTACTTACCTAATCTTATGAGTACTTCCAAGTTAAATTTATTCATTCTTATATTTAGGAACCCGCCTTACCATACAGTGTGTAATTATAGACTACATACGTATAAGAAACATTTATTTTCCGATAATTTTTGTCAGTAAGCAATGGGACTTAGAAAGAGAATTACTTGGACCCAAACACGATAATATATGATATTAATAATCGCTGAGAAAAAAATTGCAAAGCGGACCTCGGGTTCCGAAACGGACAGTCCAACCACTACCAGGATTTAATGTACCATGATGGATTTATATGATCGTTAAGTGATCTTTAATTCTAATACAATACTAGTACTTATTTCTTAAAAGATAAATGTTGTATCGTCTGAATGATCTCCAGACAATCACAACCGTTAGCGAACTTTGGTCGTTATCAGGTCACTTTAAAACAAAAAGTTACTTATCACTTCACACTTCAAGTCGCTAAAAAGTAATCTATTTAACTTATCTACTTACTTGAGAGTTAAGGCGTGAAGTGTTTACAAGTGACGATAAAGGTTCTCTGACAAAAACCAGGAAAAAGTAAGGGCACGTTGGTTGGCATTCACGGAAAGCGTAATTCCACTCTAAATGTGAATACTGTAGATTCTCAAAGAAACCATTTTAGAATTACAAATTTGACTGATATGGACTTCTGTTATGAGATCATGAGGTGGTAAAGTATGATTTTATTTATTTTCTATATATGCCCGCCACTTCGCTGACGCTTGAATCCCCGCGGGATTTCCGGGAATCAAAATGCTTTTGAACAAGAATTTAAGCTATCGGTTTAGAGGAAACTGGGTAGGAATAAGCTAATTTGTATGCGTCCGAACAACTTCAAATCGCTCCATTGCAAATTCCGGGGGGGGGGGGGGGGGGGAATATTACACATTTTATTTCATTAATTTGGCTATCGATAAGTGAAAAATCACACTGCAATTCGGTTTTATTTAATCTGGCCATTTTAAATCCTTTCCAGAAGAATACCCTCGAGATTCGAAGGATAGAAATAGCGCAGATTTTAACTCTAAGAGTTTTCTGTCGATCAGTGAAAACCGCATCGAGATCGGCCCAGTAGTTTTTACGTGAATCCTGAACAAACAGACAAGAAAAAGAATCTCGCGGGATTACCGGGATATACAGTACCGCAGATTTTTAGTTCAGGAATTTTCTATCGATTACCTCAAACCGTATTGAAGTTGAGTAGGAAGTTTTTACGTGAATCCCGAACAAACACAAAAAATGTAAATAACAAAAGACTACAAATTTACAATTTTATAGTATTATAGGTAGACTAGCGTTTTCTCGCGGCTTCGGTTGCGTTAAAAAAGGATCAACACACGTAACGCCATCTAGTGCAGCAAAGGTGGAACTAATCATCTAAGCAACACATTAAAATTGTTACTATCATATCATTGTCGTTGCCATGGCGATGTATTTGTTAGTGATTTGCAATATTTTTGCCTATATTCGTCTTTTCCTCGGGAACAGTACTTTTTTTCTACACGTAAGGTACCCACCCTAAATCCCATTCTATACCCCTGACAACATAAACGTAAAAGTGACGATCTGGTCGGTAGTCAAAGCGTGAAAACGTCACAAACAAACCAACTCACCTTCGCATGTATAATATTAGTTAGGATTACATTTCATTACTCATAAAAAGTGGTTGAAGCAATGGGTGGGGTATAATTATACGGCACATTTATATATTATGGACAGATCCGAACTTTTATAATATACGTGACAAGGTTAAGGTGAAGTACGTTAGAAGGGAAGGTGGCCTTAGCTTTCGTGGTTATTTTTTTTATAACCACCCAAACTTAATTTTATATCTCAAATAATGAATAAATGTGCCGTATATCTATACCGCACCCGAAGCAATTGCCAATTCGTGTAAGTACTTTATCAATCAACTTCAAAATGCTTTAGATGGACGTATGAGCACGCGTCTGTTATTAAAGTCCACTTTTTCCATTTGGCACGTTCTCAAGGCAGATGGGAGGCGCACTTTCAGATAACGGCTAACTTGGTAACTTTTCACATTTCCACGGAGGCGTGTTCCAGCCGTGCCACAGGGTAATCTTGACACTGTCGCATGTTGTGAATTTATTATCCCAACACAAAATTAACGGTTCCATAAATACATCATTGAAATTCTCAGAACAAAATGATCCTTCAGTCTAATTGATTCTACTAGTAAATGTATGCTGTGAAGGTCGAAACTATATAACACTTTTTACTTTGCGTTCTAGCAAACAACACAAGAAGACCAAAGTTCAAACTGAATAATCTGTTGTTGTTATTATCAATGTATGGTAAATAAACTACACCATCGATTGGCGACGATTACATCCCATAACTGCCACGGTCATTACTTACGTTAAAAGCTGTTTATTTAGCTTAATGCTGTTTGGGTGTCCAGCAATGCTCGTTTGCTGCAGTACTATGCCCAGAGATATGGCCGACGCGGTCCGTTGCCTCCCAATTGCCAAACTAGTGCCAGCCATTTCTTTGTCCACACTCTACACGGCGTGGTCAGCAGTATTGCCTTTTGTTTTTTTTCTTTTGAAACATTGCCACGTTCTGGTGACTGCTTTTTTTTGGTTAACATTACAATGGATATGGATACTGTTATACATTGTTGTAAATATGAAATGTTCTGTTTTTAGTTTTAAACAATACCTTTGTTAAATTACCAGAGTTTTATCTGAAAGAAACCTAACACACATAATATTTCTTAGGAAATTCGGCAGTCTTCTGCTTTAAAGAAATATAAAAAAGCTAGCCGCGTCCGCGGCTTTGTCGGGTTTTGACACTAATTCGTTATCAGCCAATTTTATGGTGACAAAAGGTATAGTTTGATTTCATCCCCTATTTATCTTGTTTAAGGTGAAGGGGGGGCGAGGGAAGTGGTTCATCAAAACCAAGAGTAGACGATAAAAAACTCAAGTTACTGCCAAAAACTCCATCAATTCTGTTTTATTATTTTAATTGCTGATAGTTTTTATTGTAACAGTGTGTAAGTATAAAATTACATAGTGATTGAGCGGAAAGATGAATAGTTGCGTGTCGGGCAAAATTAATAACATTGACCAAATGACCTGTCTTACTTTCTCTTACTCTGAGACGCAGACGCAGGTTGTATTTGTTTAATCAATACAATGATCGGTTCAATGAACGTCAATCTTTCATGACACACACAATTATAACCTATAATTACAATATGTGCTACATTCACAGCATTAAGATATATAAGAATAATTTTGTTTAGTATTCTTTTTTCTGCGATACTAGATTTATTAGTAGGTAGATAAAGATATTTATGTATAATAGTCGCTAAATACTGAAAAAAAGTTTAATAACTACTTTAAGACTCGCAGTTAAATGTAATAATAGCTATATTACTAGACTATATATAGACTACGTCTTCCTATAAATTTTAGCGCATTTTCTGGGAAAAAGTCATGTGCCAAACAAAAACCGGTGGACGGGCGGGGGCATAATGAATGCGATAGGCTTCCTCTTTTTTGCGAAAATGGCTAGGGAAATTAAACATGAAAATTAAATACAATTTTTTAATGATGGTAGGGTGCAAACTGACTTTTGCACCCCGGCGCCCAATATGCTAAGTAAGACTGCCCTGATATAAGCTCTGTTTTTATCTTCGGGTATTTACAATTTGTTGAAGTGTAATAAACTTAATAAATACCTTTTAAAAACGTGTGTTTTTTTAATGATGGACAGCAGACAGGCAGACGGATCTGATGGAGAGCTGGTAACATCGCCTATGGACATTTGTAACACCAAAGGTGCTGTCAATGTGCTGTCGATCTCTAAGGGAGACTAGAACCTGGCCACTGATGCCGGAACACAACTCAAGGTTGTTATGGCAGTATAGTCTAGACCAGGGGTGGTATACATCCAAACGGGCAAATACCCTACCACCTAGCTATGGGTTGTTTTGTCGCCCCTTACGACAGGCCACCTGGCCGCAGGAAATTGTATTATTTCTGCGTTCCTGCACGGAAATACATATATATAGGTATTAACAAATTATTGAAATATAATAAAGTCAATAAATACCTCGCAAAAACATCGTGAAATAATGTCAACAGTTAACATAGGTACAAAAATTATAATAAAGAATTACGGTTACCTGCATTTGCAATTACGCACGTGACGGGCTAATAGCTCCTTACACATACACCGGAATGTCTTTATTGGTCTTCATATACATTTGTGTACATCCTACATTTGTGTATGACGTCTTGTATGGTTATGAAGGACACGAAACAAAAGATTCATTAGCTACTTTATTGGACCTTGCATTCTTGTAACCCATACTTACGGGTTAATCAATATGCATAAACCAACAATCTTCATTCGACGAATTGCATATGAATTGTATGGATTTGTTGTTCATGCATTGTATAGTAGGCGCTAGACGTTGTACGAGGAAAACTGCTCATTGTCAGGGTCTGTTCAACCGCCAATATGTGCCCGCATACAGATGCGAACAAATATATGATTTATGAATTTATTGTTTCGTTGAAAACTGTTCAAACTGCTCTCTGTATGGATAGGATCGAAAAAAATATAGAATATAAATATAAATGTAATCTATGATGCCAAACCATGGAAGAAGACACTATGAATGACAATCTCATTAGTAGTACCTACTGATTTTATGTGGTGCAATGTAATGGTAATTCTTCTGTGTTTGATAGATGTCAATAATATCGATTCATCGGAATTACCGTTGTTAATACCGTACAGGAACGGAGAAAGAATACATTTTTCCTTGGTCGGGCGCATTGTCGTAAGAGTCAACAAGACAACCCACAGCCATGGTAGGGTATTTAGCTGTCTGGATCGCTAGCACCCTGGAGTATGCCGCCATAACAGTTTTGAGTTGTGTTCCGGCATTAGTATCCAGGTTCCAGTGTCCCTATAGAGAGAGGACGCACATTGGTATTACCTTTGGTGTTATAAATGTCTATAGGCGATAGTAACCGCTTTCCAGTAGCTTGGCCGTCGGCCTGTTTGCTGATCTCATGCAATAAAAAAAATATGCATGATATTTGTAGAGTCCGATACGTTGTTTATTATTAATTTGGAAATAAACTTTATATTCAAAATTGTATTTTACCTTAGTTAACAATAACCAGTCTTTGACAGATTAGGGAAAGGTCTATTTACGAAACTCACTCTACATAAAATTAAATAATATTTAATATGCGCCCGTTTTAAGTATTGGAACGCCGTTATGTCCGAATTCTGGTCAAAAGATTCTTCGATTATCTTCGTAGAGCTTTTAAATTGTAAATAAAAATATTTGTTTAAATGAAAAGCGACAATTTAACCAGGTCAATAGTCTATTGAACTCATAGAAAGTCAGTTTTAAGATGCATATAACGAAGCTGAAAGGCAAAAAACCAGTTTACATTGAATTAATTAATATTAAATAACTTTAGGTGTAAATAATTGTAGGTATAGTTAATTATTTTATTTAAAAGTTTTAGCTTTGTTTCAAACTAACGTGACTGCTTTACCTAAATAGCATTTCACACCAATGCTATCATACAAAACTACGAAATTTAATGTCCACATTACTAAAAAAATTGAAATGGTTGCCTTCGCCATAAATACGTTCATTTTATATACCTAATGCCTAAGTTTTGCATATGAAAATAATCCGTGATGTGCTCAGACCACGGATCAGAGTAATCCGCTAACAGACCGTAATATGCTAATGTAAAATATCTGCGGTGATCTTGCAATAACGTAAACTGCTATAGCTGATTTGCTTAAATTGAGCATGCTCGGATTCAAGCGTTTATTTATTTGACCTCTTATTTTGTTCTTGACTAAAGTCACGCATGTAAACAGTTTAGTTTTGTATTTTAAGTGGTTGCAACATTAATTTTATATAATTATTACTTCTATCATTCTAATACAAATATAATGTCAACATATTTATATGTTAATCTGCCTAAGTAGAGCTTATGCAAATTATTTTATAATTTAGAAGTAAATCATTGTTCCAAATACAGTTATTCACTGAATTATACGGTAATATTTTTTCTAAATCTAAATTATAAACAAAGCATTACCTACTAATGACCTGTGGGAGGTTGCCTCTTGAATGATGTGAGTCTCAGAAATTTAGAGTAAGGGTTAACTCTTTACTCTAATGTTCCTACTACATCTGGTTTAATGATTATATTAATGACTGTGGCCAAATGTGCCTTGTATATAACGTACTAATATAATGCCGTTAACGAATAGCTAAATTAGTGTACATAAATACGTTATGTGTCAATGTTTAATGTAAGGACATTAAAATTTGTGCATGTCGCATCTCAAATAACCCATTATACCCTTTCCAAGCATTTATTTTATTTCGACAGCTCGATGACGGATCAATTAATATTCTCTATTAGACTCGATTTGTTTTAAAAATCGACTGCATTTATTTAACTTAATTTTTATCAATTATTTTTCATTAAAGTAGAACATTTTTATTTCCAAAACGATTACTGTCGATTTATTTACGTATAGTGTGGATGGTTTATTAGTTCGTGCGTTACATGATTCACAATACATCACTATTACGTCACTCACAATTATTAAGTACCACGGGAGTTTTTGGCGGGAACTGAAAGGAGATTTTGTGCTGTGCAGTTTTATTTTCTAAAAATGTGTAAAATTACTCTAAAATCAACAATAGTTGTAGGATATTGATAGTTTTTGAGTATTAAATATGTGTTTTATGAGAAATATGAACTGTATAGTCAAATGTGGCCTTTTGAGTTATCACAAGAACTCCGTTGAATGGCACTAGCTGATTACCTACAGTTCAGCTGTGCTACAATAGGCTTAAGAAAATGAAGAAAGTATATTGTAAACTAAGATCTGGCTTAAAGGCCTAGCTGCCAAGCCATAAACCTAAATAAAATAAAAATATTAAGTACCACAGTTAGGGCATTTATTTCAGTAATTTCGGCGGGAACTAAAAGGGGACGTTGTGCTGTGTAGTTTTATTTTCTAAAATATGTAAAATCACTCTAAAATTAACAATAATTGTAGGATCTTGATAGTTTTTGAGTAGCAATTATGTTGTTAAGGACTTAAATTCATAAATTTAGTAAGAATATTGAAAATTATACGCTGGACAACGATGGTGAAAATACATATATTTGGTAACTAAGTAAACAGAAACGTCATTCTCCTATCTATCAGAATATATTTAAAAATAAATACGAATAGTCCATTGAAATCTTACAATTTAAGGACCAATATTGAATTTATTAGAGGACGCAATTTTATTTTTGGGACATGTGTCAATAGAAGCTTAACCTCAAGTTTGTGGGGTCACCACCCTTGTTCCCCGCCCGCCATCTTGGAAAAAGGGGTGAAAACACTTTTTTCGCGATATCTCGGAAACTATGCGTCTTACAAAAAATTTGTAAAGTCATAATTTGTAGCAAATTATTTTGCCTACAAATATGTTTATATAACTTTTTCCCCTAAATTAAAAATTAAAGAAGTTATAAGCAAAAAAGTGAGAATTTTTTATTCATTCCCAACTCTTTTCTTTACCATAGAACTTACCAAATTTAACTTATCGAATGTTAAGCAGGTAGAAAAGGTTCCCCGTTTTCCCCGCCACCTATGAGGTCGAGTCCGTAGGCGCGTTTTTTTTACGTGGTATCCCCAGTAGGCCTACTCCACGGACATCTTGCTTATAAGGTAATCCTCGACATCATAATATCTTTAATCACTTATTAGCTAGCTACTCTAATCGACTTTTCTTCGATGGTCCAGGCTGTGGCTCAGAATCTAAATCAACGTCAAATGTGAAAGTTTGAGGAATGACAGGAGTTAAAATTGGAGTCATAGTGACTCCACTGGAGTCATTATGTGACCCCACACATGTCCCAAAAATCAAATTGCGTCCTTCCTATAAATGCAAAGCTCATGTAACATTTCAATGAACTAGAAAGAGTTCGTAACATATGTGTTTTTGTGAGAATTTTGAACTGTATTGTCAAATATGGCTTTCGAATTTTCTCAAGAACTCTGTTGAATGGCGTCAGTTGTAGCCTACAATACAACTGCGCTACTAAACGAAGACTTATAGATCAGAATTGACTGTATGGACTAAATATTATTTTGCCTACCTTTGTGGCGAATTCTACTACTACTTATTTGTTTCATGTGGACTTTACTGTCAAGAAATATGAAAATTAATAGACGTGCAAACGCCAAAAATAAAATGAACCCTTGGAAACAGTATAAAACTATTCATACAGCTTGCGTAACACAGTCACTAACATCAACTAATAGCTTTAGTTTTCTTCTGAAATATGATTGAAAGGTATCCTAGGCTGCCGATATTGTTATCTTGTATGGTGAAGTATATAATTTTTTTCACTCTGGTAATGAGATTCTTCGACTAAGTGATTATATTATTTACAAAGACTTAGGTGATGATCACAATACACCCATCGTTCAGCACCACTTGATTATCAAACGTTATAAAAATAATATGGCAGTTAGGTATTTAGATTACGAGAATATTATTTTAATAGTTTAATTTTCACCACTACAATTCTAAAGAAAGAAATAAAAATAGATTACATCCACACATATCAATCATATTTTGTGTCATATTTTGTATCTCTGTCAGTGGGCGGAACATTATATGGTACAATGATAACAAAATTATGAAACAATTTTCGTATTTCCATTTTTCACCCAAATAAAGCCGAAATGGAAATGGTATTTTTATCCGCTTATATATCAAATTATAACAACTGACGTAGTACGTAATTTTTGCAGTCACGCTTAACCTCATCTCTAAGTGAAGCTATAAAATATTCAGCATTTATCTTAAGAGTCTAAAAGAACCCTTACACTATAAGGGCATACTAAATTTATTTCGAAATGAATTTCTTTTTGCGGTTGCTAGTGGGCGAATCGAGTTTGTGGATAGGTCACCATTAATTATGCAAGAGATAAACAAGTTGTAGCCGCCTCGTCTGTACACTTTCATTTTAATAAGCTTCATTTCCATGTCATGTCATTCGTGGTGTTTTCGAGAATCGAATGTTTGGGAATCGAATTTGATATATACAAAGTAAGTTAAGACAATTATTTATCAAAGTAGAAGCCGTGCTAGCTTAGTAATTAACGCACTCGTGTCTCAAATAAGTTCCCTGTTCTGCAGTTTTCTGACCTTATATTCATATTTTTTATTGCCTGAAGCAGGCAAACAGGCAGACGCCCACTTGATGGAAAGTGGGTACCGTCGCATATGGGCGTTTGCAACACTCGAGATGTCGCCAACGCCTTGCGTATTGTTGCAATTGTGTAGTTACGGTGAAGGAAAACATCATGATGAAGAAATCTTGGCATTGAGATAATAGATGTGTCACATCCGGCCAATCCACCTTAGACAAGCATGATGGGTAAACTACCACCAGTTTTCCTTAAAAATAGAAGACTCAACCAGCAGTGAGACGTTTACGGGCTGTTATTATTATAGCATACATAGTTTGTTTCATAAAAATATATAGGTATTTATTTTAAGTTTCGTAAACATAATACCAGAGACACAAGCTAATTTTCAGATGTAAAAGTGGAACTATATTTTAAGATTCAATAGAACTATAAAATATTTATGATTCAGATAATATCTTTAATTATTCTGATAAATTGCATGTATAATTAATCTACGTGCGGGGTGAATAAAGTTCTAATAAACTACAATGGAAAGTCATACAGAAGTTGGGTGGTTTTGGGTGAGTCAAGAAGCGTGGGGGATTGGGGAGGGTTAATGAACTAGTGCATATACCATCACCGAGTTTACTTTTCATTACAAATTAATGCTCGATCTATTATATGTTACATCCAGATTCGTTTAAATTCTCAAATTCTACGCAACTATGATTTTTTAATGATTATTGAAATTATTTTATTTCGGGTCGGCAAAGAATTGAAGAGCTTAGTTCACCGACCCAATCAGCGTTAAATTTTGATCCAAAAGATGATGAGTGGTTATAGAATACACCTGTTGTGTATTATAAAACATCGTCTATTCTATCAATGATATACCTTTTAAATGAACTAGTATAACCCAAGTGATCACGGATACTATACTATATATTTAACATATAAATATATAATGAAATGAAACTTGAAATAAAATAATACTTATTTGCATATGACATGGTAAATATACACAGATTTTAAATTATATAAAATTCTATATGGCATAACCGGGCGTATTATAGGACGTAGGATTCTTATATTGTCTTGTATAACAATTCATATAACACAGAATTTAAATACTACTGTTAATCTGATCACGGAAAAATACAGAGCCAATAGAATATTATTAATAATAATATGTAAGAAAGGAACCCGCAGAGGGGTATTGTGACGAACCTTAGGTGAGTAGCGACGCCTCCGTGCTTGCTTTAGTCAGCCGACTCGGGAGTGGAGATCGCTAGAGCTAAGACTCAAGCTCTACTGGTGGAAGTGATGAATGGCATAAAGTCATAAGTGGCTTCGGTGAACCTGCAGCCTACCTCTCGACACCTCTTAGCCACTCACACCCATGTTGCCCCACAGTAATCTTGTACAGCATTTTTAGGGGCCCATGCAGTGAGTGGTGAGTCATCGTCTGCGCATATTTCCATGTTCCTTAAACATTGCGACAGGCAGACGCCATAGTCCTCGATCCGTAGTTCCACTAGCAGATTATCCTAATAATCCTGTACCTTTTGTTCTCATTCCCTAATAGTCCTACACTGATCGGAGCTTGTCCATGGATGCATTTTTATATGGTGAATAAACAGGGATAATCTTCTGTCAGTGTCAAACCATATTTAGATAAATTTGACTACGGTCCTCTACGTGTTGGTCATCTCATGGCCCCATGCACGCCCTCCAAAAGTCCGGGCCATTTTTATGCTGCAGAGACATACAGTATTATATTAAGAATATACATAAGAATTAATAATGTAGTATAGGTATATATAACCTATATAATGTTGATCCCTATTATTGAAAAGACACATTATGTATATGACTCGTATCATACGACACCCTAAAGTTAAATCCAATTGCATCTGGATTTTTTACTTAATTTCAAAAGTAAATTACGAGTAAGTAAGAACAAATTACGTGCAAATATTCCTAACACGGGTACTTATAAGGATTAAAACAGCCTCAGGGTGTAGGAAAGATAGACATACTAATGAATCAACTTTAATTAGGCTCTGTCCCGTTGGAGGTGTTACAAGTTCAAAGATATCCCATGAGTCGGGCTTTAAGAGTTTTACCTGGTAGGGCCAAGCCCTCTCCTGCAGCCTATGTAACAAGACCGACATTAATACTACGGACTAAGTTCCTACATATGTTTAACCAGATACCCAACTATGTACGTGTTCTGACTAAATTTATACCTACAAAATTAATCAATATAACGTATTTGTATGAGATATTCCTCTATTTATTAAAAGCTAAAGTAAAGGTAGAATAGTATAGTTATTTTAGTGCCGATATCATGTAACATTCTGACATTTTCGATATAATTCAGCGAGATGAGGGTTGACATCTGTTAAATTTGATATCAGACACATATATTTATTTGTGTACAGTGATTTCGAAATAAGAAAGAATCCTTTCTATTGAGAATATTACATATTAAACCCAGTTAAATGCTTGTCGTACTACAATACAATACTACAGTGAACTGTCTTGTGAAAGACAATTTTCGGAATTATTGTCTCGGTATTGTAAAAGTGTTCCGTTTTTGGAAAAAACGGAACATTTTTATAATCGTCATGTCCATCCACCTTTATTAAGTCACAGTCATTTCACTCAGAAACTCTATATACTGATCCTATTAATGTGCGCGGATTGCTACAATCTTGCCCGTTTTTATTTGGTTTTGGTTAATATACCCCATACAGCATATATCGAAAAATTTGAACTTCTTGGTCACGTTTGTGTTTATTCAGAGTGTTTTTAGGCTCTACTGCTCTACTCTGCCTTATTTGTTTTACAACTTTCCACCCTATAATTAAAGGGTTGGAGCAAGAACACTTTTTAAGAATTTCAAGCCCGTATTTAACAAACTATGAACTCGAACCAGAAAGGAATTTGAATTTTCTTTATCTTCGAAATCTATCGGATGATGCCCTACAGTTGTCTGTCTCCCTGCATGTAGGTAGGTGTGCTAATTTTATTTTAACAATTTCACAGCATCTTCGTATAATATTACGTAGCAGATATTTTAATCAAATTTTATTTCAATATCGCGATTAATATTCAAGTAAAATGGATATGATATGTATATACAAATAGGCATTACATTATAAAAGGTTCATGTCTGCCTTCTAGCTACTAACTCTAGAATAATCGCTGTTGTATTCCTTTTGTTATGGAAAATATACAAATAAACAAATAAATATATATAAATAAACATAACGATTCCATTATTTTCCAAGTAACAAAGTCTGATGACAAATAACTGTAGCCTTGGGACAATAATACCAGTAGATAACAAATATTAAGTTTAATCAGATCGTTGGTTTCACAATGCTCACGGGACAAACAATATGCGTTACAATTTTTAGGTTTTCATGGTAAACTGATTTTACAACCGGCGGGCCGTTAACGGGGCCGACACGGCTCTAGATCTATACTTTCGAGATACGAGAAGTAGTTAGCTATAGCAGCATTAATTACTGGAATATCTGGATATTCCAGTAATTAATATAGCATCGCACTTATATAGCATCGCACTTAAATAACATCGCACTTATATAGCATCGCACATCATCCATAATGCCGTCTGGTAGTATTTGAAATAAGCAACAGAGTGAAGTTTACGTAGTGAACAGTCTGTAAAATAGAATAAAATATAATATTAAAATAATAAAATATATTATTTACAGGAGGCTACTCAGGAAATCTAATCATTGTTTCTCTGTTCGTGTTTACGCTTTGGTTCAATTTGATTAAACCTTAAAATTTTGAGCACAATCTGTACATTGATAGGAAGGACACAAAGGGAACTCACCGGATCTCCTTCCAATGGTTACGACAGTTCTTCTATGTTATTTTATCGTCTGGCCACTATTATTAAGTCTAATAAATATTTAAATATTTGTAGCACTACACAATTTAAAGTACTTTTTTTAATATTAATTTCAATTAATCGGCTGACGCACAGAGCACAATTGGACTACCTCCTTTCTTCACACGATTTCTTCAGACCCAGTGAGCAAGGTATCTTTGGTTCACATATAGGGAGTTATGAATGGAGGAAAGGGACGGATAATTATACGTCATGCACTCAAGCAATGTTATTTAAATAAATAATGAGGCGACAGTTTATTTATCATACTGCCACAATTTCACATATCGAATGTATAAAATGTGGATTTTATCTTTAATATTAATTAAAATGCTATAAATGGCGTAAACAGTTCGTCTATTTATTATTGTTATTTTTTATCAATGTCTACTCGCTCTTAGATTTTTTTTATTTTTTTTTATTCTAGTATAGGTTCGCGTAGAACCACAATCTTGCCCTATGTGGAGCAAAGATGTGGTCTACGATGTAGCACGCTTACCTAGAAGGTACCTATTCACACGGGACTTGAAGACACCCAGGTTATATGTATCGGGAAAGACAGACTCCGACAATGAGTTCCATTCTTTTGCGGTGCGTATGATGAAGCTGGATTCGAAACGCTTCGTTCTTATAGCTGGAATATCCACCATATATCGATGCCGCATGCCGGTGCGTCTGGTTGTCCGATGATGGAAGATTTATAGGACTTAAGTAAGAATATAAATTATTGTATCTCATATAAGTGAACTGTAATGTTCTTTTGAGAATAAAGTCCTTTAGACCCATATCTTTTCTAGAAACACACCTCACTAGAATCAAAATGCAATGATGACAACTGCGTCGACTTATTCTTAAACCGCAGTATGTTTCTGCTATTACATTTTTACTAAACATAAGTTTATAATATTACATTTTACCTATTACTTTATATATTTTTAATCATAACAGATCTGCATAACTTTAAATTAAATAATTAAAATTCATAAGTTTTGTTCAAAGTAAGTTCCACAGATCATTATTTAAAGGTAAATTAAGTTAAAAATTATGTTTACTTCCTATTCTATAATTTTCCTACCTATGTATAACCTATTGTATAACAAACGAGTTTTCTGGAAGTGGACGCAAGCAACTGCAACACAGTATTATATATAATACAGCAGTTGTTTGCGATACCAAATTGTTTTTGTACACTATGTCAATGGTTTCGAATAAATTCTTTTAGTCTCTTTAATTATAGTTCTATAATTATAGTACTTCGCAACTTAAGGAAGGAAGAGGAAAAGAAAGAAACGGAAAACACTCCCTAGGAACACGTTTAGCAAAAACTCTTTTACTTCATGTTTAATTATTTCATCATTTTTTTACATTTTAAAGATATTTGTAACATAGTAAGAGTGGCCTGGCGAAATATAAAAAAAAATAAACTATACATAATTAACAGAACAACCCTGATTTTGGAAAAGGAATGATGTAATGCGGGTCGTTTATTAGCGGTCGTTTGTTTTCCCATTTCTTTCGTCTGCGTGATGTCTGTCGAGGGATTTAGCGAGCGTTCCGTATAATTGTGTGTCCAGGGCTCATGTAACACGATTGATTGCTTTTCACTTTTTGTGAAGAATATCAAGTTCGTTTTATTTGTGATTTATGTTATAAGATTTTCTTGACAGCTATCAAATCATTTCTCGCTGGAACTAAAGTTCAGGATAAACAAGAGTGTTTCCATTGTCCAATGAATATATTATATATAGTCTTTAAAGTTTGATGTTGAAAATGTCAACAAAATCAATTCAGATTCAAATACATATTATATAAATATATAAAGTAACTAAAATAGCAAAAAACAAAACCGCCTTGAACAATAAAAAAAACAGACTTTAAAAGTAACAAAAAAGCAAAAATTAAATTCTATATTTTTCAAATTTGTTGTTCTTTTATATGTTTTACTTGGCACCGAATTCAAGATGTAGTATAAAATATTTATTTTTTGCTTGTTAGTTACTTCTGAAGTCGGTATATTTTGTTTGAATTTTTTTATAGTGTGTTCCTTTGAGGTCGTATTTTTCTTTTTTTCTTTTTAGTTACGCAAATACTTGAGTGGCTTAAGAAAAAAAAATGAAATACATTGTGCGTGCCTATACTACCTAATATTCGAAGGTTGGTCTAGATTTCCCTTGGATCATTTATTCATATAGGAAATAGGCCCAGTAGTTTTTAAGTGAATCTCGACAGACAAGAAATCTAAAAAAAATCACCTTTAAATAATCTATTCCAGTTTTTTTTTTAAAGCGTCTATGTGATGTGAATTTTATAATATTACTAGCGGTGCCGGCAGACGACGTCCTGCCTTGAAAAAAAAATTTTTAAACCGATTGCAATGCCACCTACCGGGTCCAATTGTGAATCTAAACCATCCTCGAATCCCCTTGAACTCACACAAAAAAAATCATCAAAATCGGTCCAACCGTCTAAGAGGAGTTCAGTGACATTCACACGCACACAAGAAATATATATATAAAGATAGATGAATAAGAGAAACGAAACACCGAAAAATGCTCGCGGTCATATTCTATCCCATACTCAAATCGTGATGATGTGAATCGATTCTATGAAATAAATTATGCGGGGATGCTGTATGCATGTATGCTTGTCCGCCGTCCGGCGGCGATGCATCGAGCCGTTTCAAGCCACATGTGAAATGTTGCATATCGCAATTCCATTGCGGTTAAATAAATTCGTTCGCACATCTATTTTCACACACACATACATTTTTCATTGTACTATATGCGTTTACATAAATATAGATATAAATAACTTTTTTGTTAACGTTAAAACTGAAAAAGATTGCGTTCGTTAATTTCATAATAAAAGTTTAAGTTACATGGTTATACTATGGAGCAAAACTACTAAGAATGATAAATAATCACCCAAAACAATGTAACTCTAATATGACCTTAAATCGTGCGTAACTATATATAATATAGTATGTACGATTAAAAGCTTTTTCTTCGCAACTCTTTTCCTCTTTTTTTCGAAAATTTCTCTCGACAATTTTTAAAAATGTCGCTTTAAAATATAGCCTTTCACGCCTCGGTATAATGCTACAGGTCGTTGTTCTTCTTCTTGTTTTTTGGCCTTTTATCTTTTATTATCATTTAAAATCAAAAAATTTAACCAAACTAGTCAAAAATTACAAGGTGATATCTAAAAGTTCCTTTCTTATTTTTCCCAATAGCTAATATTCGTCCCTATTCTCTAAAATACCTACTTATGTATATGATATGTAAAAAACACATACCGAATTTTATCAAAATGGATGCAGGCACATTCATCAAGGCCATTCAAATCAGTGCTTTTGCAATTTTCTATATTAAAAATATCCTGTGTCAATTATCGGTTCCTAAATTTATTATATACCTAAAAATTCACAAAAATCTAAAAAGTGAAGTATGAATAAGTGAAGATTAAAATACTCATTATGGATATCTCTAAATGTGATTTTATTATGTGTCATCATAGACAATAACGACATTAAATTTGAATGAAGCAAGTCTAAAACAAGTATTAGATAATAATTATATACCTGCTTTTTAAAACGGTGTTATTAGTATTGCCAACTGAAAAATTTAAGTATTGAAATATATAAAAATATATTGTTGCATTCAACCAAAAATTACATTCCTATGTATCTCTTGATTATATTATGATTATTTTTGACATTACTGCTAATATTACTAAGAAAATAAATAAAAAGTTTAACTAAATACATAACTGATATTAAATAATGAATATGTTTTAGATAATATTTTTTATAATAAATTTGAAATTGTTAAAATGACTTATACGCATTTGTATTTTGCAATTCTGTGATAATATACTCTTAAGATGTAATTAGTTCTAATACATGACCTGAAATAGAAGCAGTTTTTTCAATACATCGTTATTTTTAACCGACTTCGAAAAAAGGAGGAGGTTCTCAATTCGTCGGGATCTTTTTTTTAACCTACTTCGAAAAAAGGAGGAGGTTCTCAATTCGTCGGGATCTTTTTTTTGTGTATGTTCGCCGATTACTCCGTCATTTATGATCCGATTTACGTGATTCTTTTTTTGTTCGACGCGGAATAACTTCCAATTACTCCCCTATAAATTTTACATAGTTTGGCCCAGTAGTTTTCATTTTATGAATATTTTTTATGAAAAAAGTTTCCTTTTCGTTCCATATGTACACCGATTACTCTGAGATTTATGATTCGATTTACGTGATTCTTTTTTGTTCGACGCGGAATAGCTGCCATGTGGTCCCCTAAAAATTTGACATAGTTTGGCCCAGTAGTTTTCATTTTACGATCATTTTTTTGTTCTCGTTTCTTGGGACCTATATTTTTTAAGAAGCGCAGCACCATTCGTAGGTCCACCCATACATAGCTAGACACTAAAAAGTAACAAATAAAATTTAAAAAACTTCGTTTAAAAAAACCGACTTCAAAAACTAAAAAACTAAAATGTATAAAATAACTTATTTCTAAAGCTCTTATTATTAATATATATTATCTAAAACATCTTGAAGTCGGTGCAAAGTAAAACATAATAAAAATTACTATATTTTGCAAATTACTAAGCAGTAAAACATAATAAAAATTACTATATTTTGCAAATTACTAAGCACCGACTTTAAGATGTTTTAGATAATATATATTAATAATAAGAGCTTTAGAAATAAGTTATTTTATACATTAAATTTTTTTAGTTTTAAAAGTCGGTTTTTTTAAACGAAGTTTTTAAATTTTTCTTAAACTACAAATAAGTGATTTTATTACAATATTTTTTATATCAAAATGACTATAACTCATCTGTATGTAAAATATTATATTAATTAACATCCAGATTAGCTTTCATTAATTTTGGTTTCCTTAATTGTAAATAATTTTTCGAGAATAAGAATAAATAATCTCGAATAAAAAGTGCTTAATATATGAGATGAAGTAAATTAAAAATTATCATTCTATTTTTTCAGACTACCAGACTTGGCAACACTAGAATAAACGTAAAGGAGGATAAAACCGAATGCTGGAGAAGGCAAAATGCGCGGGCGACGCGTGGGCGTATCACGAAGCAAAACCAGTAAAAGACAGAACCTATTATCTATTAAATTGACAATTTAAACGACTTTTAATTTGCCTAATTTTTTTCTATTCCAATGGTACCCCTGTCATTCTAGTATTATTTTAATTAAACAAGTTTCTGTTAAGTTTTTGTCAAGATCATTAATATTTTAAATATTATTTAAAATATTAATGATCTTGACTTAACTTTATTACACAATATGTGTAGAAAATGAAATATATTTTTTTCCTTCTGGCAAATGTTCTATTTTATCTGTAGTCAAGGTCTGTGGGGCGCTATAGTCTATGGGTAATATGCTGGCTCAGTAATTGTGGACTGTATGGGAGAGATATGACCTAGATCCTTCCACTAGAAAAGCAGAAGCTTCACCAACATTGAGATCCGCCTTCTCCTGGCTCAGTTCAGGTTGCACACAGGAATAGTACATAGCACTGAAGTCCACAATGAAGCTTACACTTCATACGAAGTTTTAAGGAAAGTAAATGTTCTTGGCACGGCCAGTAATCACAAATTAATAAGTTTTAGAAAAAGTATGAGCGCACGGCGTGGTGTGGTTCTCGTCAAACGTTGACTCAAGTGTCCAAAATGGCTGCTCTTACCCTGCTTTGCATTGGCCGTCGCTTTACACAGAAAGAGGGTAGACAGCAAAATTGATGGAGCGCTGTTCTACCTACTTCATACTAGGCAAACACCAAACAAGGGCAGTGAATCATTAACTATTGTTTTCATTTTCACGTTGACCCGAGTCTAAAATCCACTAAAAATATAATTAATTACGCATATAACAATACCAAGTTTCACGTGAGCAGTGATTTGTAAAGTTTACCATGGATGTGTAGTGAAATTGGAAGCAAAAATCGTTTCGTTATAAATCGACGATATTTACCAAAGAACAGCCGACGTGATAGGTTTGTAATGGTTAGTTTAGCTTTTTTTAATAAATGATTGTTCTGTTAACTATCACAAGGTGTTAAAGTTCTTGCTTATAAAATTATAGTCATTATTATTAAATTAAACATTATGATGTTTGGCTATGTTGACAAAATGCGTACGTAATAATAAGAAAATTGATACTTACACGATGTTTGATGTCGTACTAAAATGTACTAGTAAGTATCGAAATTACCCTTGAACTAATAATGGAATTGCTAGAGTTTAGACAAATTTCCGAAAGTGGCGCCGCTATTATTTTCTACTTTATTTTGCCACCCTATAACAATCCTTATCGATATTAATATACAAATATAGATCGTTTGGCAGTTGCCATCATCAACGATGTCTGTGTTTATACATAATAACGGTGATAAATATACAACAAAACAGCAAGTGACACCGCATTGGAAGCCTTAGTATTGCCATAATTTCGAATTTTTAACTATAAAGCTTCACACTACATTCTAAAAATGTATCAATTTGCATTTTTTTTTAATGTAGCGTGAACATTTAGTTCGGTGTCGTAGAAAAAGACGACTTTTGTAATTACTTCCGCTGCCAATTACAAAAACGAGATATGAATGCTAATATTTTTTTAATGGTAGAAATATTTAGCAGTTCCCGCCGAGGACAAATTACCCACGAAATTGCGAGACCGGTCCACGATCACATCCAGTTAACATTAAACTTATAAATCACTTTCACCTCTCTAAGGATACATTGTTCAAAGTGTTAGTAGTTAATACTGTATGGTTGACTTAACTTTCTACTTTCATTCATTACCATTGTCGTACGTAACCATTGTTTTGTTGTCGTAAACGATTTATATAAAAGTAGCGGACCCGGCAGACCTTGTCCTGTCCTGAGAAAATAAAACTTCAACGGACAAGTTGAAAAACGAATGGCAACGGATGAGTGGAAAAACGAATCTCAACGGACAGGTGGAAAAACAAATGGCAACGGAAAAGTGGAAAAACAAATGGCAACGGATAAGTGGAAAAACGAATTGCAACGGACAAGTGGAAAATCTTCAACTGACAAGTGACAAAATTAATCGCAACAAAATTTTTACTTCAGTTTTACGGGCAGATTGTTAATGTCCGATTTGAAAATCTGCCCCGTTCTGCAACACATCATTATTTACAAAAAGTGTGGCGACAGTATATGTCTAACTATTATAGTTATGCCACAATAAGTGTTCTTTTATTTTAGAAATTTAATTAAAATGCCGCCGCTTGAAATATGCTCTTTATTTGTATCTCGGTGTTCATCCTTATCAAAATAAATTACTTCATATTCCATACTGCTTCAATACCTTTATATAACCTTTTAAATTATTGAATTCGGACATTCCATTCGAAAGATATCACGAGTTTAAAAATCTAAGTATTAGAACACGCGGCCGTGACGCATTTTCGTGAGCGAAAAATCGTAAGACCCCCGTCTATATAGAAGTTTCACTTCCGGAACCCACTCAAACACACAAAAATGTAATCAAAATCGGTCCAGCAGTTTAGTGACATACACACGTACAGAAAAATCATATAGATGAATTTTTAAGGGCCTCTTTAGTTGAATCCGAAACTATAAGAAATAGTGAAAAATCTTATAAGGACTCTCGGGGCCTGTTTTGATAAAAACTAAAGCGGTTTCTTTCGATTTTTGAAAAATCAATATAAGCGTGAGTGACGTGAGCTGTCAACTGCGGAGGAGTTCCAAATCTAATTTATGTTAAAAAATCTGAGAATTTTTCAATATTATATATTCATAGTTATTTTGCTATTTGGGGTGGACTAGTCCAACAAAACAAAGATTATAAAAATCGGTCGACTGGACCGATTTTTCTTGAGTTATAAATGGTGCAACTAACGCAATGAGGTTTAATGGAGCGTACGTATCAATGAATTAACCTGACTTTGTTTTATATATACAAATATTTTCTTACCATAACATAAATATTCTCAACAGCTGCATGTTTTATTTTTCTTCTCAGGCTGTAAAATTAAAATATTATATTTATAACCTGACTGAATGTAAAGGTCCAACGAACTGTTTTATTTATAAAACTATTTGTAGATAGATAGATATATAGATAACACTTTATTGTACACCATTACAGAAAAACTTACGAACTAGTATTATTATAGTAGGGTACAAAGGGCGGTCTTATCGCTAAAAAGCGATCTCTTCCAGACAACCCGTGGCAAGAATATTCCGATTAGAAGTGGCGATGGTGGTATACATAATTATTGTACGATTACTTCAATTTTATTAATAAATATATAACTATACTATATATACAAATATACACATAAGTTATATACACATATAATATATGGCGATA
This sequence comes from Dendrolimus pini, assembly GCA_949752895.1. NCBI lineage: Eukaryota > Metazoa > Arthropoda > Insecta > Lepidoptera > Lasiocampidae > Dendrolimus > Dendrolimus pini. The sequence goes on from OX457126.1 coordinate 11,496,334, forward strand.
ATATGCAACTATTTAAACATAATAAACATATAGCTATATGCAATATAATATATACTAATTACATAAAATTACATATCATTATAATTGTATGAGATGTTAAAGTCCTGACATAAGTTGGTCAAAATTTTAAATAGCAAAAATAATGCGCGAATCATATTGTACCTTAGTAGTTCGTGTCTGTACAATATTAGTCAGTATAATGAATCACAGTGAAATGAAAGAGTCATGTATTAAGTTTAAATTTGGTCTTGACTGAATAGAGCCAGTTTCCCAGAACGTGGCGACACGAGCGGAAGCCGAGTCACTGACTCAATACAACGGCGGCTTGGAGCTACGTTGTTTTGTTGTTCTGCAACTATATCGTGAACATTTTTTGTTATCGGTGCAAGAACAGACGGAATATTCCTTGCATAATTTTACATTTTCATTTAATTTATTGAAATAATGATAGCTGCTTTTCGAGATTGGCTGGATCGATATTAATAATAAATGGTGATGAGGTAAAAGAATATTTTTTTAAGCGACATAACGTTTTATTTCATCATACTGTCTCAACATGAGAAAATATCAAGAAAGTGGTTTTCCACAATAATTCTTATCACTATATCTATCACTATATTCTTCGTACTCAAATATGGTAAATATTATCGATGCGTTTCTTTTATTATTCGAAAGCTTCTCTTCTCTTGACGCAGTTTCAATTAAGTCGTTCGCAGTACGCACTTTGACATATATTTCGTTGCAACTTAGGGGCCATTCACAGATTACCTCACACGAATTTTGTGATTTTTAATCCCTCCCCCGTCTTTATCACAGCTGGTCACATTCGTGAGGCTCATTCCCCTCTAGTATTTTGGAATTTTACATCAAGAAAATATTAAATTAAAACAGCAATTCCCATCTCACACAATGTCACACTTCATCGACTTCCTCCCCCCTTAAAGTGTGATGTAATTTATGGATGGTCCCTTGATGGATAAAAATAAGAAATAATCCCTGCTCTATGCACTCGCATCACTTTTTCTGGCCTAGAAAGTACATACACTATGTCTATTATTACAATTCCCATGAGATAACAGAAAAACAAGAAGGAGGGATACCTGCACATCGGGGTTACCAAAGCATGCAACATGCCAATCCGTCTTGAACAGGCGTCGTGAGCATGCCGTTTATTGTCTGAACCCAAAAATGGGATGTTTACGGACTACATTATTCTACTAATGTTCTTATAAATAAAACAATGTTTGTATGTTTGTCATCGATGCACATCTATACTATTGACCAAATTGTGATGAAACTTTAGATGGCTTCCTGAGGACGCCCGAAGAGTTTTCTGGCTCAAAAAACACATATATCTATAAAAATACAAATCAATATTTCTATGTTTGTCCTTAATGTGTTTTATGTGTTCCTAAAGCATTGGTCAGATTCTGATGAAACTGTAGTAGGGAGTCGTGAAGACTTCTGCGAGGGTCTGGTCCTAAGACCTTAATATTTTTTTTTTCTATTAGTGTGTATGTCTATGAACTCTTTCTAAGTGATGGTAGCGATTTTGACGAATGTTTTTGTATCTGTTCAAATGGGTTCAGGGATGGTTCAGATTCACAATTAGACCCGCTGTGGTCCTGCGGTGGCGCCGCTGAACTCCTAATCAGTGGGATCGATTGTAATTTTTGTTTGTGTGTGTTCTAGTGGCTTAGGGAATGGTTTAGATTAACAATTGGTAGGTGGCGCTGCAATCGGGTTCCAGGATTTAGGTGAATTATTTTTGTGTGCGTTCAAGTGGGACCCGGGATGGTTTAGATTCAAATTGAAACCACGTAAGTGGCGCTGCAATCGGGTTCTAGGATTTAGGTGAAATTAGTTTTGTGTGTGTTCACGTAGTACCCACGTGAACACACACAAAACTAATTTCACCTAAACCGGGATGGTTTAGATTCACGATTGGACCCGGTTGGTGGCGCCGCTAAAATGCTCTTAAACGGTGGGACCGATTTCGATGATTTTTATTGTTTATTCAAGTGGATTCGAGAATAGTTTAGATTAAAATTTGGTCCCGGTAGCTGGCGCTGCAATCAGGTTTTAGTATTTTATTTTTTAGGAGCAGGACAACGCCTACCGGGTACAGTTAGTATTATTATAAAAATGAAATCGTCTATTTGTTTTTTAGATCACAACGTAGGGAATGAACTAGTCAACATGAAATTCTGTCCATATCTGTGAGTCCGATGATATCACAGAATAAACATAGATTAATATTTAGCACGGAAAGTTATATTTTCTATCACTAAGGATTAGAACATTACGTAGGTACACATCAGGTATCAACATTTTGTATTTGAGAAATGAGTTGCATGAGTGAAAAATGTGTTATAGTACGGGAGACCTATGTTTTTGGATCAACATGAGCAGGGCAGATGAACATTAGGGGAATTCTTTGCATCTGGTAAGTACCTCCACCGTGTATTAGGGCTTTATATGGGTTCGCGCATCTAGGCAGCCCGTCAGAATAATAAAACATCGATCGTCAGAAATACTCAAGCCCGAGATGGCCACCGAACGCCAATGAATGGCCAACTAAGCCGCGGAAGTAGCCAGCGGAAAGCCCGCGAAGGCCACCGAACGCCGCAGATTGGCCAACGAGAGCTGCTGAGAAGCCATCGCCATGCGGAGAAGACTCCAGCAGCTCCAAACCCAGTTACCGGTGGGTAGTTGCCCACTGAATTGCAGCCGGGGTAAAGAGGTATACCTCGAGGCCCCAACCTCCTCATCGCAAACCGAGGAAGAAACCCTGGAGAAATACTCGAGCTCGTCAGATTAAGGTAAGATGGGTTAATTGGTAGTTGAACAGCGTGGGTTTACTAATCTGATGATTTGAGCGTAACGTAAGGGAATGGGAGGGTCACAAACTTGTGTAATACTTGCAATAACTCAGAAGGGTTTATGATAATACAAGAACAGCAACTGGTTACTATGTTTATAATCAGAGAACTTTACATCTCAAATACAACTAATCACTCACTTATCACAATGAACAGACATGTTTAGGACACCACGTCACTAAAATCCCATTTCCCTCTAACAATTTTACTGTAAAAGAAACCTAAGTAAATTGGCACAACCAATAGAGGATCGAAGTCATTGATAAATTATTTTAATTAAATAAGTTAATGAATAACAAGAATTTATTACGCTATTGTTAAGAAATTTTAGATAATATGTTATGTGTATGTGAGATATTATATAAAATATTATAATTGGAACATAGTTTTGGAACGTAGTTCCTTATCGCGCGGTACGAATGGGGGGCTAGACGGAATTTTTTTTTACGAAAAGTTGTCACGACACTTTTTTGTGATTTGCCATTTTTGTCATTTTGGTGCATTTGGTCGCATTCCTTCACTAATTAATCGAAAGGAACTTCGTTCCATCCGGGTGTCCCTTGACACCTCTCAAGTTTTTTTTTACAGTTTTACACCTTAAAAAAATGAATCGAACACAGTAGAAATCTATTGGGTCTGCCAACATGAACATAAAATGTAGTGAATACCGTCTATATTCAATTAAGAGATTTTAATCTTCATACACCACATCATATCTGAAATAAATATTGTTACATATAATTATGGTAAATTATAGAAAACTAGTCTATACAAAACAGGCGGTCTCTGAATCTGATCTCTGAATGAATAAAAATATAACAAATTATTATTCAAGTGAAGACATGGCCGATTGTATCGTTTAGAAATAAAATTTTGAATGTACCAAAAAATATCCTGTTGACATTGCCGAGCGCGGCTTTTTTTGTATATTAATATTAAATAAAGCAAGGATAATCTGCCGATTTCCACAAGCCGAAGAAGTACCAAATATCGACTATAAACTTATAGTAGAATCATTCGGATATTACCTGAAGTTTCAGGGATTTTTGAAAATGGATTATTTTATAGATTTCAACGTGCTTTTGCTGAATTTCAACTTTGCTACCTCATATCTTTGCCACTAGCGCCGCCATATTGGAAAAAAATGCGACTTATCGTAGGTTTTTGGCAATATCTCCTTTTCGGCTCATTTTACGATAAAAACATTGACTTATTACAAAATTAAAGTAGAGAAAAATTCATACAAGTGTTGTAATGACAATTTTTTGTAAAATAATTTTACGTATGAGCACCAGAAACTATTATTTATCTACACCAACACATGTTTTTTGTACATTGTTCCATGGCTTCTAATAAAGTAAAATGTGTTATTTGTAAGGCTGACCGGAAACTGAAATAATTGAAAAACCCATATTATTGGTTATTGAAAAAGATATGCAAAAATTATTTTATAACCGTCAGATTAAGAATACTTCTTAAAACAATTGCCAGATTTTTCTCAAACACTGGGACATCAAGGAACCATATAAATATATAAAAAATCTGACACGCTAGAGAATTTCTATATAGGGATTTTTTTGCATTTTCTAAAATTTCCCACGACCTTGCGTCACTTTCTAAGCGTCAGTCTCTTGAATGGAAGCATTTTTAAGGTTCACTTAACATTTGATTTACATGAACATTTGATTTTTTTTTTTTGCATTTACTACGCTTCCGTATGGCCACACCCACCACGCAAGCTGGCAGATTAATATGCCCTTGTTGTCACTGTCAGAGACACGTTAGGGCCATTAGCTATCAATATTTAAGACGCTCGAGTACTTGTATGTTTATGCGACTGTTTTACCCACAGCGCTAAAGCCGAAACATTATATAATCTTTTATGCTTCCTATCATCTAATTTTCAAAATCGAATAGGTCTCCACGACACACAAGCTTAATTCCCATTTAACCCTTTCGTATTTAGTGCTATTATGCAGTCGAAGCCAGAGAGAAAGCCCTATCTGCCGATAAAACTTAGCCTGGGTCTGGATTTTTATCCCAAGCGCCTTAACTACCTACCTAAAATTACAAGGCAAATATCGACGCGTTTGGAAAGTAGATTTTAAGGGTATTCCAACACGATGAAATATTGACGTACGTAGTGCGTTGTAACAGCTTGACCATTACGTAGGTCAGAGACGAGCTTAACGTAGGCACGACAGGTGTGCCTGCCTACACCTGAATTGAATACTACACAAAATTACATCACGTGTAAAAAATCCCTTTCTCGGCAGATGCGTGCACACCATACCTCCTTTTTTCGTCTTAATATATGATTTTGGTACTCTTCTATTGTAATATTATGTTTTTACAAGGAAATTATTTTTGACTATAAAAATATAATGTGTAAGTAATCGCTAAGGAAATAAAAATCGACCATGTGAGTGCTGGAACACTTACATTGAAGGGTTCTGAAGATGACATGAATATCTGATTTTATCATTTGGTTACAAAACCTTAAAAATAGATATCGCAAAAAAATCTTAAAATCTTTGATATTTTCATATTTTTTCCCTTCATAATTCAAAAATGATACGGGTGGACACAAGATCTGACTAACCAGACTTTATATAACTATACTCTGAAAAAATTTAACACATAGTTACACATAATATGTCAACCATCTGTTATTCTTTTTTGAAGATTTCACGACAGCATTGTGTAGGCTATAATTACATTATAGACCACTTCCCTGTGAAAATGGTAAAATAAGGAAATAATAAGAGTAGGATGAAACCCATTGGAAAAGGAAGAGAATATAATAAAAATTAAAGTAAGGATAATTTACGGGCGATCTGAGGTCGGGAAGGGGAAGGGGGGGTGAGCTTTAAAGGTGAAGAACGGATTATCTCGATTTCCGGCAAAATTACAAGTTCTATGGAAAAAAGTTAAATGGCAAAGTACATACAACTTTTGTATTAACCCTTTTTTCACATTACCTCAAAATGTATGTGAAAATTTCAAATAACCAAGTTTTTGGTTTTTTATTTTTATCTTTTACAAAAAGATTTTTTTCACGAAATTTGGTGATAGCTTGCCTTTTATGTCCCAAACACACTAAAATTTATTTGATTAAAAATATTTATATTTTCACCTTATTTTGACTTAATATCAAAAAACCACCCTAATTTTCAAACGAAAATTCTCGCGTCAAAATATCAGTTCTTTTAAAAGAGTCGGTTGGCTTATACTAATGGTGAAAATGCCATGGTTTATGTTTTATTATATAAATAGATAAAAAATAAGCTTAATACAAGTAACGTATTTCTACCAATGGTAGGCAGGTAAATGAGTACTAAAATATAGAAATCGGCCAGTCGTTTAGAATTAGAACTTAGAATAGGCTTGTAGAGTTAATAAATAAAAGCAGAAATACAAAACAAGTATAGGACACCGATGTGACTGGTAGAGTTAGTGACGGTAGGCTGGGACGTAATGACCTTTATCAAATAAAAGATGTTTGTAAAAAGGACAGGTAAAAATTCACTTTATATAAGCGTGTACATATGAAGAGATTAGTGAAAGTGGATGAAGCAAAATTTGTCAGGTTCGTAGCAGGTAGAGATCTAGTGTCTCTGCCTACACAAATGGGAAACTGGCGTGATTATATGTATATACAAGCACAACAAGGACTTTATTTAAAAACCGAGTCAGGGTTCAAATATTTTGTTTCTCTGTTTGTCTGTCTGTTTGTACCGGCTAATCTCCGTAACGATTGGACCGTTTTAAATGAAATTTTGTATGGTGGTAGCTTATATCCCTGGTCAACATATAGGATACTTTTGATCCCGAAAAATTAAAGAGTTCCCGTGGGATAGTTAAAAAAACCGCACCGCGCAGACGAAGTCGCGGGCATCAGCTAGTTTCTAATATTTTTTACTTCACGTATACTTACATTTACGTATACTATTACGTAAAGAAAACGATCTAAAGTTTAAAGTCTGAAGATTCTTGAAGAAAAAGTTCATAAAGAAGCCTTCAAACAAACTCAATATGAATAAGACTATATGTCATCTAAACCAATTCGTTTTAGTGCACCGCCACCAATGGCTCACAACTTCCAACCAGTGGACCGTGAAGCGTGTTTTTTAAACCGGATTCTCATCCCGTCGCTATCCCCGCTATATTGCGTCCTCTTTACGATTCTGGTCCCGAGCGGTCTCTTCGAAAACTAATTGAAGATAACAAGCTTGTTTTTTCGCCTACTCCTTTCGTTGTTTTGGAATAGCAACACGGTGCGGGTGATATTGTTTTCTTTAACGTTTTTATCTATTCGTAAAACACGTTGAAAATTTTCAGTGTTGAAATTAATTTTAGTCGCCGTCTGCTTTTTCGGGGAGTGCGTAAAAGTAAAAACAAACAAATTAACTGCTTTATTTCGAAAACGTATTCATTATTAATATTAATGCGTTTAGATAAAAAAGTGTTTTTAAATAGTTCTGACAATAATATCACAGAATCTTAAGTTAAAAGAAATATTTTAATTACCAACAATTCTTTGATGAATATGTCTTTTGTTTGAGAAAATACATTCGTACATGTTTAATACATAATATAGATAAATAAGTGTTTGGTATAAAACAAATTTCTAATTCCTTTAAGTTTTGGCTTCTAATTAAAGTCTTAAACAACACACGAACCATCTTTTATTCTTCAAGAATAGTTATTATGTTTGAAAATCTTTCAATTTATTTATTAATGGTTATCAAAAGAATCTTCTGACGTGAAAGATGTTACAAAGACGAAAATTGATTTGAAAACGCTTTTGTAAAAAGTTCTAAAGCATTTTGAAGAGCATGATCAAATATGCATTAAGAGCTTTAGAAATGACAGCTACAATTTACTATCATATCAAATAATCATCTCGTCCCTATATAAGCGTAGAAATAGAGTTTAGTAATAAAAAAAACTTTTTAAATAAGGCTTTGAACACAGATAAAATGGAAAGTTCAATGTTATTACAAAGTTGGTATTGTAAAGCGAATAAAAACTATGGAAATTGTGTCGTATTACCAAACCCGGTCGTCGACCGAATAATTTTTACGTGAACTGTAGTCACGAAGAGACGACGCGGCTCGATTTTGAAAATTTACACCGTAATGATAGATACTTTAGATACCCAATTTACCAGATTCAATTCGCAGCTTTATCTATAAAGTTGGTTTTCGAAGCTTTGAATTAAAAAAACACAATTACAAAAAAAATTTTTTGCTATATTTAAGTTTTACGGAAACTGGCTAATTATTTGAGGAATAAATGTCTAGTCATGCCGCCTCCACCAAGTAATACTGGTAGAAATGGTCTCACAACTAGAAATAGTACGGAAAACCGCACAAAATAGATTAGAAAAAGTAGAAAAGCGGACCCCAGGCTTTGGATCGGATGCTTCGACCGCAACCAATATTTAACGCTCGGATGATGATGATAATGGTTTTTGATATATTTAAGTATAGGACGGTACAAGAAGCAAGAGCCATTTTACGTCCCACTGCTGAATTCAGTTCCCTTCAATAATTATTTATACCGGATTTCTATACATATCTTACTATTTCTTCCTTTACTTTTCTATTAGTTAAAATTTGAGGGAAACTTCATATATACACGTAATATTAACTTTCTACCAAGAGTATGTTAAGGAATGCACAACGAATCATGTCATTAGAGTGCGTCTCCCGAAAAAAGTCCCGCAGCAAAAAATGGAAATAATTATCAACCTAGCCACGTTGTTACGTTGTTTTTATCAAGTGCTGTAATGTACATTTATTATTACATACATATTATCACATATAATGTAAATGTACATTATATTATTATTTTATTTACTAATACTATTAAGTCGGCATCTTTCTTTTCTAACATTCCGTTCGGCGACCGTAGTACCGCGTTTATGGGACTTCTTTCGTGAGACAAAGTCTAGTCGATTTCACTCATCGCTCATCAGAGGCCATCCATTAATTACATTACACGTTAAGAGGGGAGATAGGAGGTCAATGAAGTGTGTCATTGTGTGACAAGAACGGGGGTGGGGTCAGAAAAATCATGAAATTCGTGTGACGTAACGAAAGACAGAATTTCTTTTCCCTTCAACGTTGAATACGAGTTAGCTATCAACTGTGAAACAAAATGCAACACTAATTAGAAAGCAGCTAAAGTCATATTACTACAACAGCATTTGAAAACATAGGTACTATTGCCTTGAATAACTCAGGACTTAGCATAGATTTTAGTTATTGAATAACGGCTTTTGTGATGTGGCGTTTTGTGGCTAGGCCCGGTTTGGTTGGTGGACTAGATCTCTGAATTCCCGAGATTGATCCCGTTGTGGGCATACTTCTGCACACTACCCATTAGCTATAAATAGTTTCGGGATTCGATTAGTAATATAAATAGTGATTTGTTATGAACCAATATTGGTTTAGTCACGATAGCTCCCATGATAAAAAGGCCACGGTGGGTACAGAAAAGGCATGCCACCCAATCGATCGATTCCAGAATTGTTCAATGTTGATAGTACATAATCTATAATAATTTAAAACGCTAAACATGCCATATCTGTCATTGAAGCTATTAAAAAAAACAAGTGGAACAGACTATATAAACGAAGGAGAATACAATGAAAATATTTATTTCTTAATTATTTAAAAAAAATAGAATACCAATGTCATTTTTTACTGATCGATAGCAAATTTAATGTAATAAAATGTGTGATATTTGTTCCCTGGAATCCCGAGGGAATTTACCCGGGAGCGGTTTGAAGTTTTTCGGATGCATAGAAATTAGCTTTTTCCGACACAGTTTCTACTAAAATGATGGCTTAGGAGTTTGCCACATCGGTCATCTCGATGTGCGGGTTTCGTCTGAATGAATTCCTTCGCCGATAGCACGTGGTAATTATCACAATATGCACATTAGGTCAGAAAACGGCCCAAGTGATGCATTCTTTCCGGGCCAGGATTTGAATCCTTTGAGTTCCGACCACTAAGGACTAAGCCAATAAGCTTCCACCGCTTTTTGTATATTACTTACCTAAACGTAACTAACACAAGCGTAATTTGCTAATTTGGTAATATATGTATGTATTTACATGTATATACATACTATATATTTGTTTGGAAATCTTTCTAAATTAATGATTGACCGTGATTTATTTTGATAATGTATCAATATATTTTAACGCAAGAGCTTATTTTCCAAAACATTTATTATTCGCAAATAGGTTTTACTACTTTAGTAAGGTTATGTTCTATATGTTAAAACAACATGCACTTTGAACACACGGCTTGGTCAACCGGTTGGTTCTAGCAAGCGCAGCAGTTCGTGGTCCACAGTTACTCGTACTCGTTATCTGTCAACTGTGATTTCCTGTTTATAGTTCGAGTCGAAGGTTCACGTTAATGAACAACCGTTCACTTTATACTTTTTCTTTTGTAATATTTTTATTCATTTCTTATAAATAATAATACAATAGTTTATTAGGTACCAGAGCATTGTTACCACGAGTACAGAAGGTGCTTTAAACTTCTATTACAATAAAATACGTTAAATCTAAAATGCTAGTTAGGGAAAATTAAAAATAATTAATAAAATTTGTGAATACTTACACCTAAACTAGGCAAAACCTGTCTCTACTATAGGTGTTAGTTCCCTATACTACTAATTGTAACTACAGGAATGAAAATAACTTTATTAATATTCGTTATTTATTCATCACTTGGTACCGAATAAATAGATTGTCCTAAAAATATATCATGTGTGATTTTGATACGAGATATAAATAGGATAGGTGCAATGCCGCCAGGTCTTTTAATTTTATTGATTATCAGGGTCTGAGGGTTAGTATCAATTTGATTATCATTTATTATATAACAACATACGATATAAACCATCTTACCAAATTCCATTTATACAGACCTAATAAGTTTTGATACACGGTAGTGATATTGAAACAGACCAAGGGATATGTCGATTGTATGATTTCCGTTTTTTTCAAAATGACTACGGAATCCTAATACATAATATGCGAGCACGGTATATAATTGAAAATTAGTATAAAATAATAATGTAACATACGTTTTTTTAAGAACACACAAACAAATACAAATATAATGAGAAAAATACGAGCTTGTATTTTTTAAATGTTTGTATTATATCGGTCTTATTCTGTATCACCCATAAAGAAGGTTACAAACGTACTCCAAATTAATATGAATAATACCGTTAGTGTATTTTTTTTTGTTTATTACAGGACATATTTATTACAAATATAAGACTGAATATATTTCAAACAATGCTTCTATAAGGCACAAGCCTCGAGTGCCAATGCCATTGTGATAAGATCAAGTAGCTAATCTTTGTGTATGTACCTAGTATACAAACGAGATTGTAGATTTTATTGACCATTTATAAATAGTTAGACACAACATTCGATACTATATAAATTTGTAGATAAAGCAAACTGGTTTACGAGGCAGCGCGACTCAAGAGTTGAGAGCGTAGCGGAAGCAGCTGTTTTAATAATAAATATCAATTCTGTTTGGCTAATATACAATTATAACCGGTATGCTTCGGTTAGTTTCGCATCTCACATTATGACATTTGCTACATAAACGAATACTTGGCAGCAAAAACAGAGAAAAACTGTTTAAAGTTATAATTTAGTCAATGACTGACATTTATCTAATAATTGGAATAATGGTCCCTTACAAAAATATCATAGCTATACTTCAATTCTCTAGGTATAATGGTATGAGCCTTAAATCTGAGACGAGAGGTATTTTTCAATGTTTCCCTCTAAATCAAATTTCTGCTCACAGAGTTCATCCTAGCAAAGACCTCCTTCATATTATGCTAGTGCTGTCTTGGATAAGCGGTGGTTCTATTACAACCGTTGTATGACATTTCTCTAGTATTTTTGTACATATTTTGACAAGATGCCTGTTGGGTTTGTTGATAATATTATTTTTCATTCATATTTTACAAGATAAATACGAATAAATACCGGAGACTATTTTTTTATAAATATAAGGTTTTGTATCTATACGTTTGCAAAATGACGCTTATTACCTGACCCACAGATCTAAAAACATTTGCAGTCCAAGGTTGGTGCAGAAAGCGAGCGCGGGCGCAGGCGGGTGCAATACGTCACTGACCGTTTCGTGCCGTTTCTCAACCCACGCGTCTTGTCAAACAAACTGACCGCCATCGCCAGCCAAATTAATTGCTATTCAACATTTTAAGACAGATCAATGATGAAATTAATTTTGTTATCTAAACAGTTTTCTGAACTTTAACCGTTCTATTTCACAATAACTCCTTAATTGGTAATCGGAATTCTATTAATTTTGACATTTGATTACATATATGGATGTTTATTGCATATGATGTAAGAAAGATATTATACCTATAATATTATGCACGATAGAACGATATTGCTTAGTATAGAGGAAGTTGAATATTGGTCAAAGTGATATATAGAATAGTTTTAAGTCACAGAGCAGAGATACTAGGTTATAGCCGTATGAGTAATTGCGATCTAGAAAATAATGTACAATTTATGAAATAAGGCATTATTTATTTAGTAAGTCACTCATTTATAGATAGTTCAAAAGTATTTATGCCATCATGGTTGAAAACTATACGAACATTAAATTAAAATAATTCTATACAGTTAAAAGTTGACATAAGTTAACATCAGAATTCTCGCTAACGAGGAAATGAAATTCAATTTTCAGATGCAAGATGTTGATATTTGATTTTCATAACCATAATGGGACGTTTATGCAGATTTAGTTCGTGAACATTTTCGCTTAAGTTATGAATGAGCGTTCTAGATTCGCGCCTGTAATCATCTGGTGTTGGGATGCGGTGGTGATGCTCAGAGCACCCAACCGCCACAAGCTGCACGGAAGCGTCTAACTGGCGCTTACCTCGCCTACACCATTTCTATGTAAATCCTACGGGCACATTCGACGGCGGATAATAGAGTTGCAATTTGCATGTTCCGGCTCCCTTTGCAGGTGCAAAAATAGCACTCGCTGCTCGCTGCTATCTCTTTGTGAAATGGGTATCGCTTGTCGAGAGATACACTAAACCCTGCATGAATTATAAGTACCCAGTAGCGGTTAATAGAGAATGGTGCTGAGAGAAGTGAGCCGCTTTAGCATTTTACTGCGGCTGAAAAAGCGAGTAGCTCTGGCGCCGCGTAGTGTAATGACGCTTGCGGATTGTATAATGGGAGGATGTGGAATAGCGCCTACCGTGACTTGCATAACTTAAGTCAATGCTCCTCAGACACAATTTCACATTTGTAATCTGATATCTTTCGTATAAATTAATTCAATTAGTTAAGATTCAACGCATGTATTTAATCCATACAGTAATTACGTTGTTTTGCAATCGATATCATTTTTTATATCGAATTAGAAATATGATTATGAACAGGTGTTATTTATAATGGATTAGAATCTCTCGCATGTACTTCATATGTATTTCACATATCCCATGGAACCTGCCACATTTTTCAATATAAAAAAGTATACCATGTCCATTCATGTAGGTGTCAAACTTAAGAACGTCTAAATAATCCCAATTTTACATTTACCTTGTAAGTAAAAATGTCCCCACCAACCACCCTACATAAAAAAGTTATTAAAGATCAACGTAATAATTTTTTACTGAGATTATCTTATCCCACGCATCTATGTACCGCGAAATTTTGTGATGATAATTTTTTTTTCATGCCCGAGTCACATACATATGACCTACCACCTCCAAGTTTTATTTATTTAACGATTTTGACAAAATAGCTGCGAAACCCTAAAAAGATATAAAATTAACGAACGATGTTTCTATGACAGAAATCTTTAATATCATAATCATCCTACCGATAAATTACAAAAAGATTTTATTGAAAGCAACTCTATCCGAAACATGGCATAAGTAGTAATTATCACATACTAGCTGTGCCCGCGACGTCATCCGCGTGAAAATTGTTTTTAAAACACTCCGATTTTGAAACATTATTCATTGGTGCTCCGCTCCTATTGGTCTTAGCGTGATTGTATATAGCCTATAGCCTTCCTCGATAAATGTACTATCCAACACTGAAAGAATTTTTCAAATCGGACTAGCGGTTTCTGAGATTAGCGCGTTCAAACAAACAAACAAACTCTTCGGCTTTATAGTATTAAGTATAGATAAGTTACATCCATAAATATATATAGTTGTAATTTATGTTTATTTATACATCTTTTTACTAATACGTTTCCGTTTATAATAAAATATATGCTTAAGCAACAGGATACCATTTGTGATACTTTCATACCGTTTTTATTTGTATGTAATCAAACCCGACATGTTTATAAAGCATGTTAACGAATAAGGAGGATGCTATTTCCTATAATGGAGGTAGCTTGCTGGTATGAGTGATGCGGCCCGCCCGTGAAAACTCAGCATGGGTTACGCAGAAACCATTATAAGTTTTTCTCCGGGCTACATCGGCATCCGGCGGGTGTGTAAGAACTTGTTTACACTTGACGACTAAAAATCACGAAACCTATAGTTAATCTCACCATTAAGTTCATACTATCTTATTCAAATTTACACACTAAAATACCTTTCTACGGGTTTAAATAAATTATCTGGTATATTTGACATCCGTTTCTAAATAACGATGATTTTATATGATGAATAAATCGCCCAGTAAACAATTAAATATTTACATTTGCTATAAGTCATTTTTATCTCACTTTCTGTCGTATTGTTGTTTATCTTAAATATAAAATTCTCGTGTCACAGTGTTAGTTACCAAACTCCTCCGAAACTTCTTGACCGATACATGAAAGTTTGTATGCATATTGGGTAGATCTGAGAATAGGCCAACATTTATTTTTCATCCCCCTAAATGTTAAGGGTAGTCCACCACTAAATATTTTTTTTTAATTTTTTGATATTTTTTTTCTATTTTATTGTTTTATGATACAGAATTAAAAAATACATACAAACCTAAATTTTCAACCCTCTACGATCAACCCCTATTTTTTAATAGCGATATTAGTATTTTTATAATTTTCTACTGGGTTGATTTAGATTTTAATTTGAACGATTCTCATGAAATTTTGTATGCATATTGGGTAGGTCTGAGAATCGGACAACATCTATTTTTCATCCCCTCAATGTTAAGGGTAGTCCACCCCTAAATATATTTTTAATTATTTTATTATACAGCATTAAAAAATACAAACAATCCTAAATTTTCAACCCTCAACGATCAACCCCTATTTTTTAATAGCGATATTAGTATTTTTATAATTATCGACTGGGATAATTTAGATTTTAATTTGAACCAGGTAGATGGCGCTGCAATCGTGTAACAGAATTTAGGTGTTCTTTTTGTTGTTGTATGTGTTGAAGTTTGTCCCGGAATGGTTTAAATAAACGATTGGACCCACTTGGTGGCGCCGCGATACTCCTAAACGCTGGGCCTGATTTTGATGAAATTTTTTGTTTGTTGAAGTGGATTTGAGGAATAGTTTAGATTAACATTTGGTCTCGGTAGATGACGCTGGAATCGGGTTCTAGATTTTTATTTTTAAAGGCAGGACAACGTCAGCCGGGTACAGCTAGTAACATATATATTTAGACCAAATCAGTTAAAATTTGAAAAGAAAACATAAATTTTTGGGATTAATTATTTGAAAATTTTATTACTAAATAATAACAAGTATACAGCGAGAGACTGATCTGTAATGTGATTTAGTCGTCTAGTATTAGTAGTAGTAGGCTTAACAGAGTTATATTTCTTACTAGGTGATTGTTAATCTTATTCTACGAGTATACTCCCGATAACTATGCAACTTGCGTTTTGCCATTTCACTTTTTGACTAAGCTGCCGATGAACAATCTTATATTACAAATATGCCAATGTATTTGAAGATAACCCAGTCACAGATTTGTATGTTGTTGGTCGTCGAAGCTAGATGTATTCACGTCAATAATAATTTGACCAAGCCAGGTTCTTCGTTAATGTTAGCTTTCCGCTATATCTCGAATTATATCTTGGCTCTTCGGGCATAAATTAGTCTGCTTTAATCTTCATTACTGAAAATTGATTTACAATAAATATAGATCGTGAAGAGGTAACAAACAAATGTACAAACATTCTAACCCATTCACATATTTAAGTATAAAAGGCAGCCAGCACAAGTATCGCTCAAAAATTGACACGTTTGTAGTAGGTCTTATTTACATTAAATAGCTATCTCAATATACAAGTAAGTACTCATGGTCAGATTCTAAACGTTTTCTCATCTCTCGCACAGCATCCTGTTTGGTTTTTTAGACTTTTTATCTCCGTTTTAACTTTTCCGCTGTTTTAAATTTAAATTTTGTTCCAAGCTTTACTTATTGAATATAGTTAGTTACTATAGGGAAAACATTGTTTTTTTATCAACATATATGTATTTATCCTAAACATGTCATGTCTGTACTTTGAAGCAATTAAAAAAAACAACTGGAATAGACTATAAAAACGATGGAAAACACGATGCATTTTTTTTAGATTGTTGTCTGTTTGGCTATTTATACTGGACCGATTTCGATGCGGTTTTCTTCTGGGAATGATTTCAAAAGTTCAGATTGAAAAAAAATCCAATTGAAATCCGTTTTTTTCACTGATCGATAGCAAATTTGATGTAATAAAATATGCGATATTTGTTAGTGATTTAAAGTTGTTCGGGTGCAAAAAAAATTGCTTATTTCGACACAGTTTTCACTAAAACGATAGCTTACATTCTATTTAAAACGCTAAGCCCCGCTGTTTCTGGAGCGTTTCAAATCGTCGCATAAGCAAACGTATAAAGAGAAATCATCAAATCAAATTAGATGAACCACCGAAAATTATACGTTATGATAAAATTTAACAAGTATTTATTGAATTACCATAAGGCATTAAAATTTTATAGGTTCCTCGTTGAAAGTGATTGATAAACTATTTTCCGTTTCGTCAACGTTACAACACTCTAAATACTTAATTGTAATCTATCACGAAATATTTTTATTAAAACACCTTTATAGTGCCCTTACAGTCGGTCTTAATAATGTTCTATAGCGAACAGGGTAATTTGTTTTCGGCTTCCAATAGAGCTCATGCGGGTAGATTATAATCACGCTAGGAATGTTGGAGCGACTTACAATTCGATGCGGGGGATTTTTACAGGCCTAATTACAAGACAATCTTATATAGGTTCCTTTGTGAAAATTGCTTTGATGTTCAAATGAAGATACTATTTTAAAAACAATCAATTGGCAAACAATACTTTTTCTTAATATTGGTTTGTTTTATTTTTCTAATAAAATACCATTACCATGCCTTTCAAATTGAGTTTCTTGTAAGTTTGTGGATTATCAAGCAAATATTGTGGCGACCGAGGGTGGAACTGCCCAGCAGCGTAAATCAGTTTTAGAACTTTTAGAAAATACTAGACATTTCTGGAAGGAAAAGACAAGGACGGATAGATGTTAGAAAAAGATAGACGATAAACGAAAGAAAGAGATAGACGACAAAAGAGAGAAAGAGATAGATAGATGTTAGAAAGGGATAGATGTATAAACGAAAGTTCCCGAACAGAAGGTTCGGGAAAGAAAAGACAGAGATAGATATATGGTTTCTAGAAAATTCTTCCGGGTATATAAACAGCGTAAGGCGCGCCTACCGGGCAGTTTTAGAGTTGAAAGTTTAAGAGTTAAAAGTTGAGTCAGTCTAAGACGGTGAAGCAACAAGTGCGATACTAAAGAGTTGTTAGAGTACAGAGACGGATCAAGTGGTGAATTTAGTGGCAAGTTTGGTGGATAGATACGTGAAGGAAGTGTGTAGCGAAGTTCGAGAGAGGAACCAGAGGCGAGCTACACGCGATCATATCGGAGGTGGTCTACGCAATATCGGCGACGGTATTGAGGGTGTGACAACTTATCGTCGGAATTGTGCATCGTTGGTCGTGTGTTTAAGGACAGCAACTCTACAGGGAGGTACTGTGCGCGGCTTTGTAAGTCAATAAAAGCTTTTAAATTAAAAACTGGTGTTTCCTTCCAATCCACAAGTGCGTACCCCCGCTCGTACGTAACAATATGATACTAGATTTTAAAAACAAGCCCAATTTCACAACCCGACACAATGCCAAGTGCATGATGTGGGACCACGCATAATGTTCACTGTTTTTTATTTGACTATGAAACCTTAAAAATGCATTTAATCGGAAATACCCCAAATATAAACTTATTCAACGGGTCTTATTCTAGCCAATTTACAAAAATATTTTTTAAACATTATAATTTTTACAATTTCTTATGCCATAGTTCAAAAATTAAAAGGCCTCGTTAAAATAACAGATCGCCTAATCTAATGATTTAAATGGAAAAGTTATAATATTAACAAACATCATTGTATTTTTTTAAAGATCTGACTAAGGATAACTCACATACTTATGTAAATTAAAAATACTTACAGACCTCAATTAGATAAGTAAAATGTAAGTACATCATATTAGTTAGTATGGCGACCACCCCTAATAGGATAGATGACAGTCAAATTAATTGAGATACTTTTTATTATCTCACAAATTGTCACGGCCTTATAGATTTAGTACGAGTGTACAGAGTAATAACGTTATAATTTTTTACAAGTAAAAGGAGTCAAGTAACCCATTAATTACTGCCTAAACAGTAATTATTTCTGTCATGATATTTTATAAGTAATATGATAAGATGCTATTTTAAAACATAGTCATCTACCTTAAATAAATAAGTACTATTATATTTCACGATTCCACTATACTATTAGTAGAGGCATAATTATAGAGCTACACTTTCCTTCTAAACATCACGTTAACCTAGTGATTTTTGTGAACAATAACTATCACTTACATAAACCGATGGCGAGACGGGCAAAAGGATAGACGGGTGATCTTATAACAGTTGCCAATATGGCCACGGAACTCTAAAAATACTTTCACGAACATTTTGATAACAAAGCGCGGTTTTTTCATCACTGTTTTCCTAAAACCATCTCATACTAAATGCCTCTTTTGCAGAACAGTTTAATGGAATCGACTTTATTTTGACATTGTCCATATTTCAAAAGCGGCGGCCTAATTAGGCCCCTAATTATAAATCAGACATGGGTGACATGACTTAATCAAATCATTAAACCGCCATGTCAAGGAATGATCCTACTTATAGTAAGGGTCCATTTTTTATTCTTCAGACAAATGTTATCATTTGACAAAATTATAACCTCACTGTATCGAAAAGTGAAACTATTAAACTGTTTTATTCATACAACTATTAATTTTGATTTTGATTTGATTTTGATACATGTTATTTGGCGATTGAAAAATCGCCCCTAAATTTCGAACAATTTCGATGTATAATTTAAAACAATCTGCATGACAAAAGACTGTTATGTCGTTGAAAGTAATAACTTACAGCTGATATCACAGGGCATGGCACCATTGGCCCGTGGCGTGAAGCATAATAATATTCTAAAGGACAACTTTTGATGTTATTTTATTTATACGGGTAACTGAGACACTTGAGTTTTGTACTAAGCTTGTGTAAGTTAATCTATCGTAATCCATTGGAGTTGCTGTACAGATAAATGAAAGAAGATATGCAAATGAAGAAAATAATGTCGCACGCAATTCAGCATATACAAATACTTATTTAAGAGCTATAATTATATTGTTTAACCATATAGGTGTGGGTTACCTTTGATTGACTCAAAACACAGGCCTTGTTCCTAGTTTGAGAGTCGAAGGTATATCTACTTGTCTTAATTTCTATAGCCGTAATCTGTACTAACACATTTTTCTTTTTTGTTACTTGTAAAACACTAAAGGCTAATAAAGATTTATTATTATTAAAAAAAATATTATAGAATAGAATATAATATATTTTATTGCACACAATGTTACAAAATAAATTCGTACATAAAATCGTAATGATAAATACAATGGGCGGTCTTATCGCTGGAAACGATTTCTTCCAGACAACCTTTGGATGGACAACATTTATGTCAATGTTGACGGTTTATAATCAATGATTGAAAAAATAGGGCTAATGTATACACAAATTGGTGAAGTGATAGTTTATATTGTTACGAATTTATGGAATGTGAATTTATGCCGATGGAATTATCACAAAGTTTATTTTAAGTACACAGCGTAATTCACAGTTGTTATAAGTAGTACAATCAAATACAACAAGTCCAAGCAGTAGAGCATAAAATCATAAAGTCCGTCGTTATAAGATAATCGTTCCGAAAGAACATTAGGTAACGCCTGGATCGCAGTTGTAACTCAACTATCTTTATATATATTTATAAAACTAGCCGTGACCTTCTAGCAACACCAACACCAACAACCAACCCAGCAGTCCTCGTATTTCGCAATTTAAAATCTTTATGGCTTCTAAGAGTTTGCAGCGAAAATTCAAACAACAGAAAAGAAGTATTCATGACGCCTGACCGGGAGACGTACAAAGGGATTTACGCGGACAATAGATCACTCCAATTCGAAGAGGTAATAAAACACGTAAACGATAAGTTATCGGTTTGCAACAATATCATAGTGATTAAAAACTCGTGAAGTATAATATGTGAGCCAATAGTCTCCTAAGATATTCCGAAGCGGATGTTCCGAACGCATAATGATAAGAGTTACTAAAACTTCACAAATATAATTTGTTTATACTTTAAATCTGAATTCTGGAAGCAATGCTTAAATTAATTAAATCACGATGTTATAGGCCTATGCTATGTCTGCTCTCCATCCCTATTATCCCTATTAATATTATAAATGCGAAAGTAACTCTGTCTGTCTGTATGTCTGTCTGTCTGTTCCGTTTTCACGTAAAAACTACTGGACCGATTTGGCTGAAACTCAGTATATATATGTTTTCGATACCGAGAATGAACATAGGATACTTTTTATCCCGAAAAGTGGGATAGTTTCCGGGATAAAATTATATTTGTCTTTCTGTTTGTTATGCTTTTACGAAAGAACTAATGGGCCGATTTGGCTGAAATTCGGTACGTATGTAAATTAAATACTGAGGATGGACAAGGGATAATTTTCATTTTGGCCTATTTGGTAATTTTTCCTGTTTGGTCATTTTGGCCTTTTTGGTCATTTTGGCCTATTTGGGCATTTTGGCCTATTTGGGCATTTTGGCCTATTCGGTCATTTTGGCCTTTATGGTCATTTTGGCCTTTATGGTCATTTTGGCCTTTTTGGTCATTTTGGCCTCTTTGGTCATTTTGACCGTTTTGATTATTTTGGCCTTTTTGGTCAAGTTTTGTAATTTATTTTGTTGACAGATAGACGGGGGATGGTATAATTAGCAATATAAAATGAAGTGAATGTTCCGTGGGCAAATACATAAAAATGTAATATAATATAACCTGTAGCACTTGCTCTATAAACAAGAGACACGCACTAGAGGTTAACCCGCGGCGCAGCCGCGGGGTAAGCTCTAGTATCTCTATATATGTAATATGTATATATTGACCTAACTACATAGGCTACTTATTACTAACGATGTACCTATTAATATTTATCTTTGAACTATTTTTCTGATCAATTGTCTTAAAAAGATCGGCCGATACGAAATACACCTGCTAACAGAGAATGTATTCGGGTAGCACAAAGGTACCTATGGTTAGTGCTGCTATGTTTTTCTTCATGCTTAGAATATAACAGACACGCGAACAACTCAGCTGATGGTGAATGGGTACCATCAACCATAGACGTTTTCTGTGCCAAGGGTGTTAAAAGTTATAGAAAGTGTTCAATAGTAATATATAGACCAATCAGCAGCCAAATGTTTACTAATCCCTATCTCTGAGACCGTATGTTTAATACTGCTATCATAGAACTTCATCGGTGAACTACTGTTTTTTTTTGTAAAACAGTGACGTTAATTCAAAGTTTCAAAGGTTATCAAATTACGAGATATACGTGAGCCAAACCCGTTGTTTTGTTTATATCAGGTCCATAATCTTTAACTACCACAAACGTCATGCTCTGGTACCAGACATGTCTTACTTTTATCAAAATTAATGATAAAATTGTACATCAAATGTATGAACGGATTCGAAGTTAAAAAACCCTGAATATTGCGTAAACACGTAGCCGCTGAAGCTGAAGGCAACAGAATTATAATATTATTTTTTTGCCTTCAGTTGATAAATCTACTTATTTTTGTTATTAGACAAACACTTCGTTTGTCTAATAATAAAAATAAGTAGATTTATTAGATAGACTCACCAAGACCTTCGTCGACTAAGAACGTCCACCTTAGCTTCCCCGTCACCCTGTGACAGGATGACTAGTATTTTATTTTATACAAATAAATGAGAACATTAAATAAACTTTCAAAATGTCGATCAATGTCCGTCTAATGTTACATTCTCCATCAAAAGCATCTCCGGTTTCCGAAGCCTAGACATCGAGATGGAGCTTCAATTCGGTTTAACAAGTAAGTTTAAGTATGCCTTCGGAAATTCGACATGTGATAACTCTTACCAGCAAGATGTCTATAATTATAGGTACATATCTGTCCACGCGCAATGCCTAGTATAAAGTTGGCGTTTTTGGAAAAAAGAAAGAAAAGAAAATAACTGAAAAGAAACAAAAAATATGAAACAAAATAAAAAACCCCTTACCTTTAAGATATATAAATAAGAAAAGAAAAAAAGAACCTCCATCTTAACCTATGATGGAGGAGAAGGCGGAAAAAAGTATAAAGTTGGCAAATGTCTAATGCTGTTGTCACTTAGGCATAGGTCATTTAAAAAACTTCCTTTTATGGAAAAACCCCACACCACAATTTAACTGAAATAAAAAATAGTTTTTAATTAAAATCGGTTTAATATTTAAATATTTTTATATCTAGTGATACCTTAGACCATTCAACCAATGGTCTAAGAGTGATACCCACTACTACATAACATACATACACTACAAAATTAACCCACAGTTACGTGAGAGCCACCCTTATTTATTTAGACTTTTTCTATTTCATAAAATATGTCTTGCTGTTAAATTACATCTATATAAAACCTGTAGTTTCTAGGAAAAAATACCACTATGATAATATACAAAGACAAATGAAGAAACGAACATCCAGACATTATTATTTATATTATATAAAAAAGTTTGAATATGGCTTTAATAATCTTTAGTTTTTTATATGACTTAATTCGCATTTGGCTGCAGACTAAGGAGGTAACTGTACAAGATTTTAATTGTACATCATAAATTGTTGTAAGATAGCAACAGCGCGTTGAATCACAGTTTATTACCAAGCTCTGGTATGGCACCCAGAAAATATTCTAAACTCTTATAAACATCCGAAAGCAAAAACCATGTGAAAATCTGTAATAAATAATTTTATATGGGTAAAGTAAACTTTCTATTGAGAGTTTAGTTTTATTACCGGCCGTTGTATGTGGTTCTCAAATTCATCAAAACGCAACGTGCCAGTCTGCGTGACGACTCGTCATATCTAGTTTTACGTCTGCTTATAAGGTATTCACTAATAAATCCTTTAAATATTATTTATTGACAGAAATCCGTCCCGCACTCTCGTAAAGCTGAAATTGTTACGTGTTACTGCAAATAAACGAAAATAGAAAAGTTTACGTGACGACGTCGACAAACGTGCGCACTGGCCTTGTAAGTACAAATGAGTGATGAATTTCAGTTTCCTATTCCCTTATTCATTTTAGGATTCCGTGGATATTCTGACGAACATTAAATCCTTATAAAACTGTCACTGCGTGCTTCTGTTTTCTATCACCTTCTTTCAATTATTTTGGGTCGACACAATATCTCTTTTCCTTCCATACTCCTCTATACTGATATAAGTCCTCACAAATCATCAATTTTTCACACAATCCATCCATCTCTTTTTGGCCTACCAGTACACACATTACCATTACATACATTACATTTATACCCGTCAATATTCCATTGTTAACACTCTTTTTGTCATGGGACTTTAACCCCTCTTCATTAAATGCCCATACTACCTTAGTCTTCTTCCTGTCGATTTCTCAGTCACGGGTGCAACTTTCAAAGATCCTCTTATATACTAATTTCTCAACTTATCCATTCTTTTAATACTACAAATACACGTCATATGGATAAGGTTTAATAAAAACGTATATTCTATATGACTTTAATGGAGAAAAAAGTAGGAAAGCAGACCGCGGGCTCGGAATCACACAATCCAAACGCAACCTAAACGTAATGCTAGAAATCGTAAATTAGAGATCTTCCAAACCATTTTTAAGCAGCCATTATTGGCAAATAATGGCCAAGGTACTGAGTGCATAGTGCGATTCGCATACCACGTTTGCAACAAACATTTGTTCCCAGTTCCCACGAAAGCATTTCAAGCGGAAGCAGTTGTCGCCAATTCCTGAATAACTGAAATATCAATTCAAAATATTTACCTTGCATTGGTCTTACTGCTCTAATAACTTCGTAGCCCAATTCTCTTAGAATTTCCAACTACAATCCATACATGGTAATCTTACTAGTACGTAGAAATTATCTGTGTTAATTGGACCGATTTGTAGACTGTGAATATAGTTACCAATTTTGAAGATTGAATATGAACATATAAAAATTATTGCGTTCCCAGCCTTTTGGAAAAGGTCTCCATTCAGAACGATCTGGACTACATTTTTACCAGTAAATTTGTTTATAGTTTTAATCTTTATCCTGAGGCTTCATCTGGTTAGTGGTAAATATTTAGGATGTGCCCGAATGTGTCTTATTAAAAGCGTTAAAAAATAACGCCATTAACAATATCGCAACTCAAAATGCGCGTTGCACCCATCGCCACACCTGCGTGTAACGACCTATACCTTTAACCCACTTGTGGCCGCACCATTAAGCTTATTTTATTTTATAGTGTAGTTTCATTTTTAAGTTAGTTTAGTTCATAATTTTATTGTATATACGAAAACGTTCATATAAAAATAAATATAAATAGTTCTTGGATTACGAAATATTATAGTGTCACATCTTTTTGTAGACATTTTAATTTCACGTGGGCCGATTTTTCTATCACCAGATATAAGTTAGTCATAGAATAAATAATAACATGGAAATATTAAAAATGTCAGTTGCATGATACACACCAGTTTCACTTTTGAATTTACTCAAGTTATAATTTATTCGACATATATATAACTTTTATCTGATGACTAAAACTTACTTAGATGAAAGTAAAATTAAAATGGATTTCATTTCATCAACGTTAAATGTTCATTTTCAATAGAAGTTACGTTTACAAATAACAATTTTTAGACATAAATTTTCTTTGAGTGTTAAATATCAATGAGAGCTGAATGCTGAGAAAAGTGACTAAGCTACAGTGTATTTTTTTTAATGAATAGCACCGCCTTTATTTATAAGTACTTAGCAAACTGATATTCACAGGATTTAATAAAACTTTTTGTATTGTGTCAAAAAACCAAAGATTGAAATAAAATTTTACGATAATATTAGGAATGTATCTGATTTGTACCTACGTGACCGTATTAAGTCCGTGTGACTAATAAAGTAGTACAACAACCATCCCTAAAACCATAATTAGGCACACGTCTCTAATGTGTTGTTTAAATTGATAGCAGGAATTTTCTATCATATTTTGAAAAATCGAGGTTGCTACGGATATAGTAGTCTATTCTTGCAAAAACATATATTATATAAATCACATGCGAACACAGACACGACTAGCTCAGACATCAGACATTTAAGTTCTACATAGGGTTTCATTCTACATTCTACATACATAATTACATAGGGTCGCTGTAGCTGAATCAGGTTGTGTTGTATAGTTGTAATATTTATATGATGTCGCTATTAATAAATTATAAAAGTGTGTTTAATATGTATACCGATCTAAGGAAAGATTCAATATTATCTTTTAATATGATAGTGAGAAAATATTCACATGTATTAGGGCCATGTGAATAGAGACCAGACACAAAAATGTTGTTATTATTAATTACCATTTTGGTAGCGTAGGTCATTTGTCTTGTGCCTGACAAGTTATGATAAATAAAACCTAGACTATGATGTATTACACCGTTACAACAAAATAAGGTCTAAGAATATTAATGAACTATAGGATTCCACATAAATCCAACAAGGAATAGGTACTAATTGAGCTATGATGCTTTTTTATCTGCGATATAAATTTGTATTACCTACCTCCGAACTCGCATTTTGTTGAATTATAAAAAAAACACGATGTCACATCAGCCACACGAAAAACAATGAGTTTATGTTCCATACCAATATATAAAAATTCAAAAAGATGTTCGTATATTATTTTTTGTCTGGTTTAAGGATTTTGCATATGATCGATCGATCGATCGAACTGCTTTAGTATTTACTTTATGAGTTTAGAGATGAACGTAATACGTGTCGCTAAGGCGCAGGCGAGGCCAACGCAAAGCTCGCAAATGCCATCGGATGCCGCATACTGGCCAACAAGAGCCGTTGACAGATCGCCGTATTGAGGGAAGGTTCCAATGGCTCCAAACGTCGCCACCGATTTATAGTTGCCCGCTGAGTAGAAGCCGGTACAAAGATATTTTCCTCGGGGCCTCAACCTCCTCGCCGCCGAAAAAACAAGCATTCCCAATAATAAACAAAGTTTATATGGAAATCCGCAGTTCAATATTGATTAAATATGACACCTTTGAATATATGAACTTGTCTAGAACTGTTAATCCCCATTTCGGAAAATTCAAATTGAAATTCACGCGATACAAGCTGCAAGGAAAACTAGTTTGTTGGATAAATAATATAAATCCTAAAGTGGAAGCTTACGCGAAGCGCTAATTACAATAAAATTGGGGCGCCAAATAAACGAATTAGGTTACGATACTTCGTGTGGAATTCGACTATGAGATATGCAATTATTTATAGATTCCAATAAAAATACTTTACCGCTTGATTCATAGTGATTTGCACATCTGTTTATACTCACAAATAAAATAAACATAGGTATTTGAAACATTTCCTGTTTCTTTTAAATCTTTTATAATAAAATAAAATATTAGCTCAATGTTTTAAAACCTGTAATATAAAACGGCAATGCGTTGGTAACATCTGTGTGTAAACGTCTCTGGGCGACGGTAACCGCTTTCTATCAGGTCAGCTTGCTGTACACCAGCTATAAAAAAATGTGAAAGGTATATTTATATCTTCTCTTCGATCTTAAATATAAATACATTTTGAAGAAATTTATTATAGCATGCTAATACTTTTAAAGACAACAAATATGAGCGGTAGGTACATACCTACATTGCTTAGGGTTCCCGCGAAATACAAGTCGGAAGCTTTAATGAGCGAAATCGCATGGAAAGCATTATATATTATAGAAAATTTTATTTGACAACATAAAATATCTTAATAAATTGTCCGGTATACAACAGGGGTTTCGCCGTTATACTTATTGCTGATGTACAGCATTATGTATAACGGCAAACCCCATTTTTAGACTTGTTTTCAGTAACACATATTAATTGTCATTTTTCAATTTACTAATGAC
Source organism: Dendrolimus pini (assembly GCA_949752895.1). NCBI lineage: Eukaryota > Metazoa > Arthropoda > Insecta > Lepidoptera > Lasiocampidae > Dendrolimus > Dendrolimus pini. The sequence continues at coordinate 11,523,888 of OX457126.1, forward strand.
TGTCATACTGACGATTATCACCGGACATCTAATATTACTCTATCTAATATAAGTCTATTACGTTTATATTACAGTTATTATTAGACATATAGGCTATTTCATACAATAAATTTTGTAGGATGAATTTCATTGTAATGTTTTTATTTAAATCCACACCTTAATTGCTTATTATATTTGATGCATAGTATGTTTACATACTGTTGTGTTTTGTGGTATTTATTGGATTTTTGTATGTAACTAGATTATTTCAAAATACTTTTAAGTATATATCGATTTTAATTCGTGCTACTAAATACAAATCTTTATTAAATTTGCCTTTTTATATATTGTAAAGTACGCAACAAGCTAATTTGGCCAGAAGACTTAAAAATAAAGGTGGGTATGAAATTGACGCAAGCGAACTCTTAGAAAGTCGCAGTATTAAAAACATTACATTGTTTGTTTCATACTTTTTTTATAACCCAGCAGAACTGATTTTTATTATATTATCAAAATTATTCCGTTAGGTCTAGGGACAAGCTTTGGGAACCTTTTATCTAGCAATTTTTATGATGTACCTATATGGTATATACATAATATTGGAATTAAGTTCTGTTTAACGCCTTTTTTATTCAATATATTTATGACTTACAAATGGCAATGCATAGAGACTCGAGTCAACTGAAGAAAGTCACTTCGTTGCCGTGAACTTTGAGCAAGGGCGGTCGAGTTCGCGCCTCACTGCCCGCCCAGTGCCGTGTCAGCCGCCCTACGCGACGTACGCGGCTAATATCTATGAAAAACTGAAAATAACGTCAACTATATACTTACGTACTTTGTAGTGATCGTTTCAGAAGTGTCCAGTATAATATGCTAATATTAACGATAACAAAAATTAAAAATTTAGTTTAATAACTGCTTATTCAGGGCTAAATCTATGTCTTTCATAACATTGCTTTATGAATGAATAATATTATAATTGTTAGGGTTACGGTGAATATTAAGAGATTAAGTACCGATAACATTTTAAATTTATATCGGTAAGCACTTTTAAGCGCTCCTGACGTCAGAACTTTTTATGAAACATTCCAATGCTAAAAGTAACTTTTATGGATACCGTTATATGTTGGCTTGTTATAGCCATACAATGAACAAGTGAATACGGTCCCTCAGACGTAATACTTTATGAGGATTTATGAAAGTTTTTCAAGAACTTACTTATTACTCACTCGTGACGGCGACACTTCAAATATAAGGTAAGTCGACTTCTTTTGATCTATGTGTCTTTTCAGGAACGTAATAGTATTTTCGGTGAAGAGTAAAACTGGTAAATTCTTACTTGTATTTAAAGTAATGTACCATTGTACATATGCACATGTGCTACTGACTATTTTCCTGTTTGTTTATTTTTGTTTGATTAAAAAAATTAATTACAAATTCTCAAAATTGGAACTTGTTGTGTTGTGTTGCTAAAGTTGAATTGCAGTTAAATTGCTAAAGTTAATAGCAGACACTGACGATCCAACCATAACAATAGTTTGTTCGGTTGTTAATATTTAAGTTTGTTTTCTTCACTGTATTGATGAACCTAACAAGGAACTAGAATAAACGTGAGATGCTATTTATCTTTGAATACGTTATAGTTTATAATGATAGTTACATCAATAGAGAATTCGCCGCAAAAAAGCTAATATTTTGAATATCTTTGTCACATTTGTTTTGTGACCATGTTACATATTATAAACGTTTCTACATGTTATCTGCAGGTGTTTTGTGCAATGCAATGTGCCCCCGCAGCGCAACCAATAAAGTGTCCGAGATTATAATACGCCCTTTGTTGTATAAAAATCCTTGTTGAGGCGACGCTGTAAGACCATCGGAAGTGTCTTCAGTTCCCGAGGTTCTGGTGTAGGTTAGGTGATGAGTATCCCATCGAGAGTGTAACACTGTCTTACTACTATCTCAGACCTTTAGAGTGAACATGACAGAATACAAATCAATTAAAAATGATATAAGGCTAGTTATTTCTATTCCTTTGATAATCAGACTTGAATAATATCTCAGAAATAGTCAACACCGAAAGTCTGCTGTTACTTGTAACGCCTTTATGTATAAAGTGGATGTTATTTATAACCACCTCAGTTGTGAGTGTTACTATTTGGTTACAGCGACGTAATACTTTATTATACTATTAGTGGAAAATAATTTGCCTATAGCGACTTCGGATGTAAAGCGGATTTTGGATATAGCGACTAGTGTTAATGAACTATCTGTAACAAGTTTCTTGAAATTTCTTACAGATATTGCGATACAATACACACAAAGGCCGAATCAATAAAATATACACAAAGGTCATGTGTAGAATTATAGGGCCTTCGTATATCTTTAATTTATTTCCACATCCACACCACACATAATATACGTTTTTGTTTATAAATGTTCAGGTAGATAAAATTAAATCTAAGAATCAGTATTTTTACGTAGACTTTAGTCGATATTATATGCGCATGGTGCGGCTATATTGCCTGGCAATAAATATTGTTTTCCTTCTTGCTACCTATGTATGCAGCGACTTCTGATATAGCGACAGAATTATAGTGGTCCCTTCATCGTCATTATATCTGAAATCTAATGTATTTTCAAAAGATAATTTTAATTAAGAGGAATTATCTTAAGTGTTGGTTTGCGCTTTGTTCAAGAATACGGATCTTACGGCCGCTTGCACAAGGTTGCTTAAATTTATTTAAGAAACATAAAACGTAGTTAACACCCTTAAACACAATTAGCGTCTTGCACAACGCAAAATTTGTCGCTAAATATGTTTAAAGAACTGTCAATAGGTTTTGTGTAAAACGTATTTAGGCAGTTTAATATGATTAACTAATTTTATTTAAAGGCGATCGTTATGCAAGCGGCCCTAAGTATTAGAGATTTAAGCGCAGTAGAAGTTTTTTTTTTTTGGCGTAGGTGTAAACTGAATGAATGTATTGTGTAATAGTTTGATTGCTTTTATTTATATTTCGTGTCGTCACGTCGTGTCTCCCATAAATAACGTTGTCGAAATTAATTCAGATAACGTAAACAAATTGGTCAGCATTCGATGGCCGACATTCAATCGTGGTAACTTAGCGACTGATCATAAAGATGATCAGGGGCGTGAGAAAACAAACAACTGTTCACCTGTTACTATCAATAACGAGATCTTGTTTTACGCTTAACCATGCCTGCAATTGTATTTTTTTTTTACTCCTTATTTGCTGGTTTTGTTCTGTATCTATTCCACAGGAACTCTTACTTTTTCCGACATAAGCAATCTATACTTTTTGTATCTGAAACTACTAATTAGTCATCGATTAATTTTTACAATATTAACTCATTTCCAAGGCCCTGAAGTAAAAAGTTACAAATATACAAAAGAATTAGATATTAGTGTATATTTTTCTGTAGCGTCTAGAAAGAAGTAATACCCTGATATCGGAATATTGATGTAAAGAAAGCGTTTTAAATATATTTGTTTGGGACACTCAATCTAGTCCATCCATGTGTATTTTGTTGCGAGTGAAAAAACATAGCAAGTGTCTTCACCGAAGATTTCATTATGTATTTAGGAAACGTTTCACTTAGAATTAAGTGGCCTTGCAAAGGTTTACAACACCTAAGATTTACATTTTCCTAAAATAACAATTAGGAGCAAAAAATCTTTACTCATCTGAGATAAGAATATTGAGATGAATTTATGATCTGAAAAGAAAGGATAAAGTGAGGAACAAAGAGTCCGTGAGGGGTTTTTGACAGTTACACCGGTAATCGACAAATATAGAGAAAAAAGCCTAAAGTGAAATGGGCATGTAACGTGTAGAAATGGAAATAATGTGAAAAGAATAATAAACTGGCAGATTGATGGAGTGAAAGTAGAGGAAGAAAAAATGAATAGATTAGGTGAAGGGTGACAAGCACAAAGGTATAATATGTCTATGGTATGACAAGATAATTTGATGTATGAATAATAAAAGTGGACGCATGCAAGTATTGAGAAGCATGAGCGGAAAAGACATTATGCCAACTATAAATGATTGGAACGAGGTAAATAAATAGAGAAAGCAATTAGGGGCGATTTCTATTTCAGATACGTTTATTTAATTTACTCGTCGTATTTCTTTTAAATACTCATATAACATGTAAGTTTATTAAATTTTCTCTCGGTTCTATAATGGCTGTGCCACCGGCCGTGTCCATTTCCGTTCAGTAACAGTTTCCTTCCAACGCTCAACAGCCCCTTACGTAAGCTCGCGTTACGACTACGAGTGTTGTACGATTATCTATGCATGAGTTTTTATTTGTAAGGACTACAAAGCTACACCAGAAAACCGGTTACCCGACGCCAACGCCCGCCAGCCGCCAGACCGGACGAGCACGACAAGACAACGTTTCTGTTTCTTTTTGGTTCAGTGATCTAATCTCGTAGGGCCCTGCTCTCCTGAGTGCGATAAAGACGGAAAAACTCATTACTCTGCCCAGTCGCCTAGCCGAGTCATCCCGAAGCTTTCCGAAAGATTTCGATGCGCCCGCGCTGCCGGCTGTCTCGTGTCTATTGATTGTAAATTTACAATTATACAATTCTGTGACGTTTTTGTTCTAGTATGACGTGAACTCATTGATATTTTGGTTGCTTTTGCGTTGAATAATTATGTGTATCGGGATTACATAACGGCAACTATCTGTCAAGTTAATATTATGCCGAATAATTTCATATAGTGTAATATTCTATTCTATTACTTAATGCATCAAGTTTATATCTATTTTTAAGCGTAACGGTCTTTATTTATATACAATGGTCGTCACTTATATACAAAAATGTCTAGAGCACAATCCTACTATGATCCCAACATTCGTGTAGGAATATTATATGTTAAAAAATTAAGTCTCAGTATTCCGAACCGGTTGGTGTGATTGAAAGTAGGTGACTGTCAGTGTAATGCAATAGTAAAAATAAGGTTGAGTTGAGTGCCGCAATAAGTGTCGGTGAACGTCGCCCGAATCGACTTTAACATTGAACACGAAGGTAAGTTCCAATTAACATATTTTTTGGGGCAAAGTTTTTTTGTAAATGTCGTTTTAATTATTCAACCTTTTACTCACAACTGAATAATTAGATACACCTACATTATTGTACATATAAACATAGAAGTAATTAATGAACTGTAACACTTGCTTAACATGCAACAGGCCACTACCTAATTATTAAATGTCAACACGTACCTAATTATAAAATGTACAAATACATATAATTAAATGTAGAAATACTACTAACCGTAATAAAACTCTTGTTACAGCTTCCAATTCAGCACAATTGTATTTTAATCTCTGGAAGTAACAGAAAATTGTAAGGTACGGACACATAATTTTCTAAATAATTTACGAATATAATATAGGTAAAACAATCGTTTACTTATCTGTGAAGCATCAATACCGGCGTTATTAAATTAATATAATTAACTAAATAAAAATGTTAAGCAAATCTATAAATACTTCTTTGCTATGTTCGTAAAGTGTATACACACAGCGTATCTTAACTTAGAAATATTTTTTATATATTTAATTTTATTTTTCAATTTTAGTGATAGTGAGCTATTAATAAGTCACCACAGATATAAACAATTTAAGATATCTAATGAGAGATCACAGAACTAAAATCACAGAGAAAAGAATTAGTAATTCAAACATGAAAAAGTTGTCTATAATATATAATATCAAGAATAAGTTCGAATATTTACTTTGTATGAAAAATTGGGTACGTTTTAGATCGGCGACCCGTGACGTTACGTCAGACTTCCATTTACCAAGAATACAATATAGAGTAATGAGGTATTATAAGGAAACGGATATTAAGGATACAACATTACTGAGGCAAGATGAAACGTTGTGATATGAATATATGCAAATATTTTAATGTAGAGCTTTTTGATGCACGAAAAATAAGGTAGATGACAATCAAATCAATTGAAGTACTTTTTTCATCTTACATAATATCGCGGCCTACATTTTATGAGTACTTATTCTAAATGATGACGAAGTGTATTTTTAAACATTTCTTAATTATCCATAAAATTCAGCAATCAATCCCAATGGTGTGTTAAAATCCTAATAAGTCAATGAATTAATTATTAATTACCTTGTTAACGATTATGCATAACACTTTGGGGTGATAAATAACTAAAAAATAAAAAAGACATATTTCTTGATTGAATAATTAACCGAGGAATTTAAGTTTTAAATTTTACAATTTGATTTGTTTATTTACAATTTTTTAACCTTTGATAGGTTTCTTCACAACATTTAGCAAAATATTTTTTGAATACGGTAACAATTTTAGCATTTTTATTATAACGTCGTGGTAGTTTTTGAAGTTAGTATTCAAGCAAAAATATAATAGTCTTCTAATATCGAATTACTTCTTATGTGACTTTACTTTCTTGGATTTACATTTCTTTTCGGCAAACCTTTAAAATACCTTCAACTACCTTTCAATATATACACGAATCTGAATATTTAAAGTTAGAGTATTTTTAAAAGTGCTATTTAATACAATTCTTCCCAAAGAAATTCTAAGAATTACTTTAACATAAGAATAATATAAAAATTGAAAGACATTAGTCTTAATTAGAATATTTCAAATGCCTTTAATGAAAAAATTTCACAATAACTTCAATTTCTATGAAATTTAATTATTCCGCCAATAGAATATCGTATTTTATAATTTAAGAAAAGTTTTTTTAATCTATTATACAAAATGAGAATAATAAAATATTAGACGCCTTTTAAAAATACTTCATTAGAAAATTCTTTGTGCTGCTGAAATTTGTACTGAATTTTCCTAATTTGTCGGAGTGGAAAGCCAATGTGTGCAGGTGACAAGAACTGGCACTGCCACCGAACTAGGCCAACAAATGATTGAATTTAATGAGCCTCAATGCCATTACTTATGTTTGAGAGGCCACACAAGTGTCACACGCCGAATTCACAATTGAATCCTGCGTGGGTTTCTATATAATATTTTCCCCTTGGCTCACATGCCAACTGCTCCCATATCTCCGGGGATACCTGTACGGTATTAGTTTTGAATCGTATTTTTGCTGTTATTTGTTATTAAAAAGATGAATAAATCTTAGTCATAGGTCTTGCTCAAGTTTTTACATTGTTTTCATATAAAATATATTTACAGTAAAAAATTGTATGTATTTATACATCATTATGTATAAATACATACAATTTAAAATTCATTAGTTTTACTCTTAAAATCATAATATGATTCATATATATGGGGGTTGCCTGGAAGAGATCGCTTTAAGCGATAAGGCCGCCCTTTGTTCAACATGTATATTGTACTTAGTTTTAAGAACGTAGTTTTAATTTTTTGTGAACAATAAAGTGTTTTCATTCATTCGTTCATTCATATTTTAACATTGTATGTTTCCCATCGAAATTTAGCTGGAATAAAAGGAATTGAGGTCTTCACTTAAAAAAAACTGTATGTACTTCTCAAAGAAGTGATTATATAAGTTATATATATTTCATAACATTTTGAGAGCTCCATAATAAAAATGATATTCTCTTTCCATAGCTCCGTAGACATTTTTGCAATGTTCTTATATAATCGTCTTACTTACTATTAAACATGTCTAGATGTTCCTTAATTATAATAACATACATGTTCTTTAATTATTTCTTTACTTTAGATAAAAATAGACGGGGGCTCGTTATACTCACTTCAGACATCGTAAAAATTGTATATACCTAGTCGTTTTCATATATTATGTATGAATTATAAGAAAATTGACATCAGAACACATTTTGGCATTTATACATTAGTGTGTAGTTGTAGATTACAAAACCATCACAATCATTATTGTTTTGTAAGCCTCGCCGAATGAATAGCCAAAAAAAAGTAGATCGCGAAAGTGCTACATGTAACGATCTAAAAGATTATATTCTTATGTATTCACTCGTCAATTATTCTGGAGCAGTGAGCTGTAAAGTACGAGACGTTAACAAAACTCCTATTGCATTTGAGATGGAGTAAACTATGATAGATCGATATCATAAACTGTAGAGCATTTGATAGGGATCAATTCGTATCAATTGCAATAAACGGGTCGACTAACAGCCGTTGCTTGACCGACATTTGCGTCTCTGAGTCGATTCACAATTAACATGATTGTTTTTCAAGCATTCAGTTTACTTCCATCCATTGATTTCAGTTTCATTCCGTCGATTCTTTGGCACGTTCGTTGTTCCGTCAAGGTTTTCGAACTGACACTAAAATAAAGTAATTAGTATGGTCATGGTCAAGGTATTGTTTGTACATTTTTATTACAATTTTTTTCCGGCGTATTGTACAAATTTAGTGCTAGTATTATAATAATAGTCAATTAGAGCTTTCCTCATAAAGTTTCATTTTCATTACTTGAAAACTAGATCTATATATAGCAGGCGTGATAAGTTTCAACGAAAGACATAAATCAATATTAATTAATTGTTCTTATGTTCTTCGAACGCTGGGACTGACGGACGCCATGATAAGCAGTTCATCCCAATAGTTCGGTAACTTTTGTTTTCATTTCCTACAACAGTCCTGCACTAACCTGGGCTTGTCCTTGGGCGCATTTTTAGATAATGTATAGACAGGGATAATCACCGGTTAGTGTCACGCCACATTTACATTTGTCGAAGGGCTCTCTACGTGTTGTCCCCACCAAGCCCTCCAAATGTCCGGGCCACTTTTTTGGCCCGTAGTCTTCAACGACAAACAGGATTGTATATACACCGCCTGCTGGAGTTCATAGCGAGCGGTGTAAATGTGATTATCACTGAAAAATCATCGGTTGATATTAAAGCATGCGTAGTTCTAGGACTCGCATATATTTATTTTTAGTGTTAATATTTCAAACCAACTACCAAACGTGCTGTTGTAGTTGCTACACCATACTCACACTATTGGCTAATAAAAACTCTTTTCACGTATGGGCCCTTTGCAATGAGTAAACAAAAATCTCTCGCACCTCGTGAGCCCAGCTAACCAATGAACACATACAATTTTTGAAATAAAATGTGTGCTTATTTACGATATCTAATATCAACAACAATGCCAAATTCTATCAAACAAGTTTAATATTGAAGGTCATGTAGAAAGAATAAACAAAAAACATTTTCTCCTTTAACATTGTAATATTTGGCTATTTCTGTTAATAAAGACCAAAGAAACTTGTATAACTCGAGGACGTTGTTTCTTCGAGTGCGTGGTTATTTTAGTTTAGTTTGGTGGTCCTTAAATAAATTAAACGATGCTTTCAAAAGAAAAGGACTGAACTAATTGTCAACTTCTTCTAAAAGGACTTAAAAGCTTAGTGAGTTAGCGTTAAAATGAGCTTTCAAAAGAAAAGGGGACAAAGCAAAGCAATAGAGTAACGTCACGAACAAGGCGCGAAACTTTTAATAAAATTAAAACTTGAGAACGACTGCCATTCGCAGTCCCAGAAAGCTTAAGTCCCAGCCTCCCAACATAATACATGATGCGTAATGTTGTATCATAAATAACACAATAATGAATATATGTACTTAATTAAGAACCAAGGATTTCTTTGCGGCGTCGCTGGGTTCTTTGAATTTGATGGAAAACTTTGGATTTTCGGGATAAAGTGTGCCCTGTGAGTAACGGTAAAAAACGGGCAATCGAAAGTATGCTTACACCAAATTTTATGATAATTAATTCATAATTAAGATGATGCAGAAGGAAGAACAAACACGTACTGACAAACATGCATCCATCCAAACTCAACTTACTTGAGTTGAGTTTGTTTGGATGCATATATCGCCTGTTTGGATGAACACTACAATTATTTTAGTCTAAAGTTATCATATATCCTATAAAAGAAAACATTTCAATATCTATATTTAAGATAATCGCATTTTTTTATAAAATAATAAGTATGTAAAATTTAGATGAAAATAATTCAATAATTAATAGAAATAAAACAAAAATAATGTTAATATTCTCTTAAATTCTCGTGACGTGTATACATAATAATGACTTGACTTGACTACGTTTTAACGGTTTTGAGCGGGGGAAGTTATTAATATTAATTAAAATGAACAAGTTGGCGGTAGGCTAAATAAAACTTTAACAATACTCGTTGACAATTGTCATCTTTGTCTTCCGTGAACACGGCCGCTGTAAAGCGGTCGAAACGTCGAAATAACCAAAATCAAATAAATTACCGCGTTTAAAACCGGTAAAACTAGTTTTATTAAAAATAATGACGTGAAACCTCAGATTGCTTTCCTGATTTTTTTTAATACCCTGATTATTATAGATTTTAGACCAATGATATATAAGTTATGTAATATAATAAATACATTTCAATTTAAAGATAGACGTAATTTCTCTCATATACAGACGATACGAGCGTAGCTAATCCAGTTAACCTCGTTTATTACATCATTTAATTTTATTATTTAAATAAAAAATTAATCGCAAGAACGTTGAACGTAATACTGGCTTGGATCGTGTGATGTGCCCTGATGAACTCAATACGCGGGCCATTATCAACAAAACACAACTAAAAGACTTGGCTCAGATCACATGAGAGAGCAAGTTATCAAACAACTATATATTAATACAAGCTATGCCTTCACTTCATTAGTGCAAACTTATTCATATCATAACGCTCCAACACATCGAAATCGAACCTAGTACGAAAAAAGATAAATGTGTTTTATTTCCAAAAAAATCATTAAAATCTATTTAATATTTTCTTAAGTTTTCGCGACTTGTACACATAATAAAACTACGTTTTAACGGTTTTAAGCGCGGTAATTTATTTGATTTAGGTTTATCCGACGTTTCGGCCGCTTTTCAGTGGCCGTGGTCACGGAAGAAAATCTATTTATTACAGATTCAGTCAGGTACCTAAATCTATAAAAACGGTAATTTAAGATTAGGTAGGTATCCTATCGTAAATAGTTGTTTTAAATGCTATTGCCGAATATCTTTTCGAATTCGTTTTGCTTTTTCTTTGCTTAACTATTTATCAATTTGAAAATATTGTTTATTCATTTATGTTTAATAACCATATTTGTACTTGACATTCTAATTGTGACCACGTATATTATTGACATTAATAAATTAAATTATTAGTTTAAATTGTAAATGTTGTGCATTTCTGAAATGGGTCCTCACTTCAAACTTTTATATTAAACTAGCTGTCCAGCAGACGTCGTCCTACCCAAAAAAATAGGTGTTGATCGTAGAGGGTTGAAAATTTTGGGTTGTATGTATTTTTTAATGCTGTATCATAAATAATAAAAAATTAAAAAAAATGTACTGGACTACCCTTAACATTTAGAGGGATGAAAAATAGACGTTGTCCGATTCTCAGACCTACCCAATATGCACACAAAATTTCATGAGAATCGGTCAAACCGTTTCAGAGGAATATAGTAACTAACATTGTGACACGAGAATTTTATATATAAGATTATTTATGATGTAATATAATGTGTGTGCTGTTGATGTACCTTAAATAAATAAATATTAAGATCCGAAAGTCCGTTAGTCTATTTGAAGTCTAGTCTATAATGGTGTAACACCATGCTTTGTAAACCACGAGATAACTAAAAATTATAGGTGGTCGTATTATATACTTACATATGTAACTATGGGTTGAAAATAGCTTTGTCTAAATGTACATATTATAGGTATAGTTTTCTCAGGCATAGTTAGATTTAAAAATAATTACTACAATGTTTTCTAATTACTTTTTTATACTTGGATACTTTATATATATCTTTGAACTATAAAGTTGATATTCTGAAATAAATTGTGGTTGTAAAACTCTAATCGTACTTTCAACGAAAATTGTTTCGAGTAATAATCGTTAAGTAGTTTTTGAGATAAATGTGGTATTTTAGATTAGATGCTTTTTGTGGTTCTATAGCCAATTACAAAAACAGTGAACGTTTGTCACCTCTACAGAATCCTTCACAGTTCGTAGACTGCCATGAACTTGCCTGATTTTATTAATTTTAAAGCCAATGGAATCACTATGGCATAAAATACTTTGACTTTCACACACTTAACTGGTCCGTGACACACATACTCGTAGTCATGCCGTTTATATTTACTATATAGGTAGTATAGTGTAATATAAAATTGTTACCAAAGATAATTTTCACACGACGCAGGTATAGATTACGCTTGTGTATGTAATAAGATTACGACGTGAGAATAAAAATAACTATAATATTACGTTTTATGATAACAATGTTAAGTCTACAAGCTACTGTGATTCTCTTATCTATATGCATATTTTTGCGAAAGCCAGAGTTCAAAGGAGACAGATACGTTTTCCATTCTTGGGCCCAGATTGTAAAAAAATGTATTAATAAGAATAGGTCTGTCAAGACATCACTTTGTTTCGCAGCGTTTCACAACTACAAGATCAATGTTTAGATTAGGGTAAACAATACAAGAAAAACACATCTTAACTTATTACACACATATTTATCATGTATCTGTACGTACATGATAATTTTTAGGTGCTACATAAAATCTATCTAGAAGAAACTTGTTAAGGCGAATCACCTTATGTATTCATACTCTAGTTTATGTTAATTAAGAATAATAAATAAATATATCACCTATTTAAATTATTGAAATAATTTCGTAATCAATTACTTACACTAGACAACAACGTAAGGCAACAATATCCTTTGTAGTTGTGTTAAATATTTTTCTGCTGGCAATACAAAGATGAAGACAATATAAATGTAATGTAGTCACTTATTGACTAAGGCCGGTTCCTATATCTTACCGAACATTGAGTTGCCCTACTATCGGTTAAAATGGGACACAAGCTATGGAGCTTGTTGCATACAAGTAATGTCAAATTTCAACCAATGAGGGCAAGTAAATGAATAGTACAGGAACCGGCCATAAAGCAGTCCACTACCACAATCCTATAAACGCATAGTACCTTTTCTTTATTGCAGGAGTTCAGCAGACAGGCTGACGGCCCACTTGATGGAAAGCGGTTACCATCGCCTATGGACACCTGCAACACCAAAGGTGCTACAAATGCGCGGCTGTTCTCTTAAAGGAGATTGGAACCTGGTCACCAATGCCAGAACACAACACAAGGTTGTTATGGCGGCATACTCTAGACCAAGGGTGGTCGCCATCCAGTCGGGCAAATGCCCTGGCTGTTGGTTGTTTTGTCGCCTCTTACGACAGGCCGCCCGGCCGCAGGAAATTGTATTCTTCCTCCGTTCCTGCACGGAGAAACCTACCAACTAAATTCGATCCAATAAATACCTATATGAAAGTCAGTATGCTTTCATGTTTGTACATACATATATTAGTACTAGCTGATACCCGCCCGCTTCCCGTGTCGTAAAATCCGTAGCTGCCTCTACTGGCTTGCCTCTACTTGGCGAAAGGAAGGTCCATGTTCCCGTCGCAATGGAAAGAGGGGCGTTTGTGCCTGATTCCCAAGGAAGGTCGGCCTTCCAACGATCCGTCCACCTACAGGCCCATAGTGTTGCTGAACGAGGTCGCCAAGGTCTTCGAAAAGATCTTGGCGGAGCGGCTCGTGAAGCATCTCGACGCTGTGGAGCCGGGGCTATCAGATACGCAGTTCGGGTTTCGGCGGAGGCGCTCCACGATGGACGCCTTCGAGACGCTGCGAACGTTGACGGACGAAGCCGTCCAAGCGAAGGACGTCGTTCTTGCAGTGTCGCTAGACATAGCGAACGCCTTCAACAGCCTCCCTCATGAGACGAGCAGGGAGGGGCTCCGCGCGCACGGAGTCCCCCCGTACCTCACGAGGCTGTTGGGCGAGTACCTGCGAGATCGGCATATCCTTTGGGAGGGCGGTGAGTCCGCCAATCACGTGTTAGGTCGGCGACGTGTCGCGTGCGGCGTTCCACAGGGGTCGGTCCTCGGGTCGGTTCTTTGGAACGTAGGTTATGACTGGATCCTTCGGGTTCCGGTCCGGCCCGGGGTAGGGCTAATCTGCTTTGCGGATGATACCCTACTCACGGCATGCGCTGCGTCATTTGCGGATTCCGTGGACGTGGCCCACGCCGGGTTGGCGATAGTCGTAGATCGAATAGCTAGGCTGGGCCTCAAACCCTCAAGGTCTCCCCCGCGAAGACGGAGGCCATCATGTTCCATAGGCGTTTCCGTAATCCCCCCGCGGACTTGTCCGTTACGGTCCAAGGGGTGACGATCAGAGTAGGGCCCCAGATGAAATATCTGGGGCTAGTTCTTGATGGGAAATGGCTGTTCAAAGCGCACTTTGAGCAGTTAGTTCCTAAACTCGTGAGGTCCGCAGGCTCTCTCGGCTGCTTCCCAACGTGGGGGCCCGGGGGGTGCGACTCGGAAGCCCTACTCTGGCATCCTTAGGAGTATGGCACTTTACGGTGCCCGTATGGTCCGTTGCACTTCACCGCCACAATAGGACTCTGCTGCACCGGGCGCAGCGGGTTCTGGCCGTGAGGACCATCCGGGGGTACCGTACAGTGTCGTGGACGGCGGCGACCCTTCTCGCAGGCCCTGTCGCCCATTCGCCCTGGCCTCTCCAGGCGGACGTCCTGAAAAAGATGCGACGCTCCCGACAGGATGCCCTAGCTAGAGGCCTGGCCTTTTGCCAGGTCGAAATCGAGGCGATCAGGAAGCGGGAAACCACAGCCATGATCGCCATCTGTTCTCAAGAGCTCGAAACCCCTGTGGCCGGCGGCTACACGGTGGATGCAATCAGGCCACAGCTGACGGAATGGGTCAACCGCACGAGCGGAACCCTGACCTTCAGGACGACACATATACTCACCGGACACGGGTGTTTCGATAAGTATCTGTGTCGCATTGTGGGCTGCTTGCCTTCCCCGGACTGTCGCCAGTGCGGCGCGCCCGACACGGCGTTTCATACGCTAGTTGAGTGCGCCGCATGTGAGCCTCAGCGTTTCGAACTCGAGACGCACGTAGGAGCGGTCGACTCGCTCTGCAATTTGGTGAAAGCCATGTTGCATAGCAGCGACACCTGGGGGGCTGCGGTTAATTTTTGTGAGGCTGTCATGTCTCTCAAGGAGGCCGCCGAACGAGATAGTGAGAAGCCCTACTGCGCGTGCAAATGCGTCTTTACGAGGTCACCGGCCTTCAGCCGGCGCCCGGAGACGCAGGTACGCGCATGACTTCCCACCCTGAAATAATACCGCTGCGGGAGGCCTTTAGCTTGCTAGGGAGCAAAGGACCATCGACCCCCGTATGACGAAGTGGGTGCGCCTCAGCCTTTCCTACACAACAAAGCGCGGGGCACATGGGAGGAAGGTGATTTTAGTGGGTATTAGGTCGCTGCCTGTGCAGCTTCTCTTGAGTCTCCACACAAGCTGAGTCGATCGCGGGTGGATTACTATTGCATGCAGTAATGCCGCCTCCGACCGATGTGTGTCTGACCCTTGCCAGGACCCAGTAGTATGCGTAAACAGCATTTCCCCCGCCTCAAAAAAAAAGGAAGGTTCATGCCAAATTTCAAGTCTATAGGTATTATATAGTTCCTGAGATATCGTAATGAGTCCACTATATACGTGAATTTTAATTTATATTTTTTAATTTTTTTTATTGCAGTATGTATATGCATTGTATGAAGGTAATCAAGGGATAATCTCACTTAACATTAAAATCTTTAAAGGATATTAATAAATTTACTTATATAATGTATAACGTGTACAAATATCCATTGATACTTCGTTTATTATGTATTTCGGTTATTACGCATTCATATTGTTCTTGTGTCCTTATTAAACGTCATTTTACTGACATTAATAAAGGTAT
Organism: Dendrolimus pini; assembly: GCA_949752895.1. Taxonomy (NCBI): domain Eukaryota; kingdom Metazoa; phylum Arthropoda; class Insecta; order Lepidoptera; family Lasiocampidae; genus Dendrolimus; species Dendrolimus pini. The sequence continues at coordinate 11,539,753 of OX457126.1, forward strand.
CCAACTAAATACAAGTTATACTATATCCACGTATATTAAATATTATGTATAGGTAAATTGTTCAGGGCCGTGGCAATGACCCACGAGCCTATTTTAGGACAGCACGTAACTGCCTTTGCCGGGAGCTGTCAAGGGGAAGGCAATTTGATCCAATCCTTTGACTGGGCTACTTTTACACATTTTAACAAGTATTGACAATGGTCGGTTCCTATATCTAACTAGTCATTCACTTGCCTTACCGTCGGTGGAATTCTGCCATTACTTTATTACATTACTATCTGTATGAAGCTCATGTCAAAATTTAACCGATAGCAAACCAAACGATCGGTCGTTAAAATATAGGCCCCGGTCATAAGCGAAACAGCATTAAGACCGCTTATTGTTTTGCCTAAAATATTTTATTATAGTTTTTTGTGTCTGTTATTTTGGTATATACATATATTCAAATAACTAAAAAAAGTAAAACAAACAAAAGATGTTTAAAATTAAAAGTAAATACGAAAATGTGCAAGGAATTTGGACATTATTAAAATATAGAATATAACTTAAAGGTATTCAATGTGGGTAACCAGGAATTTATTTTGTGACTCATTCAATTTATACCAGCACGAACACTGAGGAGCCTATTCATTCATACCATAATTACCCTGGCATTGTAACCCTGAACTATGTATGCTATGTAATGTGGAATTAATCTAATGATGACTCATTTACAACTGTGTTGATTACTCAAATATAATGTTTAGAAATAAGACAAATAAATCATACATTAATAAGACTTAGGCTGGTGTGCACCGACTTTTAACCGATGGTTAAAATAAAATAATCGCCAAAAATGTATGGAAAATCAGTGATTATTTTTGGTTAATCGTCGGTTAAATTTCGGTGCACACCAGCCTAAGCATGAGAAACTTATTATACTAATTTGCAAACACTTTTTTATAAAATTCAATAATTTCGTAACTGGAAAATAGAAATATATTATGTACAAAGATACATTTACAATAGTTAATAAGCTTATTTTTTGTAAGAAATATTTATTTCGATACTTATGTTAATAACATTAAAGCTGATTTTTCATTCATCAGGTTATTTTTGTCTTTCAATAAAATTGTAACCCGACTGAACAGAAAAGTAAAACAATTGGACTATTGTTATTAAAAAATTTTTATCTGGTAATTGATATATCAGCCCTTGTTGTGATATTTGCTGTATAGTTTAACCTTAATACCTACGTTTTAAATACATGTTATCTAATTCTCGCTACTAATGTGTTACGGTTATAAACTTGTTGCGATTTGCAGCCAATGTCTAATAGGTTTTTAAGTCGTTGTTGTTTAACTTAACTATTATTTTACCTACTCCTTTTGTGAAAATACATTTATACATTTTAAAAGGATTATATATGTGTTATGTTAATCTATTATAGATTTATTTGTGCATTATCAGAGAAACATATTCAAATAGTACAAAGCTATAATCCACAGGCGTAACTAAAATGGAATTGTGTTGTAAATAAGCGAGTCACCGAGCTATACCAGTGTAGATACGAGTAAACCAGTCACTGACGTCACAAAGTAACTAACTCGAATCACCAATCAATTGCTGGCAAGTATTCCAATGGAGACGCGCACATGCGCACAAATCTCTATCAGTTACTCACAAGCGACGCGGTAAACCGGTCGCTGGCCGGCTCGCTACTCGTTAGTGACTAATATGAACAATAAAATGGCGGACCAAGTCTTAAATTTAAATCTGGTTGAAGAAATCGAGAAACACCCATGTTTATACAATTACACGCTGACTAGTTATTCACGAAAAGATATAACGGAAAAAGCATGGAATGAAATAGGGGCAAAAATTAATATACCAGGTTTGTATTTTTTACCTATGTTATTTTTATTTAATTCCAAATTTGTGCTAGAACATCTAGTAAATTTAACAGACTATTTGAAATTATAATTTATTTTTATTTTAGCGTTCCATAATCTAGAATATAATAAATCTGTAAATGGTTCGAGTTTGTACAAAGCGTTTAGGAATGTGAAAAATAGGGCTAATTCGGACCAGCACATTCCAAAATACAATTTTTAGAATTTTTATTTTTATCTGTTAGAGTATCACATAAAACTACTGAACGGATTTAAATGAAATATGAAACGGAGACAACTTATATCACGGGGGGTAACTTAGAATACTTCTGATTCCGATAAATGACGTCGCTTCCGTGGGATAGACGAAAATAGCGAAAAAGATGGCTCAGCGATCGCATCTTTTTTGGTAACTAATGAACGTATATGATTGAAACTTAACATAAGGCTACTTTATAACCCAAATCAACACTAAGGATACGTTTTATGCCGATATAAGACGTGGTTTAGTTTGAATAGACGGATTAGCTAAATAGATGGCGCTGCAATTACGATGCAGACAAGCATCGCTGTAATTTAATAACAAATACGTTGTCAGGTTGCCCACATGTCATTCATTACGTATTAGGTACTTCAAATCAGGTTGGCTACGATTTTTCTCTGTTTTGCTGTGCAGTTGTCTACAATATATTGACTTAGTTTCTTTGTAATTGTAATGAATTCAACCAAAGAAAGTTAAGTATTGAAGGTTTATATATATAAAACACCTAATAAAAAATTTATGTACGTAACATAGGTACTTAAGGCATTTCACGCGGCGTAGCCGTGGGCAAAACTGTAGTCATTTTAACAAAAACGAAATCATTATCAAATCTTTGTCCGTCCTTTTGTTTACATACATACGTGTATGTCATAGTCCTCAGTCATTACCCGGTCTTATGGATGAAAATTTAGTAAGAATAAGTAATTCAAATGGCGCTACACAATGTTGTTGTGAGATAGATAAAAAAGAAGGGTTGAAAAAATATTTCAATAATAATAACTGTCGTTGGCGCAGTTTCGTGTTGTACGTACATAACTGTATTTATTGGTCGCGTCTTGATCGACATCTAATATCAAAACGAGAAATTACTAGGTACTGTATCTATTTTTATAAACTTTGATATCACTATTTCAGGTAGAGAATGTAAGGAAAGGTGGAAAAATCTTCGTGCAGTATTTACACGGCATATGAAAACTTCGAAAGGTCCTCCTGTGAAATATAAGAAACCATATTACCTGGCCGAAGCTATGCAGTTCGCCACACCGTTTATAAAAAAGTTAAATTACAATAAAAATAATTCAGACAAACTACCTGCACAAACAGAAACTACTAAACAAATAGAAAGTGAAGATGAAGAAAATCCATTAGCATTGAACGACAAGGCCTATCACGAATCAGTACCCCGATCATCTGTAGAATATATTAATTTTTCAAGTGGATCTCCACAACCTTCGCAATCACCCCTTTCAGCACCACCGTTGTCACCTCAATCTTACTCTTTAACGTCGCCGTCTTGCCGATCTAAACAGATAAATATAAGAGGTAAAATTTCTGAAGACGACCTTGGGCAAACTTATACAGACTTTTCTCGAGCTAGATATGACGATACAGATTCACAACAAGAAGCTAATAAAATGTTTCTATTAAGTTTGTTACCCGACATGAATCAAATGTCTTTAAGTCAGACGAGACAGTTCAAAAGAAAAATAATGGATCTCATTGATGATATTCTAGAGAATACGTCGAACATTAAAAAACGTGATAATTCTTCATCAACTAGATGTGAAAGCTATAGTAATACTACATCAAATGATCAGGTAACTACGATACTGAAAGAAGAAATTATTGACTAGCAAATATTTATTTTAGGATCATTTATCTAGGATACATGAATTTGAACATAAGTATAATAATGTATATAGGTACATTTTTAAGAAATAAAAAAATAGAAAAGATCGTTATCTAAATACCGGCTTCTCTTTCGACAAGATAATTTTAATCTCACCACTTGATTCTTTGTAAAAATTTAAAAACTTCGTTTAAAAAAACCGACTTCAAAAACTAAAAAACTAAAATGTATAAAATAACTTATTTCTAAAGCTATTATTATTAATATATATTATCTAAAACATCTTAAAGTCGGTGCTTAGAAATTTTCAAAATATAGTAATTTTTATGTCTTGCTTTGCACCGACTTCAAGATGTTTTAGATAATATATATTAATAATAATAGCTTTAGAAATAAGTTATTTTATACATTTTAGTTTTTTTAGTTTTTGAAGTCGGTTTTTTTAAACGAAGTTTTTAAATTTTATTTGTTACTTTTTAGTGTCTAGCTATGTATGGGTGGACCTACGAATGGTGCCGCGCTTCTTAAAAAATATAGGTCCCAAGAACCGGGAACAAAAACATGTTCGTAAAATGAAAACTACTGGGCCAAACTATGTCAAATTTTTAGGGGACCACATGGCAGCTATTCCGCGGCGAACAAAAAAAGAATCACGTAAATCGAATCATAAATCTCAGAGTAATCGGTGTACATATGGAACGGAGTGAAAATTATTTTCATGAAAAATGTTCATAAAATGAAAACTACTGGGCCAAACTATGTAAAATTTTTAGGGGACCAATTGGAAGCTATTCCACGTCGAACAAAAAAAGAATCACGTAAATCGGATCATAAATGACGGAGTAATCGGCGAACATACATAAAAAAAAGCAACAAAAAAAAAAGATCCCGACGAATTGAGAACCTCCTCCTTTTTTCGAAAAATAGTATTAGTTCTGCACTTGTTATTTTGCTAACTATTTGTAGTTGCGGAATTGAAAATCTACACTCTCGACAAATGGCAAAATTAAACTACTTTCTTTTTGCTTGCTTGTTACAATTCTATAGTGTTGTCAAATTACGAAAATGTAAAGGTAGATAGAAAGTAATAAGACAGCTGAGGAATGACAGAAGTGTTCGTGTATGCAGGCATGTGTGGTATCACTAGACAGCTCCTGAAAATCAAAAATATATTTTTTATATAAATAAATTAATGGGTGGTAAAATATGCGCTTGTATAGATAATATGTGACAAATACTATTTGAAAACTCATACGTTGGCGTGTTTGCAAATATTCTCGGGAGCTTTTATTGTGCACTCGGACAATTCATTCCAGCCTCTATACATGCTGCTTAATTTACGTAATTAGGATTCTTATTAAGTATCTATTTAGGTATAATCAAATAGTTGAATTTAAGATAAATCTAAGAATAAACGGAAGACATAAGCTACATGTTGTGAGTCAAAACTATAGTCAAATAAGTTGAAGTTGTATCTTGTTAGTTGGAAACCAAATACTAAAGTTGGTGGTGTGGCCGCGGTACGGAGAGTGCCACGGCAATGCCGTTTAGAGTAAGTGGTCTCATCCAATTAAGGGCATGTTCGCTAGATTGTTTCCAGAGTTTTTATCGTTTTTCCAATTGTGTTCTTGCACTTATTGTGTTTACAAACGCCTATCCACTTTTAAATCTAATTTGATTATTTTATTACACCGTTGTATTCTAAACTAATTCTAAAAACTGATCATCTATCCATGAGAAATATCGTAAGAAGTTTCTCAATTATCATTTGTTCATGGTGACTTAATAATGACTTAGGCACCTGCGTCTCATTCAAATTACGTGGGTAAGATTCGTAGCACAGTGTAATACTGCTTAGGCAGACATTTGGGTGCATAATTCTGCTAATACCGCATGCTGACGATGAAGATAAATTTCGTGAATAGTATCGTCCCTGATATGTGAAACTCGCTAATGTGCCTCGCACAAATATTATAGAAATAGTAAAGCCAATAACCTATCCAGTACCAGTCAAGCGTTTGCTGGTTCACTAGCTGTGCCCGCGACGTCGTCCGCGTGGAATTTGTTTTCAAAATCCGCTTTTGAAACATTCTTCATTGGTGTTCCGCTCCTATTGGTCTTAGCGTGATGATATATAGCCTATAGCCCTCCTCGATAAATGGGCTATCTAACAGTGAAAGAATTTTTCAAATCAGACCAGCGGTTGCTGAGATTAGCGCGTTCAAACAAACAAACAAACTCTTCAGCTTTATAATATTAGTATAGATATATGTCACTAATACATTAAAACATTGGTTGAATATTATTGGAGCATTTTATATATTATGTAAATAAAATAATAGTGTTCAAATATCAGTGCACTACAAAGCTACATGTTAGTTTCCAATGGGGTACATGAACGAGAGGAATATGCAAATGAGGAATATTGGGAGTAGCGGTGACGGCGCTGCGTAGGGCATTGTCGACATGTACCTATTGTTAGGGGGCTGGGAAGGAACATCACTGTACGTAGACATGTTTGTGTACCGGCTAGGCTATCGATGTGTCGCCTGGCAGTCGCATCACCGAACGGTACAGCTAGTATTTCTTCACAAATGGTGATCGTCGCTCAGTGGTGTTTTGTTTTTGTTTTAGAGCTACAAGTGTTACTAAATACTAGTTTAATTCTTTTTCATACGTACTATTATATTTTAGTAAACGTTTTCTATTGATTATGATTATTAACACACCATATGAAAAAATTGAAAACTAAATAAATAAATAATCGGCTGACAAGTACATGTATTTTAATTATATTTCAAAACTAAACTTTGTAGGTAAACTAACTAACTTCGTTAGGGTTAGGGATGTATTATACAGCAGACAACTCTGCAGTCGATCTCAAACACCTTGATCAATGACCGACTTCTATATCTTACTATTCATTCACTCGCCCTGCCAGCGGTTAAATTTGATATTACTGGTATAGAGTTTATTTCAAATTGTAACCGATAATAAAGCAAATGAATGGTCGGTAAGATATAAATAGAAACTGGCCACAAGTAAACGACTGAAAATTAGTTTCACGAAGTTTTTCGTCGGAATTCGAGCTTTCGTCCACCAGACTACAGAGATCACCAATTGTATGTTTATATATTACAATCGTATAAATTTTATTATTTAAAAAGTAATTTTACTTAAAAAGTATAACCCTATTTATCTAAATATCCTTATTCAGTGGATTATTCTGTGAAGGGAATATAGGGTGCAACAATAAACGCGTTTATCTGGCTGCAGAGAGACACCGTTAAAGCTCGTGCAGTCGTGCCAAATCTCTTCATTAAACTGGTTGGGAGTTGGGAGGCTGGGCCCAATAGCGGTACATCCCGTTGTTTACATTTACACCGCACTCGAATTCATAGCCTCATCTCACACATTAATATTACGAAATTTATGATAAAGGTCGAGGTACAACATGAATCTTTTACCATTTTATTATGGTATAATTTATTAAAATTCATAAGTATTCATTCTTACTAAAGATCTTTTTTTAAATTTATACTAATGTCAAAATTAAACCTAGGTAGGTACTTCCCGAACTACGTACAATGTGTCGCAGCGAGTTACTGATATTGTTTCGAGACGAAACGGAAAGAAACTCTCCAGTAATATGCGTACAATAGCTGAGATTGATTTGTTCAAGTAAACATCTTCAAATTTCGCTTGATCTTTTTAAATATTTATGTTGCTTTGTGGTTAAAAATTGAATTGCAATTAGCATAACAATAAACGAAAGAAATTATAATTAGCAAGTGTTATTAATGTATTAAAATTGTAATAAAGTGTTATATGTTTTAACAATTGTAGTTGTTATAGTAGCACGTATATCATGTGCTGCCAGCATAATTTAGTATTTTTTATATCTTGATTTTAAACAGTTAACAAAGCCTACTTGTGAACCGGCGTACAACTAAACGTGACATATGTATTCATAACTGCGTTCCGTGCCATTGTTTTTAAGGGAATTACTATACAGAACATAAAATTAAATTCTCATTCGTAGGCTGAGTGAGTTCAGCCGCTTATTTGGATGCGCGCAGGGTTGTTTGGACGCAGTCAGAGCGGGCGGCAATGCGCGCAGAATGCCAATGCGCCATTATATTTAGCCTCCATGCAATTATTGCATGTCGAATTAGCCAGAACTATGTCAACCGCTATTACAGCAGTGATCTGTATCCAACTAGAACAAAATACTAAGGCTCCGACCGGCACCACTCATGCGCAAACTGCAGTTTAAAAATTAACCGTCCAAATCACAAAATATTTTACAACCGCAAAGCATCAAAGGAGCGCTTGATATATCTATGTTACCGATTATTATCACAACTAATACTATTTCAGAAGTTTATAGTCAGGTAATAAATACCAAGTCCTATTTGACTCATTCATCACAACATTCTATATCATACAGTAACTGTCCATTGGTAACAAAATATATTTCAAAGTTCCGCCAAAAATTTCTAACCATTAATTTGGGCTCGACTACAATTGAATATAGTTCTTTCTAGAATAGAGTCCTTAGAAACATTATCGTGAAAATAGAAGTCGTTATCTACAACCCGAGAGCCGCATTCATCAACCATAAATGCTACTGTATACATTACGTTTGTCGCTACACCAGCTGAATAATAAATTGGCACTCAGTTAATATGTGCTCATTCAGTAATCTCTGTCCGTGATCTCCGTTTTGGTTCAGTACTTACAAGTTGATAATGAGCATGATATCATTAAAACACAATGCTTAGCTAACTATCGATGCCTATTTGAATATTGGTAATACAATCATGAGTCGGTTGTGTTGTAACTTTAATTCATAACTGTAAATTAAATTTGTCCATAAATAAAATGCGTTCTGTTACAAATACGCTTTATTAAGCAACCGTCTTAAATTTCAAAACACGTACTTCAAATGAAATTTGAAGATGCCTCTACCTAACTTAATGTCCTACCTTCCAAATATCAATTTGAATCGAAAAATAATATTGTATTCTTAACGGGAAACCTTTGTTTATATAAAAGTGAACATCAAAAAGAAAAAAATAAGCTGAATATTTACTCATAATACAAATAATAAACTATTCACAATTCTAGATATACCTATTATACGTAAATTATTTTATTTTTTTAAGGAACAACAAAGAATTACAATATAACATATGAAATAAAAAGTTACAATAAGATCAGATAATAATATTGAAGCCAACGATGTTGTCCACATGAAAACATTCACAAGATTAATAAAAATACAAGAGGTACAAACATATTAACAATAAGTAAAAATAAGGATATAAAATTAATTCACAACCATATGTGAAAAAAAGAAAGATAAATGTAAGATTATTCATTAATGACAAAAGATGTAACAAAGTTAGAAAAATGAAAAGTAATTCTAGCTCGAATGTACATCAAAGTCAGTTAAACAAATTAATCACAATAGTGATCAAACAAACGTAGTATCCAATTAATATACGATGTATGTTTTTCAAATATACAAGGTTTTAGGATCGCTGATCAATCAGCTTTTTTGATCAAAGCTGAAAATTATTACCTATGCTTTGTGTCGCGTACTTTCAAGCAATCAAAACTGTAGGAATAATGACAAACAAAAGCCACGGTTGGCAACAATTTAAAGTCCTGTCAGTACTGCAACTATACTGCCAGCCCAAAGAAGTAACTACCATGTAAATACAGCTCGAGGGCTCAACCGGGTTTAATGTCCGTGCGTGGAACACAGCCAAGCAATAAAACTTGATGTTTATACAGCGAGTCTGCAGCACGCTAGTTTATGCATCAGACTTAAACTGTATACACTCATATAATAGCTGTAGAATAGGAAACCAGACAGACCGGTCGTGCTAGATTGTGGCAGTGTTAAATGTCGTACACCGAACAAAATGGAGCGCACACATAAAAAGAAATCAGAGCGCACACAGAGAAATGTTCAGTTCACTTTTTGTTCAATCGATATAATAGAGTGAGATGAACAGTCTGGCCGGAGGTGAGCTGTTATTGTTATAGTTAACGAGACCATTGTTCTAAAGGGCAGCTTAACAGGGATTTCATCCCTGCCATATTGTCTATCCAACAAAGTGTTTAATGACATCAACACCATTGTAAGACAAAAGTAAAGAATTACTCGTATTATTACTTGTTTAAAAAAAATTGTTACAAACTTAACAAAGAGACAATATTTTGTTAAAATAAATCATTCTGACCAGTAACATCGTTTGAGGTCTCAAACATGTCGTGTGCAAAGTTTATTGTAAAATATTTATATATGATGAAAGGTTGAGCAAGGCCTTATTAGTATCAAAAATCTATGTATAATAATTGTACACTAAAAAAATCGTGTAAATAATTATTCGGAATTCATTATTATGTCAGAGATCAATTAGTCAAATACTCTTTCAAATTATAATACGTATAGTATACCAATTAAATAAAAATTGAATATATATATAAAGAACTGAAACCAATATTGTAATTAACAAGAAGCACTATAGAGTCGAAAGCAAATCGAAAAGTAGCAGTCTCCGAAAATTATAAATGAGGTGTCATTCGATTCGGAATGGCATCTAGATGGTTTTCGAAAAAAATTAAGTTCCGCTTGCAAAAATTGTAAAAGTTATTAACAATTAACTTAAAAAAGGGGGGTTTAGTTTTTTTGCAAATATCTCTAAAAGTAATAAAGATGATTCGTTGTTACTAAATTAATTTTGTAACAACGAAAATTATTAATAAAAAATAAACATTTTCTAATTTTTCCAACGGGGTTCTATTCTAAAGCCTTTCAAGAATTGCTTCAAGAAAAAAATCTTAAAAATTATTAATTAACTATTGAATAACTAAATGCAAAATTGTTATAAAAAAATTTTTCAAGCAGATTATTGTTCATTCATCTATTCAGTTAGTGCCTGAATTTTTTCAATTTTTTCATCCCTCTGGGAAAATTATAAATATTGATCTTACAGTTTCGGGAGTCGAGACTTTTTTAGGAAATTTACTCCTCTTTTCGAATCTTTTTTCAAATTTGAAAAATCTTTATTACTTTTTGAGATATTTGCAAAAAACTAAACCCCCCCCCTCCCTTTTTTTAGTTAATTGTTAATAACTTTTATAATTTTTGCAGGCGGAACTTCATTTTTTTCTAAAATCATCTAGATGCCATTCCGAATCGAATGACACCTCATTTATAATTTTCGGAGACTGCTGAAAAAAATTGGTCCAAAAGGCACTTGTGAACACGAGTCTCCTATAATTATTGCTTGCCGATTAAAATCGGGGCGACCGTATAACATAACATGAATTTAAATCAAACGTAACTAAAAAAATTCGTTAAATAGAATACTGTTATCAAGAAATCTCATATTAACCAAACTTAATTCGCCTTTATGATTTTTAAAATTCTGATTGAAGATTGAGCGTAACTGTGAATGACAACAACTATACAAGTTGTGTACTAATGATACCTGTTTCAATAGACAGGAGAAAGTAAAACGTGTTACTTTTATCTATGCTTTGAGCAAACTAAATTTGCTTCCTTAATTGGACTTGTTTCGAATGTAGCTCAGAGGATACAGCAAAAGATAAAAATAATAGTAGGCAAGGTACCTACACAGTACAACACTTTTGAACACAGTATCATAATAATAAAACATATAAAAATATCTTATTTTATGACTATTATTTCAAATTACGAAATATAATCATAGTAATTAAGTTCCAAAGGTTATATAAGTTAAAGCATATGTACGTACAATTAGGTATATACACAAAAGGAGCACTCTAGGCGAATTATCATGTACGTCACTCTACAAGGTTTTATCTATAATTAGCCCCTTCATTATTCATCTCGATTCGTGTTGCGTGTTTGGAATTGTATATTTCACAGTACAGAACCAAGTCAGGAGCAAAACCACGATTAATCAGTGCTAACCTTCGCACTTCGTGATCCACATCTCAATCTGATCATTACTTTGTTAATTATCGATCAAGTAATGCCAAGTATTAAGTAATCACAGGAGTGAGTGACAGGAACATGGGGGCTGATGTTTGGCTGCGCAATTTTATCTTCAAACTAGCTGTGGCTGTCACTTTCTTCGCACGGGATTTGAGCTCTATATTCATATCTTTGGAACCCTACAAAATATCAAAATGAAATTATACGAAAACGGAGCTCGCTACCTCGCTAGAGCATTGCCACATTTTAGAAATCTGTATTCTACGAATCTAAACAATAATATTACAAAAAATCATTTTGATTCAAAGTTTCATATTTACATAACTTTTCTCACAAGAAATGATTTTTTAAATATAAAGAAATGTATATGATCTCAAAATTAAATTTTAATTTTAAGATATTTTATGTAAGAATTAATTATGCGAGCGAAATAGAGAAAAGGGTTCCAGTTGATTATAAAATCAATAAATCAAAGTTCACCGTTTAACTAAATAAGTTATAATTCGATACTACCAATCGATTAATGTAACGTCGAGCCTTTAGTGGTGTCACTTTACTTTTAAATTGATTTGTTACAGACAAATCGTAACAGTTTCTAGTTTCATAAACGTTTAATAAAAACTTTCTAACAAAAAATTGGTTCTGTTACATTACATACTACAAAAAAAATAATTACGTGTAGTATTATAGACGTTGACTATTGATTCCATTACATTTTTATGAAAAACATTTACGTGTATTATTCTTGTTCAATAATGTTCTCTATTGAATTATGGAGCTCAAACGTTATGAGGCATAGCAATTTTTTGTACTTATCTAAACTTGTGTTGAATACCGTATACATATGTATTGCTGTTCAGTTTGATGTGCCTGTAATAAAACACATTGAATAACGCCTAATTTATTCATTGTGCTTGCTTCTTTTTGTCGTATCTTCATCTGTGGTACGGACGAACCGCGATATGGAGGCCCGCAGTCTAGGAGTCAAGGACTCAAGCCGCAGTTAGTATTCATGAACGTTGGATAAATGAATTATACTTAGGATAATATAATATAGGTATAGTAATAATGTGTTGTGTGTACATATATAAAACAAAGGTAAATAGGTTTAGCAATGCAGTTTGCATTGCTAAACTTATAAATATGGATACAGGTACATAAATCTGGGCATAAGCGCCAGGTCTTTTTAGAACACGTTTAATTGTGATCTCAAAATAAAAATAATGAGAATATACCTTCCTAAAATTGTAGATAACTGTTTATTATTTATTTATTTATATTACAAATAATTATGTATATTACAAATCTCTGTTAATATTATAAATACGAAAGTAACTCTGTCTGTCTGTTACGCTTTCACGGAAAAACTACTGGACCGATTTGGCTAAAATTCGGTATATATATAATCTTAATACCGAGGGTGGAAAAGGGATACTTTTCATCCCGGATAATGGGATAAGTTTGGGGATAGATTTATGTAAAGATTATTCCAGTAAGTAGGATAGCTTTAGTATTTTTTTATTATTTGATTTGTCATTTTGGTTATTTTGATAATTTCTGCCATTTATGTAGTTTTTGCTGATAAATAAACGGGAGATAGATAAATTAAAGTAGAATGGGTTGAAATAGAGAATAACAGCTTATATGGGACAAATCATTTCTCAAGTTAATAGATACAAAAAATTCAACTACATATAAAAATGCGATAGTAACTCGAACTGTCTATCTGTTAAACTTTCATGGAAAATCTACTAGGAGTACTGGATCGGTTTTGCTGTAATTTTGTTTAAATAAAGTTTTCATACCGAACATGGACATAAATAGTTTTAATGCCGGGAAATGGGTTAGTTTGCGATATAAAATGAAATGAATCTTCCGGGGGCAAATAGCACTAACATACAAATTTAGTACAATGTTAACGCTACTTGAAAAACAATACTGCTCTTCATGTGACTCCCCCTAAAAGTATGCTCCCGCTTCTGATTTTAATTCGCCTTTTTGAAGCTATTGAAGAATTGCTTATTATTAACATCGATCGATCAATTCCTAATCGGAGTATTTCAATTTAAGTAAGAATCAAACCCATACATTATTCACACTTACCAGCTATTTGTGTGTCCATTTTGTCTACGCTAAGCTGCCTTGGCCGAAGAATGCGTCGGACTCATGCAATCGCCCACACCTGTGCCAGCGTCGCCAAGCGGTCTTCCGAAGGCAATTAATTTCACGTCAAATATTCTGTTAGAAGTCAAATGGCAACTAACTATGCAAACATTATATACATGTATTTATGTTAGTTACATTATTACACTACATTTATGGCGAGCAATGTTCGTTTAATAGATTTTAACGTTTTCTATGTTTACAAAAAGAGCAATTACTGATACGATAATGTACCGAGCCATAAACTAAAATTACAAATCGATTTTGACGGATACAGTTACACAAGCAATCCGCATAAATGAATTTGTATGGTATTTTTAAAATCGAGTGATAACAAACTTTATAATATTAGGTGTAAGAATTATTTTTTTTATCATGCTCAAGTATATTTATTGTTCTTCTAACATATTTATTAAATATAAAGTGATATAATTTAATGTAAATTAAAAATTAATAAATATTTACTAGGACTAGGAAAGTTTACGGTAACGCTAGAAATTACATTTTATGGATGTGTTAGCAATACCGTCTTATTTGAAATAGACTTTATAATGCTGTTTGTTATTCTAATTCAAAATAGAATCAGTGTTGTAAATAAAACGTGCAATGATAGCCGCGTTAAAGCAAACTAAATTACAGCCAACAACACAAGGCACTTAGGATTCTTAGAAAACACGTTCGCAATGTTTAAACTAGATTTCAAGTATTATGATTTATTTCCGAAATACATTTGTTACCGAGTCTCAAATATAGGCGACTGTTGGATCAAGAATAACTATTACAGAATATCTTATCTATTTTATGGCTCTACGCCAATTAACTTTGCTCAAACACTGGGAAGAAGTACCATTAGTAATTAAATTGTAAGACGTACTTTATTATACCAGATAAACTAATTGTGAAAATTTCATTAAAAAGTTTAATGTAAAATACACATTTCCATTTACTTAAAACACTGAACAGCCTGTTTGCGAGCATCTAGCAATATAAAAATAATTATATTTCATTTTAGACTCGTTTATTAAATTTATTGGCACTTAGTGCAATTCTGACGGACGCGGCAGGCAGCAGACGGCAGCAGCAAACTGCTGAAAGCCAATGCTGTTGGGCTTCTTTTGCCATCGTATGGATTCCAGAGACGCTGCAGATATGCAGTTTCGTTGCAACATTACGTTACAGTCGTGTTTTCGCTATACAGTTGGTAATGAATAATCAACTGCTGAAAGTTTTAGTGTTATAATAGGAAGACGATGACGACTTATTATTGTATTACTTAAGCAGAAAACCTATTATGCCATTATACTTAAACAGAGTGGAAGAAGACCCTTATGAATCGTTGATAAAAAAATCATAAAATGGAAACAACTGGGCCAAACGATGTCAAATTTTTAGGGGATCAAATCGCAACTATTCCGCATTAAACTAGAGAGGAATCACGTAAATTGTATCATAAATCGCAGTGTTATCGGTGTACATACAGAACGAAACAGAAAAAAAACATAAAAAATGTTCATAAAACGAAAACTACTTGGCCAAGGTATATGAAATTTTTAGGGGACCAAATGGCAACTAATGCGCATCGAATTAAAAAAGAATCACGTAAATCGGATCATAAATCTCAGAGTAATCGGTGTACATACATAAAAATAAAAATACCGACCAAGTTGAGAACCTCCTCCTTTTGGAAATCAGTTAAAAAGAGATTTGAACAATGATGAAGAAACTTTCAGAAATTATTGTCGCTTAATAAAGATCAGTTTAGTTTTGTAATCTCTTTAATTTCTAACGATCTTGCACCGAAAACATCGCGGGATACAATTTCAGTGAAAGAAAAATTATTTTTGACTTTAGAATAGAATAGAATTTACTTTATTATACAATAATAATCAATGAAATAGTACACAAAAACAGCTTAGAATTAGGTACAAATGCCGGTCTTATCGCTGACTGAGAGAAATGTGACACAAAAGCTAGGGTAGGATTTGCTGCACAATATTTAAATAATATAGAAAAATGCAATAAATATTATATATATAGAAATATTTTTTCAAAATGTTACATATTTTATATATTAATATTATTATATAAATATACATATAGATTTATAAATACACTTTATTCGTTTTCCAACGTCTCAGTCGCGGCACTTGCTATTGCTATCTGCTTGTACCGTTTGCTGCCTGCCGCATCCATTGGAATTGCACCTTTAGGTACTTCCGATAATAAACATTTAAATCTGCGTTCAGAGACGGAATGTTATCCATATTTTAGATAGGTTCGTTGCTTACCTATGTTCTATTCTGGGTTCCGATACCTAAAGACGTGAAAAAAGAATACTTCCTAAATGCTACAGGTAAAAAGGAACCCGTGTTATCTCACTCCTCCATCTGTCTGTATTCTTATTATAATTTATTTTAGAAATATATTTGATACTGAGTCTCAAATAGCGGCGACTGTTGGATCAATAATAACCTATTATTATTCCCCTTTATCTTTAAATTTTACCAGCCGCAAAATATGAAAAAAACCGATCATATAACAGAAAAAATCGTATATAAAGATTACTAAATAAAAATTAAATTTTCAATATGTAGTTATTTCAAGTGGCTACACTATGTAGATAAACACACCAGGACTCGCACATCGTATAACTAGAGGCTCATAGTTTTCAAGATGTCTTTTTGACGTGACAACGTCTTATAATTCGACGGAGCCGGCTGCACGCACGAAAAAGCATGACTCATGCGGCGTTACCTCGCTCTGAGGCGTTCCATTTAAGGCTTGAAGTGCAAGCGAGAGCGCGGAACGAGCGACAAAGAGGCACAATCGGCCTCCGCGTTCGGCAGCGTTCGACATCTGTCTCTGTCCTACTTGAGTGTTGAACGTTGTCACGTTCAACTATCGTCAGTAAACCGACTTTACAGACAACCGATTTTTTATATGTTTCATTTAAATGTTTATTATAAAACAGTTTGATTTTAAGAATACTTTGTCATGTGATTTTGATTATTCGAATAAAGAAGATTTGAAGTTGAACTGGCTCTGTTATTATTCCACATCACAATACATAGGTAGTATTTAATTTTATTTGGGAATTTTAACTCCTAAAATGAATTGCATTAATATGCTAACTAACACATTAACACCCGTGTATGTATGATTCTAAAGCGATTTAATTTAATAAAGCCTTTAGACATAATGTAATTCTTAAAATTTCGTACTTTAAATTTTAATTTGAAACGGGGCTTTAAGGGGACCAGGTAATAATTTTGCAAAATCATCTTGAAAAGGTTCGTTCCTTTTTACTGCTGATTGTGTGGCGAGAACACCTGAGCGAGCAGAAAACTTCAATCTGAAATGAATAATACCGCAATTGTTATTAGGGAAACTACAGAGTACAGAACACAAATGATAAGCCTGCCATTTTGAAATTGTTCAGTTTGGATACTGCCTGTCACGTAAATATTTCCACACATATAATAATTGAAAAAGTATGTTTGTGTATGTTTTCTATTTGTAGTTTTATTTGTTCCTTCTTCACTGTTTTGGGATCAGTACGACTATTATATTTGGTATATATTACCAAAAATATAAGTATAAGTTTTATATACTAGTAACATCATAAATTAGGTGTATATACTATATACTTTTCATAATGGGGATAAATATAAGATATTTATCCCAAGAAACGGGATACCTAATGTGGAGAATGAATTAATGCGGCATGAGAAACTCTGAATCCTGCTAATATGCAAATGGAAAAGATATTATCTTGATGCATATATTTGTAGGTATATTTTCCTCCTTTTTGTTGTCCATCGATTTTTGTATAATTGGATACATGTATATATAGGTATAGGGACCAGTGCCTACTTGGTGTATGTACTTATATAGGATTTTGTTATCGCATAAAATACAAAATAGCCTGCAGAAACTTCTGGGGTACCAAATTTGCATAGGTGGTGGTAACCTTTTACTCTCAGGAAGGTCATGCTGTGTCTTTACTCCAAAAAGAAAAACACTATTTTGATTTTTTACCACGTATATACTTATTTTCGACCGCAAACAGATAATCCATGTTCTACTTCTTCTCATCCATGATGATGAGTTTACGACTGATTACAAGCGATCAACAACTCAATTTATTGAATCTCTTCAGCATTCGAATCGAGATGTAGCAGCGGTAGTAAACTTAATTACTTCAAATAAAAGTCAGTAGAACTCTGGCCGGACGGAAAAGTAATTACGTTTCTACAGGCTTTGAATTTTAATCGTTTGCTAAGTTGCACACACACCACACACGATATGTTCCCACCCTACATGTTAGCTGTATGCTTACCTATCTATACATACCACTTAGCTTCATATCACCTGGCTCGGATCGACTCTCAAACGTAACGATTATTAAGTTTATTTGAAGGAACCTAAAATGTCTTTTTACACATGTTTGGAAATATTTAAAATGTACATAAATATGCTTGTTAAGTATTATGATTCAGAAATAACGAAGCTTCCTAAAATAATTTAAACAAAGTAGTAGTATTAGGCTGGTGTGCACCGACTTTTAACCAACTGTTAAAAGAAAATAATCGCTAAAAATGTACGCATAAACAGCGATTATTTTATTATAATAATCGGTTAAATGACAGTGCACATCAGCATTAGTATACGCCACAATGGCAAGCAAAGGAATCGTAGTCCATACAGCCAATTGTGATGTATATGTCTTCGTATTGCTCAGCTGAATTGTAGCTCTTCAACTAACGCCATCCAAAGTTCTTGTGAAAACTCGAAAGGAGACATTTGACCATACAGTTCACATTTCTTACAAAAAGACATCATTACTACCTAAAAACTATCAATATCCAACTTGTTCAATTTAGAGTGATTCTACAAATTTTTATGAAATAAAAATGCACAGCACAACGTCTCCTTTCAGTTCCCGCCAAAAACTCCTTCATCCATAGAGAATTTGTAGTGAAATATGTATCTACAGATTCCAAATTTAAACAAGTGCAAATGTGAAGCTTTTAATAACGTAGCCTACAATACAACTGCGCTACTATACTAAGACTTATACTTCAGAATTAGCTATATGGACTACTATTCAATTGCCTGGCTTTGTGGCGAATTCTACTACTACTCTCTATGGATCTAAACACATTCATATTCGTTTGTCGCATATTTCAACGTTCTAATTTCAAGAGCTACCAGTCCGATATGAAAATAAATGTTAGTAGTTATTAGATAATTTAGATATATAGCTTGATCATAGAAGATAACTAAAATCACGTTACGTTTTAAAAAAGTGGAGCAGTAATACAATACAGATGAAATTACGGTACGTAGTTGGTAATTAATACTCATTAAGATACGTATGTTGTCCATTTATTCTTAATATTGGAAATAATATAAAATATCCTTCTCGCAACGCTTTATCCAACGGGATAGAGATCCAACGGGGTTCATTAGAGCTTCCTTTTAACGGCAGGTGCAAATGACAATATGTTTGCCTTGGAGCCCTACTATTGGTCGTCTTGAAAGCGATGCACTGGCGCTGATTTACGACTGACTTAGAGTATTATGCAGCTGCTTTTTTTGTACATAGTAAGCATTGGTGTAAATAGAAGGAAGTCAATGTTTATGCAAGACTAACTAAAAAGGAAATTGCGAAACATGATCTCATAAAAGGTGGCTAGTGTTATTATTACCTACTACTTCGCTCTTATTTTGATCGTTCCACTTTTTTGTTCCCAAACTGGTATAAAACGACTTTTGTAGAATATTATCTGTGATATAAATACACAGAATAAACTGATTTTTTCGTACATGCGGCTGTGAGCGCGAATCTTTTCAAGGTTTAATCCCGAAGTTAAGCCCAGTGATTTAGAATGATATTTAAAGGTACACTCCTGACCTAAACATTAGAGTTTTTCAATTAAAGTTATTTCAATTTTAGTATCCGAAGCCATTTTGGCCAAAACCAGACCCTTTAGAAAGTTATATCCGTCTGTCCGCATGTTCGTTTGATCCTCCGTCCGTCTTTTTGTTATTGCATGAGTTCGGTAGGCAGGCAGACGGCCCACCTGATGGAAAGCGGCTACCAACGCCTATGGCCATTTCTAATACCAAAGGTGCGACCAATGTGTCTCTATATTAAGCCATTTCTCGAAAACTTTGGGTGGGTCTATATGCATGAATTTATAGAGCAAGGTGTCATTTAAATAGCGTTACTTAATCGGAAAATACTTTCAAGATCCATTCCATCCATAGTTTTTGAGATATGGGGTACTTTAGATTAAATCCTTTTTAACAGTCTCGTAGACCTAATAACATAATGGAGGTTTGTCAACGCTACAAAACCCTGTAATGTCGTGATAGACCACGTATATTGCCGCTTTCATTATGTATTAGCGGTCACGGCAGACGTTGTCCTGCTCTGAGAAAATAAAAATCTAGAATCCGATTCCTAATTGTGAATCTAAACCACCCCGGGACCCTTTTTTTATCACGGGGAATCCGATTAATGACCTAAGTCGCGACAAGAACCTTGGCGGGGATTATTTTCGATCCGTGTGTGGGATTCGCCAGGTCGAGGTAGAACTAGCATACCCAGTCAAAACTAGTGCCATGCTATTGTTACCCGCCGTATAGGGAAACCCATTAATACCCCTGGATGTTCCGTCCTGCGCCTTATGCCTAGGCTAGAGAGCGGAAAACGGTCCCAACTCGGCGTGCCCTGGCAGGCGGGGGCCTCAAGCACAGGCTTCATCCACTGCCAGGGAACTACTCTTATCCCCCGGTATCTTACTTATCTAAACCGGGGCGTGTAGCGGTTTGTGACGCGCCCCATGGGAAGAGAGTTGTTGAGAGTGAAAGAATTTTTGTAATCGGTCCAGTAGTTTTTGGGTTTATTCGTTACAAACATACCAAAATAGAAATCTTTCCTCTTTATAATATTAGTATAGATACATAATTATATTTTACTTCTCACGAAAGTTCACACGCACTGTACTAGGATTAATAATAGTTGTTAATATATAATTTAGAATATGCTGGTTCTTTTGGAGTTACTTCCAAGAGTCTATTGTTTTTCCACATCTCAAACACATGGCAAGAATGAGGAAGCCGAAATTACCGCAGGGATTTCTTTGTCCTAACTACCAATGATATGCGGGGTGACCGATTTATTTAAACTACAGTTTATCAATAGTTATTAGAAAGGTGTAATTTAAATTTAGGTGTTATTACGTTATACATATTTTCCGCATAACTGCTAAGCCGACAGTAGTGGCGTGACCAGAGACATGACAGCGGCGACGGCGGGTGCGCCGGGACACCAGCGCCAGGCACGGACGTTGTTTCCGTCACGCGATGTCTGCACACAGAATTAATCTAGGAAAAATGTGCGAGCAGGTATTGTGAAACTCGTAAAATAAATAGCGAAAGTATCACGCTATTCGCTAGACATAAGCTATAAAATCTAAGCTACCTTAGATATATCAATTGTATATCAATAAGCAAGATCAATGTGTCTCTATGTAGTCTGTATCCATTTCAAAATAAAAGCTAAAAATTTATTCCGTGTACACCAATGATCGAAAGGGAACTTCACAAAGAGGATTTTCCTCTGCACTACGAACCTCACGGTTTATGAAGAGCATCATAAAATTTCTTAGACGCCATCAACGCGTTGGTAACGTGTCTGATGTTGCAAACGGCCATAAGGTACGATAATTACTTTCTGTCAGTTGGGCCAACCGTCTGATTTCATGTTTCATGCAATAAAAAAAAATTAAACGTAAACTGCTGTTTATAGGATGCCTAATAAAGAACATTTTTACAATTTTTGTTTGTGTATCTCTATCTTAAATTAGTTCCGAAATTGTTCAACAGATTTTAATTCAAATTTTAAGTAACAAATTAAGAATTTTATCTTATTTCGCCTTGCATTTCAATATCTTACAGAGTTCAAAAGTTATGCGCATAACCATTTATAGTTCCGTATAAAGTCGAGAGCACAGCTAGTGGTAAATAAAAGAACATATACTCTAAAAGGCGTAAATCTGAAAATTATCAGGGCGACTAGTTGTTGCCAAACAATCCACATTATCGGCAATTAGTCAGCGTCGTCTACACAACACTTCTTTTGTCACAGCAATCATTCATAATCCGTGCGATGCCGTCAATCATCGAGTACGCACGAGTGGATCGGCCGACGGCTGCGTCAGCGAGGAGTGATGATCACAATTAGTCCTGGGAGCCCACGTCTCTATGATTAATGTTAATTACTGCTCGATTTTCCAGCAGATGGGCGATTAAGACAGCCATTAGACATCTCCCAAGGTGATCGTTATTAACTCCTAACTTCTAGTTAACTTTTAAAATATCTAAGGGTGTACTTATGTTGATCGCAGTTTTAAGTAGATTTCTCTTTTTATTTTATTCTAGAAAAAATATTGCTGTTTATAGCAATTTCTTAAAAATGAAAGACGCTCGTTATTAATTTGAATCTAGATAGGCGAAGTTAACAATTGCTTGATAATTAACATGTAAACTGGCATTGAGAGTACGAACAGCTCTAGTAGATTGCAAGACAAGTATTTACTTATTTTTACGCCTTCAATCTCGCCACCTACTTAAGAAAAAAGTCATTAAGGAATATCTTTACGATTTGTCAAGATCTGACTTACGGTACCCTACACACGTACATGTACACTGAATTGTTTATTTCTCTATATTTGTTCTGTACTATGACCGATACTATAAAGCAGCATATACTTAAATTAAATTTCAACCTTATACACCTAATGACTACATTTTCGAAACAAAAATTACTAAAACATAGTCATTTTTCAAGACAGATAAACGGATAGACGTCACAACGATTTAATAAGGGTTCCTTTCTGACAAAATGAATACGGAACCCTAAAAGCCATAGAGCAGACTATTAAAAGTCTTTTATTTTAATAATCTGCAGACACATTGTATATCCCCAAGCTAAGCAAGTTACGTTTGTGTTATGGGTGATATACAACAGACCACTCTGGGACCAACCCCAGACACCCACACCATACTAAATAACAGAAAGTTCGTTTCCGAAATTTACCATGCCAGGAATCGAACCCGGAGGAAACGCAACTAAACGCAAAGCTGAAACGCAGAGGGTTCCAGCGAGTTCGGCCGGCTAAGACTTAGCTCTCTCAACCACACAGAACGTCATTCTTAATTTTGATTTTTGTATGAATTTCCATGTAGAATCACGGGATAGCTTTTGTTGCGGACAGAGAGCACCCCCCTGACCCGCCCGCCGGAGCACACCTACTCTCCGCGCCCCGCATACCGCCGGCGCCCTCAGAGGGCACGATTAGCACTTAGGCGTCGGGCGGGATGCGGGACTTAAGGAGCGACCCTGGCAGGCGAAAATCTCTCTGCTACTCTACACTTCACCTCTCAGCATCGCTCTTATGTATCTTGTAAATAATTACGCTCTGTACTACTTTATGTATTCTTTTAATTCAACAATAATTATACAGTCCAATAAAATCGAGTTTGATTTCCAAATTAATAAAGAAGCAACTGCCACCAATAGTTTTTTGGTACTTCGCCGCCGGATAGAAGAATCGCAAAGAAGAAACGAGCTTTTGCTCCATCGAAACCTCAAGAAAGAAGAAAGACCAACTCTATACGGTCTCGTAGCGGTACCCTAAAGAAGAAAGAAGATCATTATAGAAGATCATCGTGGGCAGCCCGGACTACGTACCAGGAGACCAAGAGTTCCTGCCGGACTACGTACCAGGAGACCAAGAGTTCCTGCCGGACTACGTGCCAGGAGACCAAGAGTTCCTGCCCCGGACGCCGAGGCTACGCGTCTGCAGGATCAAGACCGGAAGAAAGAATAACGTTACTTCGTACCGTGACCAAGTGACTGTCCACCTAACGGTGCCAAATGGTCAGTTCACAAGGTCGTAGACGGTGCGCTGTTTCCAGTTAGGTCGGTCTAAGGTCTCAGTGTTTAGTGTAGTGAATTAGGATCGGTTATACACACAAATATACACACACAGGTCAGGGTAATCGGTCATACGTGTTAGGCTAAGGCAAGGACCGAAGATGCCGAACACTAGGAGCAAGACCGCCGAAGACAGAGTGCAGAGAGCGTATCAAGAGCCCCCCGCGTCGCCGTCCGTGCATATATCCGCGTCCACATCCGCGCCGAACGTATCTCGACCCGCGTCGCCCGGAGTACAACAGACTACGACCGCGCAAATACACGCCGCGACTCGTACAGGACGCCGATCGCGATCACCTTCCGTCCGATCACACCGCTCGCAGCTAAGCGCCGCCACTTTGGTGAGGCAAGTGGAACTGGAAGCAGAAGAACAAATCGCCGCTATCCGACGAGAAGAGCTCCAGTTACAAGTGGCACTGATCAAGAAGAGGGTCGCTACGAATATAGCCGCCCTCAAGGAGCAGACAGAGGGAAACAGCGTTTGCGAAGACGATGGGGTGGAAACAGATAGAAATATCACAGAGTGGTTGAAGAACATCCGCATACGGGGGGAGTCGCCGAGCGCAGGCGACGGGGCCGAGCTTGGAACGAGAGAAGCCGGACCGCGACCACCGTTAAACGTTGCGGGAAGAGCGAGGGAAGTGTATCCAATGGGGCGCGACCGGTCTGCGGAAACGAACGACCAGACCGCTCGCGTGACGTTCAGAACGCCGCGCAACGCAAGATCACCGACGCCGACCAGATCCAGGGATCGTGGAATCGACCGCCTAGCCGACGTGCTGGAACGCATGACTCGCAACAGGCCGACACCGCGACAGTGCCAGGAGCTGCCTACCTTTAGCGGGGCCCCAGGAGAGTGGCTGCCGTTCAAAGCTGCCATGCGGGAGTCGACGAGCGTACACGGATTCTCACCTGCGGAGAACTTAGGCCGTCTACGCACTTGCCTTAAAGGCGAAGCAAGAAAGTGCGTGACAGCCCTGCTGTATACCGCCGTGGATCCTGCGATCATCATGAAGACACTGGAGCGCTGCTACGGACGTCCAGAGATCATAATCAGTCGTGCATTGGAAGATATCAAGAAGTTGCCACGATCGGGTTAGTCTGCCAGCGAACTCAACAGCCTAGCCACCAAGTTGCAGAATATAGTGACGGTTATCTCGTGCGTCGACAACAAGGGGTATCTACTTAACCCTATGTTGATACGACAGGTCGTCGAGAAGCTCAGCCCGCATCTACGAACGAAATGGTGCGACTTTGCAGATGAATTCTCGAGCCGAGACGAGCCGGAGATTATGACACTATCGAAGTTTCTAACGGGCGAAGCAGACAGAGCAATGAAGTATTCTTTCATGACGTCATCACTGCCTACGACGAGTGTAAACGTCACGAAAGAAAATAAAGTGAAGCCGCCGAGGATGAACGAGCGTCGTCGCGTGTACACTACAACGGAAGCCAAGATCGTGTGCTACTGTTGTGGAGCTGACCACCAGACAACGCAGTGCGGCAAGCTGGCTTCGATGTCGTTGCCAGCCAGATGGGAGTGGGCCAAGAAAACGAGAATATATTTTTTGTGCCTACTAAGTAAACACAGACGGTTCCGTTGCAGGGCGAGAAAGTGCGGTGTGAACGAATGCCGCGAGCCGCATCATGCACTTCTACACCAGCGGAGGGAAACCGAAGCCGTCAGTGGACCGATCGACCAAGTGGAGTCGGTAAATCAACCGGCCGACAGAGAGGAGTCGGTCATGACGGCGTCGGCGCACAATTCTAACACCGAGAGCAGAGTGTTATTGAAAGTGTGTCCGATTACCGTCAAGGGGCTTAACGGAGAGGAAGTGAGTACATACGCGCTGCTGGATGAGGGGTCCACGATCACGCTCATCGACGAGGAGATAGCCGGGATGCTGGGGGCAGATGGCCCGAGGCGGCCACTGAACATCCACGGTATCACGTCGAGCCAGCGGGAAGCAGAGAGTAGGGTGGTGAGCGTCGCGGTGCGCGGAAGAGCGCAACCGCACTACCATCCTATCAAGGCGCGCACTGTGAAGAAACTCGCACTGGGAACTCACTCCGTTAAGTCTGAAGTGGTACGACAGTTACGTCATTTGAAGACGCTCCATGTAGACGACGTGTGTTTTACGAACGCCAAGCCACGCGTACTAATTGGAGCTGACAACTGGCATCTGATCGTCACTAGAAAACTGTTGGCAGGAAAGAAGAGCCAACCAGCCGCTTCCCTGACCCTCTTGGGGTGGACCATACACGGGAGCGCACCCCGAGGCCTAGTAACGCAGGGGAACGACACCGTATTACACGTTCGAACGTGGCAAGATAAAGAGCCGCGGGAAAAGGACGAATTGTTCGAAATAGTGAAGTCTCATTTCGATATCGACGCACTCGGCATATCAAACAGAGTGAAACCTGTAGCTGAAGAACAACGGGCGCTGAAGATATTTTCAGAAACCGTTAAGAAAATCAACGGCCATTTCGAAGTCGGATTGCCCTGGCGAAACGATGACGTCACCATGCCACCGAGCTATGACATGGCGGTGCGTCGCCTGCGCGGGATCGAGCGCAAAATGGACAAATCGCCGCAGTTTAAACAAGCTTACACAGCCCAGGTCGACAGGCTATTAGCAAAAGGATACGCCGAGCCTTGCGAACGAAGTCACGAAGGAAACGAACGCATGTGGTACATGCCTCACTTCGCCGTTACGAACCCGAATAAGCCTGACAAAGTGAGACTGGTATTCGACGCCGCCGCCCGTTCAAACGGGGTGTGCATGAACGATGCGTTACTGGATGGGCCAGACTTACTACGGGCCTTATACGGAATCCTGTTCAGATTCCGAGAGGGGAAGATCGCCGTGACAGCCGTCATACGTGACATGTTCCTACAAGTGAAGATAAGGAAAGAAGACAGAGCGGCGCAGCACTTTTTATGGCGCGGTGACGACCGCCATAACCCGCCTCGGCGCTACGTTATGACGTCTATGATATTCGAAGCACGAAGCTCGCCATTCCTCGCACATAGCGTAAGAGACAGGAATGCGAGTGATCATAAGGAAACCCACCCACGGGCGTATCACGCGATCACGGAAAACCACTACATGGACGACTGGGTACAAAGCTTCGAAACGGAAACGGAAGCGGCCGAGGCGATAGCGGAAGTGCGAGAAGTGCACAGGAAGGCCGGCTTCGAGCTCGCGGGATGGGATACGAATCGCGAGCGCCTTATGGAAGTCATCCCGGATGAAGAGAGAGCCAGACAGCCCAAAGAGCTGGGTGCTAGCGCGCATCCTTACGGGAAGACATTGGGTGTGTTATGGAAGCCGGAAGCGGATGAACTCGCGTTTAACACCGCCATGCCAAAAGTTCCAGAAAGCATAAAACAAGGCACGCAAACACCCACGAAAAGGGAGGCCCTGGGCATGGTCATGTCACTTTTCGACCCACTCGGCCTGCTCAGTCCGTACACTATAAGGGCGAAAATCGTGCTACAAAAGCTCTGGAGGCTTAAGCTGGGCTGGGATGACCCCTTGCCAACGGAAGAGGCAAGGGAATTTGAAGAATGGATCCGTGACTTAAACTCTATAAAAGAGTTAAGATTACCACGGTGCTATGGATGGGATAAAGACGTCGTAAACATACAATTACACGTCTTCACGGACGCCAGCGAGCAGGCCTACGCAGCAGCGGCTTACTGGCGCTTTGAGTGGCGTAACGGGAGCGTCGGCGTCATTTTAATCGCAGGAAAAGCGAAAGTGGCCCCGATGAAGGCGCAGAGCATCCCACGAATGGAGCTACAGGCCGCGCTAATAGGAGCCAGGTTAGCGACGGAAATAAAAAAGGAACATAGTTTCAAGCCATATGACGTCATCTTTTGGAGCGACTCGAAGACCGTTCTCCACTGGATAAGAAACGACTCGGCGCGATATACCCCATACGTTGCGCACAGACTGGAGCGAAATCGGCGAAATAACCGAGTCTGAGCAATGGCGGTGGGTGCCGACAAGTTACAACGTCGCCGACGACGCAACCAGGATTAACGTCTCGAGTATGAAAACGGACGACCGCTGGTTTAAAGGCCCGGAATTTCTTCGTGGGCCCCTGACGAAATGGCCGAAGGAAGAGCCGACGGAAACCGAAGATGACGAGGTCGTGGTGAATTACACGACAAATGAAAAGCCACTTGTTGACGTCACAAGATTTTCGTCATACGGAAAATTATTACGAGCGACCGCCTACGCACTCGCCTTTATCGACAAGTGCCGACAGAGGACTCGCACTATGGAAACGCGACACATAGAGCAAGCTGAACGTTTACTCATTCGTCAAGCGCAACAGGAAAGCTTCCCGAAGGATTACGAGCGTTTGAAGAAAGGAGAACGCGTGTCACGTGACAGCCGGCTTTATAAGCTCGACCCCGAATACGGGCGGGACGGGGTAATAAGGTTAAACGGCAGGATCAATGCGGCCACCCTGCGCGAGCTTACTGGAAACCCACCGATCTTAGACGGGTCGCATCACCTCACCCGGCTGATCATAAGGAGTGAACATGAACAGCATCATCATATAGGAAGAGAACACGTCGTAAACAACGTGCGGCAAAAGTACTGGGTGTTACGAGTGCGGCCTACTGTGCGAAACATCTTGCGGCAGTGTATAGTCTGTCGGTTGAAGAAAACCGCGCCAACCGTACCGGTGAAAGGAAACCTGCCAAAGGATCGTCTAGCTGCCTACGCACGGCCCTTTACAAATTGCGGAATCGA
This sequence comes from Dendrolimus pini, assembly GCA_949752895.1. NCBI lineage: Eukaryota > Metazoa > Arthropoda > Insecta > Lepidoptera > Lasiocampidae > Dendrolimus > Dendrolimus pini. The sequence goes on from OX457126.1 coordinate 11,568,459, forward strand.
CTGTTTTGGCCCGATGTGGGTGACCATTGGACGCCGGAGAGAAAAACGATGGGGAATGCTGTTTACATGTATGGTGACTCGTGCCATCCATATGGAACTTATAGCGAGCCTTAGCACAGACTCGGCTATCATGGCCTTAAGAAGGATGGGAGCACGACGCGGCTGGCCACAAGTGATATGGTCTGATAATGCAACGAATTTCCATGGAGCGGATGCAGAATTACTAACGGCGTACGCGAAGTGGAAGAAAGAGATGCCAGATCACGTGAGAGGGAGACAACTAGCGTGGCGTTTCATCGATCCCGGCGCACCAAACCAGGGGGGAGCTTGGGAGCGGTTAATTCGGTCGGTGAAGACGGCACTCCACGCTACGTTGGCGGAACAAGCTCCCAGGGAAGAAACACTTACGACTGTCATCACGGAAATAAAACACACAGTAAACTCGCGCCCGCTGACTCACGTGTCGGTGAGCCCTGAAGACGACGACGCGCTTACCCCGAACCACTTCCTAATCGGGTCGGCGGTAGGCTTGCCAATCACGGGAACGAACGAGCTAGCAAACAAGAAGACATGGATCGCAACCCAAGCTTTAGCGGACATGTTCTGGACTCGTTGGCTACGCGAGTATTTACCGACATTGACACCGAGGGACGACGTCCGACGATGTGATGAAGAAAACATACGCGTTGGAGACGTCGTTATCATCGCGGACGGTCTGTTGCCACGTAACGTATGGCCCCGGGGTCAAATCGAGCGCACTTATCGCGGACAGGACAACGTAATACGGAGCGCGGACGTGCGAACGCGGGGAGGCATTTTCAGGAGACCAGTAAGGAGGCTCATCGTCCTGACGAGAAGAGATGGCTCCGAGGATCTGCGCCGGGGGGAGGATGTTGCGGACAGAGAGCACCCCCCTGACCCGCCCGCCGGCGCACACCTACTCTCCGCGCCCCGCATACCGCCGGCGCCCTCAGAGGGCACGATTAGCACTTAGGCGTCGGGCGGGATGCGGTACTTAAGGAGCGACCCTGGCAGGCGAAAATCTCTCTGCTACTCTTCACTTCACCTCTCAGCATCGCTCTTATGTATCTTGTAAATAATTACGCTCTGTACTACTTTATGTATTCTTTTAATTCAACAATAATTATACAGTCCAATAAAATCGAGTTTGATTTCCAAATTAATAAAGAAGCAACTGCCACCAATAGCTTTAATTTTTTGCTAATAATTGCTGTCTACTCTTCTAGATCCTCATAATAGGCACAGTGCACCAGGTTCAAGCATTTCTCAATAAATATTCAATAAGTAGATTTTGAGAACACTGACATCTATTTGAAACACTACACTGTCATAAAGTTCCGGACCAATGTTAGAGGCTCTAATAATAATATTACTTAATACACAGATAAATATTGCTATTGCAATCATAATATTTCAGACAGGCTACGGTTTACGAGTCCGTCACAATTCACTGGATACTTTTTACTGGTTTCAATAACCGTTAAATTCGATTACGTGTATCGAGATGAAATGAAAACGAAAATTGCACAACGTGATATTAAAACTTCTATGTTATCTTCTACAATTCTATATGGATCCATAACATGGTAAACCCCCAACGGACCAAATAATACAAACACTTCATTTATTTATACGACTGTCTAGATAATTGGTTTCATAATAACATAGCCGGAACAAACAAGTTAATTATAATTGAACATGTTAATTGCTTGGAATGAAAACGATTGTTTCTTTTATCGAGTAAAAGAAATTCAACACTCAATTCGAGGAAATTAAAAATTAAAAGCCCTGTGTGTAGTACTTTAACGAACAAAAGACTAAAAGAACCTTGCAATTAAAATGTATTCAATCACATCAACTTTGTGAAGCAGTAATAAGACTAGTAATATATGAATACATGAATATATATGAATGATTAGTAAAGAACCGGCCAGAAGTAGTTCATTCCTAACCGTCATAACCTACGGTGCTTACAGTTAGATGTGGATACTGTGGGTGAGAGTTGTCCTCAAATTTAAAGTTCCTTAACGAGCTACGGAGCGAGCTATGTTAGGGTAAAAATCGTAAACGAGGTTGAACGACCGAATCCGACAATGTTTTTAAAACTGTAGATAGAACTACAAGTCACACAAACTGTTTTCTCGTTCCAGGGTTTTTTAAATTCAAAAAAATAATTGACCGACAATGGGTAAGTAACTTAATATTCTCTTTACTTCTGCCGTCGCGTTTCTAAACTCTCTGTTGGTATTCTTGGACATCATGGCTCATGGAATATTAGGGGTCGGTAGTGCACGTATGCAATAAAACCTACAACTGCGAAGTTACGCCAATGATTCTTAATAAGGATATGTCCATAAGCATTATAAGACAAAGTAACAATGTCTTGGTGGGCGGACACACCTGTTTAGTCCATTCATGAAGTGGTTACAAGAAAAGTATAAGTCATCATGAATATCTAACATAATATTGTTACGAGCTACAGGACTCGAATTAAAAATGCCGTTAGAACTACTATAGAATTTATTAGAACTGTATAAACACGTATAAAACAGGTACAAATATAACTGGACACATCCAGTACAAAACTGCACGTTGCAATAACACGCGCAAAGTCCGTCACTATATCGCTTGTCGAATGTACGTCGTACTCGTATCGTAATCCTCGCTTGACTGTCCCACCCCTCCGTTCGGGCATTATTTTATAGTAAACTGTACAATACACAGTCGATTGCATGGGCTGCGAACGGCCAGCAAAGAAGAAAACAATAAAAATAGCATGATTTCTTAATTACAAATTCTAAACACAAAGCAAACAAAAGAATTCCTAAATCCGGGAAGGCAATAAACTGCGCTTTACGACAGGCAGCTATGCGTTAATCTTTGACGGTATGTAACAGTATGGTGTGTTGTATATGTACGAGTACGTGAATCTTTACAATAATTGTTTAAAACGCCGTCATCCAATTAAAAATCACATCAATTTAAAATTTGAATTCATAGCAACATTTAATAGAATTTTTTATCATAAAACCTATTATTTTTTTGTCCATAGACATGATATTTTCTCATTGAAATTTTTATGTTTCCTCTACCATATATATATGGTTTATTGTGCCTTTAGCTTAGCGTCTTTGAAGTACCCCTTACAAGTAATTTAATTAAATTGGCCAAGAAACTTGTTATTTGTAACATAGTTGCTTGTGTCATATTTATCATAATGCTCGCGTGTTCATCTGTTGGCGCCTTATGGTCTAATGGTCTAAGGTTGGCGCATTCATACAGTAGTTGTATGGTATACCAACGACAGATGGAATGTAGTTGTCTCAAGGTGATCAACCAGTAGTCAATGGTGAGGAAAATTGTATTACAAAGAATTAGTCGATAATCTACCGTAGAGTTGTCTTATTAATATGTCAACCTCAGACACAATCGGTAGAATTAGCGACGCGATCATAAATTAAGGTGTGGTGGACATATTCGTTTATGTTAATAATATATAGGTATTATTTTTTTACTACGAAGATAATCAAAACAGTAAATTAATGTACGGGGATATCTTCGAAAAAACGATAATAATATCACTGTGTGACGTCGCTATGTTTTAGTATATAAATTACGAAGACGCGAACTTTAAATCTGATATCTATCTATACCTATCTATAAAATTATATAATTTTAAACATGCCGTGTCTGTACATTGAATCTCTTAAAAAACAACTGAAATAGACTATATATATATATATATATATAGACTATTAACAATTGAGAACACGATACCCTATGATTTTTTTTTAGATTTCTTGTGTTTGTTCGGGATTCACGTAAACAGTAATGGGCCAATTTCGATGCGGTTTTCGCTGATTGATAGCTAATTCTCAGAATTGAATTCTGCGCTACTTTTTGTAGTTAATCGGCAGACAAACGCACATATTGTATATCCCCAAATTAAGCAAGTTACGCTTGTGTTATGGGTAATATACAACTGACTACTCTGGGGCCGATCCCAGACACCCAGACCATAGTAAATAACGGAGAAAATACGTTTCCGAAATTTACTATACCAGGAATCGAACCCGGAGCCTCTGCGTTGAAGTGAGGTAGGCCGGCAAAGGCTTAACCCGCCCAACTACTAGGCTGTTCGGGTGCATAAAAGTTAGCATATTCCGATACAGTTTTCATTGAAACAATAGTTTTCATTCTCTTTTAAATGCTGCAATACTTTGTTTCCCGGGAATCCAGCGGGAATTTTAAGTTAAGTGTCGACGAAGTCGTGAGCACATTCTAGTTTTGAATAAATGGCATTCCTTCCCATAAAAATTTGGACAAGACTTAATCTAATAAGTCTTAATCTTACAATTAGATACGATGCTTAAATTAAAAACAAATATGTTTATATAAATTAACATAAATCTAGGCTACGAATTAGACAGGTAGTCATGTCGCGTAACGTCATACAATTTTGTTTCGAGCGAGAAATCGAAATTGGAGGTCATTGCAAAATGCCAAAATTAGCATTTGTAGAGTTGCTTAGAAAAGTTACAAAGCGGCAAACCACCGGTCTCAATTTAAGTTTCAAATACTAAAGCAACACCAATAAAGACTGCGCTATTATGTTATGCCTTCTACGTCTTACTTTACAATAATTTAAATAATGTGTGTAGTAGTTATTTATTATGTTTTTGATGGGAAAGGAAAAATACTAATAAAATATCTTGCATAATAACACTGCACGAATGGTGTCATGAATACAAATTAATTTTCCAGGTACTGTGTTACAGCCCACGTGGCTACGTCTATCAAATAAGGATCGTTTCAAATGAAAACGGTTGTTCCACAGTTAATCGAAATACGTTCTTTTAACATTTTCCGCCCTTTAATTATGTTGAATTTTCCAAACAGTTTTAGATTGCATGCTTACTGCTAACTGACTTATTTCAACGTATTACTCAGATTGGCTTTTCAAAATAATGTAACATTTTTAAACCCTAGTTTTTTTTGTAGTATAATTATATAATATCGAGGATATGCCCGCAATTTCATCCACGCTTGACTTGAAATTCCCGCGGGATTCCCGAGACACAAAATACCGCAGCATTAGAAAAATAATGTAAACTATCGTTGTGGTTAAAATTGTATCGGAATAAGATAATTATTACGCACTCGAACAACTACAAACCGCTCCCGGGAAAATTCCCGCGGGATACCCGGGTTAAAAAATCACACATTTCAATACATTAATTATGCTATCGATCAGTAAACAAATCACATTGTTATTCGATTTTTTTAATCTAGCCATTTCAAATTATCCCCAGATTAATTTCTGTGGGATTTCAGGGTTAAAAAGTAGCGTAGAGTTTAATTCTAAGAATTAGCTCTCGATCAACGAAAACCGCATCGCAATCTGTCAAATAGTTTCTACGTGAATCCCGAAAAAACAGACAAACATACAAACCAACAAATCCCCCATTCCGATTGTTTTTTTAAATAGCTTTAATGTACACGGTATGTTTAGAATTTTATAATAATATAGATTACTAGGATTTGCCTGCGACTTCGTCCACATTGGATGGGTAGTAAAAAGCACAGTTGTTTTACACAAAGAATTTGTATCAGTGAAAATATTGCATCGAATTCAGAAACCGTTCCCAAGCAAATTCCCGTGGAATTCCTGAGATCAAAAGTATAGCAGATTTTAAGTCCGGGAATTGGCTGTCAATCAACGAAAATCACATTGAAATCGGCCCATTACTTTTTACATGAATCCCGAACAAACAGATAAACTCGAAAAATGTAAAAAAAACAAATGACTTAACTTTTACAATTTTGTAATATTATAGATATACCAATTACATAACATAGTAATAAAGACGATGACACTCAAACTACATAAAATATATCCACGATGTAAATTTGGGATTTTTAAAATGACATAGACACAAGTTGATTAATTTATGAAACATAAAATTTTGTAATTGTTAAAACCAGGGACGCGTGCCAAACAACTTAAACAGCTGCCTTCGGCACCTGCATCGACTTGAGCAGGGAACATTGAACTCTAATGACCTTTACTTCTTACAACCACTACCCTTTTATTTCGCTCTGAAGTCCTTTCACACCTGATCCACTTTTATATTCGGAACCAGCAGATGTGAATTTAGTTTTATTTCTCTCAAAAATATGGTATTGCTGCATTCTGATACCGAAAATAAATATTTTTTCTATCTTCTTTCTTATACCCAAAAGAGTATAAACATCATTTTCTGGTAGGTCTTATTCATATTGAGGTAGAGTGACTTTGTAGGCTTCTTTAAGAACCTTAAAAGAGCCTGCAAACTTACTCTAACTGAATATGAATAAGCCCATAGGTATAATTTAGAACTTTTGCGTGATATTTGTAGAAAGTTTTAAACATAACAAATTAAGTTTACGTTAATTAGAGATTTAATTATCAAAACTATGTTAATGTTGTTGCAATGCTTTCAACAAATTATTGAAGTTCTTGAAAGCATCACAAGGACTTATTCGACTTTTAATGACTATTAATGAATAGTCCATCTAATCAGACGGCCAAAATGTTATATTTTCTTGTTTCCATTTTCTTAGTTTGATTAATATTTTTACTAGTCTTTTGTATATGAGATATTTAATGGATTAGTTACCTCTAATAAATATAAACCTAAATACTATTTATTTACATTAACTTTAATGATAAAAATATTGGACTTTACCCCATATATTTACAAAATAAGTAAAATATTAAAGTCTTCATATTCAGGTTTCAATTTTTCAAAAAGTGCCCTTAAATTATTATCCACGACCCAATACCTACCATTTTTGAGTAACCTTATCATTTTATAAATTTTAAATTACATGATAACTTACTATTTTGACAACTTATTCGAAAGTAAAAATGTGAGTCCAGGATTTTTTTAATACCACTGAGAATACACCCAACTATATCCAAATAGATTCCGCCGATTAAATCGATACAAATTATTGAAAAGATAAAATTTCACACAATAGTAGATTTAGATTTCTTATACACATTATTCAACATTATAAACAAAAGACTGTATTCTTTCTTGCATTGCAATCTACCGTTACGATCATGAAAGATCGACAGGCCTATATTACGTGATGTAATGCATCATCATTACGTTTTTAAACGTCCAATTAGACGATGGCTTGGAGCTTAGAACGCACCTAAGTACTGTAATGTTGGGTGAGTTGACCGTTAGAAAGTAAGAGACCGCGACATATCTAGCAAGTTATATAGCATAACTGTGTATATGTATAACAGTTTTGTAACTTTATTGCCAAATAGATCGAAGGCTAAATGAAAATGGGAAGTCGGGAAATTCTTTTAAATGTGCTAACGCTGTCATCGTATACATTATTTTTTAATTTCATACTAGTAGATATACTATGTGCATGAGAAATTTTCACAACTAGGTTCTTAAAAACTAGATAATATATTGGTTGAACAAAGAGCGGTCTTATTGGACAATGCTGTATTTCTGTATCTTAAATTAGACGGTTCATTTTCGTCTTTCAAATTGGATGATTTAACCAGTTATCTGTCTTATACTAAAATATAAAGCTGAAGAGTTCGTTTGCTTGAACACACAAATCTCAGGAACTACTGGTCTGATTTAAAAAATTCTTTCATGCTTAGATAGCCCATCTATCGAGAAAGGCTATATATACACTACATGTCATCACGCTAAGGCCAATAGGAGCGGAGCACCAATCAAGAATGTTTCAAAATCGGGGGGTTTTTTAACTATTCCACGCGGACGAAGTCGCGGGCAGAAGCTAGTATGAACATAAACTTGAAGCATTCAATGTCATTGAACTCCATCGTTACAATTCTGTGCCTTTCAACCAAATTGATTCAATTTGGTTTATCATCTACTATCAGCGTTACTATTTATTCTTTTACTTTACCACTGTTAGAAATTTGACATTACTTGTATGGAGTTTATATGAAAAATTAACTACGTACTAAGGCAAAGGAATGGTGAATAGGATATACAAACACGACATAGAAAAACATGATTGTATATAGGTACTTTGAATTATTAATTGATTTATTAGCCGAAGTTTTGGCCCTGAGAAAAGTGGCATTAGCGCGTAACGAATATAATGAAAGTGTAAGGGAATGATACAATACATACTTATAAGTATGTATTGTATAATACATACTTATAATAATATACTAACAGCCCATAAGCGTCCCATTGATGGGCTCGAGCTTCCTACTGTATGTTAAAGGACAGCATACCCGCCACGTTTATCCAAGGCAACTTGGCTGGTTTGACACATCGGTTATATTGATGTACAGATTTCATCACGATGTTTTCCTTCAATGTTGTTAAAACGTGGTAATATGCACAAGTAACAATATGCACATTAGGTCGAAAAACTACCTAAGACGTGCGCGTTCCGATTAGGATTCAAACCCGCGCCCTTTGAGTTTATGACGCATGCCATTACGCTACCACGACTTATACTTAGTATAACGATATATTCCCTTACGTTTTCTATTCTATTCGTTTAGCGATAATGTCACTTGTCTGTAGGGCCTGATGATCTATGACGCGCTTTCTCTTCTCTACTGACACAACATTAGAATTATCTATTACAAGATGTTAAAATTCCACAAGCTATCAGAATTGAAAAGTACCACTTATTTTTATTATTGTTGTGGTTAGTACGTAAACTCGAAATTAACATAAATACATGTAAAGTATAACGACGAGTTGACAACATATGACGTTCAACTATCGAATCGTCTTTAGATGTGACATTTTATGTTTGCTCCAAGAGTAAATATCCATTAGGGAGCTAAGTAATGGCCCGGAGTACATTTGGCCGAGGCCGCCTGCTGCCTTATTAAAGCTATACTTTTTACTGGATAATAACGAAACGACAATCGTGTCCCGACATTAGGCTTATGATTATAAGGTTTTATAACCGGGTTCTGTAGAATTCGGAGCTATATATATGTGCAATATGCTTTTACAAATTTAAATAAAAATGTTCACGGCTACTTGAAAAGCTTTTTTAGTAAATAAGGAGATAAAAGCATTACGTTGCCAGCGTAAACCTCTTTGTACATGCCAGTATGCGTGAAAAAGATCTGGACTTTTATTTTGTGCGAAGTGTTCTCTGTTATTAGACGGGTATAGTGTGTTTAACAATAGCATATAGCTGGGTTCGTACGTACATAACCGGAATGCAAATGGAGCAGCACGCATTACCGGGTACGCTACGGACGTCTAAGGCTGCGTACACACAGGCTTAATAAATGCCAACGATTGTTCATTGGCGTATGACTGCTGTACACAACATAACATAATGTCACAGGAATCGAAGCGTCCAACCTAACAAAGAAACACCTAAAAACTCTCAACGAAAGCAAACGAAACTTATTCCTTGCCCATTGTTGGGCCTCTGTGTACGCGGTCTTATGCGATACTTACGATTCGACCAAGACAGCGGCGCCAGAATGTCAATTTATAATACTTACTACTAGTATTAGGTCGCAATTTATTTAATCCACGCTGTATGAATAGCAAATATGAGTTTCGTGTTTCCATTATTTTAAAGCAAGCTATTGTTTTGAAACGATAACATCAAGAGATCCAGTATATTTAAAAAAATACCTACCATGGAACAAGAATATTAGAAATGACAATCTTCCAGGGAAACCGTAAGCGGAAAGTTCCTGAATAATTATACGTATCTTGTTTATTTTGAGATAAATTGGTTAAAGTTTTTTTATAGTTTTGAATAAAGATTGTGTTTAAATGATGAATTAAAATCATTTTTCTACTTTAATATGTAACTTTAAAATCCCTTTTATAAGTTGACTATCTAAGATATAAAATTCTCGTGTCGCGGTGTTTGTTATCAAACTCCTCCGAAACGGCTGAACCGATTTGTATGAAATTTTGTGTGAATATCTGGTAGATCTGAGAATCGGCCAAAATCTATTTTTCATACCCCTAAATGATAAGGATGACTCAACCCTTACTTTTTTTTTTTTTTTTTTTATGATTCGGTATTAAAAATACATACACCCTTCGACTACTAACCACTATTTTTTAATAGCGATATTAGTATTTGAATCAGGTAGATAGCGCTGCAATCGAGTACCAGAATTTAGATTTTTTTGTTGTTGTATGTGTTCAAGTTTGTCCGGGAATGGTTTAATTAACTATTGAACCCAGTAGGTGGGGCCGCGATACTCCTCCTAAACCTTGGGCCTGATTTTGCTGAAGTTTTTTATTTGTTCAAGTGGATTTGGGAATAGTTTAGATTAACATTTGGTCCCGGTAGATGGCGCTGGAATCGGGCCCTAGATTTTTATTTTTTAAAGGCCAACGTCTGCCGTGTACAGCTAGTATTTATATATAACTATTGTTAAATTCCAAAACGATATTTTAAGTAAAAACAAAGTATAGATAGCGCCACAGGTCATTCGACTCTCACTTTAGTCACATAGAATATAGAAACTTTTCAAAATTACATTATTTTGTTGATTAATTGTAGTTTCTGGTTAATTATTCATGCAGAATAGGTAGGGTACAGTTTCCAAAAAGCAGGTTACGACAAAAGACCTCATTTATCGATATTTAAAATTCTTTTAAGCATGCACATACTCTTTAAATTAACACAAACTCAAGCGTCAAAGGGCTTTGAAATTTGACTTTACTAAATCCTCCAGGCTATTTCTCTATGCGCTTGAACTACATAGATGAGGGAGCAACGAACCCAGTGAAAGTTTCTTCTACATAAACATTGTGTTATACCTAAACAAATATAATGTTGCCTTAGGACTAAATATGGAGACTTAAAGTAATGAACTCACTGAGTTTGTTGGTTTTGCTATTAAAAGTTGCACGCACACCAGTGTCGAGTGTTTCGCTGCAGTCGCCGACCGCTCAGAATCGTTTGCCTGCAACATGCGTCTGATTTAATTTTATTTGCGGCGCGGCATCTCAGCTAATAATAAGATCCCGCATGAAGAACGACGTCCGTCTGCCACTTTGTCGTATCCCAACGTCAATTGTAGCAAGTGCTGAATTATATATAACATTTAATCAATAGGTACAATACTTACGAGATCGTTTTCAATTTACAAGTCGGTTGGTTCAATTATTTTATTGCATGAGTTTAGTAAACAGGCAGACGGCCCACTGGTAGAAGGCGGTTACCATCGCCTATGCTTTTTTTACAAAATCAAAGATCTAAGCTCTCTAAAGGGAGATTGGATCCTGACCACTAATGCCGGAACACAACTCAAGGTTTTTATGGCGGCATACTCTAGACCAAGGGTGGTAGCCATTCAGTCGGGTAAACATACATTCTACCACCTGGTTGTGGGTTTATTGGCAGATTGGCTTATTCAAAGTAAATTTTGGCTTAAATAAACACTACTTTTCTTTATACTCTTAATCTGAATACAATTAAGTGACAGTCTGTTTTATTCTAAGAAGAGAGAAGGATACTGGATATATCAGACTAGAAAATTTGTTTGTTACTTCTTCACGTTGTTGAAAATTAACCGATCATAGTATCTTAAAAACACTTCTAATATATTAATTAACGTAGATTACATCTGGTTTTTTTAAATCCGGGCTTGGAAATTATAGAACCTAACACAAGTACAATATTTTACACTCTTAGTTTTAGTAAAATAATTAGACACCTATAAATATATACCTATTTACACTTATTTTGCTATAGACATTCAAGTTCAAATTAAAGATTTTAAAAACAAAAGCTAAAACATTGCAATAACTCCAAGTAGGCACCTTATTTTTTTATTCGAAGACATAAATAGGACATTTTATCAATAATCCTATTCAGTACAACAATATGTAACCTGCCGCACATACTAGATGGCTTGAGTCCAACTCTCGCTGAGGTAGTTACGATAACATAACGGGGCAACAGCAGGCTGTATCGTATCTGACAGCGGCTTGGTGCGTCGAACGGCGAAACCGGGTGCCAAACCACAAGGTAGTTTGAACCGTATCACGTTACTATCCTTGATGGAAGTGCGGTTGCAGCCGACTCGAGTCGGCCGGGCCACGTCAACAGCTGGTTGCAATCTTGCTGATGTATCTAATCCTCGCAGACGGGTTGTACTTTGCAAAGTATTACATAAAAGCAGTCACGAATTCGCGATAGCTTAGATCCCAGGAAACTCTCGTCTCGGTTAAGGTTCAAATGACGTTGGTATAAATCCTGATCCAGAAGCAAACACCAGTTTAGCAGTTCTTCTGGCCTAATGTATATGTTATTACGATTATACCATGACTAAAACTGCATAGAGAGTTTATTTATGAGTGGAATACGCCAATTTGGTCTGGACAAACGCGATTCAAGTCATGTAAATAGAAAGCTCTAGAATAGTGAATACGGGAATACTCTATTTTATAGGCATAAATAAATAAAGTGAGTATTCGTCGAAAGTCATTGCAAAGCTGTATTTCAGATAATTCCATCATCATGGAAGAAGCAAAGGAACTATATGTTGAGTTAATTATAATAGAAAGATAAATTTTAAAATCAGTAAATATGTTTACTAAACCTATTTTAAATCCGTTGTAGGCATGTAAAACGTTGAACGTTTTTTGAATGCACAATAACTTTTCTCTAAATACAAGCCGTGCTAAACTAGCAAACTAATAATTATACGTACTGATTCACCCTATAGCTTGTTATACTAAAATTTTAAAGTGGGGGTTGGAAAGACAGTGCGTGGCCCGCGACCGGCGCCGTCTGGTCGGCTCAGGGTGACTCATTGGGCTCTCCACTCTCCACACCATTGTTTATTCCCCTTTCATTCACTTACGTCTGTTTTACCCCATAATTGATATACGTAAGCGTAATTACTAAAGTAATTTATTTTAGCTTTTTTAATTAATTTCGTTTAGTGCAGTATTTGATGCGATGAGTTCATTCCATGGCGAAGGAGATTAAAATTGGGATTCATTAATCACATCGTTATGTGTTTATATCTGTACCAACAAGCAGATCGTTTCATATCTCATGTTGTAAAAACAAGATGTTGAAAGGCATTATGCAAAATTACAAAAATCAGCCTTTTCAATTTACACACAGGAAAGAGTTTTGTAGAGGTGATGAACGGCTGTTTATGTCATTTGACAGAGGAATTCTTAAAAAATATTTAATTATATATCCGCTACATATCATAAAGAATCATCTACTAAACGGAACTCAATAAAGCTAATAATCTTCATACTTTTGTTACGTGGTTACGTAATGAAATTTAATGTGAATGTGTCCCTCTAACGAGACCGTGGAAATTATTTTCAGTTTTTTAAATACGTATTTTAACATTTTCACATAAATACTTTTATAAGGTTCTGTAGACAGATGACAAAAAAGACGACTTTCGCTGCGTCTACGGAATCTTTTACTTTACGAGAATTGACATACATTGGTCTAAATTTAATTCAATGTAATAATAACATATCTGTCCTGTGTGTTTGTTTAAACATGTACCCCCTGAGTGCCTGTCATAGCCGCGTGACTTGCTCCCCAACTCACCCTCACACCAGAATTAATTAGTTAGTTCCCGTATATGAAAATGTCAATTCTATGTAGCTGTATAACTACTATGCATATTTGCAAAACTTTAGCAACATTGAAAATCCATTAGCCCATAACAACACACCTAGGTATAATATAAGTATATCCGAATTCGCGAGTTTGGAGAAGAAACCATTTCAGTACCTTGTCGTGATTCCGTAGATATGTTTCAGATTTTTTTATTGTGATATAGATTCACATTATACTACAATCTCCCACTGATAAACTAGTTTTTATGGACAGCTACTTAGAAGGTAACTTGTTTATAAGGGACTTCAAAACACCCAGGTTATAACAATAGTATAGTCCTACAGACAGTTTTTACAGTAAGTTGTTGAAAAGACTCTCATACATTCAAAAGTCCAGGTCATATTTATAGGTCAAAAACTATATAATACATTTCATAATTCAAAATCGGGCCTACCTAATTTTAGGGGAATAGATGAGCTTCCAATCACCCTCATCCAAGACGAATTGACAAATTTAACACATCGCAACAACTTACGAAGGTTACATCAAGATATAGATAGACATCCTAAACGGTGCTTACCGCAGGGCCAAAATTCAAATCAAAATTCAAAATTCACATCCAATGGATGGTCATTTGATGTGACGCGATTCTTAAAGTTATAAATATTTTTGAATAAAGCTTCAAGGATAGTTCCACTCTTTTGTGGTGAACTGGTAAACCAACGCTGTGACACTGTATAATTCACAAAGTTATAATAATTCGTTCATAAAGTACTTGTATAGTATTATAGTTTATTATAAATATTGATATTTAAATAGGACAGTACACGAGTACGGTTTAGAGCTAACTACAAATCGTTATCCTATTGCTGATAGCAATCTCTTCCAGCCAACCCTACAATTTACTTTTAAAGTCCATTGATAAGGACTACATGAACTAAATTAGAATAAAGATTATAAAAGAAGATAAAATAAAGATTTATTCACAACATTATGGCAAAAATACGATTAAGACTAAGTAGCTTTTAAAGTACCCGTAATATAAATTTTAATACAGATCCAGCCCATACGGGAGACGATATAGCAGTTGGCGGTTAATGTAAGCAAAGGGTTAAAAGTTCGACCTCAAAATAAAAGCGCGAACCAACACAGACCATCTGGCCTAATAAAAAAGTAATCGAATCGTTTAAAACTTTTTAGATCCGAATTTCACCAAAGCCATTTATCCGGTGTTGAGAGTTTGGGCAAACATTTCCAATGGTGCCAAGGATAACATATAAAAATGATTGTACAAAGAGGTATAGTGATGTATCCGGATTTCTAGTTTATCACGCGTCTTTAATTGTGCTGATTGATTAATTAAAAAACAAAAAAACGAATATTAAAGGAAATCTTAGTACTTTTAAAATGTATCCTTGGTGGTTGTTTCACTATGCTTTTGCCATGTTCGCTAATGAATGTCGTTGGTATCAATTCTTCGTAATTTAATATAATAATATTATGTAGCATACGTGAAATATTTCAATATGAAAGTGAAAATATTTTTTTAATACTGCCTTAATCGATTTGTTAAACAATACATGTTAATTAATAGAACACCAAAGATTATCAAAGAATTTAAATTCGGTTATTTTTACTACACTATGTATTTCAATCACGCACTCTTAGTTTAACTATAAAAATGAATAAATTTTGTGAAAGATTAAGAAAGTAGAAAGAAAAAACATGCTATTTCAACCCCAATCGTTTGGCAAAAGCTGAAAAGAAAGACAGAATTCCTAGCTGTTTAGACCCGTAATAATCTACCTATCTTTATAATGCTCTCATGGCAACAAGATGCGGTTCTTATACATATGTTTATAAACGACTTAAAAAAAACAAGACGCTTTTTTAACTACTTTGGAGGCATGCGAGTGTCGTGTAAAAGATTTGCATACATATACACACTCGCTATACACTCGCGATAGCACATTGTCGTAAGATTGCCACATAATTCAGCATAGTTCACTTCTAGCCACGGCAAAGCAGTTAAATCTATCAACATAATTGTTCGTTTTTAAATATATAAATGGTACCTGTTTTCAAACATTTCTTTTATACACGAAATTTGTGCATTCGGACTAAACTTTTCGCCTTTGTAGTTTAATACTCGCAATTTATTTTAAATGGTTTCATTAATATTTCTCCATGATTTTACGATTAAGGTAAAAAGTATAGGGTAAAACCGGATGAGGTTAGAAAAAATGTACCACATAGAAAGAAGGTAATCGAACAACCACATACTATGGCTATGGTTTAATATCTCGTGGAAACTATGTCTTTTGTACAGTTGTATGTAGCATATACTTTCGATAGATTACAACAAGAAGAAGTATGTTAGAAAGATTAATAATTTACGTAAAATTTTTGGACCCATGTTACATAAACTAGAAGGCCGGATTAAAACTCATGCATGCATCCGTAGTCAGTAGTTCTCATGTCCTTTACGGATAAGATAGTTGAGTATCACCTACACTTGTAGACCCGCGTTTTATAGAAACAATAAGTTAAAAGGGGAGCATATGCCTAACTATGTCTCCTTCCTGTGATTAAAGGAGTAAGCTCAAAAAAAACGGATTGACATCATAATTTGCGTCGTAACAGATGATGATGATGAGGTATACCGAAGACCACGTGATTTGAAGTAGAAAGATGGAAAGCGAATTCTGAGCTCCAAAGAACAAGTAATACAACCACAATGCATTGCTAGGATGATGCTGAGTACAAATTCAGATGTGAGTTTTTGAAGTGCAACTTTTTTAGAATCGTGATTTGAAACTCGATGAAACCAAAAAGCGAAACAGCGAACAGATAAATCTATAGGACTAAGCCTGCGAGAGAATGAGATACGGGTTTTACATTGTGCAGCACAGATTAGAGAGTCAAGAAAACTATTGGTTAAACATAGGTCCAAATTGGACCAAAATAAAAGTGATAATAATATTTTTTAGACTAAAACAGTGAAAAATTTGAAGTAATACTTGAGAAGTTTATTTTAAATTATAATATAATATATTAATAAAAGTTAGGTAAACTTCTAGGCGCTAAGAACCTCAGCCCGAAGGCCCAGCTTGCCATACACAACGCGGTGCCTACGCTCACGTATGGAAGCGATAGTTGGGTATGGAACAGAGAGCATGAAAGTAGAGTAAAGGCGGTCGAGATGCGAGCACTGCGCAAAATCTGCGGAGTGACGCTCGCGGACCGCGTTCGTAATACCGAAGTAAGAAAGAGAGTTGGTCTGAAAGAGAGTGTCGGGGTGAAGGTAAGGAAAGGAATGCTCCGGTGGTTCGGGCATGTGGAAAGATTGTATGATGAAAGAATGACTAAACAGATATACAATACAAAAGTGGATGGATGCAGAAGTCGCGGAAGGCCACAACCAAATTGATCGTGAACTAGCAGAAGGTGATGTCAGGAGCCTTAAAAACAGACGTGCGTGCATGACAAGAGCTATGAATGTCAAAGAGGCAAGTGAGGTGTGTAAGAATAAGCCTGAATGGCGCTCTGTTGTTCGTGCCTACCCCTCAAGGGACCTGGCGTGAAGTTATGTATGTATGAATGTATGTAATAAAAGTTAGAGAAGAATTATCTGTCAGTTTATTCTCTGAAGTTCTCTTCTACTGTGTGTTAACTGCATACACAAACATTTTGTTTTTATTTCTACAGTAGCGTAATTAAAAAGTTTGCCAGTTTTCTAATTGATTCTTTAAACATTCCGCGAGCACATGTCTTGTTACCTTTTCAAACTATGTCACAGAACCGACTGTTCCACGGAAAATTTAGTTTCACTGTTTCACAATAAAGTATAAAATTACTTAGATGAAAGTTGTTTGATTTTTTATCTTGTCTAAGAAATTTTTTTAAACATTTAACATCTTTTTATTAGTTTAAATATTTATGTTAAGCTTAGTGATTGTATCCTCTTTGTTTCTTATTGTTAATTTGAGCATCGAAAGAAAATTTTCTTTTTTCACGTTTCTATCTATACATACAAATAAATGAAATTAAGTGTCAGTTTGTAACGCCATTATAACAGCTGCTTACTAAATGCATATGAAAATATATACGGTAACTATATAAAAAAATGTGTGCACATATTAGAAATTAGGGACACATATTAGAAGTGAAACTTCAACGGACAAGTTGAAAAACGAATCGCAACGGACAAGTGGAAAAACGAATGGCAACGGATAAGTTGAAAAATGAATCGCAACGGCAGGTTTTCAAATTGGACAAGTAGTACATTAACAATCTGCCCGTAACACTTCAAGTTAAAATTTTGTTGCGATTCATTTTGTCACTTGTCAGTTGAAGTTTTTCCACTTGTACGTTGCGATTCGTTTTCCGCTTGTCCGTTGCGATTCATTTTTCCATTTATCCGTTGCCATTCGTTTTTCCACTTGTCCGTTGTGATTCGTTTTTCAACTTGTCCGTTGAAGTTTCACTTCTAATATGTGTCCCAGCACACATTTAGATTTTTGCAGGTTTACTGCAAATTATAATTTGGTTAGGTTAGGTAAATTTTAATGAATGCAGTTTTAATTTAAACATATTTTATTTTATCAAATAAAAAACTGAATTCGATCCGGAACCAAAAAAACATTCATAGTCTACTCTAAAATTATACACATACAACGGAACATTAACAAATACGCATCTTTCGTCATCAACTTCATTCGGACATCAAATTATGTTAACAGAAAAATGTTTCCAAAAAAATAACTCAATAAAATTTCGTTTGCTCATGTTTTGATGAAGAGGCTCCGAAACTACTGAACCGATTTGAAAAATTCTTTCACTGTTGGCAAGCTACACTATTCCCGGGTGACATAGAGTATATTATATTTACAAATAAATTAGGGGTCCTTACTAAAACTCCAATAATGTAACCCAAGGTGTAAAAAAATACCTAAAATCGCGTGCGCTGCGAAAACTATTAATGATAGAATAAAATAATGTACTATGACTTTGCAGAACACATCATTATTTACAAAAAGTGTCGCGACACTATGTATCTAACTATTATAATTATGCCACAATAAGTGTTCTTTTATTTTAAAATTTTAATTAAAATGCCGCCGCTAGAAAATGCTCTTTATTTGTATCTTGGTATTAATACTTATCAAAATAAATTACTTCATATTCAAGACTGCTTCAATACCTTTATATAACTTTTTGAATTATTCAATTTGGACATTCCATTCGAAAGATATCACGAGTTTAAAAATGTAAGAATTAGTGACGGTGACCACGTGACTGTGACACCTTTTCGTGAGCGAAAAATCGTAAGACCCCCTCTATATAGAAGTTTCACTTCAAAAAAATTGTCTGTCTGGATGTTCCGGCCAATCTCTGAAACGGCTGGACCGATTTTGACGGGACTTTCACTGGCAGACAGCTGATATTATAAGTAGTAACTTAGGCTACGTTTTTTAGGATTCCAAAAATTCCACGCTGACGATATTGAGGGCACAGCTAGTATTTTATAAAAGTAACATTTATTAAACGTTGCCAGTACTGTTTCTTGTACTCGCGCAAGCAAAAGTTGACTTTAAGGTGACGAACATTTTACTTCCGTGAATGTACCTACATCCCACATATTATTTTATTTGTATCCCGGTCGGATTACAGATAAAATAAAAGCGTAAGCGAGATTAGTCGAATTAAAGCTATAGCGCTCGTATCGGCACATAGGAGCCCTTTTGAAGGTATTTCCCAAAAGGCAAGTAAATCACGTATCGCATGGTTACGTTTGTAACAAAGAGTTGTTTGCGTTGTTTCAAAAATATTTGTGGGAGAACTGAAACAAAGCTAATAAAAATAATAAGAGATATATTTTAGTTATCTTGTTGTACAATTTATTTATGTATTTGTTCAATATCTGTTTGTTCAGTTTTGTTTTTAGAAAAACATGCTCCTGGTTGATATTTATTGTAAATAACATTGAAAATAGTACTTTAATGGCTTTCTGTATTTTTTCATTAATATTAAAAATGCAAAGGTGAGTTTGTTTGTTCATTTGACTACTCAACCGATCATCAGGATATTTTGCATACACATTGTTAGGGGTACAGAAAACGACATAAGACACTTTAAATTCGGAAAAAAAGTCTTCCTGAAGGGCAGAAAAAGGCAAATAGGTGCTGTATTTGCACTTTTTGACGCCGCTGTTTACTAATAAACACGTCGCCATGGCCACTTGTTATAATGCATTACTTTAAATTCAAATTTTGCAATAACAGGTTGTATGGCAACGTATTTATTTAGGGTGGGCTTATTACTCGACGCAAACGAAGTTTAGCTATATAAAAAAAGGTTATAAGATGAGGAGAAACTTAGAAGATACCAAGACATAAAAACAAATAACATGAGAGACTAGGTTTTTAAAATTAGTGAATATGGGTGCAAATTTTATTGGGGGAATTCAGCCGACACGCAGACGGCCCACTTAATGGTAAGCGGTTACCACCGCCTATGGACTTTGCAACACCAAAGGTGCTACAAATGCACTGCTGCTCTCCTAAGGGAGACTGGACCCTGGTCACTAATGCCGGAACACAACTCAAGGTTGTTGTGGAGACATACTTTAGACCAGGAGTGGTAGCTATCCAGTCGGGCAAATGTACTACCACCTGGCTGTGGGTTGTTTTGTCGCCTCTTACGACAGGCCGCCCGGCCGCAGGAAATTGTATTCTTTCTCCGTTCCTGCACGGACAAAAAAAATCTCTAATTTGTTAGTACCTATTCCATTAGCGATGAATAGATTAATTATAAAGGTTTACTTTTTCATAACCATCATCAGAGCACTAAATCCCGGTAGCGAAGGTAGCGTTCGCTTCGAAGTTTCCTTTTTTAGTGTGCAATTTACGTTTATTATGTGCCGTAACAGCTACATATATAAATGCTATTTAATATGCATCGCGTAAAAAGGAGACAACATAACTATATACTGACATTTATGTTGCTTTGAAATATATGTTATATGATATAATTGGAATCTTCACCATTGCTCTTTAAAAGTTTAAATCTCGAGGTCAGCCACCTTCAGTTTCATTGTAAAAGAATCGAAAGTTCAAAATTAAAATAACGAGAACCATTCATTAAGGCATGTAAATTAATATTGTGCTGCGTAGTGTGGGTAAAGCCGTTTATTAAAATTAAACTCGGCCTGGCGAGGAACTAGGAAGATTAATGATCCCTTGAATACTGAGTTATGTAAAGAGCAAATAGAGTGGGACTCCACTCGAAGCGCACTGGCATCATTCCAAAATCACTTATCTTTCTGCATATTGTTAACAAGAAATTCAAATAACAATAACTATTGATTATAATTATGAATTGGTTTCTTTTATCCCAAAATTGGTTAAATTTCTTCTAATATCTATTTGCCGAAATTCAATCACAACAAAAATAAAACGATGGTTTAGCTTTAATACGTAAATAATCCTTTGATTGTATATATAGGGATATATTTATAATATGAGAACTGTTATGAAAGTACAAACATGTATTAGGTAAACTTTAATATGCAAATTGAATGTAAATGAATGAATGTTTATTTGTAGAAATACAAATAACCTTTGTAGATTACACACACACAAAACTAATTTGAAATTTAATTTCTAAAATTAGTTCTGATTAATACTGTATTAAATTATGTGACGTTATTAAAAAAATCAGTTTAATCCATATGCATATTATACTTTCTTATTTTTCTCACTTTAAGGTATTAAATATAAACTGCTTTTCATAAACTTTTTTACAATACATAGATGCCACCAAATCAAGACCAGGATAATTTAATGTCGACAAAGTTACAGTTCCCTAGGGTACTAAACAAAAGATTGAACGTGCGTCGCCGCCTAAATACCTGAATGCATGATAGTTATAATCACGGAATAGTTTACTTCACCGATCTTTTCTCACGGGAGTCCCAATGCCTCCTCGCAGACTGTCTGTGACCGCCTGCAGGGGAGACGTGCAATCCACATTAACAACTTGTTTCGAGACAAGTTGGTTAGTGTGCGCGAGATTCAAGTTATATTGTTCCCAATAGAGTACAGAAAATAGGAAACAAACAATAAAAATAGTTCCGTCGCGTCGGCCGGGGACGAATTCCGACCAAAATTACGTGAGCAAATTAGACATTCCGGGACAATGCTGTCGGAATAATTGAAGACCCACAACCGCTCGTTTGTCGAAAGGAGAATGCGTCTTGGCGCATTCGTACGTTTCACCGGCTCCTTTAATACCATCCATCCTATTACAGATCCGTTTTGATCAGATAGTAACTAATAATCCATAAGAAAATTGAATTAACTAAATACCAAAATTTAATTAACTAATTACCAAAACTGCTATTTATACAAAGCGTAATGACAAATTAGTTTCAGAATTTGTGTCTGTGTTTATCTACTGAGTTTTCCGAAAAGGTTCAATTGATTGGCATAAAACTTAGAAATCAAAACAGGAATTTTATTTTAAACTCACTTATTATTTCATTTAGATCATAAGACATAAATAAAGTCCAGGTTCCGGCCATGGAAGCGGCAGGCACTAACTATGTAGTTATCAATAAATTAGATTTTATAATCAGATAAAACAATATATTTCTTACTTAATGTGACAGAAATAATATTATCCCATAATTGTGTTTATTTTTAATACAGCAAAATTGCTAAGTGCTTGTATAGGTTTTTCAGGAAGCAAGCTTTTGAAAAGCAATCTCATAAATAACGCTATACAGTGGTCGTAAATGTGATTTCCTGGTCAAATTTCAGATACTAAATAGGCTAAGTGGTACGGTCAAGGCTAATATACACCTGCAATAGAAGTATCATAAAAATACACATAAATCCAGATAAGCGCTAGTTTATTGCTTCGTAAAAATATTAATATTGATAGCCAGAGCTTATGTTGTAATATAATTACTAGTGACCGGTTTATTTCATGATTTCAAAGCAACGAAAAAAAAAGCTGATTGCTTAATTAAAGTTTACATATAAAGTAATGCGAATATTAAACATAATAGCTCTGTATCCATTCTGTAGCTATGTAATTCTTCAAAATTATGTAGATGAATACGTTATACGACGCGTAAGGTAGACAAAACTGTTTAGTCACACTACAAACTACAAAGCACGCGTCAGTCAAAATGGTTTTGGATATTAATTGGCATAGAGAACAAATTGATAAGTATACTATAGTTAAGCCGTGTAAGTTTTATATAAATACTAACGAACTAACTTTGTAACACGTAACACCATAATTAGCTTATTTGTTTACAAACGTAACACATCACAATGTTAGTTTTGTATAACTTTTTTTTACCTAGAAATTGAGGTATAATCGAAAAATATAAACATAAATCGTAATTAAGTTATGCACATTTTCGTTTTAAAAATAAAAAAGACAACGTGGAATATATTTTTAAAAATAATAACTCTTTTTTTTAATCGAT
The DNA here is from genome assembly GCA_949752895.1 of Dendrolimus pini. NCBI lineage: Eukaryota > Metazoa > Arthropoda > Insecta > Lepidoptera > Lasiocampidae > Dendrolimus > Dendrolimus pini. Next base: position 11,591,581 of record OX457126.1, read on the forward strand.
TCGGTAATGTGTGACTTACTATATCGATTCCAATTTTATTATCATCGACAGTTCACGAAACTAATGAAATCAGTAAGATAGATGTCAAAAGGCAAGGCCTAGCTGCCAATCCATAAACCTAAATAAAATAAATAAGATGACAAAAGGAGTTTTGGCGGGAACTGAAAGGAGATGTTGTGCTGTGCAGTTTTATTATCAAAAAAGGTGTAAAATAACTCTAAATTGAACAATAGTTGTAGGATATTGATAGTTTTTGAGTATTAATTATATGTTTTTGTAAGAAATGTGAACTGTATAGTCAAATGTGGCCTTTTGAGTTGTCACAAGAACTCTGTTGAATAGCTTCAGTTGATAAACTACAGTTCAGCTGAGCTATACATAGGCTTAAGAAAATGAAGAAACTATATTGTAATCTAAGATCTGGCTTAAAGGCCTAGCTGCCAAGCCATGAACCTAAAAAAATAAAAATAGATGCTAAAAGTTATTACTTAGTTAGTTATTACTATTAACCACAACACATATTATTAAATCGCGCATATTTTTTCCGGTGTTTCCTGTATAAATTTATTCGGTCCCAGAAGTGACACAAGCTAGATTTTTATATTACAAAATGTATCACTGCTAATACGAATGCTATATTCGCATCCTTGCAGTGAGATTCGGCAAACATTGGATAATACATCAGTCTATAAACAGGAAGCGTCTGTGTATTGATTCATGCAGAGTAACGGTATTTTTGGGCTACATAAGTAATTTAGTCGGGATTCGTAGCAATTCATACGCGTTAAGCTTCACGTCCGCGGCGATATTTCACAATTTTTCCGCCTTCGGGTCTGTGTATCCGGCACGCATGATCGCCCATAATGAGGACTATCTGATAGTCGAGCCCGCGCCTTTCTTGACGCTCGCTCCCTACGCTTCTCACATCAATAACAATCCTCGCAGATCCTCCGCAGTCCGCAAAAGCCACGGCGACAATTTGTCCCGGACTTTACTCAACTGTATATTCCGCGAAGAATTTTCTTGGCCGGATTCTGAATACTTAGCTTACAGCTTTGTATCCGTTTTTATTGGGTACATATCTTTTGTATTTTAAGCAGCTTTAAAACATTTCATTACTCTGCAGGAAAATGTTAACAAAGTTAGAGATATATGTATATTTCTCTTGGTTTTGGAACACAAGTATTATAGGGCATCGAATAATTTAAAATTCTGTCTATACATTTTATAGTGGTATGAATATTGCTGTCTGTGTAGCCTCTGTCCTCTGGTCGCCGCCGAGTCGGTCGGCAGCCCGCGAGGCTCACGAGTTTAGGTCACGACTCCACTCCAAATCTAAAATTGATTACGCACAAAAAAGAACACTCAACTCGACACAGATCGGTACCTGCAAAAACAAACCCACTCGCAATAAAATATAATTTATTCAACATTATTATTCCGTTCGCGTCTAAATATGATTTTCAAAGGACCACGCGTAAAACAATCACAGATACTGCGTAAAAAACTGAGAATAATTAATGGGTAATTGGCGTATAACACGTGTATAATTAAGTGAAAATTTATTTCTTGTCATTTAGGAGTGAAAATTAATATTTATAGACGATAATTATGACACTTAGGCCCGTATTCTAATTATAACCGTTTTAAATTGTAAAGCCTTATAGAATCGAATAAGCGTTACAAAGCGGCAAGATATTTAACAATGAAAATTTTCCATTTCATGCTACTATTTGGACATGAGCATGTTCTAGAATACGGACCTATTATAATAATACAATATAAATAACTAGTTATTTGTCTATTGCTGTCTTATTCCAGCTCTTAAATTCTCTATTAATTGGAAAAAATATGTATTTGATTAAAATCTAAAAATAAAACACGCTATTTCAATGCTTTTGCAATTAATTTCTTACGGTTATATACAGTTTCTACTGATTTAGCTTCTTCTGTCTTTCTTTCTTCTTTCTTTGCTATTATATCGTGATTTTATGCAGGCAAGAATTATAATTTTAATGCGGAAAGAATGTAGTAGTAGTAATAATCAATTATGTTCAATATCTAATTTTATTAAGCTCTGTTTCCGCCTGCACAAATCGTGGTAAATTCAATCTACTACCGCAATTATGACGGCAGAAATAATTACATAATTCTAACTTAACGGAATTGAGCATTGTTCTAGTAACGAAGATTTCGGCATGAAGAAATTTTACACTGAAATACTGAATTAGTTACCATCAATAACTCAATGTCTAAAGTATATTATTATTTATTTTATTTACTTTTTACTTATTCTTGGAATGTTTCGTATTATTTATTGTCTTCACCGCTGTTGTCTTAATATTTTCCTAAGTTTAGGGGGTTGCCTGGAAAAGATCGCTTTAAGAACGTAGTTTTAATATTGGTTATTTAACATAAAATATACTTATAAATACACGTATTCGAAAAAGAAGGTGAAAATTGAAGTCAACTCGATTAAAATATATTTTAAAAAATCAGCACACAAACACACCGATTGTATATCCCCAAATTAAGCAAGTTACGCTTGTGTTACGGGTAATATACAACGGACCACTGTGAGGCCGATTACAGACACCCAAACCATAGTAAATAACGGAGAAAATTCGTTTCCGAAATCTACCATACCAGGAATCGAATCCAGAGCCTTGGCTTTGCAGTGAGGTAAGCCGGCAAAGACTTAGCCCGCTCAACAACAGAGGCCGCCAATGATTCAATGGTTGTACTCCAAATCATCAAATTAAGAACAGAAGCCGTCTCAAAATTATTAAAATAACCATATTTCATCTGATTCCTGTGGAGTGGGTTCGAATTCTGTCCTGGGAAGATATTTTTTTGACCTAATGTACATATTTGTACAATCATTATGTGCTGACGGCAATGAAATAGATCGTGATGAAACCTATACATCAATATAACCAATATGTGAAACCGGACAATGCGCCTTGGACAGTGTAGCGAGTATGCCGTCCGCTCCTTACAATTGGGAGGCCCAGGTCCAGTATTAGCATGTTTAAGGAGTAACATTATTATTATATAAATATATATGTACGCATCGTACAACACTGTGTCATTTAGTAGATGTATCATTAGTATACAATCATCATTATTCTCAGACCATCACGCCGCTAATAGTCAGTTGGTTTAGCCATTTTATCCGCATCTCTGGCGACCACCATGAGGCTAATGTAATTAGTTCATTACTTTGTCCCGGGGCGCTCCTCCTCCGCTTTGTGTATATCCGCAGATTTATGCACAGCTCTCTGTTTGACTACGACCGTGAATGTGAAATGGCGTTTTTTATTCCCTTTTATAAATTGTTGAAACGCAGTTAACAAGGTAAAATTCATTAAAATTAAAGTAGTTTTCGGCAAGTAATATTTATATTCTTAACACGAGTTCTTGTCATCTTTATTAGATTCTTTCAATATATTAGATAGATAGAGATCTCACGTGGTCAAAGGACTGATCTGTACTTTGGGTGACCTATTGCTATTTAACATGGTTTTTGCCTCATGAATTTTTTGGACAAGAACGAAACCCTTACAAATTCGTCAAGTTGATTTGTATTTGTATGTCAGTCATTTTTCTCAAGAACTGGATTTATAATATATACACCTACAACATGGTCGTACTTTAATAGGAAAGTGAGACTTCAACGGCATATTGCAATATTATAGTAATTCTAGAGTTTGCCTCGCTGCTACGCCGCGTATCAAACCATAGGCAGAGTAGCTTTATTTAACATACATAAAAACTTAATTCGGTTTTTACGTATATAAAAAACGTATATTAATTTAAGTCTATATAACTTAGACAACTGCCCAGCAAAATATGGAGGTTAGTCGAAGCCAACTATAGTAGAATTATTTTGTGCGTGCAGTTTGGGTCATAAATCAAACTCGGCCTCAGCCCGGCTAGGGCGGTGAGCATGTTGCGCGGGCGCAACGCCATTATCGATAAAAACTCAGTCTTATCAAAGAAAGATTATCATTCTTATAAAAATCATTATTATCTTTTTTATATTTATTTTTAATATAACTTGTTACATTCTTAACTTTTGTACTTATAGTTTTTTAATACATAGATACCTAATTAATAATTTATTTTAAATCATTATTATTCTTATTTTAATACATACATTGTTTTATCTATTTTTTTTCTTTCATTTTTATCACTAACCCACAAAATGACAAAACCAAATACACTATCGATAACGCTTATCGACAACAATAATGCGCAATCACTATGCCCGCCCATAAGGCCCGTGAGTGGAAGAGAGAGCGAAATACTCCGATTATTTATGACTCAAACTGCACGGACAAAATAATTCTACTATAGTTGTTTTTTTAATAGCTTCAATGTACAGATAAATATGGCATGTTCAGAATGTTATAATATTATAGATGTTGCTACCCACAGGTATTGTTAAATTGCAATAAAACTGAAACTTAGGGGTGACCCTCGTTCATGCAACTGAGGAATTAAAAGCATAAAAAGTGTGTTCCCCACCCGTTTAACCCTTGAAAATTAACTTTTGAAATAATAAAATCAAGTAGAGTTTAAAACAATTCTTTCAACGAAAAATAATTTAAACTGAGTAGTTTTGACATAATAATCGTGTATTTTTTATTAAATGTATTTTAGTATTGTGTACCCAAAATAAGCAACCAGTGGACGCTAGTTTTTCTCTACGGAGAGCTTTCTTATGCATGTATATACTTGAGATTCACACGACGTGAGATTGTATAAATATTATTTTTATTAAAATATCTTTTCTAAACATCCTTTCAAGGTAAACGAACTCGCCTTGGGAACTCAAGCGATGAAGATGAGGTTTTGCCGTTCTATATGATTCGTCAACCAAACCTTGACAAATGAAGTCGGCGGACCTTGAATTATTATAGTTATATTGTTACGAAATCCAGAAAAACAAACCACAAAAAGAAAACAGTTCACAAATTCACGTTGTTATTGTCTAGATAAATAATGAAAAAAACGTATTGGAATAAACAGTGATTTATAACTACGAGTTCAAGTTTCGTGGTTAAATACAGGTTTTTGTGTGCTCGAAAGCTGGTTAGTCCCGTTAATAAATAGAGAATGCTAATGAAGTGCCACCTGTTCCGATCGTGAGATACTAAATGTTCCATCAATGAGGTACCGTAGCTTACGTAACCAGCATGAAAGAAGAACACTAGGAGGAACAATTGCCAAATAAAAACATTACTCTTAATTATTATTCCTAATCCTATGGATAGTGTCATATGATATTCTTCTCCCGCTTTTTGACGTTTTATTTAACACAAAAATCATTAAAAGGCAACTAAATATGACTTTCAACTTTTCCAAGTTATATTTTTACCGAACGATTGTAATTGGCTAGACATATGGCTATGCAAGAAATTCTAATATTATGTACATAAAAAACAGGCATTAAAATACCATCTTATCATATTACTTTTAAAGTAAAATTAGACTCGAAAAATATATACCAAATAAAATAAAATTATAATATTCTCGGTCAGCTGGAAACGTTCCCAAAACGCTGGCCGCATTCCTTCGCTGAACGGCAACGCTAATACGCTACCCTTATAGGGGGGCAATACAGGGGCAGCCCTTTGGTCACGTGAGACTTCTATCAAACGTCTTGATAGTCAATAAACTTCGGGACTTTTCAAACTATCATGATAGAAACAATTTTAATAACTGTTTAAATAATCATATTCAACACGCTCGCGTTTCACTTGTAATAAATATATCGGGCCGCGAAGTTTTGTTAAATTATAAAAGCTGTCTCGGTTAATCTACCATACGCCTAGTGTTTTTCTTCCCTAGCAATAAGCCATTTTTACCAAAGTCCATTTCAATTACCGTAAGGAATGTATAATTACGTATTATAATTTCTATCCGTGACTTAAAAGCACTATTAAACAGATTAAATATTAGCTTAGAATAAATTTACCCGTTCAGCCCCTAGCCAATTGGCGTTTATTGTTTTGTTTGGGTCGATCATGTCACGATGCTGGTGGCTAAGCTCGTCAGCTAAGCGTCCACGCCACTCAGCATCGAGAATCGAGCAAAACCGGACTCACGATGACAGCCAATTAGCCATGCCCCGTGCAACCTATACACCCTCAACAATCGTCAACCCATTTATCTTTATTCGATGGAATCACGCGGCTGACGCACTTGAGCCCTGTGAGCGGATATGATACGAATCGGGACTCCAACACACACTGCTTGCTTGTGCCTTGCGGTTAACTTTTCTTATATGGAAACGTTTAGTTGTTCGGATTGAAATAATTTTATAAAGAAAACATTATTAGAAATAGTTTCTGGTACTTAGAAAAAAAACGATTTTAAACTATCCCTCGCTAAGGTGATATCGTTCAAACTATAATGAAATCCTACTGTATGTAGGTATTGTATATAGGCCGTTGTATGTACGTACTGTATGTACTGTATATAGGCAGTTTTTGATAAGTGTGGTGACATTTATCAAAAACGGCTTCATTTCGATGTCCAGGGCTACTAGCGAATCCTTGCAACTTAGAATATGACAATATGTATTTATTTTTTAAGTAATGATCGTAAAATCTGCTAAATGGTACTATCTGGTGTGTAGTTATGTAGTCACGACTAAGATGCGATACTTTTAACCGAAATTAACATCATCCCAGGAAAATTGACTAAGCTCTTTATAACGAAATTAAGTTTTAACATAAAGTACAATGATTAAAAACCACATCATTGAGATGAGACGCTAGTCCGTTAGCTTATGAGCTCCCACGATTTACTTCTACGTATCGATACCCATTTCTCAGTAAAATAAAATTTGAGAAATGTAGAACAACCCGATTAGCTGAGAAGGCTGAGTAATACCTGTTTTTGGCTGGGTATACCACCCATCTCTTGCAATATAGGATCACCCATATAACTCGCACCATAATAACATAACAATTAGCTATTTATTAGACTAAAATCGATCCCCAATCATATTAGTGATATGTAAGCGATGATATGTAACTCATTTCATTAAATTATACCAAGGACACGAAATATGCCATTGTACATGAGACAGTGAGACAGTCCAGACTATCTACTATTCTAAGAATAATCTGTTAGCGCCGGCCATGAGTCAAGCGTCTTCGTGACTCACCGTTCTACATCACACTCGATTGTTTTCAGATAATTTAATCTTTTAGTGATCGTCTTAAGTCTATTCACGTACAATGCAATTCTTCTGTTTTATCGATTGAAGAGCAGACCGGCTCCAGTAACGAATGTATTATAATAGACTGCAGACATCATTCATTGGAAGATATGATTGCCTGTATAATGCATTCCCGTTTAAATTGATTTCAGTAAGATAACATTTTTTTTTTAATAATTTATCAGATTAATTATATAGATAGCCTTAGATCTATATCGCTTTTTATCGACAAGGAAAAATCCGTTTACGGACTTGTTACTGTGTGGAGATCACTGTGAGGCCGTGTGGAACTGGCCGGCCTGGGCCAAGCGTGGTGGAGGTAAGTTGTCTGTAAACGGAATACCCACTAAAATTCCCCGTTATTACATCCATTCGCCTATAGCCAGGGCCGCAAAAAATGGCCATCAGCGACTGTGCGTAGTCCCTGGTAAGCCATCAACGTCTTTTGACTTACCTATAACACAAGTATCTATTTAGTTAGTTAGTATATGTACATTGTATGACTTGTTTATAGATTTAGAAAATAATAATTATTAATAATTGCTCGTATACTTAACAGAGAAAGAAGCACGAATATCCATAAATAGTAGCAATATCAAGCGTAATTGAAATATGTATACTTACACATTACTATATTTAAACTTGGTATAACTTTGCTTGTTATCGTATAAAGACCGAAGACGTAAATCAAATTAGGCACTTGAAGTTTGTTACAGACATCTGTACTTCCATATACTATTAGAAAAATTATAAAAGTTTGCTTAGTTTGTTTGTTTATCCTCATCATTTATCGGCATAAAAAGTATCATAGATTACGCCCCGGGATATAAACTAGCTCTATGTTCAATTTCATTCAAATCCGTTCAGTAGTTTTCACGTGATGCTTTAATAGACAGACAGACAGAAAGACGAACAGACAGACAGACCAAAATACTAAGAAATCCATTTTCGGAATCTCCTGGTTCGAATTATCGCCCTTATTAATCACATTTTTAAACGCATTGTACAAATAGAAACCATTTACAGATATATTATAGTATAAATAAACAAGAGTTGATTTGAGATAGGGATACTGCTGAAGAAATTCTTGCGTCGGTTCTTCTCTCCAAGACCAACATGTTGCGAAGCAGTGGGTAATTAGATTAGGCTGCCATCGAGTAAATAATAACCATTAACTAAAATTAAAACTAAATAATTAAAATGAACAAGGTGACGGTAGGCTACATAAAACTTTAACAATACTCGTTGACATTTGATATCTTTGTCTTCTGTGATCACGGCTTCTGAAAAGTGGCCGGAACGTCGGAATAATAAAATTCAAATCAAGTAGCGCACTTAAACCGTTAAAACGTATTTTTATTACGTGTACCAGTCGCGAAAACTTAGTAAAATATTATACGTACTATTCTTGCTTTCAATTTTTTATATTGTAAAAGTTCTTAGTAATCATCTATTTTCATATGTGTCTAGCTATAAAAACTAGCAATGACAATGAAATTTCCTTTTCCACAATCAAACAACATAAAAGTGATTTCTAAAAGCTTTCGATAATAATGTTTTAAACTACTTCTAAACACAGATGTTAGCATTATCGATTGAATATTGATTTAATATTATAATTCAGTGCTTTTGAATTTATTTAATTATTATATTTTAGAATTAAATAATTTCGTGTCTCTTCTTCTAAACGTTGTGAAACTCTGTACATTGAGCAGGAAGCAGATATAATTCTTCTTCACTGTAACTTAGTTTGTATTCAAAGTTTTGAATTTTATGTTTGTACACAAGTTACATAATTATGTTATATATCACATTATTTGCAAGGACTTGTTTGCTCTCCTCACCTGGGTGTATGAATATAAACAGCGAAATACAGAAACTTAGGTTAAACAAGATCCCTAACACTTAAAGGGGTACGTTGAGAGATATTGCGAATTCGACCACAGCCAAAATTAGTTTTGAAGCTTCGCAGCTTGAAACTTACCTACATGTTTGTAACTTTATATTAAACTTCATAATAAAAAAGGTGAAAACGATATTAAGAAAAACGCAGGTGTATAAAAAAAACGCGTGCGTCTCGGGACGCCTGACAGAAGTGCAAACTTACGCTGTTGCCAACAATCTAATCTTAGTTGAACTAGCACTGTAGGTTAGAGTGAGAGAGGAGGAGCCAGCCTACCGCTGCCGTATGCGTGAGAGAAAGGGAAGCCAGACGGACTGGCGCCGTAACGCATTACGTAACGAAGCGTTTTTCCCTCCCATAAGAAGTTATCACTTCCAAAATAACAGGACGCCACGGACTTATAAAAGAAGTAAAGTGCTTCTAAGACACAAACGTTTGATATTCTAAGCCCCTTGGAAATAATGTATGAATATAAACAATGTATATTAGTTTAGCTTATAAGTATTTATACTTTTGTTATTATCCTTAGGGAGACGATTTTTCAATCGCCAGTTAAATATTAATCATAGAATAAAGTATAACATGGTAAAATTAAAAATATCACTTGCATGAAAAAAACAGTTGAATAGTTTCACTTTTGAATTTACTCATGTTAAAATTATTCGACTGATTACTTTTATCTGACGCAATGAACAATCGGCCCTTATGTGCTATTTATAATAATGGTGAAAGGATTTATTTCCTAATTTGGGCTCCCGGCTTTTCCACCTATAGTTAACATTTTTGTCCCGCTTTATTGGTATGGTTTGTGGAAAGGAAAATAAATAAAAATAAATAGCTTATAGAATAATTATAGAATATTAATTCTCCAAACAAACACGAATTGTTACGATTATGGCACGTTCTTTTCATTAATCTTTATACATACACGTTTCTTTGAAGTACTTTTTACCTGATCTTTCTTCAAAATGTTTACGATGTACTTGTAATACGCCGTAGTCTACAGTGACCAGCTCTACTATCCAAACTGCTGTCATACACTTGTTTAGTCAGTCTTCTATCAGTCACTCTTTCTATATAACTTATAGAACTATATAACTTATAGAACTATATAACTTATAGAACTATATAACTTATAGAACTATATAACTTTCTTATATTAAGTAAATCGTCTTTAATACACATTATCGTATCTTTAAATACTAAAAAACCGCAAACTCTTGTTCTAGACAGCATAGTCAGCAATGATCCCTTGTTCTGTCTCCGCATTATACGCCATAAATTATCGTTCCCAATCCACAACTTGCATGAAAACTCAGTTACCATCACGTTGACGATATTATTTGTAATCTAACCTTTTGACATTTAACTAAGTAGAACCGTGAGTGCAATAAAGCTTAAAAGCATCAGTGATGTAACACTGCAAATGTAATCAATAGAATCATCTTCAGATTTATTCAATGCTGTAGTTTATTTACACTTATGTTCAATAACAATTTAAGTTAAATAGGGTGATATTTTTTTAATCACTACAATAAATAATTAATCAAATAAAAGATACACACACTTTAAGCAAACCATCGGCCTTATTACTTATAGTCTTCTCTTTCAGTAAATCTAACTTAGAGCCTTATAGGTCATTGTAAGTTAATTTGACGATGCGAACACATTTTTAAGTAAACTAATGTTTATTATAACACAAAGTGATTGAATTTTGGATATTAATCTATATAACCAATTAAGATCATGACTTAATCGTAAGGAAACCATAACATGTTTAAAAACATTGTTCTGAAATTCAGAGGAACTGATACTCCTAGAATTTGAAATATTACCTACTTACGTAGGTGATCTCTAGACTTAGAAATGTCTGAAACAAAGTAATATATGCACTATATAATATCTATGTCCTAGAATAAGTCACAAAATATCATGTACCTATTACATTAGATATTATACGTATACCTAATAAAATGTATATAATAAGTACGTAGTGTTGAAAACGAGTTCTAGCAAAAAAAGCAATAATTGACTTAGTTGTTATTCAAACAGCCTACTTGTTTGAATTTTATAAACTTATTACGTAAACATTAGCATACATTAGCGTTGACTTTGTGAGATATTCACATACTGAAAAGTAATTTTCTCGTGTTAAGTCTCAAAGCCGTAGGCCGGAAATTATAAAATAAGTAGGGGTTGGCACCGTGCTCCTTACAAGTTAAAAGATCCTGCTTATATTCTTTAACAAAAATTCTATAAATAAAAATAATATTATGTGAATACTTCGAAAAGTCTTATTATACAATAAAGGCAGATTTTTTGAAGTTTCTGAATTATTGAAAGACCGCTTTTACTAATGACTAAATTTTATATAAAACTAGGATATGCCCACAACTTCGTCCACACGTGAATTAAAATTCCCGCGGGATTCCAGGGACACAAAATACAGGAGCATTTAATAAAGACTGTAAGCTATGGTTCTTGTAAAAACTCTCTCGAAATAGGCAAATTTTTATGCACGCGCTCCCGAGATCCCTCGGGATTCCCGGAATAAAAATATCACACATTTTATTGCATAAAATTTGCTATCGATAAAAGAAAATAAATAGAAATTAAAGCTTGCATCCGCGACCGGAGTCACTTGCTATCTAGTGGATTGTCTGCCCTTTGGCTTACAAGCAAATACAAACAGTATATGAAGAAACTCAATGATAATAAGAAAAATGTTACTCTCTTAAATGATAAAGAATCCAATTGTCGAATAATGATTTTTCGGTTATCGTTGCGAGAACGATAGAGTTAGCTGGCACATGGCGAGGGCGAGGGGGCAAATAACAAATGGAGTTGGTCCCGCGGGAACGTACAGAATGAATACCCGCGTCACAGCTACGCTTTACCAGTTTGCTCCATCATTAGTTTAATGTATTATTTTCGTCAATTCTTTTCCCGCTCGGCAAGAGAATTGACACTATTGATATACTTTCTGATATGGTTTTTGGTATATGTGTGGAAGATGATTATTATTTTCCATGGTATATGTAGGTTTTTTAAAACCAGAAAATCTGTTTATATAACTACTATGTATATACTTTTATAATATTGATTACAAATAAACCATAGTTGTAAGATATTGACTGTTACAAGCAAAAATGGTGTTCGAGTTGAAAATATCAACAGTTTAATGATTTGTTTTTTCTGCAAAATTGCGTTAGTCAAAAACCTACCTTGGACTAAGGCTATTGTTATTGGATTATGCTTTCACCTAGTGCCTATTTGCTTGAAGATTATTATAACGTAATAAAATTAAATGAAAATTATTTAATATTTTGGAATTACGTTGCCATTTTTACAACAATTCTCCAATGTTGTGTATCACAAAAAAATTGTGTGCACACGCGGTAGAAGTAAAACTTCAGAGTATATACTCACAGATAATTCTTCTCTATTATGAATATAAATATAATTCCTTTAGCCTACATCAGTCAACATATTATAATTCAAAATAAACTTGTTAAGAATCACTTTCAGTTTTTCACTGTTTTAGTCTGGAAATATTTTTATGAGTTTTATTTCGGTCCAAATTGGACGTACATTTCATAAATGGTCTTATTGACTCTCTAATTTGTGCTGCATAAACTCCTATCTCATTATCTCGCAGGCTGAGTATTATACATTTATGTGTGTATCTCTTTTTAGTGTCGCTTTTTCGTTTCATCGAATTTCAAATCACGTTTCTAATGAAGTTACACTTCAAAAATTAGTATTCATTATTTGTTTAAGTGTTTATTAGTTAGGAATGATGTAAATATCGCAAATAGGTACAGCCCGTGTTGCATTACGTGTCGGTTGTTTATACAATAAACGCAACACCCTGCTTGCACGCCTGCCGGTAATGTTACATAACCTTCGACACATTCTTGTAACTCTTCGTAATTAATAAACTTGTACAAGTAAACAGTTGGACATGACAAGGTGCGGCTTTTCACTAACGGTTCTTTTCAAATATATACGGTGCTTACAAATATTATTTAATAAAGTTATATAAATGAATTATTATTATAGTTTAGTCATTATTGATGTGAAAGTAAGTTTGATATATTTATTTTATTTTCCTTGTTCACAATCTTAAATTAGAGCTAAATGCGAGAGTGCCAACTCATTTTTGAAGTTACGACTTACAATTTCTGTACATGTTTTCTTTAAATTTATGTATCTTGTGTATGTCGTATTTGGAAATAAATATATTCTTTACTTATTTCTTTCCATGCGATTTGATACAGACCATCCTTAGAGCTCGGAAATAAGCCTCAAATAATTTTTATATTCCGCTTTTTCTGAAAGCATAGGCAGTTGGATAATTTTCGTCGTCAGCATTTCGCAGTATACTGCTGAACACTGGCAACACTAGCTTATACAAGGTAACATCACATGCCCGAAAAGCCATAATAATAAATCAATTGCCCAGAAACCAGTGTTGAATTTGTTTTCTTAGAAGAATTACCCTGAATGTAATTTCTCAAATTTGCCATGCAAACTAATGACGTTAGTTCGACAAAATTATCAAACGTGGTGGTCAGACGTGTCGCCAACAATAGCAATCTTTAAGCGATCAGGAGAATTGAGGAAAGATAATAGTATATCGAAAGCTATGCCGGTGCGTTATTGCAGGCATTCAATGCCATCCGGTCCATTGTACTTGTAAATTAAAATGTGAAGCCCTTTCTCTTTATGCAATTCTTTGTAAAGGCACAGAAGTTATGTGACATATAATACACACAATAATAAATTGCAACCTTTACAAATATTACCTTACACATTCAGCTAACCCAATTTTGATGTAGTTATTATTTTTAGAGTAGTGTTATTACGGAGGTAAACTCGGGTCGATAAAACTTAGCTAGTGTTTCGTTAAAACAAACTGGTTAATAAATAATAAGTCATAATAAACTGAACCGTGTGTGTATGTCAACAGAATAGTGCATTTTATAATTTAAACGGTCAAGTTATAAACTACCAATAGATAGAAAACAGATCATAAAACTCACAACAACCATGTACAACTATACACACTATATACTATAGTTATACACTAATGGCACTCACTCAGCACCTCTGAATCTTACGATTTTCTAAAGTCTGTAAAGCTAGAAAGGTCAAGTCGGCAGAATCACTCGTTTTATATATCAAAATGTAGTGCTCATTTAGTGCTAATTTAGTGCTGATAACAGATATTTGGTGCTGTGATAGGTGGACTAAAAATGAGAACACTGCTAACTTTTAATTAAGCTAGCAGTGTACTATTCGTGACCGCGCTATGATACAGTTGGAGCGAGAGGCACATCAGCTAATAATTTAGTGCTCAATTAGTGCTGCCCGTACAAGCAAACAGATTCATCGACATTTTTTTTTCAATTTTTAAGTATAGATTACTGCTGACATAACGACACGAGCAATAGAGCTAAAAGATGACTTTAAAATCGGTATTGGTGAAATTGAAAAGAGTTACTAATTAGTGCTCAATTAATGCTGCTAGTACCTACAGCAGAAGATTTTTGAAAAATATTTTTTTTTATTTTTTGTTCAAATCAACTACTGCTTGTATAACGACTCCAGCAGTCTCAAGAGCGAGGAGAAGACTCTAAAACCGAAACTAATGGATATAAAAGACGTCACCATTTAGTGCTCAATTAGTGCTGCCAGTACAGCAAAACATTTTTGAAAAATATTTTTTTTTTTTCAAATCAACTACTGCTAGTATAACAACGCTAGCATTCATAAGAGCTAGAAGAGACTTTAAAACGGCAACTAATGGAATTGAAAGACGTCACTATTTAGTGCCGAATTAAGTGCTGTCGTTGTAGCGAAGGAGTTCTGAACAATATTTTTTTTTTCAAATCAACTACTGCTAGTATAACAACGCTAGCATTCATAAGAGCTAGAAGAGACTTTAAAACGGCAACTAATGGAATTGAAAGACGTCACTATTTAGTGCCGAATTAAGTGCTGTCGTTGTAGCGAAGGAGTTCTGAACAATATTTTTTTTTTCAAATCAACTACTGCTAGTATAACAACGCTAGCATTCATAAGAGCTAGAAGAGACTTTAAAACGGCAACTAATGGAATTGAAAGACGTCACTATTTAGTGCCGAATTAAGTGCTGTCGTTGTAGCGAAGGAGTTCTGAACAATATTTTTTTTTTCAAATCAACTACTGCTAGTATAACAACGCTAGCATTCATAAGAGCTAGAAGAGACTTTAAAACGGCAACTAATGGAATTGAAAGACGTCACTATTTAGTGCCGAATTAAGTGCTGTCGTTGTAGCGAAGGAGTTCTGAACAATATTTTTTTTTTCAAATCAACTACTGCTAGTATAACAACGCTAGCATTCATAAGAGCTAGAAGAGACTTTAAAACGGCAACTAATGGAATTGAAAGACGTCACTATTTAGTGCCGAATTAAGTGCTGTCGTTGTAGCGAAGGAGTTCTGAACAATATTTTTTTTTTCAAATCAACTACTGCTAGTATAACAACGCTAGCATTCATAAGAGCTAGAAGAGACTTTAAAACGGCAACTAATGGAATTGAAAGACGTCACTATTTAGTGCCGAATTAAGTGCTGTCGTTGTAGCGAAGGAGTTCTGAACAATATTTTTTTTTTCAAATCAACTACTGCTATTATAACGACGCCAGCAGTCTTAAGAGTTAGGGAAGAGACTCTGAAACGGGGACTAATGGAATTGAAAGACGTCACCATTTACTGCTCAATTAGTGCTGCCAGTACAGCAAAAGATTTTCGAAAAGTATTTTTCGATCGAAGATCGACTAATCACGGACAGACTCACAATTTCATGGACGACAAATATGTAATAAGAATAATCAATTATTGGCCCGTTTGTGTACCTGTAGTTTGTAAACTAAGAGCTGATTTTTTTTATTCTTACAGTTGCTTTGTAGTTCCAAGTATTATAATAAAGTGATACTCATGAACACACACACACGCATACGCATGCATTACTGCTTATACTATTATTCTATTTCACATACGAAATTGACACATACAAATGAGCTAAACTGTCTCTACGTCAGAGGACACGCCGCCCATGTCCATGAATAAACTAACAGCTAGACGTAAATAGTTCATTTACAAACTCATGAAAACAAATAACATCTTAGATTGCATATTTAATTCCATGTTTACAATCTATTGAAAGTTTCACTAAAATTAAAATCTGACGGTTCTTTCAAATAACGGTAAAATAGGTAGCTATAATTAATAGGACGGTACTAAAACTAGTATACATATATTCGTTTTTCACTCTATTCATTCGCCGTGACACCACATTCATCTCAACATGCCCATCTCGGCTGAGTGGAGACGTTTGTGGTCTATCACTCTGGTGGACCAACATTCGGACCCGCATAACGTACCAGCCGTAATACAGTTTTATGTTTGATTCACTGAATTTATAAATATAGTAATATATTACTGAAAAATCTCGCTTACGCTTCAATGTCTTCTGTCAGCTTAGTGAAATAAATATTTCATTATTTACGAAGTTTATCGTATAATAAGTAATATAATAAGTTTATCGAGACGCTTCGGGGAAGCGGATTTTCTTTTTCGTGGTACTTGATTGATGACTTTTCTTACAATGTGACAATTTTTGCGATCCTTTTCCGAGTTTGCTTGTCCATCAAGAAGAGTCGTTTACTGATAACAAGATCTGGGCAAGTTTTATTGTTTCTTTTTTAGTAAAATATACAAATACCGGATATCAAATCAACTTCTACGCTTCCAAGAAGAGTAAGTAACAAACGGCTTAAGAAACCTGTCCTCTCACCATTATATAAACACTTTACATCGTCGTTTTCGTTACTTAGAAATACAAAACAATGTTTATTTTACTGTTTTATATTAACGAGTTTCTTAGAGACCGCTACTTCCAACTGTGAGGGTTAGGTTACTTATTTAATTATAGAAATAACTAGAAAAGTGAAAAAGTTTATTGAATCCGTCCTGATAAAACGTTTTTCTTGAATATACATTTTACACCATAGTTATTATTACAAAAAAATGTTATAAGATATTTGATATAACTAAAATCTATATTTACATGCTATAAATATCAATAGTTAAAGAAATGTTATTGTGATGTTGGTTTGTTTCTTGTGCGCGGCGTTAGTAATTAACCGATTATGATTAAATTTTGTATAAGTGTATTTACTTCTGTCAAGGTATACAAAAGTAGGAGTTTAATTTTGAAAAACGGAATTCGAAATATAATTAAGGAAATCTACGTGAGAATCTCTACTGAACCTCATTGTTCTGTGTAAAATAAGTATTTTCCACAAGTCTGTATTATGTTTTTACTTTTTTATAGTTTAGTTGTTACATGCATGATGAATGACTTTTGGTAAAACGTCGTAGAGCAGAACAAAATGTCCCCAGGTCGTGAGCCGCGTGACCTCACGCATCACCAAGAAATTCGGAGTCCATTTGCTAGCTACGTGCGTGAAACGAACGATGTGTCCACACTTATATATTTCCCAAAGGTATTCGGATCGGTAACAAATTTCTTAGAGTATATTGAATACTTGACCCGTGTACATGTTTTTACCTTCAATCAAATAGTGTATAATTTTTTATCACTTTAAGGGATTTTTAGTCAGTATACAGTCTGCTGCATAATAAATAATCTACAGCAGTATCGATATATTATAATAGTACAAAAATACCTAAGGGATCTGCGTAATAGAGAAGGAACTTATTACAGACTAGAGTTTCCCTGTGCCTATGCCGCGTGAAAATCCCTAGTTAGTAGCTATGTTACGTAGATATATAGAAATTAGCATTTTACCCAAACTACACTGTTTCTTGTTACTAAGTTCACTATAATAACAAAGAAACTAAGTCCATACAGTCTGCACATGCACAGCGAAATATAGAGGCGAGTCGCAGCCAACCTGATTTGAAGCAATACAATGAATGAGATGTTGTTTATGACAACGTAGGTATTTATTAGTGATTTAAATAAACGCGATTTCAGCGTCATCTATTTTTCTAATCCGTTTAGTCCATGGAAATGACATCATTTATCGGGATCAAAAATATCCTAAGTGCTAACTCGGGGCTAGCTTATAAGCTAGCACTACGTCGAGTTTTATCTATATACGATTAGTAGTTTCGCAAAAAGATGCATTGCAGCGCCATATTTTTCGTCTATCCCACGGCAACGACGTCATTTATCGGGATACAAAGTATCCTAAGTTACGACCCGGAATATAAGCTAGCTCTGTATAGAGTATCATTTAAATTTGTTCAGTAGTTTTCACGTGATGCTCTAACAGACAGACAGAGAAAAATCTAAAAATGGCATTTTCGGAATCTCCTGGTCCGAATTATCCACTCTGATGTTTTTCACATTTTTAAACTTAATGTACAAACTTGAACAATTTACAGATTTAATATAGTATAGAAGATTAACAATTTAAACTCTTATGACGCAGGTGTCACCAAAATATATTCAAAATATATAAATCAAGCTACGTCTTACTCAATGCAAAATATAAACAGTAAACCTTGTACAACCTGGTAAAGTTAAATTTACAACCATCATTTTTATGTTTAATAATAACATAATATGTTGCCCAACTACGCCCTTTGCCCAGCTTAGCAGTTTAACCATACTTCAAAATCATCCGATTTCTGATTTCTCTATTATAGTCATAACTATAAGTCACTAAGACAAACAGATCTAATAAAATCACGCTCCATTTACTCGATTTAACAGTTAGTTCCAAAACTCGTTAAAATTAATTGCTTTAATTTTTGAAATAGAGACATAACATCAACAGAAACAAGTGCGCTTAACAAATGGACACCATTAAACATAGATTCCATTGATCGCAATAAGGCTCTGCAAGAGAAGAGTATCTAGTTCGAGAAAATAAGTTGACAGTCAAGGGTTTACGATTTATTGCAACACAAACTACGGTAAATCTGCAAGGCCAACATTCTTGCACGTATTCACAAGCCGTAAGCCATCAAATAACCTTAGAGTCGCAGTACTTTGGGTACATAAATCCCCATTACGTGGTAGGTCCCTTTGAACAAAGCTTCCCGGATTGGCAAATTTTATACAAAAAAAAAAAAATATTTTGCCCATGCAAATTGTGAGTGAATACACAATCTGCGATGCAAAGCACGATTCATACGCATAAGTGTACAATTGTACATATTAATATATGTACATATATGAGTAACAACTCTAAAATATATTTAATGTTACCTACGATTTGTACACAATGGTATGCAAAACAAGCATACTTATTTCTAAAATATAGTAAGGTAACAAACTTAGTTAGGTACGACTTGAAATTAAATTATTGTGTCTTGCAAATGACTTGTGAAGTAGTTTCAATGAATCTTGTATTAGAAGAACCTATTACAAAGAGGGTTCGTTGCTCGGGTAGAGACGAGTAAGAGAGATATCGGTGCCCGTTTGATGCATAAGTGATTAAATGATGTCGGTGTGGGTTCGACGTACTATTGCGCTACAAACCATGTATTTAAATTGGTTTCGGATAGAATGATGTAGCGACCACGAACCAGATCCGGGCCCTACGGGGATAAGATGTTTCTTCAATGGAGAAACCAAGCACGGCAAGCAACATTACGCGCCGGTACGTGACTGGCGACCGCTTCTTGCAATTACCTGTAACGCCCGTGTCGCAAAAGAGCATTTTAATGAATGTTTGTTGCTCTTAGTCTGGGTGACAAAATTGTCAAAATTAAAAAAAAATACTTGACTATTAAAAATGATGATGATAAAATGAGCGTGATCGAGTCGGACTATCCCAATATTAGGTGATTCGAAAACGAGTCTGTCTACATTAGCGAACTACATTTCCAACTATATCCGCTGCATCTCAAAGTTTGTGGGTTCGAAGACTTCATGTATCTAAATCTTAACCGGAATTTGTAATCAAGCATTGACTCACCGCAGTGTAGTCGATGTACGCTTAACCGAATCCAAAAGTTGATTAAAAATATAAGTCATGACTATTGTCCATGTGACTTTAATATAAATAAGTTTTGATGACTATCCCTTCAAACGTTTGTAACAATGCTTGAAATTACAAAGAACTGTTATGATAATAATTAAGTAGGTATTCAATAGCCTCGTAGCGCAGCGGAGCGGGCGGACGGCATGATATTCAATATTAATGTAGCGTGAAATAATTTAAAGCATTTTCCAGAGGCTATCAATCTGGACTGTTAATGAGATTCGTCCGGTCACCGAAGCGATTGCGCCGACCAATTTGTGCCACGTTGCACCTCGCTAATGAAATAGATGACTACGTTCAGGCTAGCGTGGCTCACCCATGATCTCATTCTTGGTTGTGGAGTCGGCCATAATTAGTTATAACTAACTGAACAATCTTATCATTTGCGCTATTTACAAATTAACACGTTTGGATTCTTTTTTATAAATGTGGTTCCGTACGATTTATGGATTTAGCATGTGTCAAGTATTCATGAATATTAAACTTTCAGCATAATCTTAAAACTTTTTGAATACTTCTTTAGGCGCGTTAGGGAAAAATTATGAGAGTAAATTTTTACGATGCGCGCGCACACCGTCACACGAAAAACCTACACCATGAAGTTAGCTATAGTCAACCGGCACCCTGAAGTTAGCTATAGTCAACCGACACCTTGAAGTTAGCTATAGTCAACAGTTTAGTTTTTCTATTGTTAGTGTCGTTTTTTCTACAAACGTAGAATAAGGCAAAAGATAAAAAAAATTAAAAGATTTTTATCTTGATACGCCAAAGAAGTGTAACTTCTAACGCGTGTACATAAGTACACACACACACACACACATTTTTTTTATAGCAGGAGTTCAGCAGACAGGCAGACGGCCCACTTGATGGAAAGCGGTTACCATCGCCTATGGACATTTGTAACACCAAAGGTGCTACAAAGCGGTGCTGCTCTCTTAAGGGAGACTGGAACCTGGTCACTAATGCCGGAACAGATCTCAAGGCTGTTATGGCGACATACATCGGTCTGATATTATTGCTCCATCTGGGATAGTGTTAGTCGCATGTTTAAATCATAGTGAATGTTACTAATATCTAGATTGCGTAACAATTCCAACAAATATCTTGAGTAAATCACGGTGGAAAAGCAGAGAGGTTGATGTGTCACACATAGTTTGAGAGCAATCGGGCGAGATGTCCCCGCGGGCCCCGACCGCGACCTCCGACCGCACTTTCACCCATCTGCCCACAAACACAGACAAACCAACATAACATACCGCTATCCTTCTACCAATAAATAAACTATTTTTGCTAATTTAGTAGATACATATATGATATGCGGTATTACGAGAATTAATGAGATGGAAACTCGACAAGCAAATATGTGGCTCTTTTTAAGATGCACCCGTGATTGAAAAATTGTGAGGAAGACGGTTAAACTAGAATGGGCATGTAATATATACTTAAGCTTGATAACCTTGGGTAACGCTTAGATAATTTACAAAAGATAACTCTAATTCTGATAGCAGACCATAATGAATAAAGTTAAGTTTGTTAAAGAAATTGCTATGCCAGGAATCGAATTTGGGACTTTTATTTTCAAAGAGATAGGCGGGCAAAGCTTAGATTACTCCACCAGAATGGCAGGTAACCCTCATGGTGGCAAGATTCTAAAGAATGTTCAATTAGAAAATGGCTGGATTGTAAAAGATAACGTGAAAATTAATGGAGTATGAAAGAACAGAGGAGTATAGATGGAAAAGCAGTACTGTGGCGACCCCGAAAGATCGGTAAAAGGCGAAAGGAAAGAGACTGTAAGTAACGAGGTATTTATATCTTATATAGGAAACTATAAATGGGGCGCAGAACACGCTGCGTTACTCATTTGCAAACAAATAGTGTACCGGAAACAATTCATTATAACATGAGTGAGAACTTTGTAATATATAAAGTATTTTCTCCACAAGCGCCAGTGTACTCCGACAAATATTTTATTAAATAGAATGGTAATAAAAATTAAGTTAACAATAGAAAGCACGTAACGCTAATGAGTTCATATTTCATTGGAACAGTGTTAAGGTTAAACGTAGATATCGATTTTCTAAACAGTGTAATAGAAAAAGTAAAGAACACTGTTTCTTTTTTTTTTACTTAAATCCAATCATTATACAAACGGGATATAAATACAAATGTATATCCATATCTTGTATCATAGAAATCAGCAGTGATACATAACTTTAACTCATTTTTGATGATGCTTGATCTTAATACACCTCATGTTTTTGATAACGGAAATACATAAAACATTCTTGCCTGTCTATATTAAAGCATGATTCAGGTCACGTGAATTGCCAATTAGGTAATGAACTCGCATATTTTCTTCCTACACACTGTAATTCGAGGTACTGGAACGGTCAGCCATATTTGCTAGATGAGTACAGATTGTCGGACTCAAAACGTATATGTAGACATAAGTTTCAATCTGTACGCTTCCTGCGCCTCTGACGTCTCAATTGCTGCTCTTTTGTAATCAACAATTTGTGCCGCCACTCTGCGAGATGCTACCGTCCACGCACTCATTCAATAACTACGAGAACGAATTCCTCACCATTTTAGCTATCTCTTTATGATCAGAACAGTCCTTGTTTCGAAAGCAGCGTTTGCTTTTCTCATTTTACAGTGGGTGCAATATGTGCGTGCGCGGCTGCACTTGAAGTCTTGACATCTCGAACGTTGGAAAATATTACAAAGGAAACTATCAACTATTCTTATCACAATAAACTACTAACTAATTTCATCGACAATACAACACGCTTTTGTTTACGCATTCTTCCATTTTTTGGAATAAAAATTATCCTTTATGCCCGTTGTCAAATAGTATTATGTTCATAACAACGGATCCATTTAACTTTGCACTCAACTTAAACGTAACTTTAACTTAAACCGCGAATGCCGCTCAATTTATCTCATTTGCTTTAGTAAATAGCATCCGAAAATCAACAAAAATGTATAAAATTTCAAGAACAGGTATATAAGTCAATATAATTATACTATCAAGATCGTGAAGAAGGAACAAAATCACAAAACATGCGACACCGGTATATGATGAACATTGAACATACCACCCAAGGACAAGTCTAAGGTTCTTGTTACCACCTATATAAGTTACATGAACGATGTGCTTGGCATTCATCTTTGCTTCATCTGTGGTAGAATTTCTATTGTACCATCTAGGTAAGCATAGTTCATCCTCGAGCCAAGAATGAACTACGCTAGGGCCTAAACCATAAAGATGCGACATCAAGGCATACCACAATAAAACAAATGTCCAGACAATGTTACTTTTACATTTACCTAGGTATAAATGAGGTAATCAATCTAAGTGCTCTAGTAATTAGAAGAAGATATACTGATGCTGCTTATATAATTACCTTAATAAATAATTCACGCGTTTGTACTTTGATTTTTTTAATACCAGAAAACGATATCTACTAATTAGTAATTACTATTTTTCTAATTACAACTAAAACAATATCTGAAGCAATCTGTACAGATGTCGTATCAGTAACAGAGTCAAACCCAGAGTTAGTATATATTGTAAATTTAATGGAAACTCTGGTTATTAACATCATAAAATTAACACTAACATGTGAAAGTCTGTGATTGCTCAACGCGTAATGTACGATACTCGACTACAATCATTGTTGGGCAATCAACGTGTCCTACATAAAAATTGGCATCAGATTTTTGCTCGCTTAATGGCAGGGGCTAGTCCATTGTCTCTGCAAGCAGGCAATTTATATAGCGCAACAGCTGCACGCGACCATTTGTATAGGCGTACGGGTTACGGCTAATCGGCTTTTCGCTTCACAACAAACATTAAAACTGCATTAAATTCTATTTAACGCTGGATAAAGCATGCCTGGTTAAGTAATTGAAAGTATGTCGGTGTTTCAAAACAGGTTTTACATTATGACATTCCAACGTGAAATGAATTTTAAAGGTTCCTTACCGCTTTTCTTTTAAGCACTTACCAATGTCACGGTGAGGGATCAAAGGCAGATAGAATAGGTCACGCAGTAACAAATCGATCACGATACACTCGTGCTCTATCCCTTTACTTGAATCACGCATTAAAATTACATAACTGGATCTCATGTAGTACTTTTCCTTTAAAGATTGCTATAAAAAAAATATTTTCCTTCTATAGATTAACTTTTCTTTCTTACATCAAACAGATTATAGCTTCAAATTACCAAGTTAAGATTAAACCAAGATTATAGTAGGATTTAAAGAATGCATAAAACTGGTTTTCGTTTCCGATTTTTAGGTAGATATACGTGGTATTGTGCGTGCGAAATAACTGGAAGTCAGAAGGCGGATTAAGCGCCTTTAAGGAAAACCTTATACAATTGACGGTCTGTATGGGCCATGCAAATCTTTATAGGCTCTTTAAATTTTCTGTACAATACCTGATGGTAAGTATATAAAAAAGTGCTCATAGCTTATCCGACTGTTGCTAACCATAAAAGTTATCACCGACTCTGTATGTGCTTTGTCACTCTTCATTAAACTAATTCCTCGTTTCCCTCCACAACATACCACAAGTGTTTACTTGTGGTATGTGTAATCCTAAAACAAAATAATTTAACATTCTAAAATAAAAGTTCATGTTGAAAATGAGTTCGCAGTCGTAATTCCAAAACACATTTCATTATCAAAGAAATATTTTTAGGACTGAAATAACTGAAATACGTTAAAAATGAAAGCACGTTTACGTTTTGCGCTCCTGTACGTATATGCATGAAAAGTTTTATTGGATTAATGCTCTTTAAAATTTATTAATAGCTACCGTAACTCAATTGCAACCAAACCTCGTATATAAGTGGTGCCTAATCAAAACATCGACGTCGAGGCACATTTGTTTTTGAAGTTGGTTCATCATAACATACCATCATACCAGTGCCAACATTTACGATTCAATAACGCAGTCGATTATAGTCTATTTCTAGCCCGAGGTGTACATGTGCAAAACTGTTTCTCTGAATTAAGGTATATTATATTTCCTCTCTTTTAACCGACTTCAAAAAGAATAGGGTTCTCAATTCGACTGCATGTTTTTTTATATGTTTGTTACGTGATTTCCCTGTCAATTGTGAACAGATATTATTTGTTTTTATTCGAAAGAGTATACTCCTGAGCCAGTCTCATTTTCACTCAGTCAGGTTCTGATGCGTAGATCCCGGAAAAATCAAATATAATAGACACGTACAACGTGTTTCATTATTTTTTCTAAAGCTATTCAAATATTTGCGTAAAAAAAGTATAAAATACAAAAAAATAACCAAAACCAAACCGTCTTTTAAAGTAACTAGAAAGCAAAAATAAATATATTCTACAACATCTTGAAGACGGTGCCAAGTAAACATAAAACAACAACAAATTTTGAAAAATATAGTCATTTGTATGTTTTACTTCAAACTGACTTCAAGATATTGTAGAAAATATTTAATATCATTTTTGCCTTTTAGTTACTTTTGAAGTCTGTTTTGTTTTTCGTTATTTCATAACATAATTTTCAATATGGCAGTATTCTGATTGTTACCTACCAGCACGCGGCGGTCCAATTTTCTAATCAAGCTTTCTCCATTCGAAACCACTTCAGCTCCATCACCATAAATGTAATTTATTTGTTTAATCTCTGGATGACATCGTTCATCGAAATCATTTGGCCAAATAAATTTATATTCGTCTGTCTTGCATGGCTTTACGATTCAAGGTTAAACAAACATGTTTTGCATTATTGTTCCACGAAAGGCTTAAAATGACAAACAATCCAATCGAGACAGTCCACATTAACAAGTCAAGATACGAGTGTTATGCAAAATGTATTATGTTATGATTTATTCAGTATTTTACTCGTAATAATTTACAATATAATAACAACTGAAATCACAAAGACGAATTTCAGACTCAGATTTCTTAAAAATGAAAATGTCAGAGTTGGAAATCGTAATAAAAATTCTAGTTATCTGCAAAAAAGACAATAAACTTACACCCGTACGTATTTGATGTGCCTGCGAAACTTCGTTGGCGTCGCCGTAAGCACGACGTGTTTGGGGTCATGGGTTCATTAATTACGTAAGGCGCTTAAGGGGCTTCTCGAATCTCACCTAATCTTATTTTAGGGGTCTCGGCAAATATCACGTAATTGTTTTCCGAAAGAACATGTGTTAAATTGCAACATAATTGAATTAAATGAAATAAAATATGTTTCATCACTACGATAGAGCTGTCTTACATAATAATGTTCATTGTAGCTCTGCAAATGTCGCAACACAGTAGCCCTTCGATTGCTTAGGTGCCACCGCCAGCTAAACGCGCAACTCGACGAACGATGCACTCGGCGTACTCTCCGTTGTCTTTAATTTTAATCCAATAAGTTGACACTAGAAACATACATTTTGAAAAATCTCACACGAGATTGGGGTACCACGGTGGTTTGTACCAAATCTCACGAGCGGGTAGAGGAAATCGGATAACCACCAAAAACGCCTTATGTTATTAATGGACGCCCCCTTTTTTAACAACGGTGGCACCAAAAAACGCGACCGCAGGACAGGATTTATTTTTGGCTATATTCATCTATCACATACAACCGACGTCATTTATAAAAATTAAAATTATCCTAAGTCTGATGAGTAAATTCTTTTCTATACGTATGACTCGATAAACAATATTAACGCTGCGTCGAGTTTCATTGCATTACATAAAACAATACGGGAAAACAACTTAACGGTGTTTTCCCGTGATACTCTAACAGACAGACAATAATTCTAAAAATTGTGTTTTAGGAATCTGTTAGTCCGATATAGTTCCATGATATTTTATCTTTTTTAAATTCACTATACAAACATGGTCTCTCTACAAATTTACGGTAAAGGTAAATAGATTACAGAAAAACCTGAAAAATTCATGTGACAGCTTACGTACAATGCGGTGAAGACTACTGTCAATTATTTTTGGCTACAGAGCCGTTAAAATTATGTAAGTGAAAATAAGTAATATTTCAATAACTTTTTTTATTGAATGAGTTCAGCAGACAGGTAGACGACAGCCCACCTGATGGAAAGCGGTTCCCATCGTCTATGGACATTCGTAACACCAAATGTATTATCAATGTGCTGTCACTCTTTAAAGGGAGACTGGAACGTGGCCACTAATGCTGGAACAAAATTCAAGGTTGTTGCGGCGGCAAATTCTAGACCAGGGGTGGTAGCAATCCAGAAGATCAAATACCACCTGGCTGTGGGTTGTTTTGTCGCCTCTTACGATAGGCCGTCCGGCCGCAGGAAATTGTATTCTTTCCGTTCCTGCACGAATATAATCTAAACATTTCTTATTATTAGTAAATTAGCATCAATTGTAAATCCCACATCCTTCCCCTTGTAACTTTAGATA
This sequence comes from Dendrolimus pini, assembly GCA_949752895.1. NCBI lineage: Eukaryota > Metazoa > Arthropoda > Insecta > Lepidoptera > Lasiocampidae > Dendrolimus > Dendrolimus pini. Next base: position 11,619,228 of record OX457126.1, read on the forward strand.
GGTAGAGTGGAAATTTCAATGTGCTAAAGCCAAAAAAATGCTTCTAATGAAAATTTATTGGAATAAGAACCATTAAGGATATTTTAAACTAGGAGATAATTTCAATTAAATACTTACTTAAGATTTCTTCACCATAATGTCAATAACAAACCATTTACTATGTGTACTCTAACACACCCTTTTTTTAAAGCAATAAAAAACAATTCAAAGTTGTTTAACAGTAAAATTAAATATTTGCAGGAAATACAAATATTTGCTTACAAATTCCGACAGACCCCACGTAGGTATCTATCTACCTATGTATACATAATATGTATGTATGTATCTACATATGTACATCTATACTATAATTAAATCTGTAAATGGTTCGAGTTTGTACGATGCGTTTAAAAATGTGAAAAAATCAGGGGGGATAATTCGGAGTAGGAGATTCAAAAATGTAAGTTTTAGAAATTTTGTCTTTCTGAAAGAACTGAAACTACTGAAAGGATTTAAATTAAACTGATACAAAGCTAGCTTATATTCCGTAACTTAGGATACTTTTTATCCCGATAAATGACGTGGTTTCCGTGGGATAGGTATATACCTATCCCACGGAAACCAATTAATATTAATGTAACTCGACATAGTGCTGGCTTACAACCCGAGTTAACACTTAGTGTACATTTTATCCCGACAAATTCCGTCATTTCCAGAGAATAAAAGGATTGTAAAGTAGTAGTAGTTGTAAAGTAGATGGCGTCGGAATCACGTCTTTTAAATTCACTAACAAATACCTACGTTGTCATAAACAACATCTTATTCAGCGTATTACTTCAAATCAGGTTGACTGTAAAAAAACAGTAAAGTTTTAGGTAGGTAAAACACCTAATTAAATGTGTACATAGAACTACTATACCACCTAAGGAAAACTCTAGTATTATCATGGAAGTAATAAGTACTACGTACAACCGTAGTACTTATTACTTCCATGAGTATTATATACATCGGCGCTATGCAGTTATCATAACCAGTACTCACACCTTGCCATCAATCTTAGAACATTACTATAATTTAAAAAATTCTTAAAAGCATCATAAATTACATTTTATCAAATTAATCGAAATTACATATACCACGAACGTAAACGACTTAGTTAATTAATTGATGTAGGTTGTATAATCATCACATTACTAGTTCGGTCACACTGTAATAGTTCGTTAGTTAATTTCTTGCACAACGCATATATTAATTAATTCGGACTATGTCGGATCGGCTTCGATACAGAACTGTGCCACCAAATGAATTTTCGTAATTTTTAGTGTAACTTAGAAAATCGATTCGCGACAAACACAGGATAGCTCCAAGGGATACATTCTAACAATATATTAAATTAGCGCTTTCTACACGTCTCAGCTCTCGTATATTTCAGATCCAATCAAATATGTATGACAATCATATATTTACAATATTCGATTAAGCTCATGACCGCCCAGGGAAAAATTTAATTAGTCTGCCCATTTAAAACTTATTTTATAGAAAGGGAAACTCAATCGTACAGGCTTTGAGTCTTCGCGTAACACTCCCGGTCCGGCAGCTTCAACAGTCCACAAGGATACAATGTCACAGCTCATAGCTATGACGGTGCATCACTGTTATCAAAGTATACATACATATATATATATTATATATATATATATATATATATATATATATATATATATATATATAACAAATTTCATGAAATGAGCTCATTGGCGTCGATCACCAAATCTTTAAATCTAATTATCAAAGTATCATTTTTCAAAGTATCCGGTATAAAAGCGTCCTGGCGTACCTTATCCATATTATGGACCGTAACTATAAGAAGTATAATGTCAAATCTGTAATATCAATTTCGATATACCACTTAATTTCTGTAATCCTGTGTGCTTTGAATAAAAATATCTCATGAGAGATACAGCTTATTCAAATTATAAAGAAAAGTATAATAAAGGGATCACGACTATATCCGCAATTTAAGTACGAACATACCGAATATCATGATAATAATTGGTCAATTCTTAAAGTCAAGATATGTAAACAAATAAAGGACGTCCAAATTACTTTCACTTTTATATTAATAACAATTCCGCAGAGAAAAGGCATTTTATCACTCGACAGGAAAATAATATTGTATGTCCTGTGAAAGTGTTTGTGTAATAAAATGCATTCATCACACTTTCAAAGGATATTACAATGTTTCGTTGTGCTTAATGTTTTTAATATAATATTGCAGTTTGAATTAACAAATAACATTTTTATTATTCAGCGTACACATTAATTTAAAATTCTAAATTCAAAGTCAGTAGAACTAGCAGTCCCCGTAGCATTGACCCCAAAACTTCAAGTAAGATAGAAGACTGTACTCTTAATATTATAAAAAAACGACGGTGTGATTTTGAAACATTCTTCATTGGTGCTGCGCTTCTATTGGTCTTAGCGTGATGATATAGCCTTATTGCTTTCCTCGATAAATGGGTTATCTAACACTGCAAGAATTTTTCAAATCAGTAGTTCCTGAGATGAGCGCGTTCAAGCAAACAAACAAACAAACTCTTCAGCTTTATATATTAGTATTATTTATTTTTCAATTTAGAAAAGCATGTAGTGTATTGTTTTGGACAAATCTTGGAAAATCACAAAGACTAAAATGTGCTTGTAAATTACGAGTTGGAAATTTTTGAAAAAAATCAAGGTTTAATTAATAATTAGAATAATTCTAATAAGATCCGTTGAGTAGTTCTTGAGATATGGTTTATTTTTTAATACCTTTTAAGGTATCGTAGCCAAATGACAAAAATAATTGATTGTAGTCTTTGGTATAATTCCCTTCAGTATGTATACATTATTAAAACGCACTTAGCTTGTTGTTAAATATGAAAGAAAAACTAACACTTTCAGTACTGCTTTGTTTAGAAATTTTCGACTGGAGTGCCACAAGAAGCCTTACCTAAATTATCCAAGAAAAAAATAATCCGTGTTCACATTCTCTACAAAAGTACCTTATACTTTAAATATCATTAAAATGTGCTCACATTTAAGACAAGAAGAAAAATTGTGTGTGTGTGTGTGTGTGTGTGTGTGTGTGTGTGCGTGTGCGTGTGCGTGTGCGTGTGCGTGTGCGTGTGCGTGTGCGTGTGCGTGTGCGTGTGCGTGTGCGTGTGCGTGTGCGTGTGCGTGTGCGTGTGCGTGTGCGTGTGCGTGTGCGTGTGCGTGTGCGTGTGCGTGTGCGTGTGCGTGTGCGTGTGCGTGTGCGTGTGCGTGTGCGTGTGCGTGTGCGTGTGCGTGTGCGTGTGCGTGTGCGTGTGCGTGTGCGTGTGCGTGTGCGTGTGCGTGTGCGTGTGTGTGTGTGGGGGGGGGGGGTGCAGTTCACACGCAGTAGAAGTGAAACTTCAGAGAAAATATATATATATATATATATATATATATATATATATATATATATATATATATATATGTCGGAGGGAAGCTATAATTGGATGGATTGTTGTTTGGATGTATAACGCATAATATCATTTGTTTACATTTTAATTACTTCTAAAATTCTTAATTTAATTTAATTTCATTTGTTAAATGTTTCTATAAGTTAAACATCGTTCTAACCTAATAAACGACCAGTCAGAGCAGAGCATATGGCTCCGAGCGGGGTCAGACGCCCTCTATACTTTACTAGTATCTACTTCGGTAGACGGACGAGTTTTTGTGGCACATTTGGTTGGTGGCAAGAGGTCGAGTTGGACCTTTGAGAATTTTAAAGAAAGTATTGAAGTTGGAAGTATGAGCGGTGCCCTGAACCCGCTGCTCGGTCTAAACTATGTCATAATGTTGATAAAATCTAAATTAAAAGTGTATAAACTGCGGCCATTGTGTTTTATGCTCGCATTTTATCCTGATGACGCCCACTAAACCTGCAATCTATAAAGAACATATCACGAGAACGGGGCCTTCTCCGACATATATATAAAATATAATTCTTCTCTAACTTTTATTAATATAAATACGATTCCTTTAGCATGCATCCGTCAACATATTTTAAATTCAACATCATCATCATAAATTTCTCAAGTATCACTTCCAATTTTTCACTGTTTTAGTCTAAAAAATATTATTATCAATTTTATTTCGGTCTAAATTGGACCTATGTTTCATCAATGGTCTTATTGACTCTCTAATCTGTGCTGCATAATGTAAAACTCGTATCTCATTATCTCGCAGGCTATAGTCCTATAGATATCTACAAACAATCAAAAGCGATAAACACATATATATGTGTTTATCGCTTTTGATTGTCGCTTTTTCGTTTCATCAAATTTCAAATAGCAACAATTATAAAGAAGTTTCACTTCAATCAATATTCATACAATATCAATATAATAATCAATACTTTCACATTAATGTGCATTACCTACATGAATATTGCTTATGACAAAACTACACTGAACCGTTGTAGGTACAACAGTAATGTACGTACCGACATTACTGTTTAAATAATAATGTTAACAAACAAGATTGCCTGACTACAGTTGGTTGACAGTATTGAATTATTCATACTCATCATAATGAAATTAAACACTGTTATTCCCATAATGAATCAGCAACTTAAATTTCTAGTAAACACAGATTCAAGATTTCAAGTACAGTATTGTATTATATATTACTTTAAGTTATAAATTTAGTTTTACTGGGATATGTGATACTAGAGAACTTCCCTCGAAATACACATTGTTTATTTTTATAATGAAATAAAGACGTTTCTACAAAATCAACAGCGCAAGTTTACCTGAACTTGACCACTCATTCTAATAAGAACTGTAATTTAAATTTAACAAACACTTTAAACAGAGAATGGTTCAAACTTGTGACGTCGCTCAAGCTTGTGAATTCTGGTACATTCAAAATATTGTTTAATCTTGTCGAATTATCATCTCAACCGTCTATTTGCGTATACATTTTAACCTAGTATACAGGCCTTAAAGTAAATGCACACCGCTCCGCACCGTAAAAACTATAAATATATGCGCCTTTCAATATGATAAAATGATGAAACATAAGTCCTAAACAATCATGATACGGATCTAATCCGTTTATTCTATGGAAGCGACGTAATTTGTCGGGATAAAATATATCCTAAATGTTAACTCGGGTTATAATCCAGCACTATGTAAAGTTTCAATCATATACGTTCAGTAATTTCTAAAAACGATGTGATCGCAACGCCATCTTTTACTCCTTTTTCGTCTATCCCACGGAAACCACGTCATTTATCGGTATAAAAAGTATCCTAAATTACGACCCGGGACATAAGCTACCTCTGTATTGAGTTTCAATTAAATCCGTTCAGTAGTTTTAATGTAGTATTGTAACTCTGCTGGTACGTATTAGCCCCTTTAATTTTATCACATTTTTAAACGCTTTATACGAACTCGAACCATTTACATATTTATTGTAGAATACATTACATCTCATGTAATCTAGCTTCAAGACCGCAAAGAAGATTCCAAATAACATAATCTAAACAAAGTCACAGCGGATAGTGAGAATATAGTTATTATTTTTATATTTTGAAGTAAAGTTTTGATGAATTACAAGTTTATTTAACCGTGTGAAAAAACACTTAAGCTTAGTTACACAGGTAAAAGTCTGAAGAGCATGAGGGTGCGAAAATGCTTAATTATAGGCGTATTCCATGAGCTTATCTGTTGGTGGAATCGGCGGTAACGTGGGATTTATCTGTGTCGTATCTCGGTTCGTCCACATGCGGACATCCGGTCTCGACCGCTCAACGAGGACAAAACATCGCAAAACTTCGCACAAAAAGGGCACGCGCCTGGGCAGGATGTTAAACATTACAACAGAGTATGACAAACGATGTCTATTTACGTTAACTGGATGTGCTATATTGCTAATGGTTCGTCGTGTTCTGTTTAGCTCGAAGAAAGAGTGTATAGTGTGTGCAGTGTCGACACAATGAGCTGCAACAATAGGCGCGTTAACAATAATCGTGAACTACTCATTAGCATGTCACTTTCACTTTTAAATAGTTAACTTGGGTCGTTATAACAATATCTAGCGAAAGTCATATCTACATGCGCTGGGAAATTTTGGGCACATTTTTACAGACGTACGTAAACTATGAAGATTGTATTAAATGCCTACTCAACCATTTATACGCGAAAACTCAAACATTTCGTTACAGTAATTACACATGACACACACATGACACTATGCTTGGCGAATTAAAGCTACTGCGCGTGTACACCTCTACAATAAATAATCTGCATAAGACCTAATAGTTTAAGACCATCAATTTTATTCGTCGAATAATTTTAAATTCAGTAATTATGCTATACAATAAAACAATAAATTCCTATCCTGTTTGTATTCAATTAAAATTAACATTGTGCACACATCTTACAATTTTTGACTGAGTATTAAATTGCGAATGTAACAAATTTCGGACTGTAAGGTAGAAAAGGGTCATATCTTAATAATACTAACTTAATATAATTAAGGAACCAATTGACCACCGTCCTCAAACTGTCCCGAAATTTATTAATCTCAATTTTACCGGGGTATCTTTTAACGTATACCAATTTATTTGGCCTAAATAGCGTTCAAAGCAAATACAAATTTGATTTTTTTTTAGTATATAATAATATGTTACGGCTTATACCCGAAGTGCGGCTACACCTAGTTGTAGCCGGGTAAAACTAGGTGTAGCCGCACTTCGGCTTTTAAACCTAGGTGTAAAAGATTTGTTCACGGCTAATATTAGGTGTGCCGAGTCGTCTTTCCATTCTGTACAAGGCCAGAACGCAAGGGTATGAAACTAATCACGTATAGATTGGAAATAAGTTTTTTACGAAGTTCTTCCAATCCATACAAGAGCAGTACGCAGTATTTGCGTACTGCTCTGGCCAGTACACATAGGGACTAATCGTGTATGTTTCGGAAAATTATTTTTGGGTGGTTATAAAAAAATAACCACGAAGGCTAAGGCGGGTGCTCCGCTTCGCTTCGCACCCGCCTTAGCCTTCTGACCTATTTTAAAAATGAAAACATGTCACTACAGACCAACAGACTCCACGTAGGATGGGCTACATCTAGTTGTAACCAGCATAAAGAAGGCTATACCTAGTTTTAACCAAATGAACTCGGCTACCCCTAATATTAGCCGTGAATAAATCTTTTACACCTAGGTTTAAAAACCGAAGTGCGGCTACACCTAGTTTTAGCCGGCTAGAACTAGGTGTAGCCGCACTTCGGGTATTAGCCGTGACATATACATAGCTGCCGTTTTGTGTTCATGCCCGTTGCATGCCGTGCGAAAACCTTCTGCATTATGCACATTCAACCTTTGTACTACAGTACATGTGAAAAATGTCCATTGTCCTTATATCTCATTCTTGCCCTGACTGATTAGTACCTAACTCCAAGTTTTTGTCGTTTACACAAAGCAATTCCCATCAAACTCACATTTGTGAGAAATCGCATTTAGTGATGTCAATTTTACGCGACTTTTGTTCAGTTGTTCTCTGATCTCACGACCGCCGACTAATTTACTTTTATTTCTCACACGCAGTGCGGATGGATTAATTATTATTAACAAGTTGTTCCATGCAGCGACATTTTAGACATACATATTTCTATTATTAAAGCTTCCAGTACTTCGTTGTAGTTTGGACGTAAAACTAGAATTGAACCAATGACGTAAAATGTTCAATGTCTTCCTTGTGTTGTTAGTCTTTAAGTAATCGAATCGAAAGATTTATGTTTTACATTATTTTACTACAGTTCAGCCAAAGAGAACAAACACTTTCTAAAGCTTACGTTGTTGATTTACAATGTAACAATATTTATCTAATTTAGGTTGTAGTTTTCGTGTTTGTTCTTACATGAGGATAATTACAATGATGAGATCGGTAAACCAAAAGCCTGTTCTGTCCCTCTAGCTATGACAATGCAAGTATGCAACTGCATTTGTTTACTTCTTGCAGCTTAGACATCGCAACGCAAATGTTAATTATGTCGAGTAATACATAAGTCTTTTTCTCGTTTGTTTATTCATTCGTCGGTTTAGATGATGAACAAATTTAGACAATCCCATACAATTCCAAACACCGAAACTGCAAGAGTTCTCGTGATATAAAGCTGCTCATGATAAAAGTAGGAATGCCCTGGTGTCGTAGATTGAATGAAGTTGTTATCTATTACATTTTAATTGAAACTCACTGGAAGTTACTTGGAGGGTACGGGGCGGGTCCGTGTGATTTAAGTCGAGTGTCGTGATAAGGGGCGGCGTACTGCGTGGGATCGAGGTGAGCAACGATGCATGACGTCACGGTCAGTAATTACAGCGCCAACGCCTTTAAGAGTCCGGAATTCCGGACGACTGGTACATTCTTTTATTCACCCCTGTAAATCAACTCATTTGTAAGTATAATAAAATATTTTATTTTTATAATAAAATTTTAATTTTTTTATCATAATTAACTTTCGATGTTGTACATTTTATAGTTTAGTTTAGTTACAAATTTGTTTTTGATTTAGGTTGCCTGGAAGAGATCGCTTTGAGCGATAAGATCGCCTCTTGTATCGCCTAGAAAATATTGTAAATATGGTCTGTTTTTGTAATTGTATGTTTTGATGTGCAATAAAGTGTTATCTCTCTCTCTCTACACTTTTGAAAGTGGAACTTAAAATAAAATTACGTTTAAAAGGTTTTAAACGCGGTATTTTAGTTGATTTTCATTCCGACGTTTCAGTCACTGCAGTAGCCGTGATCATAGAAGGCAAAGATACATTAAAATTTGATGTATTAGTCGCGAAAACTGAATAAAATATTAGCAGGTTCCTATATCTTACCGACCATTAATTTGCCTTACTATTTAGTCAAATTTGACCTAAGCTCCATACAAGTAATGCCAAAATTTAACCGATAGTAAGGCAAGTGATGAATAGTAATATATAGGAACCGACCATAAATGGAACATTAAAATGAAATATGAATTATATTTCATTTTAATGTTTACTACTTTATTTATATACCTATCGCTTCGCAGCGTCTCTTGCAGTTTAACGTAATTTTGGTCTCAATAAATCTTATATTTTTCTCTCTCTATCTATCTATTTTTATTAATTTTGAAGAGAACTAGATATAGAAGTCAAAATGTCAGATTATAATTAAAATATAAAATTAATAAGATAATAGTTAAAACCATCAAATCGTGTTAATTATTATACTTAGTAGTGCCATAAACATGTCGAGAACAGAAATGAAATCACATATGTGCTACGAATTCGGTATTTTACTGCCTTTTGTTGTCCGTAACCCGGTCACTTGGTCACCGGAAGTAGGTAGACAAAAGTAATGTTTGCAAGCTGTTCATATTTTTACCTCAAAAACTTGCGAGACATTCGTATTTTTATACTCACTCAAGTTTCTCATAAATGTTTGTGAATGACTCAAGTGTTTCTGCTAAGATTCAATTTAGTAATGCACTGCTAATTTGGCAAATCCTTCAATATTTTTCTGTCAATCAAAAGTCAATGTTGACTTTTTTCTTGGACTATCGCGGTTTGTGCACTCGGAATTCTTACCGGAAGATCAAACGGTAAATAAATTATATTATTGATAAGACATCATATTATTCAGCGTTATACAGCGTTTAAGAGGGCAAATATGACGAAAAAGGCCAGATTTATGGAAAGAAAATTCTGAGATTTTGCACCACGATAATGCGCCTTCGCACAAGGTCATCACTGTGAACGAACCTTTTGACCAAAACTCAACAAATACCTTCGAGCAACCAACCTATTCACCAGATATGGCTCCAGCCGACTTCTTTCTTTTTCTAAAACCACGTCGTGGCACATGTTTACAATCGGTAGAAGACATACTTAAAGGAAAATTCGCAACGAGAACTAAACTCAATTCAGCAAAAAGCGTTTAAAAAATATTTTGATGATTGGATTATTCGTTGGCGTAAATATATCGTGTCTGAGGGAGCACACTTTGAAGGTGATAAAATAATTTTGAATGAATAAATAACATTTTGTTATTATTGACCTTTATTATTGACCTTTTCGCGATACTTTTTTGACAGAGTAGTATATCAATCACCTGTATGAAACCTCTACGGGACGAAAGTTTACCAAGTTACTTATATGGCACGTTTTTTAATCGCAGAGATCAGACTGACGATTTGAAAATTTCAGCCAAATCAATGTAGCTTATTCTTGATAGGATTTATTTAGAAACTTAAAAAATTTCAATTGTTAAAATAATGTCCTATCATAATGATTTAGAATCGTTATAAAATAAAAAACAAAAAGAAGACTTTATGATAAAAGTTAACTGAAGGTAAAAATATAGAACATCAAAATAGCTACCTTAGTAGGAATTACAGTTTTTATACTGAAGAATACAACAATACTAGGAATTTGTTGTAATTTTCATATGTATTGGGCATTATGTCTTCTATTTGTTTGGCAGTGTGGTCCAGGTGAAGCGGTGATCAGCAACAGACCGCGGCTGACCTCGTGCCAATTACGCGCCCATTAGCGCACCGAGCACAATACCCCGCCATTAAACGGATGTCCAGTTCACCGTGCCCACGCCCGCTCAATTTGCATTTGTTTAGAATTGGTTCAGCTCATGGCTCGCCACTACAGCCCGTAACTTTATATCACCTGTGAATATACTGTTCCAAGCTGTCATAAAATAAACGCGAGCAACGGCATCATCCTTTACATATTTAGGTACATATCTACTGAAATTATTTTGGATGTGATAGCAAAAATAAAAAATAAATTATCTCAGCCAGCCTTTGGCTGCGATGGCCGATTTAAAAAGAAAATACCAAAAAGAAATGAATAGACTCAGTCTCACGATTATTCTAAATTTCCATGAAAATATGTATGAATACGAAATTCACTTTGTTTAGATGTTTATTTCTTTCTACTTTAGAATGACAGTGATTGGCACAACATTAGACATATATGTAGATACAATATTGAAAACATGACATATTATATTCCGAAAAATTAGCTTCATATCATCGAAGCTGAATTACTTCAATTTAAGAAGTTTAGAATACATTGTGTGCTTATGACATCAGGACTACACGTAAGATGTTTTTATCTAGGAAAACGGTATACTTTTTACCAGAGATTTATCTAAAAGGCAGATAAGTGAAACCGCATGGAATAATGTAGTTATTGAATAATTATATAGCTTTCGTAAACCGCGTTCCGACTATTACCATACCTGTATAATAACACCATAATCACGCAACACGATTTAGGGCACCATTGGAGTTGTGGAACACGCGTCTCGATACGCTCTAATTTTATCACTTGACGCAGACGATACGAATTTAGAACACGAAAGACAGTAAAATTTCAAGAATATTATTTTGACGCTGTAAACATAATTTGAGAAAAGAAATTAAATTTAAAAGTAATCGTAGCATTAGATTGATGGCCGGTTCCTATATTTTACCAACCGTTCATTTGCCTTACTATAGTTTAAATTTTTTAACCCATAGTAAGGCAAATGAACTTTAAATTTTAACTTAAAATTTGACATAAGCTGCAAGAACTCACAACTTACAAGCTCACTACAAGTAATGTGAAACTTCTACCGATGATAAGCAAACGATAGAAAAAGATATATTAATTATCAATCGGTTAATCAATACCTTTTGAATATATACAATTTATTTAAATACTCGCTTCTGCCCGCGACTTCGTCCACGTGGAATAATTTTAAAAAAGTAAGTTAAAACAAAACCCCGATTTGAAACATTCTTCATTGGTGCTCCGCTCCTATTGGTCTTAGCGTGATGATATATAGCCTATAGCCTTACTCGATAAATGGGCTATGTAACACTGAATGAATTTTTCAAATCGGATCAGTAGTTCCTGAGATTAACGCGTTCAAGCCAATAAACAAACAAACTCTTCAACTTTATATATTAGTATAAGATTATACACAAATACAATAAAGAAAACTTAACTAAATATATTATATTCTACTTATAATGTAAAATATTGTACGTAGGCCACTGTCTTCATTGGGTCAGTTTCCCAGAAGGCTGACTATGTTAAGAAATATTAATGTTGTCGGAATCAACCTCTTTAGATAGTTTACTTTTTATATTTTAACATTGTCGTACTTCCTTTTTTTGTTTTTCTTCATTCTATGTAAGGTCTTGTATTGGAAAAGTATCACTATTAATTAAATATTATTATTATAAGAAAATTAACATCCTTTATGTCCAAGTTCAGGTATTATTGTGAATCTAAACCATCCCGGGACCCAATAAATCAAACATAAAATTTCATAAAAAATCGTAGAAGCCGATTTCAACGCCAAGTATTTTATTTAGATTAATGGGTTACATTATTTAAGTTTTAGAGGGGATCTCTAATTTTATATAACCTATATTCATCAGGGATAATTTAGTATTCGAATGGTGAAAGAATTTCTGATATCCTTCCAGTACTTTTTGAGTGTATGCTTTACAAAAATAAAAATCTTTCCTCTTTGTAATAATATTAGTATGGATACAGTTTACGTGCTCTCCACAAATATCAACCTTATTTTAGGACAACGTACGCTGTACCCGCCATGCTTGTACAAAGCGATTTAACACATTGGTTATATTTGTGTAGGTATCATCACTATGTTTTCAACACCAGTACAAAGTAACAATACGCTCGTTAGATTAGAAAATTTATATAAGTGGTGCATACTTCTCAGCTAAGATTCGAACCCACATCATAGGAACAAACGCGAGTGCGGCAGCTGCTATGTTACCATAACTCAAACAATGTGTAACATCTAAAACGCCGAAACTTAGCTATTCTTAGCTGGCTATAGCTGCACAATAAACCTTTTTTTAGAAAGAAGCTCCTTTTAGCTCTAAAATCATACAAAAAAAATTTTTTTTACACATATTATTATAACACTGTTTTTCCTTGTTAGTCCGATAAGCTTGTGGCAAGACGCCAGTTGCAAGTGCACCTTCCACAGACTTTGGTACACTAGGCAGAGATAACAATGTCTCTTCCGCTAAAATATAGTGTAGCGTAACGTAGCCTATGGCACCCTCCGCACTCTCCACCAGCCACCACCGATATGCAAACAAGCTCCGGCGAAATCGTAAAACATTTCCCACCTGATAAAGTTATTTGGGAGTCGAATTATACTCTAGGAAATAAACATCTGCAATAATGCAGCGTTCTAAAATATCGACAAGTGCGAGCGGTCTGCGCACAATGAAAGGTTCCGTAGTGGCAACGAACGTTTTATATTTTTTGCGATATAGCTACAAACTTCTAAAAAGCGTATAACACATATCTACTCGACCTAAGTAGGTTGATCAGAATATCTTTTTTTTTAGATTCTACGATCTTAAATTTTATATTTGAATTTCCGTTCACAAGTTAAACAAAGTTTGTTATCCTTAATAAATAAAATAAAAAAACAGCTTCTACGGCTTAAAGCGCGTTTTCAAGAAATAGGTATTTACTTAAATAAAAAACTCACTTAGGTATAAAATATAGGTTTTTTTTGCAAAGCGGTTTATTAACTTCCTTCCGAACTTGATCTATATAACTTAAAGACACAGAGAAAAATAGCTGTGATACTGACGGAAGAGCGCATATATAGATGACGAAATTATTAAGGTACCATTGTTGTCATTGAACTTCAGTGTCCTAAAAAATCGCTGATGTATTCCAGATTCCAGATGTAGATTTGTCTAGTTTAAGGATAATTTTATCATACCCTACTTAAGTTTGGCGGTGACAAATGTGCTTGATAACCCACCGAGGCGCACCGGTCGCACCGGCCATTCCCACTACCTGCTCAGAGATCAGTCTATCGGACATGGGTCTGTTCTCACTATCTTTTGCAATATGTTATTCATGAGAAAGTCAAAACTTATGTAACTTAAGTAAAATGTCAATGAGCAACCATTTATGAAGAACCCTCAACGTATTATTCTAAGCATGTTAGAAAATAAAACTAACAGAGGTAGCAAAAAACGTAAGCTTATAATATACTTGTTAAGATATTTGATTTTGAGAGACATTCATACTATTTAAAGACGGTTCTTATTTATCAAAATTTGAGCTTTCGGATTACTATTACTTTTGATTTCGTTTTAAGGCCAAAAAATAAGAAAATAAATAATAATTTAAAAAACACGCTTTGATATGAAACCGGACTAAAGGGCAGGAAATGATGCATAATATCAAATAATACATCGTTTCAATAAAATAACAGAAAGCTCAATCAGGATTTGCGTTGCTAGAAAAAAGATCCGAAGTTCCGATGGGTGCTATGACTCCCACATGCCCGGCTCATGCCCGGCCCTTACCTGGCGCACAGCGAGGGGTGAATGTAGCTTTTATTATATTCACTCTGCCACATGTTGTGCGTTCTGCCTCACTCTATTGGTCTGTTATTTAATAATAATAACATCCTTTGATTTTAAATTATTACGGTATTGAAATTCCTATGTAGCGTACATAGGATATAAACCATATAAAGTCATTTAAATTAAACGTTTTTATAAAGTGAATAAAGATAATTTTTGAAAAATTAATCATTTAAAAGTTTACCGCATATTTTATAGTATATTAGGTATATGCAATTAAATTTAATCCAAATACTTTAAATCAAATTTTTACCCTTCAGTTTACTGAATCTAAAGGTTAACGTCTGTCTAATTCTGCCTTGCATCGTTTTCGGTGAACGTAAAATTTTGATTTTATGGCCTCTCATTTCAGAAGCGTCAACACAACAAAAAAAAGTATTGTTTAGGACTGCCAGCAACGCTGCCTGTTGTATAGTAGTCTATAAGTATAGTAGAGTAAACGCTCAACTCATACGCACACTCGAAACAAGGTATAGTGAAGCCTGTCAGGCAAGTCTTCGAGCGGCACGAAGAGGGGCGCCGCCGCCGCCCCACGCGCCAACAGTGCCCCTCGCGAGTGCGCATTGACTGCACGCGGCAACGTTACACTACCAGACCAAACTTACTCTGCTATAGCGTCTACTGTAAACACTGCACAGAAAGTTCTTTTAGCTGTTTGACTGTTGCCTACTTTATAACCGGTTCTTCGCGCTCATTGCTTATAAAGTGGTCTAGAGTGATATCGTGATTTTGGTGGTAAATCTGTGTTACAAAACTACTGTTGTAAAACTTAACAAATGCTGTACAAAAAAATTCACTTACTGAGATGACCTGTATATTGTGCGCAAATTGGATTACCTAAATATTGGATTGTTTTTAGATGGTAAGATAATTTTGTGTTCAACTAAGAGGCGAAAGTTGTACTTGTAAGTTGTAACTTGAAAAAGGCCGGTGTGGTGGCCGACGCGGTACCGTTGCGAAGGCGTTTAAAGGAACCGATAGAAATGGGGGAGTGAAGGAGAGAGAGCACGCTTGATTGTTGATACAGCTCATACAGCCCGAGCAAGTATCAAGCGGCCGCACCACCAAGTGCATTTTGTGCGGCAAACAATATAAATTGTATAGTTGAGCGAACAGCATGTCCTATTTTCGTTACAAACAACATAGCTACAATATTGGCGGTTTCAAAAACTATTCTTGTTAATTACGTTCAAGCATATCAACGCGCAATTTCGTCATGTCAGTTTATTAAAAAACTAACAATTCAAGATAAGAGTAATTATTTTAATTTTACAGTAAGAATACCGTCTTTTATTCTTACTAATAAATAATTATTTATTTATAGTACTTGATTACAAGTTCACACTGTTAATGACTTGGAGAAAAACAAGCAAGATTAAAGAGATATTAAAAAGGGGGGTAGAGACCCCTTATCACACCAAGATTTGTTTATATTTGGTACATATATTGTACTTTAAAATCAAAGGGTAACCTTGCATCATATAGAGAAGTCCATTTGTATTTCTAACTTTTTATATTTAATTTACATACATCTTATAGTATAATTTTTATATTTTATTAATATACTAGCGGTCACGGCAGACGCTGTCATGCCTTGAAATAACTTTTGAACCCGATTGCAGCGCCACCTGCCGGGTCCAATTGTGAATTGAAACCATTCTCGAATCCACCTGAACACACACAAACAAAATAATTATATATATAAATATATACATATATATATATATACATATATATATATGTTACATATACATATATATATATATTACATATACATAATATATATATATATATATAAATATAAATATATTTAAAGATATAGGTTATATCATCATCATAATATATATTAATTACAAGATATCGATTCGGTAAAATGAGAAAAATTCAACATACTTCTGTTCTTATCAAACTTCTTGTCCATCCAAAGGTTGTCTGGAAGAAATCACTCCCAGCAATAAGACTCTTCGTTGTTCTTATTATTACGATTGTATGGATGAATTTAATTTGTAAAATTATGTGCAATAAAGTATCCACTTGATATTGCACAATTAATATTTATAGGTGTAAGAAGACCTACCAGTATATCTAGATATGTGTCAATTTCACTGAGCTTTTCTCCAAAAACGATTGCTTTAAGCCCCCCTCCCCCTTGCAGTAAACTATGTAAATCCATACACCTTGCCAAACCATATTTAAAAGCCAAGAAATATTCATGAAGGTAACAACTATGTTGTAAATTATTATTATTATTAAATATCCAAAATAGATCCAAGGATGTTAATTATAAACGAAACAGAGATAGGGGGTTATTATCATCATAATAATTATTGGAAGAATATGTTGTTATCGTTATGGAGGTACCATTTTATTAAGCATACGCACGATGTGTTTAGATTTTTGGCATTTTTTAGATAAATATATAGGTAAATAAGTATCTATTATTACTATGTTTTCTTCACTACGCAACTAAGTATTTTAGAAGTCTACGTTTATTTGCAAAAGCCGTGCACGAAATAAAGATAATCCAAACAAAGTTAATTAACTAAGACATATAAAGGTCAAGAAACTTACTAACTTTATTATAAATACGCTTGTAGGTACCAGACAAAAAGATAAATTTTCGTTAAATAATTTTATAGTAGCTATATACTTTAAACACTAACGGTCTTATTCATTTCGAGTTTAAAGGCTTCTTTATGGTTCTTAAAGAAACCTTAAAACACACTTCTTACATTAACTCATATGAACAAGACCCTTGTAGTAAGTAACCATTCTAGCCCTAAACCTTATTTGCTTTCGCAGCATCCGTTGTGGACCCTGGAGCCTCCTTTTCTTCCTTTTAACCGACTTCAAAAAGGAGGTTCTCAATACTTGTATGTCTGTATTTTTTTGGTATGTTCGTTACTCGATTTCTCCGTCAATCGTGAAACAATTTTCATAAAAAATATTTTGATTGAATGATTGTACTCCCGAATTAGTCCTATTGTCACCATGTCAGGATCTGATGAGTGAATACCAAGGAATTAGACAAACTCACGAAAATTGTTAACCACCTTTTTCATAGCACAATATCTCCGTCAATTGTAAACCGATTTTCAAATTATTTTCTTTACTTTTACTTTAGTAGTGTATACTCCCGAGGTAGTAGGTACTCCTATGGTCACCAAGTCAGGATCTGATCAGTGGATCCTAGAGAAACCGAGAGTAATCAGTAAATTTATTAAAAAAACGCCGAGAGCCTACATTTTTCTAAAACCAAACCTACCCACGAAAATATTATACATAAACTACAACATGATCATCCTCTGCAAATACCAAAAAGGCAAATTTAATCCAAGAAAACAAATCAATAGTATTCTCTTAAATTTTCGTGACCAGTGCACATAATTAAAACTATCTTTCAATTATATATCATATTATAAATATGCACGAAACTGCATAGGGACCCCCAAGCAAAATACTGAACTAAACAAAAGTTACTTGATAACAACGATAACGCTGAATCAAATATTTTAAAATACACAATGTCAATTCAAGTAGGTGTTCTGAGATTTTGTAGATTAAAAAAATCCCAACCATGTTGTTTCCGTTGTATTATTACAGACTGATTATGAAGAGCACAAAAATAATTAAATTCGGTATTTTTTCAGCATATGGGAATAAAGATTAAACATTAGTAATTTGTATTTTCCCACAACCTTATCTACTCGTATAATTTAACAAATAAAATGGTTAGTAACTAAATGATGTAAGTACGTTTTATATAAGTTTTTCATAATACCATAAAATATGTTTTTTTTAGGAGGCATATTCTTTATTATTGTTATATTTATTATTTTTACTTACGTACTGTTTCTTCATTTACGAATAACAAGTAAAAACAATATCAATTCAGATTCCAAAATTAGATTTTAGCTCCAAAAACTAACATTACTTAATTAATCTTATTAGGCATGTAGCTGCAACTTGTAGAAACACTGTTTGTTCGCCTAGATGCCATGCATACATTTAATGCACCAGAAAATTGTACGTAAATTAAGAGTATTTGTTCCATTTCACATTTAAATGGATTTATTTTTCCGACTTTTATTTAAAAATAAATAACGGATATCATAAAAACAATAAAGGTGACGCAAACACATACGTGATGAAAGATTTTTTGGTATGAACCTTTTGGAATTTTAGCGATCACCAAATACTAGTTCTGTGCCATTAGTGATTAGCTCACAATTACAAGAAACACTAATCCGTTTCCGTGTCCTGAACACATGGTTTTCATGTAGGATAACTTTGTGATCTTAATAACCTAACCGGAACTGCTCTCTAATCATGTTATCATACGATAATCTTATTCACTAACGACTATCATCAAAAATTCAAACATGCCAGTCAACAAAGTAGAATAATTTAAGAACATTAAGTATGTCGGAGGGAAGCTATGACTATGACGATATGACGTGACTGGATGTGTAACGCACAATATCATTTGTTTACATTATAATCACTTCTAAAATTCTTAATGTAATTTAATTAGATTTGTTAACGTTTCTATAACTTAAAGATCGTTCTAACCTAATAAAAGTTATGAATATTGTAATTTAATAAACGACCAATCAGAGCAGAGCTTATGGCGGAGCGGGGTCAGACGCCCTCTATACTTTGAGTAGTATCTACTTCGGTAGACGGAGGAGTTTTTGTGGCACATTTGGTTGGTGGCTACAGGTCGAGTTGGACCATGGAGTATTTTAAAGAAAGTATTGTAGTTGAAAGTATGAGCGGGTGCCCTGAACCCGCTGCTCGGCCTAAACTATGTCATAATGTTGATCAAATCTAAATTAAAAGTGTATAAACCGTGGCTATTGTGTTTTATGCTCGCATTTTATCCTGATGACGCCCACTAAACCTGAAATAACTAAAGATGTCGTGAGAACGAGGCCGTTCTGCGACAAGTAAATTACTCGTACCATACTTGTTGAATCAGTTATTTATACATATTAACTACGAGCATTTAGGTAATGCGGCGATCACGTACGCATCATTACTTTAGTCATGTATTTTATTATGAAGAATTATTTACAAGAGATACTATATTTGATAACCTTGTTTAAATACGTACAGATTATACAATCTGCTGATAATAACAATTTCATATATTGTTATAGAAGCCCAAGTAAATGAAAGAACTGATTGGTAATCCTTATTCGTAACAGTTATTATACTCAGTTTATCAGCTGGTTAAAAGGGTTAAAAAGTCTTACTCATAATCACATTCTTGATGCATTATAAGTCTCGTATAATTATTATAAATAACGGAGATAAAGTTTACAAAGCCATTGTGAACTGGTATGCATCGTGCACTATAAAGTTAACACACTACTCAGAAATATAGCAACTTGCATATCTTAATCAATTTTTAATATTTCATCTGAATCAATGTATGTACATAATATTTAGATTCCAAGAACTTTACTAGCGGTTCCGGCAGACGTTGTCCTGCACTGAAAAAATAAAAATCTAGAACATGATTCTAGCGCCACCTAACGGGTGTAATTGTGAATGTAAAGCATCCTGGAACCCACTGAAACACGTTTTTTACACTATATTGAATCTTTAATAGGGATCCCTAATAATAATCCCTAATAAATATAGCCTATATTAATCTGGGATAATGTAGCATTCTAATGGTGTAAGAATAGTTGAAATCGGTTCATTAGTTTTTGAGTTTATTCGTTATAAACATACACAAACCTAAAGATAAAGTGATACAAATCTTTCCTTTTTATAATATTAAAAAATATAGCTAAGGAGAATTTTGTGCAAGTCACACACATCATGTTGAACTGTACAATTCGATGATGCATATATGTCCTTTAATACATATTTTAAGTGGAAGAATAATAAGATAAGCGATTATTCATAATTTATGGTACTTACTTTATTATAAGTATAGCATGAACCAGGAACTGTATGTTTTATATGTTTTTAAATAGCACCGAGTGACAAAGTTATTGTAGAAATATATCAATATATCATACAATTAGCGGACGATTAAGTGACATTTAAGTGAATACATTAAAAATAGAATGGTAAATTTGTAATACCTACTTAACTACCTAAAGTCATTGTTAATATTGTGTATCAGTATGATCAAAACTCTTCCAAAAGTTCAATCACATCGAGTGATATACTCATACCGTTTTATTTCTGTAGAGTTAGAGTAAGTTTGAACGCTTCTTTGCGGTTCTTAAAATACCGTTCAAACTTACTCTAACCCAATATGAATAAGACCGTAAGAGTATATCACTTGATACAATAGTCGACTCTAATGACCAGAATAACCACACCATAAAAAATGTTAAATAAAGAACGTAACGGATAGGTACTAACAACAATTTCTTAATTTATTATTATGTACATATCTAGTTATCAATTCAATTTATCATCGTTCTTCAAAGTATAAAAAATTGCACCAGTGACAGAGACAAAAGGATTTTTTATTTGAAGAAAGAAATAATGACGTTTTAAATTATTTATAATTACTGCTCATGTTTATGAAACAAAGTCTGTAGTACAACCTTATCAGTTGTGGTATCATTCATGTGCTAGTAATGTGTGTTAAATTGATAAACACACCCAACATACTGTCGCAACTAAAGATTTTTTATTTAGATAGGTACTTCTTTAGAACCGCACAAACATAACATCTAAATAAATAGAAATTTTACTTGTTAATTATAACTATGAAAAATTCGTAGCCTTACTACTTACTTAAATATTTAAAATTATTACGTGGGACACTACTACTAGTTTAAATAAAATAGCAATAACGTAACAAAATACTTACCATACTCTACCGTAAATACTACTTAATATATTAATTAGCGTCCACCAGTATATGATTTACAAAATGATTGACCTCTGACGTCAACATTTCTATATAACTTTTAATGCTACTTTCGATGATCAATAAATCCAACTTAATCCTGGATGTGTTTGAATTGAAATCTATAGCAAAATATAAAAATTACCGTGTACTATCATCTCAAAAATTAACACACCAATTTTCATATTGGACGAATTTTAGACATAAATAATTTGAATCAGTTATTTCTTATTCTGATGTTTCTTAATATTGGTCTAAAATTTTGGTGTGAGCTTGAACAGCACTTTTATTTTTTTCTTTATTTTATCTATCTATCATTTAAGAGCATGCTCTTATCGATGGAGCCTCCTTCATTCTTCTCTGTTATGGGCCACTTGTTTTATTTCTTTGTATGACACGATACCCAGTATTTCCTCCATTTGAACCATTAATGCTCGCCTTGGCCTTCCCTTCGCTCTTTTTGATTACATTTTGTTATAATGTTGGTTATATAAATAAGCAATATTTGGAGGATATTGTCTTTAAGCAAGAATTGTGTATTTTTCATGAAAAGCTGTACTGTTTAATGAAATGTTACTTAATGACTTGCCACAAGAACTCCCTTGTTTGATGTCATCCAAAAACCTACCCCAAAAGTTGGTTGACCTGATGCATTTGCCTCTCATTGTGTTGAATTGAAGTATCAACTATTAACAACAAAATTGATCATAGGATTGTACGAATATGAATAATTATTATTATAATTTAGTAATTATAAGTGTTTTTGTAAGCTAATTTTTGTTTAAAATAAAACGTGGAACTTGAATTGTTAGCGATAATGCAGACGGATGTTGGTCATTGATATAAATACTGGGACGTCCCCGCGCCTTCAATCGCTGAAATAAGGTTTATATCATTTTGCGAAGAATTTTATATTTTCCAGGAGAAAATCTATTTAAGCTCATCTATTATAGTCTTTGATAAAAATCTATTGATATCCTAGACTAACAAATAAAATATAAAGACAGATAAACATAAGTTTATGCATGGGTAGATAGTACAAGTATAGACTGATAATTAATCGACTTATTAAAAGAAAATAATAGAACTCGAGACGCATTCCAATAATGGATCAAAAGTAAGATTGTAATATTTTCGCTTGATTACAAAATAATATCACGTATTTTTCCTTATATCTAAAACACGTATCGTTCAAACTCATACATTGCATGACATTGCCAGAGGCGGTCATAAATTGTATGCTGATATGGTAGATTCGCAAGAAACTGTATTTTATCGTCTTGCCACGGCCCTTGAGTACCTTAATCGTGTCGCCCCGCGGCGTCTTCGTAGGAATTATTTATTGCAACCGACAGAAAAATAACCGCAGCTTCCCAAAGCACCGTGAGACTGTGTAAGACTTCACGGCTATATTTTCTCAGTCACAACCAAGGCTCAGATGTCAACCGCATTTAATGTTTATATATAAACTTATTTATAAAGAGTACATTAGGATGATAATAATAAACTTTTAAGACAATAATTAGATCTCAAAATAGAATGACTTATTTTAGAATAATTAAGTAATACTAGAAAGTACTTAAGGTACATATCCGGAGAAGCTTTTGAGTAGGAATACGAAAATTGACTGAATTTAAAATTTTGTTTATCGAATAGTGAAAATAAAGCATTACTACAGTTACTCATGCGGTTACGGTCGCTTTCACTTTGGATCTGAACATAGAAAAAGCTATCGGGATAAAATATAATCATTTTATAAACGGTTCATATAAAGACTGCGAAGAGAATACAAATTACATAAAAAATTAACTGTCCAAACAAATCTTGTAGGTATCCCAACCACAGAACTGTTGGAATAAAAGTCAGAAACAAATAAAATTTTGTAACTCGACAAACATTTACGAAACGGGAAGGAAACTTTCGCGCACCTGTAACAGTTTTGAAATAAAAGTTACAAACCTTTTCCTTATACCATGGTAATATTTCATCAAATATAAGACTTGCGAAACTTTCTTGATTTTATTTGCCAATGGACCTACTAATGCATCAAAAGTCAAAATAATTATCCTTAAAATGTTTTTAACAGTTACCTATGTGTACCTACCTACCTACCTTCAGCCCTCATAGAAAAATATGTTTAATTTATCACTTGTCAACATATTCTTATTCAAACACGACCAACATGCTTTACCTAAATAGACCTATAGATCTGATCAACTAAATCAAACCTCAATATTTTACATATTCAAAAGCGGCCTAGTGCGCGACATCCCATGCACAATAAAAGGGTTCCATGCTTATTAGGAACCTTAACTGATTAGTTTCTGTGATTTGCTAACTAACCCCCGAAAATTTCTTTAATCAAAGATACCCCATATCACAAAAACTTCCGAATAGAAGTCGTTCAAACTATTTTGTTTTTTTTAAACATCTATTTGATTTTTTCAGAATTTTTCACGAAACATTTCAAAAGTTAGTTAACATAACGACACAATATTATACAGTCCTGGTAGCTTAGTGAGTAAACGTATTGTTACAGTGATTTGGGTTTGAATGTAAATAATATAAATAAAAATAAATAAATATAATAAAATTCTGCTTCCCCCATAACGAATGAAGGGAACATACCTACGAAAGATTGACTACTGCAACTCTTAAATACATGAAACAAAAACAACAGCAAAGTGAGGGTTACGATAGTAGCACCATTTTCCAATATTAATAAATATGATTTAAGAGAATAAATATTTTATCCTGATACATCTTTAGAGAACCATAAGCTAGCGCAAAATAAAAATCAATGTAAGAAATCGACAGCGCTCTAGTCGTTAAAAACGAGACAATCGGGTTCTTCTTCTTACGACGCCAAGAATAGTTTGTAATAAAAAAAGAATGACAATGAAGCCATGCCAGACTAACCACACCGCCACCGCGCTGCGGATGCAAACTGCGTGCGTCAAGAAACGCCCCGTGAGACTTAAACCAGACTGTAAATCAATCCATATAAAGTGTGTGAATTAAATACAACTTATTTTGTTTACTTTTCTCTGTAACTAATATTAACCATATGAAAATATATACTTACATACACTCCAATCAAATAGAATATGTTGATTACGGGAAAAATCGCAAGACGTATTAAAAATTGTAGTTAGGTAGTACTGTCAGACATAATAATATATGTATGTACATATATACCATAAGTTATTTCTCAGTAAAGTTTATTTAGCATTTTTAACTGTTAAATCAGTTATTTTCGTATTAAATTTGATCAGTGTCTTATCTCTAAACTGCTGCGGAATCCCCTTACCGTTTCTGCTCATTTAGAAGACTTGGTAACGGTATCAGATTATGCTAGGAATGTTCTAAATAAAATATATTGCAATAAAATTCAGTAGATGACATATGTTACAATAAATTCCAACATTATTTACATATAAAAACAGGCTTTAAAATAGTATATTTTAAAATATCAAGAGAAAATATTTTTATCTCCTGTGTAAACAATAATTAATTAACGCGGTATTTGACTTCTTTTTACTTGTACAAAATTTCTCTTTTCTTTCACCTTTTCCCGATAATTTGAAGTCGGTACAAAATATCTTTTCGTTCCACGCTCCTCTATTCTGACATATATCTTCTGTCACACCACAAATCATCATTTTATCCTTCACACCTTTACATCTGTACCCATCCATCTTGTAGTTTAACATTCTTTTTCTCACGTGACTTTCATCCCTCCTCATTACATGCTCATCATACCTTTTAATATTTCTCCCAATTTTTCAGTCACGGGTGCAACTTTCAAAGATCCCCTTATTTGTACAAAATTATGGCTTCATATTTTGTGCAAGACTAACGCGGTTTTTGACTCCTTTTAGGAGTCAAAAACCGCGTTAGTCTTGAATTTGATTAGTGTTATATTCGTTAACTAGTCTCTAAACTGCTGTGGAATTTACTTACCGTTTCTTAAAAGACTTTTTAGCGGTATCACATTATGCAAGGAATGTTCAAGATAATATCTATCACAATTTGAATTCGATAGATACCACATTTTACAATAAATTCTAACATTATTTACATATAAAAACAGACTTGCAAATATCACGTGAGAAGTAATTAGGTACTGTTTAAACAATAAACCAATTAATGCGCTATTACGCGCTAGACACCTTTTACGTGTACAAAACATAAATTAAACATAAATTAATTAAACATTAAACATAGTATTTAAAGTAAACCATTAAAACATTAACTAATTATTTATTTATTATAATATTAACCTTTAGATTGATTTAAACATTTTTTTCATCGCAACCTTCTTTTAATTACGAAGCCCATGATTATTATTGTTATCGATCTTTCTGAAAGATCTATCTATGTAATGACGTACAATAATTTTACCTCTATTTTGTTACAGAGTATAGAAGAGAGCGCATCAAGATGGCGTGCATAGAAAGGACGCGGTATTAATTCAAAATGGCCGTCGCCCGCGCGGTCCTAGTATTCCTAGCATCCACGGCACACGCCTGGATGCCGGATTCCAACGCTCGCATTCTCGTCAAACACAGTAAGAAACAATTGATTCGCATTTCAACTAAATAATTTAACCATTTCATACTCCATTTCCTTGAGCTATCTACCACACTTTATGCAATGGGCCTCCAGAACATTTGATTATAAGTATACATAATCAAAGTTCAGAGCATTAATTACGTACACAATAATAGCGACTTCGATTAAACTTATTGGCAAGATGTTTCTTTTGGGTTAAGACGACGTATGATTATTTAAGAAGAGCATCATAAAATGACGAAATTATAATATTATAATTCTTGCCATTTAACTACGAAACACCAAAAATTCAATGAAATCAATACAACATCTGCCACTGCCAACAATGCGAATACGAATTCGGTTGCCCGACACGTGAGAATTTCCCAACGAACTGTTATGAAATCGCAAGCGTTCATTGTTGTTTAATCGCTATACAATGGGAACACTGTTCATTTAATTCCAAGCTTTTTTTAATAGGCGTTAAGTTTCAAAAACTAGATATATCTTATTATCGTGAGACTTATAATTAAAATACAATCAATAAACAATAATTCACATAAGTATTAATGTTAATTGTATATCCTATTGTCTAATTGTTTGCGGAACAAAATTAATTTTACGGTCTTTACCTTGAAGTTAAATTATTTATTTCCGATGCTAATAGCATTGATAAAAATTATAGGTATAGCTTTAATGAACTATTTCCTTACAGGCGATGAAACTTCAGAACAGTTCCTGGGCAACGCGACGGCGTCAGATAACTTCCGTATCTTGGACAAAGATGATTTCTCAATAATAGTGGGCGGCAGGTGAGCGTACTATGAATCCTTTATATCTATCTCTTTTTACAGATTCAAAGTAACAATCAGGTCACTTTGTAATTGATACTAATAAGTATCTTATTTCTTCATTCCCTCAGGAATGAACCCATTTGTCATAAATTTTGGTATATAGAGAGATAATTATTACTCACCCAAGTAAACAAACAAGAATTGTAACAATATTTTAGGACAAAACAATAGCCGGCTTAATTTCTTAAAGCGATCTCTTCCGAGCAATCTTTCAGGATATCTATTCTTAGCAAATCTGACGATCTATTTGGTGCTTTCGAAATAAACGTTATGCTTACGATAGTGTTTACGATAATTAATTATTTTTTGCTCTGGAATTTGATTTAATTTTGAAGAATACATATAAATCCAAAATTTATATAAATGAACCCTTCTGCACTGGAAAACCAGAGACCACATATTTTATTTATTTAAATAACGCTATGAGAGTGCTTGAGAAGTCAGTTCCTTACAACATATCGTTACATACAAAATATTTTGTTACAGAAATACAGTTTACAACCTGAGCTTATACGATTTATCAGAAAACGTCGATCAGGTATGTAGTACCATTTCATTTATTTTCTAACCTATACAAATAATTACAATTGAAGTGTCTGATTGTAATGTCTAAATAACAGCTTTTTATTAAATGCATGTGAAAGCATATTCGAAATACGGCACTTATACTTTTTTTTTAAATGTCAGTGTGTCTGTGTTTTTAGTCCGTTTAATCTATAAAACGGTTGGGCCGATTTACCGATGGGAGGGTTCCACGAAAAAAACACGGGGACGAAATCGTAACAGCTAATAAGAAACGTTGTGCATATTTTATTTCTCTTTAAAATAAACAAAACAAGCACAACCATTTAGTAAAACATATCAACCTGCTTTTTTAAATAAAAAGTTGATATTTGTATGAATCGGCATTACTTATACTTACATACTTAAGCAAACATGAAAATGGTTGTTATCTTATCACGTCAGATTGCTACCGCGTTCGATCACTTATAATGCGTTAGGTATAAGTACATATTAATATATTAATAGAAATATATACCTATATGTTGATCCATAAAGAGGTTAACAGGATAGATTTATACTTACAGCATATTGTAGTGAAACAGTAAGCAAAAAGCTTTGTCGTGTATTTAATTAAAATACAGGCTGTTGACCTAGAAAACATCTCTTTAAAACATTTACCCCTTACTCTAAATTGATATGCTTGTTTTGTGTTAATCCGACAAACAGTTGTCGGTCAATGACCCAGACAACAGGCGAAACCCTAATAGGTATCGCACTCTAGCACAGATTTATTATGTCTGTAATCTTGCGCAAACAACTACAAAACTAACCCTGTTGCCTCCCGCTGCATTTACTGTTTATTCTTAGTTACGGCCCATTTCGCTCGGCTTATGCTTGTCTTAAACGTCTCATCAGATATAGATTTTGTTTCCATTCTATGAATTCATTTATGTCTTAAGTATCTAGTTAAGTGAAGTAAAACAAATTAGGCTTAAAACTACGATATAAATTACATACTACAATAACAAAAGGATAATTACTATAAGACATACTCGTAGGTAATTGTATTTTATATATAGGAATGCACGTTATGCACAAATAATAACAAGTTAAAACAAAAACGTGTGGTTCTTGTAACTGTAAGAACGGCTGCATATACGAGCCTAACAACATACAATGCTTACTTTGCCAGAATAATTTATCATGAATGAATAAATAGCCACAACTCCCGCTAACTTGAAAATTGTATTTTAATATGTTTATACACTAATTATATAATATAACAATCAGTATGATAAAAATGATATTTAAAAAAATATTTTTGTTAGTTTAACTAGCGAATTTTGTTTAATTAAATTTGAGAAACAATTGAACTGCTTTTAGTAACATTATTGTGTAAAATTTCTCTCAAATAGTTTCGAAAATCTACTGTTTCAGCCAACGGACTTGAAGTTAAGATACTCGACATTATCCATATTTAACTGTCTATGTATAAGGCGGACTGTATTTAAGTAATATCACAATAGTAATACGCTTCATATCTTTCACCATTGTCATCGCCCTATGTGAGCAAATAAAAGTACAAAAACGAAATATTCAAGACATTAGTACGTACTAAACGTTAATAGTCATACCTACGACTATTTAACCCGAGCTCTATGACAATTGCAATACGTGTGATTAAATGGAGATACGATAAACAGCATCACAATGTACGTTTGAAATAAAAATAAGTAACCAACCGACATAGAACGAGAGTTGATTGGCATATGGCCAAATGTTTTTCTCATCAAATATGTCTTACTATAATAGGTACTCTTATATTTTGCTTTATGTGTATAAAAGCAAAATGCCCAGTGTCGTATTTTTTTAGTTGCCTAATAATTATATCTAATGGAATAGACGCACTTCAAAATAAACAATGATCATTTTCATTTCTCCTTGAAGTTACCTGCTTACAGGGATAAAAACAGTATTTTTCGTCCCTGGGACGCAATTTTCCCTGCTATCAAAAAATTTAAAAACTATGCAAGCCATTTCGAAACTTTTTATACTTTTTTTAAACCGCGATATAAAATGTAATTAAAAAATATCAATAATTTTATAACATGATTTTAGATATAATATACAACTTTTCACTAAATTATTATTTAATTTATATAAATTTGAGCTAAATATTTATTTCATCAATGATAAAAAATAATCATCATTATCATCAATGCCAAAAAATACTATCTGGTAGAATGCCACTGACAAACAAAGTTACTTGACGTATCATATGTGACGTTAATGAGTTTATCAGGTTTAGATATGGATTTAACCCCTGATTTCTTTAAATAAGTAGTTGTTTGTTTAACTAATCAGTATTTTATTTACTTTACTCATATTCAAAATGAAAAACAAGTGTTTACCTCCAATGAAAGACCCATTTAGGCACTTCCACTACAGGCCTCCTCGCTACACTCTTATGCCAAACAATCTCGTGCGTAAATATATTTCTTTCGACCCCTTCTGTAGTAAGAATCTACTATTAAATTATACCTACCTACACTGCACTAAATGTTTTAATATATCCAAAAGTTATTTGCTTGAGCGGTCAACATTTATAGTCAAATTTGAAAATTAAATAACTAGTCACATAAGTATAAAAGTTGTCCAGCGATGCGTTGAATTATTCACTGGCAGCACAGGGCGTGCACCGAGGCACACTCGAATACTAATAGGCTTGTTCTTGTTACTTTTTCTTTAAGCGGTCAGCGTGTATGTTGTATTAAGAAACAGTTTGTATTTAATTTTAGTTTCTATAGAGCTTAATTTTACTGATTTCATAATATTTAGTATAATGAAGTCTATATCTATTAAACTTACTAAAAATAAAATATTTTCAAGCTATACCTAATATTTAGCGGAAAATAATAAAAAGAATGATAATGCCAAGGTTTTAAACTAAGTTTTAACTGTCGCATTGAGTCGTACTAACCAAAATTACCTTGATTTAAGTGACCCATTTGCGAAACAAGAAGGGGTCGCTTAGCGGTCGCTTAACAGCACAAACTGTGTAAATTAGGTGAAACATTTGCCGCAACTTTATTTATTATGCTGAAGGAAATTATTCAAGCAGCGGCGGCGAAGTCAACCCGGCCTGGTTAAATTAAATTCTTTATAATTTTAAGCAAAACTTTACCAATTAGTTTCAAGTGTGAACATTAAATTCAAAGTAGTACATTCTAAGTCGAACTTAGCGCCTATTCGAATTTAACATTTTTCATCATGAATAATGGTATTAATGTAGATAATATATATTCTATTACAGCGTTTAGAATGGCAATCAACCGACGCACACAGAGAATTATGTCAGTTAAAAGGAAAATCAGCAGATGAATGTCAAAACTATCCCAGGGTGGCTGCACGATCCCACGGTCGTCTCCTTGTTTGTGGCACCAATGCCTTCAAGCCCCTTTGTCGTCGATACGCGCGCCACCCACCAAACCATCATCTTGAAGAATTCGATGGATCTGGCCGCTGTCCTTACGATCCACAACACAACTCCACAGCTATATTTGTCGGTAAGCTCAGAAAATTTATCGCTACCATTTATAAGTGTGAACAAAAGTTATAAATGTGTAGCAACAAATAAGAAACATTAAACGTGTAGTAACAAATAAGATAAGTACAAAGAAAACAGATAGTCGTAGGAAGTACAAATTAAAAAAAAACTCATTGTTTCGTACAAATATAACAATTACCCCAATACTAAACGATAACTTACTTATTAGTTTTCAATAAAGAACGCATATATTTCAATTGTTTCGGTCTGAATTCGAAGTAGTCAAATTGTTCGTAATTTTCATATTCATAAGGCCACATCGATTATTATTTTATCAGTTTTTTTGTAACCGGTAGGAAGACTATAATAAAACTATTTCGGTACGAAAATAAAGTTGATATTTAGTGGTTTCCCATAATGCTTCTACTAACCACAACGTTTTTATGTTAGGTACTGTTAGAATTTATGACAACCATGCATTATTACTTACATGAAGATATGAAAGGAATGCAGAAACCACGTTATTACTCACGAACTTGTAGTTGTAGAACATTCTGTTTGCGATGTTTATAACATCATTGTGTAACTTGTGAAATGAACACCTTAAAGCTTTTTATAATTTTCATAATATATGTATATCAAGTCGCCATATCTAGAATATTTATTTATTTATTTTCTACTTAAGGAATTACAGATAAATTAGCTTCGAGATGTTTTTGCGTTTGCAATAGTATTTATATATTTACAGGACTTTTAAACTTGAAATTTAAATTTCCTTGAAATTTAGTATTAAACATTATATTTAATATTAATATTTATTATTATAATATCGTTTCATATTAAGTACCTACCTATAAAAATATATAAAAAGTGTTAGTTTATTTATTTATGTGCTGACAGTACACTACTACAAACGCAAAAACATCTCAAAGCTAATTTACCTGTTACCTAAATGGAGTTTACCACGTAATGCCACATTTTAGTGTTTTTTTTATATTTTGTAGATATGTATTACTATAGAAATGCGTATTACTAACTTAATAAAAAAATACGAATATTTCACAATAAAAACATTATTTTTAAGATTTAGACAATATTTTATACATAAAAAATGATTTTTCACATGAATTATTTGTATATTTAGAAATGTATACGAAATCAACACATTTTTTGAGAAGCATATGTAATATTTTGGTAAGTTTTGTGTAATACAAATTTGTCGTATGTAAATTCTGTGAATATACTGATCTGTGATATGTGTATATCTTGAGCGAGATAGCGAACTCCATGTAGGAGGCCCTTTTAAAAGGTTAAAGAAGGCGTACGACTTGCTACAGAACTAATCATTATCCCTATATTTATGTTATGTTCTTATATGAATTATTACTTTTATAGATGGCCAACTATATACAGCAACAGCAGCAGATTTTTCTGGAACGGATCCTCTAATTTACCGAGAACCTGTGCGAACTGAAAGATTTGATTTACGTCTTCTTAACGACCCATCATTTGTTGGAGCCGTTGCATCTACTACTCACGTTTACTTTTTCTACCGCGAAACTGCTGTCGAGTACATGAATTGTGGCAAGGTCAGAAATGTAAAAAATTTATTTCAATCTTTTACACCAATAGGAAAGCAATTAATAACCTTGGATTTTCCCGCTTACAGGCAATATATTCCAGAGTGGCCAGAATTTGCCTAAATGATAAAGGCGGACCGCATACATTCAGCGATAGATGGACGTCATTCTTGAAGGCTCGTCTCAATTGCTCCATGCCAGGAGATTACCCTTTCTATTTTGACGAAATTCGTAAGTTTTACTACAAATACAAATTTAAAGCTTTCGTTATTTTATATATTTTAAATTATTATAAAATGATAGGCAGAATATTAAAAAATAGTTATACATTTCAGAGGCAACAACCGAATTAATAAATGGAGTATACGGCAGTGGAAACAGCAGAAACGATATAGTATACGCAGTGTTTACGACTCCACAAAACGCTATTGGCGGGTCAGCTGTATGTGCTTTCTCAATGAGGGACATCATGGATGCATTTGAAGGATCTTTTAAGGGACAAGAAAGCATGAACTCGAATTGGTTACCCCTAGAAAAAGAAAAAGTGCCCCAAACCAGACCAGGGTCTTGCGTCGAAGATAGCCGAACTCTTTCAGATGCTGCTGTAAACTTCATAAAAACACATTCCCTAATGGATAGAGGTGTTCAATCATTTTTGGCACGACCTGTGCTAATAAGAGTTAGTTTACAGTACAGGTTCTCTGCTATCGCAGTTCATCCTCAAGTTCAAGCAATGAATGGGAATAAATACGATGTAATGTATATAGGAACTGACGACGGTCGAGTTATAAAGGCTGTGAATGTTGCATCTAATGAGGGTGTATTTGACGCGAGCACGGATGAATACAGTAAGAACCCTGTACGGACGGCAGTTATCTCTGAAGAGCAAGTTTTACCCCCAGGAGTACCAATCAAACAAATGCATGTTGCTTTAACTACAGAAAAACTAATTGTTGCCTCTGGCGATATAATTAAAGCTGTGACATTATCTCATTGTGGGAACGTACAAACCTGCAGGTACATATTGTTTTGATACCAGCACGTGTTATATATTACGAATATTATTGTTATATTAACATGTATTTTTATATTTCAGAGATTGCGTCACATTACAAGATCCTCACTGCGCCTGGGATTCTAAAGAACAGGAGTGTTCCTGGGTCGGCAACAAGTTATTCCCGAATCCTGAAAGGTTTTTACAAAATGTGGAATACGGAACTATTGATATTTGTAATAAGTTGCCAGCACTTTCACCAAACCATCGAAGTAATAATAGAAGCCCAGGAACTAAAAAACCAATATCATCCGATACCGAAATACGTCAAAAAACAGACGATATTCAAAATGAAATATTAATTGAAGTCGTAGAAACGAATGTGTTATCCGACGACAAACACACAACGAACAGTAAACACGAAACTGGTAAGTTAATAAATATTTCTGCCAAAGCGCGAGTTGCCATACTTTGGTTCGTGATATCATTTGAGTATTCAGCAACGATACAGTGCAATCCTGTATCGTCTTGTCAAAAAGTAAGTAAATAAATTTTAAATTTTATTTCAGATCTCTTAACCGTAGAGGCTGCAGATGGGAACATATATAGCGCCCAGGCATTGCTCACAGCTGTAGTGGCATCGTGCCTGGTCACGCTGATGGTGGGCTTTGTCATCGGTTACCTTTTTTCTCGACGATTTCGACACCCGTTTTTTACCGATACCTCACCCTTCAATGAACAACACAATCATTTAAACAGGTGAGTTTGTGCTATATCAGATAAAAGACTCCTAAAAACCAGTCAATCATTAAATTAACAATAGTGTTAACATTTACTATTTCATCAACTCACGAATATGCTGAAACCTATTTTTTTTTTTATTATTTAATTAACAAAAGTTGAATATTTTTCGGACATCTTATATTTTTTGCTTGTAAGGTGAAATTATATATGTACGTACAATGAACATGGTACAGGAGAGCAAAGTTATGTTTTCTTATACCTATGAATGCGTAGGTACGCTTAAGACTAAATTAGAATCATCTCGTGATCCAATAATTATAGAACTGCGGAATCAAAACGACCTCTGCTCTCGTTGTGCTCACAAAGAACTAATTTAAGGAAATTACTACAGCTTTAAAATATGAAGGATAATAGATCTAGTTTTCTTTTACAGGCGAGTTTTTATGATTTCCAGAAGTGAGTCGATTAATTGTAATGCCCTGATACTGGCTGTTCATGTTTACTCACCATTACTATTAAATTATATCTAGATTCTAGTCTGCACCAAAATCCATTGTAAATTTTTGCATTTGTAATTGTTAAATATGCACTTGCTATTTATATATAACTTGAAATAGAAAAAGCTGTATATAGGCCACGTACATCTGGAAAAATACCATTGTATAAAATTAATTTAATTTACTTATACCTAATAATAATATATTGTTACTAAGGCTTTTCTCGACTTCACTTGCTCTTATATCGCGCAGAAAATTGGATAAAATATCTAATGTTGCTTTACAGTCTACTTACGTTTAACAAAAATTCGTTCATATCGATAACCGTTGAAACACATTAACATTAAAATATCCAGACTCACTTTCACATATATATATATTGATGGAAGCTTTCTTTTCTTAAGCCTCAGAAATTATCCCATTGTCCGAAATAGGATTCGATGCACCTATATCAAATTTCACAATGATCGGACTATTTCTAAAGCTGTTAAGAATTTAAAAACAAACAACATTTTTTTCTAAAATAGTATGGATATAGAATATCAAGATTATATTAAGTTGAATTTTCTTTAATTTTTTGTTTTCAGATTAAGCGCATTGGAGACACCATTGAATGCGAACACAGCGTATATGCCACCTCGATCCAAAAATGTGAATATGGTGGCTAACGTTGGTCCACTCGCAAAGCAAGACAACCTACATTTGGAACTCGGCAAAGAACGAGCCCTCGACTTAAGGAACTCTACAGAGTCCCTCGACAAAGATCTCAAGTGTGGCACACTACAAAAAGTGAAAAAGACTTATATATGAAATATATCGAAAGAGACTGCTTATGGTTCAATTAATAAGTGATGAGGACTGAAAAATGTGTTTAAAAAGTGTGCCAAGTCTTCCGAATAAATCGGTTAAAGTCGAGTTCTTATATCTTATACACGTATTTCGCTAACAAAGTGATATAATTCGTGTGGACATTATGTCAAATTTTAATCCGAGTAAGGCAAGAGAATGTAAGATATAGAAACTGACTGTTAGACAATGTTTGCGTTTGCATTTAAGTGTCATTGTTGGAATGCATGCAATGTAAATAGTGAATTTCCACCTTCGTGTACAGTCTGTCGTCTATTTATAAGATTCTTCTATTGTTCACTCTTCTGAGAGTATTTTGCATTTATAAGATGTTGAAAATTGATTACCTGTTAACTAAAACGCGTTAGTACTAATTATTATGTTTAATACTGAAGTAGAACATTATATAATTCTAGTACATAGATATTACAAAATATTTTATCAAATTAGTGTAATGTTTGAAACAAATGACGAGAATAATATCACAGGCACCTTATTGAATAAAAATAATTGCAAATGAAATGAGCATCATTAAAATCGAATGACAAATTGATTCGAAACTTAAATTCAAAACATAAAATAATCCTTGATAAACTTTTATGACCACTTTTCTTAGCTGACATTACATTACATTTGTTTTAAAATCATTCTCACCGTAAATGATCTTACATTAAACTCATTATTGTTGAATGCGCCAGTTTCAATTGTTAATCTAGTAAAAAATTACCAAAACTGTCAAAATTAACAATTACCAAGGGAATAGTTAATGGTTGATTGGAGCCTAGGTCGCTGCGTGATGGAGCATGTTCATACACAATGAAGTTATATAGTGTTTTGCAGTTAGTCTAAAGGTCATCAAGTTTGACATGGACTAGAGCTGCTTTTGAACTCTCAAAGTTATAGCAATACCCACGCCATTGGTCTCTATTATAGATACCTTAGAAAATAGGATAATGAATTGTAAATAGTAATTATACAATTTTTAATTCAGTATCAAACAAGTTAACAGGTAAATTGTTACATTCCATAATCTAAATATGTACGTAGGGCTAAGACTAAAGTCTCGGTGCAGCTAATTCATGTAAATATAATAATTTAAAATGTGTATATAGCGCTGTTGAATAACCACAAGACTGTGGTTTGACCAAGTCAGACAACGTAGGTATTAACTGGAACAGTCTGTCCGTAAATGTAGCCTTTGTAAAGTTAGCCTCGATTAGTAACAGATGTATGCAAATGTATACGCCGACCGATGCCCATCGCGTTTGTGAAACGCGCGAAAGTCGAAGCCAACCGCATATTAAATTAAAAATGTAATTTTTAATTAATTTTAAATTGATAGATATTCGCCAGTCTGATCATGGTGAATGGAAGTGGCGTGATTTTTTAAGTTTCTTGATTGCATTTGTTATAATCTAGCCATAGCAAAATATAAGAGTTTTCATACAATTCAGTATCCCTAAAATTACTTAGACATTTTTAAACATGAGACGAAACTGCTTGCGCGAAATAAACAGTTCAAATACTAGGCGTAACAATTGCCAGGTACAAAAATATGTAACTCTGAATAATCCCCTAAATCCTATATTTTACAGGGCGCTAGAACTCTATCTTCTCTTGCGTTTGGGTAAAAGAAAGCACCCGTTTGATTTTTGAATGAAATTACCTAAAAATAATGTTTAATTATCAAAATGTTGCTGTAAAATCTTTTCTATATCAAAATTCAAGTAAATGTTTGCCGGTAGCCTCATGATGTCGTGCGTCGATGGTCAATAGGGTTGACAAAAAAGGTTACATAAACAGTTGTTGCAATAAATTTATTATTTTAAATTATTATTGTATTTTTAATGCGACGGTGCGGCAGTTTGTTATTAATGTCTTACCCCCGATTCGGCAGTGCATTTTCTAAGTTTCCGGGCAGGTAATAAATAAAGCCTTCGTAAGTCAGGAGCTGATATGAGAAAGTGGAAGTCGTACCACAAAGTTGGCATTCATAGTATGGGAAAATATGACTCGTATCACAAACTTGGCATATTTCGTTTTTGTACTGCCGCATTGAATGTGTATCTTAGCGTTTGTCCTCCTAGTATTGTTCCTCCATAAAAATGGCTAGTGGAATTCTTATACAAATGCAATGAGACTTTGTTACTACAACGCAAATAAAGAGGCTAACATTACAATGAAGAGATAGTGAAATATTAAGAATTTTTATAAATTCTGTTAAAATATTAAAATCATTATTATAGCATTAATTGCTGTGCTAAGTGCATAGTGCCTTGTAGGTTGCCAATTTAGTGCCTAATGTTATTTAGAATCATCAGGACAAAGAATAGGATATTTAATTACCTACATACAATTCATTGTTCACTTTAAAGGAACTGAATTACCTAAAGCTGGACCAGCTTTGAACACGTAGTAATATTTAGCACAAACTGTATCGTAGATACTATTTGAATCTTGTTTTTTAACTCATTTTAACCAGCGATTACTTTGAATAAGATTGTTTTAATCATATTTTTTAATTGAGGAAGTTTCCTATTTTTATTTTAAAATCGTATCCTATATTAACGTATTAGCCAATCAGAGATTTTTGTATTTGTATATCAGATAAATGTATTAGGCTGAAAATACCACCAAGATCTAAAAAAATCAAGTATTCCCACCGTAAAACAATCAAAGTCTATTAAGTTAATTTTAAACAGAAAATTAATATCTGTTTTTGTAAATACAAAATAATTATATATTAAGAAATTATCATGTATTGAGCTACTTATATTATAATACAGCTGCAGCTATTGTTTATGTAATTTTTGTATGAACAAAATATTAATTATATTTATAAACTGTTTATGGTTTTATGCTGTTTAATAAAATATGCAGATCAACATTTATATATATATTTTTAATGATCAATATTATTATTTGTTGTGGAAATAGATTGATATTATACACAATCATTTTATTTATATTTTTTTAATTACTATAATAAATCAATTTAGTACCTAGCAATTTATCAATTTTCCATACTAGTGGAGAAAATATAAGTATTATTAAATTATTTTCAAGTGTTTTCTTTCACTACCCCTAAGCAGCTACACAGAATGAACTTAAAAAAAAGTATAAACATAAAATCATTTTATATTACAGTCTCAGATATCACCAGAATCAATAAAATTAATGTAATTACATAGAAACTGTCGTTTTTCTTCAGCTGTTTTAACAATATCAGTACTGATAGAAACACCATCTTCACAAATAATTGCCTCTTGCTTCACTTCAGGAGATCCTTCATGCATTAGGATGTAATTGTGCAACACACAAGCTGCAGTTATCAGAATCTTCACTGAGGCAGGTTTAGTAAAATCAATGTTATTCAGCTTTCTTACCCTCTCTTTGAGTAATTCAAATGCATGTCCTATATAATTTCTAGTTTTCCAATGTATTTCATTGAACTTCATCTCTTCACTAGTTAATACTTCTTCACTTGTAAATGGTGTTATGAGATTCTTTTTTAATCTATATTCTGAATCACCAAGAATATGATTATCAAATTCTACAAAATTCTTCAATTCCCGAGATAATGGACTCTCTTTGAAAAGTCGATTTTTCTTTGTTATACCTATTTCTCCAACATATATATCCATAAATATTAAAGACTCATCACAGACTGCTTGCAGGAGAACTATATTAGGTTTACCCTTTTTATTCCTTTGTGAATCAACTCTAAAACGACATGAGTCTATGAAACCAATGCAGTTGGGAAACTTAAATCTACTGTTCACTTTTATTCTTGTAAAATGCTGGTCTTCAACTGATGGCCAACTTACAAATTGATACCTTTGCTCTGTCAAACATGATGCTATTTCATAAAATATATAACTAACTGAGGACTTATGTAAGCCAAAAAGTTTACCAACATCATTGAAGGAGTAATCATTCATCATGAACAAAAGGAAAACTAATACTTTCTTCTCTAGTGGTATGCTGCCAGGATTAATACATTTCGCCAAAAAGTTGACAAGTGCCTGAAATCAAACAGTCCCTATAATAAGTGTATTGACTAAAAGAACTTGCAAGTATATACATGCAGGCTTATTCATATTAAGTTAGATTAAGTTTGAAGGCTTCTTTAAGAACCATAAAGAAACCTTCAACCTTACCCTAGCAATATGAATAAGACTCGATACATTTTACTCAATCTTACTAACCTCAAGAGTGCTTCTCTTCATATGAAATTGCATAATGAAATCATGGTCAGAAAATTTGTTCATTATGTACTCATAGTAGCCATTTATTTTAGCAGGGGTATTGACTTGACGTAAGAATACTTCAGCATTATGTTTATCTCCTCGATCATATTCATTCTTAATGAGTTCATTCAATAAACAGAGATTTTCATTATTTTCATTAACGACATTAGCAATTGCAACAACTAGTTTATTAATATTACAAACACTGTCAGTATCTAAAAATAAGTTTGTAATCAATTCTTTTTGAAGACTGTTCATTTCAGTTTTCAAACTATATTCATTCCGTAAAGTTTAAAACATGCATTAATTCATCGACTGTATGTCCTTATGTCTAGTAAAGAGATAGTAATTTGTTTATGGTGCATACATGTTTATTTGAGTATGTTACCAATCTGAAACAATAAATTATGTACAATACAATATTATAGCAATTACCAAACTCTTAGATAGATAGATAGAATAGATACAAGGATATTTATGATTTGGAGTATGATTAAATTTCTATAATGTATAAGAAATATTGGGAGGAAACTTAAACATTGACATTACCAATGTGCAAAATGTGTTTTAGAATTGTTGTGGATGAACCGTTTTGTTAAAATCCTCCCATTGATTGCTTGCTATGCTTGTCTTGTGCGGTAACTGTAGTTAAAAGGCCCCCGGCTATTTTTAGTGTTTTTGGTAGGGGGAGGAAGGGAAGAAGGGTAGGTAGGTCATACTGAAAGCAAAATGTGCCAAAACTCATAATTTCAGAGAAAATTGAAAATGAATTTTCGAAGTAAATTGAAAGTTTATTTTAAATTAAATAGCATAATAGTTGGTAAATGTATAGCTTTCCGGTACACGAATTTTTAGTAGCGGGGAGGTGATATGGGGAGGGGGAGAGGCATACTTACCTTTACTATAACCCCCGAGGTCCGGAGACCTTGTTTTATATTTAATAAACATAACCTCACTTATTTTTTGGCTAATATTGTACTTCTATCATAAGTCCAAAGTTGAAAAATCTTTTCAATCTCCAAAAAAAAGGCAGTAATCAACATAAAAAGAACTAAAAACCAGTTTAATTGGATAAAAGTGAAGAAAAACACATACATATGCCACAAGAGTAACCATTCAAAATGGCGACCAATAAAGACGATTTTTCAAGTAATCCCATTTATTTATATTTAACCAATATTAAAGAAAAAATGTTCTGCAATTTACTTAAAAATTGATGTAATTAATATATTGATTTATTGTGATATTAAAAAGCAAAGTGCTAATCGTCGTAAATTGATAAATAAAACAAATGTTTCATATGAGACAAAGCTTCGTACTGTTTGTGTGTATAAAATAAATAGTAAATGGTAACCAGTCGGTTCTGGCACTCGCCGGCCGCTGCACGCTCGCTTCGCTCGCTCGGCTCGTGCGCTTTGGTCTGCAAATAACCTAAACTAACCGACTGTTCGTGTGTATAAAATAAATAGTAAATGGTTACAAGTCGGTCCTAGCATGTCGCTGGCGCGGCATAGCGGCCGACGTATCATTTCTACATTAAAAACAGTTTTAATTTTACAAAAAGTTCTAGTGGTTATATGTAATTCGTGAGTACATTCATAAACAATTCCTGAGTACATTCAGAAACTCAAATCACGCTTTGTTATTATCAAAAGTGACACAATTTTACAACTACTTCGTAGATAGAAAAGACATCTCTATGTTACTAAATGAAACAGGTGGGGTATATGGGGGTTATATGGCACATTAATTATTTGTTATGAACAGACCCGAACTTTTTTTAAATAGGTTAGAAGGTTTTAAGCGCGGTAATTTATTTGATTTTAGTTAATCCGACGTTTCGCTTAAAACCGTTAAAACGTAGTTTATGTATACAAGTCGCGAAA
Source organism: Dendrolimus pini (assembly GCA_949752895.1). Taxonomy (NCBI): domain Eukaryota; kingdom Metazoa; phylum Arthropoda; class Insecta; order Lepidoptera; family Lasiocampidae; genus Dendrolimus; species Dendrolimus pini. The sequence goes on from OX457126.1 coordinate 11,660,838, forward strand.
ACTTAAGAAAATATTAGGTTAGAAGACAGCCTTCGTGGTTATTTTTTATAACCACCCAAAGTTAATTTTATATCTCAAGTAATAAATAAATGTGCCGTATATCTATACCACAACCCCACGGGTTATTATAAGTAATAAAAGGGGAAGAAGGAATACTTACCTCTTCTGCAACCCCTATGTGGCGAAAATATTATAGATCTCGATATATTAATAATGTTTTTGTAAATATAACCGCGCTTATGTTTTTCACTAATACTGCACTTATATCATAATTGCAAAGTTGAAAATCCAATAAAAATCCAGTATTCAAAATAAAAAGATTCAGAATAGTCCAAAAACACAACATAAAGTTGTTAAAACGAACTTAAAACACAACAAAACAACAGACGTAATTTGAAAAACAAGAAACATGAAAATCATAGACAATACATTTTTTTTACGTTAATGGTTAGTAGACAGTAGTAACTAGGCCTAAAGCTAGGAAAATGTTTTTAAATATAATACATACTGACTGTTGACGAGCATTCGATTATTTCTATTGTAGTTTGTCATGCCACATTAAAAATCTCGTTCAGATTTATGGAATGTAAGTATGACAAAAATTTGTTTTCTTTTTAACACAATGGTGTCCATCCCAGATATAATAATTCGACGCTTACTTAGGGTATTTTGCTTGTGTAAGACCGGCAGCACCGACTTTTTGTCGGTTAAGTAGGCGTCGTACTAATTTACCTAAAATATAATTAGATTTTTACGAAATACTGAGTTCTGAATAATTACTTACCCATAGTAAGTGACTTCATGCGTCGTTTTTGTTCGTCTTTTGTAATTTCTGCACATTTTTATGGCGCAAAGCGCTATTTTAGGTCACTAAAAGTTGACACGTAACACGACCGTTCACCGTGGCAACAGAATTGAACCGCGAGCCGCTTATGAGGTAACAGTTACCTGATATTTGTATCTACGTCTTTGCTCCATCATGCCAAATCTGGAAGTTATATAATCAAAGGTTGCACGTATGCAATTTTTAATGTTTTGAACGTACATTCTTTATCAGTCGAGTTTGCCCAATACTACCCAATATTCCATATTTTAGCGTGGAATTTACATATATGCATGTTAAACACTTGGAAGTGGCAGTTTATTTGCCACCGTTTCTTACATGTACTGTGCATATGGAAATCTTGCTAGTTTTGTACATATATTTTCAATATTTAACTTCCATAATAGACTTTTGTCAATATGTATCCATAAAAATGTTATCGGACCGAAAATTAGCAAGATACAGTCGTATCTCGGTAATTTTCGTTTCGTTATAACAAACTAAAGTTGTCAAATTTAGATTTTTTTAATATGTGTGTTTAGTCTGAATTAGTTTTAAGATTATTATTGTATGTAACCAGTTAATTATTGAAGTCATTCTAATCGTATTTTTCTTGGTATACACAAGTAGCTAGTTAATTAGCACTCATATCTATTTCTTAAGTTACTATATGAACAGCTAGTATAGCATTTTTTGTATCACATAATAATAATAACAACTTACAAACGTCTATCTGCTGCGTTTGAGCTTCCCTAATTATATTACAGTGGCAACGACAAGTATACCCACCACGCTTGTCCGAGGTAGATTGGCGAGATGACACATGGGTTACCTCGATTTGTAAATTTTATCACGACATGGAAAACATTTTTTTCACCATTATCTTCATATAAAGTAATGATATCTAAATTCTGAATAAAAAATAGACGAAATCGAAAATATATATAATATCGAAAAAAGGATAAAAAGAAGTATCAACACTTGAGCAGGTTCTTTTATTGTTTTGTAGTAATTTTAACAAAACGGTAGCCTTATAAGATCATGATCTGTCTTTGAATAATATGTCACAGCCATTTAATTCGGAATTTTACGGTTTTGTAATCAAATTATTAAAACAATGTTTAGACGACGAAATGACAACCTGCTCCTTTTTTCAAGGTGGTATAAAAATAACGAAAGTTTGTCGCCTCTAAGAAATCCTGCAATGTGCGTGGTCCGACACGCACCTGCCCAATTTATATGTATGGGTAAGTTTCTGAAATAAAATCATTTGGGGCAGATTTCTTGGTGGTTGGGGAATTTTCGCAAATTCAATCTGGACACCCTGTACTAGGGATGTTCATACAAAAAAAACGATATTTTTTTTCGATATAATATATCGTAGTGTTGTATCGATACTTTGCGATATATCGTAGAAATATATTGATATCTTCGACATATCGTGGAAAAAATGTAATTTTCTTATTTAGTTTGTCTATAATATTAAGTATTTGATAGGAATCATTTTGATATAAGTAAAAACAGCTAGGGTAAAGAAACAAATCAAGTTTATTTATTTATAATTCCCAATATTTTTTGTCTAGACCTTGCATAAACAAAATTTTATTAAAAATGTAATATATAAAACAGGTAATAAATTTATTGCCACAGCTTACTTCTCCTATACAATTGAATTGTAGCCGCTTTTATATATCGTGTTATTTATTTTTATTAGTTACTTTTTATATAACTGTATTTACATTTCGTAAAATGTATCAAACAAAATACTCAAAACAGAGAGACCGAAACAAGTATCCACAGATACAGATAATACCATTTTTAACACTAGTGCTGCCCTTACAAAGAGTAGGAGTAGCACGTTGCTTAGCGGGGGCGATTGTGACTAATGTCATTATCGAATTATTGTCCAATATTAATATTGAACATCGATTATAAAATTAGTAGCTTTCTTATTTTCATAATCAAATGATTTCATTAGTATCGGCCACCACTGAAAAACTACTAAAAACTAAAACCGAGAGTTTCTTAGAGAAACTTGGGAATCGATCTTTAGCTGTTGAGACGAATATACATTGTAGGCTAGGTATGTAGAGGAGTTGAAGTAATTTAGAGTACTTTGTTAACAACGAAACTTTCGTTACTGCGAAGGCTAGTTATTCAAAATCAAATCAAATCAAATTTATTTGTTCAAAACATGGTTAAACAGTTGGTATATATGTCACAGTGCACACATGTTTTGCTCCCATAGGAGCATCCAAAGGTTTTAATAAATTTTAATAAATTATACAATATTAAATGGATCATATGAAACAAAAAACTGATAAATGTCAAACAATAATTAATAATAATAGTAGTAATAATGTGACAATGGTGTAGACAGGGATAATCGCCGGTCAGTGTCACGCCACATATTTACATTAAATTTGTCAAGGGGCCTCTACATGTTGGCCTCCCCATGGAACCACGCAAGCCCTCCAAAAGTCCGGGCCATTTTTATGGCCCGTGGTCTTGAAAGACATACATGTATAATAATAACATTCATAAGTCAAAGAAAATATTTATTTACAATTGAGGAATTCGTCCACCGAGTAAAACATTCTATTTAAAAGCCATTCCTTTAGTTGAATTTTAAATTTATTAATCCTAAACTCTTTTATGTGCATTGGAATTTTTAATGCACATGTTATAGCAGTTTCTGGTAAGGGTTGTTTTTGGTGCCACATTTAAAACCAGTCGTTCACTATTTCTAGTATTGTTTGGATAGAGGTCTTTAGCCGTCGTAAAAATTGTTAAATTGTTTCTGACAAATAAACATATTTCATAAATATACATACATGGCAGTGGTAAAATTTGTAGATTTTTAAAATGAGGCTTACAAGAATCATAAAATCGGATACCTACACTAGCTCGGATGCATTTTTTTGAGCTATAAATGCTCTATTTATGTCTGTAGAGTTACCCCAAATAATTATCCCATACCGTAGTAACGAAGCCACATATCCATGATATGCCATTAATACTGTACTTAATGATGAAATTTTTCTTAGCTTTGCTAGGACATACACAAAACTATTAACTTTTTTTGCTAATTTGGTCAACATGCGTTTTCCAATTACAGTACTTATCTATAGTTATGCTAAGAAATCTTGTACTATTTGTCTCATTAATTTTAGTTCCTTTATATATTATATCTCTTTCATCGACTTTAGAACCATAAGTTTGGAATTGTACATAATTAGTTTTAGCCAGATTTACGTGCAAATTATTCATGTCAAACCAGTTGATTACACTGTCAATAGTATTATTAATTTCATCGTCAAAATTATTGTGTTTGTTCCTAGTCAATATAATAGATATGTCATCCGCAAATAACGTGCATTTAAAACTAGTTATGTCAGGAAGATCGTTAATATATATCAGGAAAAGTAATGGATCCAAAACACTTCCTTGAGGAACACCATGTGTGTTATCCATGTATGGAGAAACTTTACTACCAATCAGTTGTTTACCGTCAACACAAGCTATTTCTACACATTGATTACGGTTGCTAAGATAACTTTTGATCCATTCGTGTGCAGGTCCTCTTATGCCATAGTTTTCAAACTTTTCAAGTAAGAACTCGTGAGAAACGAAGTCGAAAGCCTTGGACATATCAAAAAATAAAGCAACCGTAGATATTTTTTTGTCCAAATTACTTATAATGTTACTGTAATTACTTAATATGTACAAGGTGAAAAGCTGCGATTGTAGTAGATTTGCCTTTTTGGAATCCATTCTGTTCCTGTTTAATAACCCTAAACTTATCGAAAAATTGATTCAACTGTTCATGCATGGCTTTCTCAAAGATTTTCGAAAATATAGAAATTAAAGTAATAGGTCTATAGTTACTAAGTTCTGATTTATCACCCTTCTTATATAACGGTTTAACTATTGATGTTTTTAATTGTTCTGGAAATATACCGTGTTCAAATGACAGGTTTATCAGGTATTGTAATATAGGCGCTAGTATGTTGACGCAGATTTTAATTACCTTTGTAGTAATTCCATCAAACCCAACCGAATTTGTATTTTTTAATGAAAATATAATTAATTTTGTGTTTACAATTGATATGGGCTTTAGAAATATACTACTGGTGACACGTGATTTATTTGTATTATATATGTTTTCGATATTGTTATTGGTCATTTCAAGTAAATATTTGTTAAAGACTGATGCTATTTCTTGAGGATCGTTCACTACTTTATCGTTTGTATTAATTTCCTTGATGAAGTCACGGTTATTGTTAGGAACAGTATCGTCGTTTATTACCCTCCATGATGCTTTGCAAATATTCTTTGAATATTTAATAAAATTGTTGTTATATAGTTTTTGTGACCTGTTTATACATTGCCGCAAGATTTTAGAGTATTTTTGATACGCAAGTTTTGTTTCATAAGTCTTACGTTGATAAAATTTAAAACGAAGATTACGCTTTACATAACAACTGCGTCTAAGTCCCTTAGTTATCCATTTAATATTTTGTGTTTTAGTATTTATCTTCTTAATAAAAGGAAAACATAATTCACAAAATAGACAAAATTCAGCATAAAATAAATTGAAGGAATTATTATGATCAGTCGAGTTGAAAACATCGTTAAGAGTCAAACTAGAAATTGCTGATATAAATTTTGAAATATTCTCTGTACTATAATCTCGCTTAATTATAAAATATGTAATTGGAATATATGTACTCTTAATTTTCGTGTGTAACAATTGAGCCGTATTATGATCAGACAGACCCAAGTGCAATAATTCACCATAAGCGTCACTTAGATTGCTTATGATGTGATCAATGCAGGAATTTAGTCTAGTTGGTGAGTTAATATGTAAATTCAAGTTGTAGTTTTGTAATAAATCTTTAAAATGGCTAACTGTACTTGTGTCTTATATTATTCAATAATTCATGGTTTTACGTTATATTTTTACTCAAGTTGCCAACCATAAATCAGTTTAAAAAAGTAAAAGTATATTCTTTAATTTCTAACGATATTTGATGTATCGGATAAAATGTATCGATTATACATATCGATACTAGATTATTCGATAATATCGGGTGGAAGCAATATATCGTGTGCATATATCGATATTTTATGAAATATCGATATATATCGTGCGATCCTACCCTGTACAGATCTCTAACTAAATTCTCAAATTTAATGACCCGCCACCGGTAAGAAAAATTTAGAAAGGACTCAAGGAGACGATAGTACTTGTCTTCTGTGATTCATATAGTTTAAACTTAAAATTATAAAAGACAAGAGTAGTTCTTTGATACATGTTGATACTAATAGCTAAACTTAATTTCTTATATTTACTGCTTTCGACATATATTCAGAGGTCATTTAATGGTGATATTTATTTTATTTGTAGGTCTGTAAGTCGCTTAATTTGGTCTATGAAAGAAAGACCTATGTCGAAAACACAAGAAGTCTCCACGAGTATTAATATTAATCAGAGGTAAGCTCTTTCAATGTGACTCAAAACACTCAGATTAAGAATGTTATTACTATATTTGAACAGAAACTCTTTTATGTAAGACCATGAGAATAAACATTAAAAATAAAAGGTTTATTGAAATTACTGTAATTTTACTCTTCAGCGTCAAAGATGAAAAACTCATTTATCCGGCTGCTAACAGAAATAAAGAACCAATACTACAAGTATTAAAAAGATTTATGACACCGCATGAAGATTATACAGAAGAAATAAATCCACTATTTTTGGAAATTGCATCAGGTTCTGGACAACATGTATTCCATTTTGCTCCTCACTTCCCAACTGTTAAATTCCAGCCTACTGAAGTAGACCATAGTTTACTTGGAAGTATCAATTACTATGCAAAAAATTGTCCCACCAAGAATATTTTGCCACCAATTTTGGTGGATATTTGTAATAGGCTAAGTAGATATGGGATAAAAGAAAATAGTATAGATTACTTGTATTGTGCAAATATGATACATATAAGTCCTTATGCATGTACAATAGGATTATTTCAAAATGCTGGACTTTACTTAAAACATGATGCTTTAATGATAACATATGGACCATACAGCAAAGATGGTATAATTGTACCTGAAAGCAATGTTGAATTTGATCTATCACTAAGAACTAGAAACCCTTTGTGGGGCCTTCGTGATATCAATGATCTTAAAAAACTAGGTGAAAAAAATAATTTAACCCTTATTGATACTGTAGAAATGCCTGCAAACAACAAAACACTTATTTGGAAAAAGAATTAAGCACTTAAGGGAAATGTTATTTGGAATAACCTTAAAATATAGGTATTATATTTACTGGAATATCATTCAAATAACATCTAAATCATCTATAATACAAAAAAATTAGAGCATCTATTTTATATATAGGATAAAAGATTGGATGTAGATTTATATATACAGATTCCTGTCAAGATATGCATTTTGATCTGATTTGAAATCATGATATTTAAATCTATCTATGAGGTGGGTAGTCCTAGATGTTAAAACTACCACTTTTGCCCAAATTACAAGACATGTATATAGATATCAGTATATATTAGTTATAGATACACTCACAGGTGCAAGACATGAAGATAAGTCCACACATATTTTTAAGTCATTATTCATTGTACAAATCTTCAGCAATTACTATACTAATGTGTAGTGTAAATAAGGTATACAACTAACAAGCCAGTATATAAAAGTACTCTGTGCAAGTAACCTAACCCTATCTATAAAATTCTAAACATGCCATTACAAAATTCATTTATTCATAGCCACTTAAGATAACAATTGAGAAAAATAAGATAATAATAATTTTGAGCCGTCCGGTCCGTCGGCTACTTTTTATCCTAGGAATCCCGCGGGAATTTTACTGGGAATTATTTAAAATGGCCAGATTAAAAAAACAATTCAGCGCAAGTTTTCCAGTGATCGATAGCAAAAATGTATGATACTTTTTATCGTAGCAATTTTCCCGGAAGCGGTTTTTAATTGTTCGGGCGCATGAAAATTATCTTATTCCGACACAGTTTTCACTAAAACTGTGTCGGACTAACTATTCTATGGATTAAATTCTTTATTTGAATGTTGCTGTACTTTGGATCCCGGGAATCCCGGAGGAATTTCAAATCAACCGAGGACGAAGTCACGGGCATATGCTAGCTAGAAATATTTTTATTGTACTAGTTTCAAATAATAAATTTCATATTAAAATTTCTGTGAGAAATATTAATATGGCTTAGTAAAATATGACCATATGTAGTATCCTATAATATTCATAGAGTACATTTTATATATAAAGATAGAGTCTTCATTATTCTAATAGGTACTATAAATAACTTATACTTACAAAATAACAATCTTTAAGTAAAAAATATACTCCAGATCGCTGTCAGCAAGGAGCGTGCCCTAAATACTGGCCACATTTCCACGTTGGATGGCAACGCTGATGCGTTGGCATAGGTGCAAGCCAGCCTTTGGTTACGCGAGACTTCAACTAGACGCATTGAGAGGTCTCTATAGAGGTGATGAGTTTCAGGCTCCCACGGCCCCAGGATATAACCCCGAAAGCCACAAATATATACCCATTATCAATGAACACATATATTAGTGTGTACCACCGACTCGCAGCCAGCTTTATTTGCTCCCAACCAATTAGAGTTGCTAATTGGTCAGGCGCAAAGTAGCTGGAGCTTAGATTTCTAATGGCTCGACAGATTTATTTTAAAATATTATATTATTTACAAAATATAAACTATATAATCGATTTATACTTGCACTATTCATGTTGGACGTCCTTGTTTAATATAATACTACAACATGAAATAATAAATTATTCTAAGAATTACATGATTTGTAAATAATATGAGCTTTTAAAATATTATTATGAAAAATGTTGATAGTGATAAGATCATCTGCATTCAAATAAAAGGCAAGACGTGAGCCGCATTTGGAAATGAAAGAACAAAATTTATAACAGTTATATTTTGCACGTTTTTTAAAATATCTATAAGTTAAACACTGAATTTGAGATAATAAGTCAAAATCGCTTCTGAACCTATTTAATATCTTACTAGTGTTTTAAAACCAATTTAAAATATTGCTTCAAGTTTTCTTATATTTCATTTTTGTGTTCTGCACATGTTAAAAAAAGTTAATAACGATAATTATAAGTACTGTTTTTATATATTCTTTAGACATTTTGTTTCTTTTTCGATTTCTTTGCAAATTTTTTGTGACATCTTTGATATTTGAAAAACATTATAGAATGTAATGAATAAGTCAGCCACCTCCTATTTTCAAAATATTCTCGTTTTTTAATTAAATTATCCTGTTTTTAAATATATAAAACATTTTTACATATTCACTTTTTTACATTCGACTTTTTTTTAAGGCTGAGTCTATGCGTACGGTTACCGTACGAATAAATATAATTTATTCGTCCAGTACCCGTACAAATAGTCACATCGAATGGCTGAGTCTATTAATACGGGTACTGTACGAGTACACATAGGGACTAATCGTGTATGTGTCGGAAAAATATTTTTGGGTGGTTATAAAAAAAATAACCACGAAGGCTAAGGCGAGTGCTCCGCTTCGCTTCGCACCCGCCTTAGCCTTCTAACCTATATTATAAATGTTCCGATTTGTTCATAATAAATAAATGTGCCGTGTATCTATATCTACCCCACCCTCATTATAGAATTTATTTATTTATTCTTATTTTCATGTTTTCAATAATTCTTTAAAACATGTCATTAAAAAAAAACCTAACCTAATTAAAAAACAAGCTAGTCATCCAATTCATTCTTAATTTAAAAATAAAATTGAATAACTGTACGAATAAATATAATTTATTCGTCCAGTACCCGTACAAATAGTCACATCGTTTTTTTAATATCCACTCACTCTAATTGAGCCCTTATTCTGGGGTTTATGAGTTTTTCATTTTTAACGTTAATCTACTGTCATATAATTTACTTTTTGGAATTCTTTCAAAAATAACTTGCCTAAACCTTTAAAAATGACGCACACTTATCTCCTTCGCAATTGGAACCAGGAGAGTGACGAAAATATCACACCCATACTGATGTCAAATTATATTTTTGTTTGTAATCCAATTTTTCAAACTGGGTACAGAGACGAAATTACCGTCTCTGCTGATAAACTTAATATTTTTTTTGAAGATTTCCAAAACTCGATGGGGCAATTTTGATTTTACTGGCCCAAGAAGCGGTTAATTTTCTCTTTTTTATTTTTGAAACTTCCGTTTAAGGAGTCTAAGAGTTTATCAAAAAATAACAACATATCTGCCGTGTCCTTGCGGTCCTCCGAAAGTACCTACTCCAAGTACTGAAAAAAATAAGTATTAAAAACATACCTTTTTTATAATTACTGTTACATTAATTTCAAATACAAAATTATGTAACGCTTTACCATTACGTAAATATTTTTGTCTAGTTTCATTTACAAGATAATTTATTGTACTCACATTTGTTGCACCTTGGTGACATATAATTCCAATTACTACAAAACCAAGATCAAATACTTTTCAATAATAATTTTTAACGTTTTAACTACATCAAATTTTGATGTTGTACCAGCGCAAAATGAATAACAGATATTCTTTTTATGTTTTTTTATGCCTCTTATCATAAATACTAAAACATAATCAGCTATATTTTCTTTGATGATTTCTCCGTTATTGACGAAATCACAAATAATTATGATAATATAATCAAAATGTGGAATCAGTGCCATTTCATCGAATAAGAGCACACATACTTAATTATTCATTCATGCTCATTTTCAGACTTAGACCATTAAACCAATTGGTTGAATGGTCTAAGTTTTCAGACCTTGTGTTACTTCAAAAAATTTTACATGGATGTATTGATTCCTATTTAATGTCTTTACTCAACACTAATAGTATTAGTAATGCCAATTATTATCGATGTAGAAAACCAGCAGTCTTTTCCCTTCAAGTCTATCGTAATAATACTTCTTAATAATACATTCAATTAGTTCAACAGGTTCGAATATGTCGCCTTTATAATGAACTCACCAAATTAGACGCGAACATTGATTATTGATATATTTAATTGTAGTCAATTCAAGTTTGTCAATAAAACCATAAACTACTCTCACACAATCGTTAATAATTCTGTTGTCGATTTTCACTCACTTTTGTTATATTATTTGTAAAATGAACCGTGAACAAATTTCTTTATAATATCCATTTTGTCGTTCTTTGGATTATAATCTGGCCCTGTAAATTGTAATCTTTTTTGTGCTTAAATAAATAAATTTTGGGGTGCTCTTTTTTTCAAATTCTCCAAATAGATTTTTATTTACACCTGGCTGGCATTAAAGAAGCTTTTGTTACATATGGATAACTGTAGTTGGTGAAGGTAGCGTAAAAAATTACGTAGCAACCTGTACGCCTTGGACAATACCATTAGTTTTTCACTTTTTTTTATTCATCGTTCCATTTTTTGTTGTTTTAGGTCTTAATTGCATATTAGTAAATGTTTTTGCAGTTGGCGAAAAATATTGCAATATTTTTTAAATGATGTATTAACAGAAGTTAATTAAAGCGCTCCAGCCAGCCAGTTCATCTTCATTTTTCGTATTTATTACGGCGACATTGGCAAAATCAATGCCAAAGGCGTTGGAGCCAAAATCAACAAGAGTCAAGTCAAATCATAGACAAATTTTATATGTATTATTAGGGATGCAACATCGATGTTAGGATATCAATGTTTTCAAAAGTGAAACATCGATGTTTATGAACGATGTTTTTTATCACCATTTACATAAACTTTGACGCAAATGAATCATCGTATTTTTTTACCATCGATGTATCGCCCAAACCACTTTAGCAAACCTTTCTTAATTCTTTCTTTCACTAACATCATTCTTTTACACCACTGTCACCCCATCTTTCAAAGAAATGGCACAAAAACTTCTCAATGCTCTCATTCCTACTAAATACTATGTTTATTCTATTTATATGACTTTTGCCTTACCCAACATTCACTACCGTACCTACTATTCAACAGCGTGGGCACATACTAACACATCCTATCACCATTTCAAATAAGTGTGCTACATCTAAGAAAAATGGTTATTTTTAATGGAAATGAAAGAAATACGTATAATGAGCAACTTTTACATTATAAATTAATATTGGCAATAAGACAAAAAATATGAAAAAAATGATATAATGGAAATCTGTGTAGATCACAGATAGAGCGCAAGATGGCGCGTTATGTCTATGCAAAATAAAACATCATTCATAAAACATCGTTCTTGAACAACGATGTATCGTCTATGTCTATGCTTTGGTTTCAACATCCATGTTAAAACATCGATTTTTATGAACGATACATCGATGTTTGGAAACATTGATATTTTGTTTACATCCCTACGTCTTAGAGGTGGGCGATTATTCTTATTTATATAATCGAATTACTTCGAAATACTAATCTTGATAATCGATTATGAAACTAGTTACTAATTTGTTTCTTATCGAATGATGTTACTAATATTAGTACTACTAATGAAATCGTTGAAAAAGTCGAGCGAGACATTGTAATGTTGGCATTAGTAACATCCAATACCAACATTTCAATGTCTCAACTTTTTTCAACGATTTGATTGGTAGTACTAATATTAGCTGTAATATCGTTCAATACCATTGGTAACATTCCAACTACAGTGAGTCGTTCTTTGCGTCGTCTCGTTTTCGGTGGTACGAGTGGCTTGCGTATTTGTTTTTGGTGGAGTTTTATAACGGTATGTTTACATGTATGTGTATAATGTTCTCGAACTTACCTATTTACAAAAATAAAACTACTTTAATCGGATTTCGGAAAAATCTAATACATATACGCCATAAAAAGTGGTTTTATTTATTTATGTTTAAGTACGCTTGATATATCTATACAACTATATAAAATTGAAGTGTCTGTTTGTAATTTCATATTAACAGCTAGGACGCAGCAAACGTGCGGTGGCGCGAGGCAATCCTCATCCGCCCGCCGATGAATGACGATCGTGAGATCGTCCGACCCGACCAATGCGTCTCTCTCGCTCGTATAGCGTTGTTAACTCACAAGTACTCACAACTAAATTAGTAACTACTAATCTGTCATAATCGAATGATTTCATTATTCATTAGTATATCTCGTAATCGCCCACCTCTACCGCGTATTATTATCCTTAATCAACTGGCTTAAAGGCCTAGTTGCCAAGCCATAAATATTTAAAAAATCCTTAATCAACAATTCACGCGAGTTATCTTGTATAAATAATTATAAATTATATTATAATATCTATAAATTGTAGTATCGAAATTATATGTCTGATTTTGGTCATAAGTGATCTGTGTTTTGAACCCAAAATGGCAAAACGATCAGCCTCTGTAGCATTTGAAGACGTGATAGAAAAAGAAAAACCTTTACCTCTGAATCAAGGTAAAAAACATTCGTTAGACTCTGATGAAGAAGACAGTGGTGCTGAAGAAGAAAAAAACAATGTTCTTAAAGCTGATGATATCGAGGGTGAAGAGGATGGTGTAGGTGGAATGGAAGGTGAAGTAAGTGAATCAGATTTGTACAAGATTGATGTTTGTTTTCTTGAAATAATTTATAGTTTTAACACTTAGACGTGCAGTTCCTTACAGTTTTGGGGTGTGGTTTACATATATGTCCCCGTAATCATAAGTAATGAGGGGGAAGGAGGAGGGGAACTTACACCTGCAACTCCCATGTGGCGGAAATGTATAGTTCCTGAGTTATTAATGTTTGTCAATCTAACCTCACTTCTGTTTTTCACTTATATATAAGATAAATAGTGAATGGTTACAGTCGGTTCTGGCACTCGCCGGCCGCTGTCGCGGCAAGCTCGCTTCGCTCGCTCGGCTCGTGCGCTTTGGTCTATACAAAACCTAACCTAGCCGACTGTTTAAAACTCCACATATTTAAATTTTCAGATACATACAGGCCTCCTATTTAAATAAATCCCGTCCTCTTCGAAATGTACCCGGCACAAAAAAACGTCTCGGCGACAAAATTATCAGATCATTGTTGTGAATTTTAAACTTCGATAATTCATTGAATATGTATTTTTTCTACTCAAAACTAATTTCAGTTGTTATAAATAAGTCTTAAATATATTCCTAAACACATTAACCATTAAAATCATCCAGGAAATCATCTGGGGATATATATGTAAACCCAACCCGGATATTTACCCCTACTACAATCCCTATGGTCTGGAGATCTTGAAATATTATTTTTTAATTAATATAACCTCACTTATTGATTCACTTACATCATAGGTCTAAAGTTGAACAATACTTTCATAGTCTCAAAGGAAAAAGAAATGCCAGTAATCAATAGAAAAGTACCAAAAAACAGTGTAAGTTATCGAAAAATGAAGAAAAACACAACTAGAACACATTCACATACACTACAAACTAACCATGAAAATATTCAAAATGGTGGCCAATAAAGGCGAAATTATAAATAATGTACATAAAATAAATAGTAAATTGTTGGTTGGTTCTGACACTCACAGGGTGCAACTGAGACACTTTCACCTTGCCCACTCGGCCCTTGGCCTTCAGTCTAATACTAATCTAAATCACTGTACTAGTTCCTAGTTGCGACTTTTGGTCACCCATCACAATATTTGTGAAAGAATAGGTGAAGTTATGTTTACCAAAAATGTATATTTCAAGAATTCCAAACCATAGAGGTTGCAGAAAGGGTAAGTATACTTTCCTCCCTATCTGCTCTGCCCATCCACTACTTATATTTGATATATCAAATATCTGAGTAGCAGCCCTAATTAATTACAATCAGATCAGAGTACCTAAATAACAGTTTAAAAAAATACTGTTGAGAAATAGAACCTGGAGCTCTAGGTTCCAAGGAATTAGACAGGCCGAAGTTAACTAAATAATAGAGGTAGTTTTCTTATTAGAAATTTAGGAAACTTTAGTTATTAATTAAAATTAAGTATTTTACTTCAAATTTGCAGATAACAATAACACCATTCAATATGAAAGAAGAATTAGAGGAAGGACATTTTGATACTCAAGGACATTACCATTGGAAGAAAGAAAAGGAAATACGAGATGGATGGTTGGACAACATTGATTGGGTTAAAGTAAAAGGGAGGCCTGAAGACAAGTATAAAGTACATAAGGATGATGAAAATAGAGGTTTAGGTGATGAGTCAAGTAGTGATGATGAACAGCCTGAAGAGAAATTTGATCTGATTGAAAACTACAAAGAAATCATACAGCATATGAAACCTAAAGAGACTATTGCAAGAACATTGCAGAGGCTAGGTAAGTTAATATTTTCTTTATTATTGATATAGCTGTCTTTACCTTGTCATCATGTATTAGACATTGAGATATGTATTCCTTTCCAGTGTGATATTGAATGCTGTCAGTGTCTCTTTCTGTGTTCTATAGTATTAGAAAAGATACATGAGCATCTGTGGTTGATTATGTATGCTGATGATATTTCTCTGGCGGATATAGATAGAGCCCCTGGTAGAACTTATCAGTGTATAAATGATTGTGTGAGAAAGGTAACAGTTTCATACTGTTTGCACATCTGTGTGCATTAAGAAACCTGCTGTCAAGCATGCAGAGTTATATAATTAAGTAAATTCTGTACTGAACACTAACTTTTGGTTTAAGGTGTGAAGTAAAGCGCAAGCCTAGTGGAATTTAAGGACTGTCGTGATATGATGATCATATTATACTTTTCGAAGTCTTGCTTATTTAGTCTATAGACCTCACACATTGCTAAGAATATATTAAGTGTGCATTTTTAAAATTACAGGTGCAAATTCAAAAGTATCTAGTGCTGAGCGCTGGAAAAGGAAGAAAGCAGGTATTATTGATGAGGGAAGCAAAACTGTAACAAGAATCACTGAGCTTGCAAATCAGATTCTCACAAAAATGGGTAACATGGATATCTATCAAGAAAATTATGACAAAATTGCAGGAATTATATCAAAAAATCAGAACAAAAAAGAGAATGCTGACCTGGATATGTATGCTGATGATTTTGATCAAAAAGAGAAGCAAACACTAGATAAGAGTAAAAGTAATGGTCAAAGTAATGAAGGTAATCAGGACAGTGATAACGAAGATAAAGAAGTAAAATGGGAGTTTAAATGGAGTCAGGATGATAGTGCAGAGATTTCAGGGCCACATACAACAATGCAGATGCATAAGTGGTTGACTGAAGGTCACTTTAAGACTGGAGTATGGATCAGGAAACATGGGGAAGACAGTCAGTTTTATAGCTCCAATAGAATCGATTTTGAGTTATATATGTAAGAATTATTAAAGAAAGCCATCAGTTATGTATTTTAATATAAAGGGATGATTGTACATCATGGCATGCTTGTCCAAAGTGAATCATCAGATTTCAGACACTTGGAATCTTGATGTGTTTCACAATGTTTTCGTTAGGCTTTGGCATTTAACTCATCAATTTTTAATATGAACTTTTGACTTGTCAATGCACTTTTGGACATGAACATAAAAATAGAACATAATTTTTATCTTGGAAAAGGGGGTATTTTCCCAGAATATGTATCCAAATTTAAAAAAAAGAAAGCAATTATCTTGAGAACTGGTACAATGCAGATATATATAGGGATGTCTTAGCATATTTTAATTCCTAGACATGGAATTTGATATATTTTATTCTGATTAAGCTACCAATAACAGTACAAATACTTTATTAATTCACTACAATCATCATATAACATCCATTGAATTTTGAAATAAATTGAAAATAACAACCAATAGTTAGGGTGGTAGAAATTTGTATATAAGATTAAGCCCACACAAAACTTGAGATGGGTTGAAAGCTTTTTTGAAATGACTACTCGGTCTGCTGGCCAAAATATCGCTTGAAGACACAAAGTAAGTATCCAAATAAATCATTTCGTATTGAACTGTTTAAATACCTGTAGATTACTTCTTGATTGATTCAAATCGGACATTCCATTCAGAAGATATTATAAAAAAACTAAGTCATTCTAAACAAAATACTTGTTGCAGGAATCCGGTTCTAGGATATTGATGAAATTTTGTGTTTGAGTGGGTCCCGGATTGTTTACATTCACAATTAGACTCGGTAGGTGGCGCTGGAATCGAGTTCTAGATTATTTTTATTCAGGGAAGAACAATGTTTGCGGGGATCGCTAAAAATTATAAAATTGGGATACAGACAGATAAATTAGTTTCGAGACGTTTTTGCGTTTGTAGTAGTGTAGTGTCAGCACATACATAAATAAACAAATACTTTTTATATATTTTGATGGGCAGCTACTTAATATGAAACTAATAATATTAATAAAAAAGAAAGAAAGTACTTGACACAATACAAAATGATAGAAAATATACATACAAAAGAAAGACAGCCGCAATTTAAGAAATGAGGTTGGCACTCGGTATTTTGTTGTGCCGAAACATGTTCCAACACAGCACTAGTTTTCAGTGCCCACCTCCAAAATTTCATGTCCAAAAACCGAAAAAACAGGAATGTCGTTCCAACATAAATATAATTTTTAATACTAAAGTTCAAGGAACTTTAAATTTCGAGTTTGGAAGCCCTGTAAATATAAAAATACTACTACAAAACGCTAAAACGCCCCGAAGCTAATTTACCTGTAACTTTAATAGACTAACGAAAAAATGAAACAACATTTGTTATGTTAAACATATTTTTTTCGACTTTTGAATACCTTATTAGCAAAGTTATAAATACTTACATCGGTCAATACTTTGGCAATTTGACTAATAATAACAATAAATAATGTAATAACTTGAACTATAACAAATTGTGATATTGATGTACCAATCTCCAGCCAACTCCCAGTGTTTCTGACATAGTAGAGTAATTGGATCCCCATTATATTTGAGTATATTAGGACTATGATATTTAAATATCCTATTGGAGCCTGTAATAATAATAATAAATAAGTCAACATTAATATATTGTTACTTTAATACAAAAGGGCCACAAATAAACAATAGTAATTATTTTATTCGAAAAATACAATGCTAATTATTTCTATTTTCATATTCCAAAAAATCTTATAATCCCATTTTTAGACCCTTTAAAATTTACATGTTTCTCCCATTGAGGTATAATGTACTACGTACAAGAGAAGTAATTCCTGAGTAGCTTATTTGAGCACTCGTTATGGTCCATGGACTTATTTATTTTTTATTACAGGGGATTTCAGCAGACAGGCACACGGCCCATTTGACTGAAAGCTGTTACCATTGCCGATGGACATTTGCAACACCAAAGGTGCTACAAATGCGCTACTGCTCTCTTAAGGAAGACTGGACCCTGGTCACTAATGCCGGAATACAACACAAGTGTTATGACGGCATACTCTAGGCCACGGGTAGTCACCATCCAGTCGATCAAATACCATACCACCTGGCTGTGGTTGTTTTGTCGCCTTTTACGACAGGCCGCCCGGCCGCAGGAAATTGTATTCTTTCTCCGTTCCTGCACGGATAATGTCTATGTCTCGTTTAGTCTGCGCCGGGCTTTTATTGATACTTTACGTGTCTGAGTGAGAAGTAACTGTTAAAAAATGCCTTCATGTGTGCTAAGGTACTTAGTAGGTAAGGGGTGACTTTACACCGGTAACTTTGTTGTATTCTCGATAAAACTTCATAAAACGTCTTATTATAATTAATTTTTATCCATTTTAACATGTCATCGCTGCGGCCATTTTCAAACGAATTACATATAGTAACCATTTGTGCCTACGCAGATAAGACATACTATTCATGTAGGTATTCCTAAAAAATCTTTATTTTAAATAATTGCATTTTGTGTAAATATAAATAAGATAACTTATTTTAATTTCCATTAGTTGTTTTATGAAATGCACAATTTATTCGACTACTGACGAATTATGTAATCTGAGCTGTAGGGCTTTAAAATTTTCACATTACACATTATTATGTGTGTATGCTTAGAAGGTAGTCACACATCACATCACCTACCTTAGTTAAATGTTGCACGGCCCTGAAACTGCACGCAACACTCATAAAAGGAGCCAAAGTCTTTAACAAGATAAGTGTGGTAATAACAAAAGGTTGGAATGATGTTATGAAGCATGTCACCCATCTAATTTCAAACGAATTGAGGGACGCTATATTACCAGTGCCGAAAAAAGCTAGAATAATATAAAGTACCTGTATATGAAGTTAAAGAACCACTTATTTGTAGAGTTGTCAATGAAAAAATAAAATTGGGAACCAATGAAATAAATGGGAGTTATCAACAATTTATCTCATAAATAGACCCGGTGGTGACTATAGTTTTGGTATCTAGTAACAAAAAATTAATCGACATACACACAGTATATCAAAGATATACTGTAGTGGGTCTAATCTATTGGCATGCAAGAAGATATAAAACAACATATGAATTAAAAATTGTGAAACCTCCTCCTCAATAATTATTTTAAAACAAAGACATTTGTCGCTGATTCGCTCCCGTTAATTTGGATCTGTATCCCATTTTCAGGATAAAAAGTATCCCATATTTAACTTTTATTCTAATGGAGAATATGCGTGTAATTCAAGCAACAACAAGTAATTTTTTTTTATAGAATGTATTTAATGCTGTAGAATACATGTCTAACATGATATTTAAAATTAAAAAACTTCATTTAAAAAAACCGACTTCAAAAACTAAAAATTATAAAATAACTTATTTCTAAAGCTATTATTATTAATATATATTATCTTAAACATCTTAAAGTCCGTGCTTAGTAATTTTCAAAATATAGTAATTTTTATGTTTTACTTTGCACCGCCTTCAAGATGTTTTAGATATTATTATATGGTGTAGACAGGGATAATCGCCGGTCAGTGTCACGCCACATTTACATTAAATTTGTCATAGGGCCTCTACGTTTTGGCCTTTCCAAAAGTCCGGGCCATTTTTATGGCCCGTGGTCTTGAAAGACATACAATAAAAATAGCGTTAGAAATAAGTTATTTTATACTTTTTAGTTTTTGAAGTCGGTTTTTTTAAACGAAGTTTTTTGTATTTTATTTGTTACTTTTTAGTGTCTAGCTATGTATGGGTAGATCTACGAAAGGTGCCGCGTTTCTTAAAAAATATAGGTCCCAAAAAACGGGAACAAAAATGTTCGTAAAATGAAAACTACTGGGCCAAACTATGTTAAATTTTTAGGGGACCATATGGCAACTATACCGCATCAAACTAAACAAGAATCACGTAAATCGGATCATAAATCTCAGCGTAATCGGTGTACATATGGAACAGAATGGAATTTTTTCATAAAAAATGTTCATAAAATGAAAACTACTGGGCCAAACTATGTCAAATTTTTAGGGGACCAATTGGAAGCTATTCCGCGTCGAACAAAAAAGAATCACGTAAATCGGATCATAATTCTCGGAGTAATCGGTGAACATACATAAAAAAAAGATCCCGACGAATTGAGAACCTCCTCCTTTTTTGAAGTCGGTTAAAAAACGCAACGCTATTGATCAAATGGAAACGTGACGTTATTTTTCATTTTCACATTTTCGGATTTTCAACATAGGCGAACTTACTGCGTAGTTCTTTTATTTTGCAATTGTGTTTATGGTAATTTATTAGTGTAGTTTTAAGAAATATTGTTGAAGATATTTTTCAGTCTTACAGCACTTTCATCGTACATTCGCATATTTTGGAACAGAATAAAATACTTTATTGGCTGTACTTTAAATATTGTTTATAGGATGGTTTTTTAGCTTTTTCCATGGTCTGTAACTATTAAATCAAGATAAATTGAAAACACTAAGAAAGATGAACAGAAACTATGCGTCATCAAAAGCCCGCGAAAATAAAGGCGTTTAAATAGCTCGCATTTATTCGATTATAAATATTTATAAGAAATTAATTTGGGCATTTTAAACCGTATTACTATTTTTCTATAAAACGATGTACACAATTATTTAAAAATGCAATAAATAACATGCATTTTCCCAATTGAACAAAATTCAAAAAATCGACAAGTGAAACTCATTAATTAATAGATATCAAAAGGATACAAAAAAGAAAGCCCTCCTGAAGTCTTGATTACTAATACCTCTTTCAACATATATGGAATGTCTTTTGATACGACTCTTTTCTTTATCAAAACTGCACTCTAACAACTGAAAAAAGAAACTGAACGTAAAGTGACAACATGAGACTGAAAACATATTAGGTACGCGCAAAACTCAAATACGCTTCGAGTGAAATTAATTCGGTGAGGTTGAGCAAGTCCGGTCAAATGGAAACATTTAGTACACCTTACGGTGTACTGTGCGAGAAATGGCATGCGAGTCCAAATAGTGGCCGAGCGAGTGCGCAACACTCCCTTCTTCACTTTGTCTATGAACCTTATAAGTGATCTGCGCAATGACGCGTACGAACTTCAAGTACGCATTTAAGTTTTCCTCGTACTATAAAAGTAAGTTAACTTTGATGATTTTATTTTGAGTTATGTTCCATTTTGAGTTAAGATTTGGAAGAATGGTAATGGCCCACCAAAAAACTGAAAAACTGTTAAATGTTACATGACTAGATGACGCCACACCCACAAGTCTTTCTTTTGTCTCCATTTAACGTTTAAACAGGAACTCAATTTTATCTTTTTTGGATGTTCTATTTCGAAATCTTGCACGGATTAGAAGACACTAGCTAGTCGACAATATTAAATACCAAGAACATAATAGTTCACTTACCTTTATATTGTCTAGGTAAAGTAAACGAAACTCAATAAATATCCAGCACAATACATTGAAAATTAAGGCAACCATAAATAAGCCCTCGTGAGCAACCGACAGCAAGAGGTAAAAGTTCAAAATCGATGTATTGATTGCTAGCAGACGACATATCAACCTTCTGGAAACCATTAAGGGCAGGAACAATGACGTTCCTGTAATACCGGAAAATATTTAAATATATAAGGCTGGTGTGCACCGAAATTTAACAGACGGTTAACCAAAAATAATCACTGTTTTTCCATACATTTTTGGCGATTATCTTATTTTAACCATCGGTTAAAAGTCGGTGCACACCAGCCTAAGTGTAATCTGATCTATACTCATAATATAATTAAAGAGTCTCTGTTATTACAAAATAAATGCCAATATTTAAATAAAAACTGATAACTATACAACACTTTAATCATAAATAACCGTTTTTAGGGTTGCATACTTATTTTGGCAAAAAGGAACCTTTACGTAATCGCCTTGTCTAGATGTTCACCCGAGTGTCATTCTAAACACGTGGATTCCAGTCCTGTCTGTGATCAGAAAGCTACTTAAATATTTTTAAACCTTATTGTTTTAATCACTACAAGCTAAAGAAAACATCATTATACTACATAGAACATATATATCGAGAAAATTAAAATTGTATTCTAGTGATTTATAAATAAGAATAAATATTAATTATCATTAAGTTAACAATCCTTAAGTGTATCAGATATTGTTAAATATATTCAAACATACCTGCAACAGTCCAAGCAATGACTTGATCGGTATATGAGACTGGAGTACCCAATTCAAATCTCTTTGATTGGGCATCGATATTGTGCAAAGACACTAATAAATATATTATTTGTATAACAGTCAATACTATTTCTCTTTTATTTTCTTCGTTGTTATAATAAAGTGGAAATAACAACTTCCAAACATACACTCCAATGACTAGAACCCATGCAAGTCCCGCTAGAAGGCTGAAAACAAGGGTAAAATAATCATAGAAAGAATCGGAAAAAGACAAGGAAAATTGTATGAAGATTGACATTATGGTTTGTGGTGTGACTGAAGATGTATTAATAAAGGAGTATAGACGAAAAAGAAATATTGTCCCGAACCCAAATGATTGGGAGGTGAAAGAAAAAAGATTAAAGCTGC
This sequence comes from Dendrolimus pini, assembly GCA_949752895.1. NCBI lineage: Eukaryota > Metazoa > Arthropoda > Insecta > Lepidoptera > Lasiocampidae > Dendrolimus > Dendrolimus pini. The sequence continues at coordinate 11,683,676 of OX457126.1, forward strand.
CGAGGGAGGCGTGCATGTGTAGTCGGTACCGGCCCTGCCGAGCTGCTACTCTGCATAACATTTTTATTATTATTTCGAAACTGGCAGCAAGCAGACGGCCCAGCTCATGGAAAGTGGTTACAGTCACCTATAGGCGCTAGCAACACCAAAGGAGAAGAAGACATTTTAGATTTACACCTAATAATTTATTTAGTTGTGTTTAGTTTTCCCGTCAGAAGTTTCACAGTATTAGACATATTGAGTAATTTATTTTAGTGTAGTGTAACACACTATTTCTTTCTGTTCCTTTTTTCTAGATTATAAGTATCCAGTTTTGGTTTATATTTATTGTTGTGTATTGTTAGGCCTTAAATTATGGTTATACTTTCGGATACTTTTTAATAATAAATAAAATAATAATAACTAGGATATGCCTGCGACTTCGTCCACGCTTGATTTGAAAATCCCGCGGGATTTACCATCGGTAATCGAATGTATATTTTTGTTATGTTTATTATTTACTTTATGGGGTCCTAATGTAATTTACCACCACTTCGCAACATGTTGTAAATAATAACTTTAACAATACTCATTGACACTTTACATCATTGTCTTCCATGATCACGGCTACTGAAAAGGGTCGAAATAAAAATCAAATAAAATACCACGTTGAAAACTGTTAAAACGCAGTTTTCATTAAAACCCTTTTTAATAATAGATTATAGTACTCACACTAGTTCAATAAATACTTCTTTCCCAACAACCGGCATGAATGAAAACATGCTCAGGGACATACATCCAACAAACCAAGCAAATAACACTGGTATGGGTAAATGTTTTCTGGTTGACGAAACAAATGGCCACAAAGCCATACCTAGTAATGGAATACTTAACATCCACCTGTAGGTAAAAGACAAACCCTAGAAAAAAGTAATTACATTAAAAAAAATTAATACAAAATCTTAAACCATCAATCACTAAAGACACTTACCATTGCAATGGATCCAAGGCTGTAGCTAAGAACTTCTATAACTAGAACACAAATATTCTTGTTCTTTTTCAAATGTTTAAATGTTTTTATCCAGATATGTAATGATGACAATGAATACCTCCACAGAAAAACTGGCATGAGAAAATACAAATAATACTGTATTGGTAATTTTTGTGCTGCAACAATAATTAAACATTATAATTAACAAAACAATATCAACTGTAGTCGGTGCCATATTTTATGGTCGCTTTTATAATATAGTGTAATGGTTAGTTTTAAGCTAATGGTGTATCATATGATGACTAAGAGTACCGATAGTCCACTTTACCTTTCCTCTATCCCATCCCTCCTATCTCATCTCTATTCTATTCCTCCTAACTCATTCCCTATATTCCATTCCTCCTATCTCATCACCTCTATTCCAATCCTCCTACTCGTATATCATCCCCTCTATTCCATTTCTACTATCTCATCCCCTCTATTCCATTTCTCCTATCACATCACCTCTATTCCATTCCTCCTATCTCATAACTTCTATTCCAATCCTCCTATTTCATCCCCTCTATTCCAATCCTCCTATCTCATCGCCTCTATTCCATTCCTAATATATCAACACCTCTATTCATTCCTCCCATCTCATCCCCTCTATTCCATTCTATTCTCATCTTTATCCACTTTTGTTTCAGTTTTTAAGACTATCTGTTAGGACCCCAAACAAAATAAAATAACTTAATAAAAATAAACTTACCATATACTATGTAGGAAGACATCATCAATATAATTGCAAATATTACATTGATCACATAGTAAATATTATTCAAACTATAACTGGCCACATTAAAAGTATCATCTTGTGAATTAATTTTTTGCTCTGAGAGTACTTTCAGTAAGCAAACTATCCATCCCAGAAAGGACAAAGTGACTAGAAACAGCAATGGTCTTTGGTAATAATTTTGATAATAATTCAAGCCATTAATACTAAGGTTCATAATCTCTTCACTTAAAACTATAAGATTCTCATATTGTTCCTCTTGCAATAATTTTTCTGTGAAATTAATAATCTCCTGATATTTTTTCTTATTGAATGGTTCAAAGGGTTTATACAATATTGACAAGGCATTTGTCTCAACATCATGTCTTTTCTTGTCATACTGAGATGCCAGTTGCCTGCTGTTGCTGTAAATAGCTTTAGCTCTGTTTGCCAATGACATGTCTAACAACTCAGTTGATACAACACCCTGAAAATAAAATTTAAAATTATTACTTTTCGAATTTCTATGTGGTGAAAACTATTTCACATATCCATATAATAGAAATAAAATATAAAGACCATAATATACAATTATGTATGCCATGCAGGATCAGAGAAATAATACCATTTTTTGTGGCCAGGCAGCCTGGCTTTAGAGGAGACAAAACAACCCACAGCTAGCTGGTTGGGTATTTTCCCGTCTAGATGGCTACCACCCTTGGTCTGGAATATGGTACCATACCAACCTTGAGTTCAGTTATGGCATTTGTTGCCAGATTCCAGTTAGAGAGTGGCAGCATATTGGAAGCACCTTTGGTTTTACAAATGTCCATAGGTGATGGTAACCATCCATCAGGTCATGTTTCCATCAGGTTCGCTGTCTGTCTGCTAAAATTGTACAATAAAAAAATAATATAATGCCCTTTAAAATGTCTGTACAGTCAGTTAATAACTTACTATTGAATTAACTGGTACTGGTATAGACAGTATTGTGGACATCAGTGGTGACAGGTCTACTTGATTGATATCATATCTATGTTCAATAGACATACCCAAAGTTTCAGGATCACTGAGCCCTTGGTTTACCTGCTTTACACCTGAGCCCCATAATACATAAGGAGTTTGAGTTTCGTGGTCATCACCAGCCCCGTGTGACCCTGTAATCGCCAACACACATTTCTTATATTTATATAAAGATGATTTCTTCACTCTGCATTGTAGCTTAAAAGACATAGGGCATAGTTAATAAGGGTACTGTGGATTATAACATTAAATGAGTAATAGTTTATAATGTAACTAGTGAGTCCAGGAGATGTTGTTGTCCAGCCCTACAAAAATAAAATTTAGAAACCAATTGTAGCGCGTCCTACCACGCCCAAATGTGAATCTAAGCCATCTCAGGACCTAGGTGAACACAAAATCTTTTTATTAAAATTGGTTCAAACATTTAGGATGAGTTTAGTGATATACAAATGAATAGAAGAATTTTATATAAGTATAAAGATATTTTAGAGACTAGCAGAATATATTTTTGGGGTTGTCTGGAAGAGATCGCTTTTTAGAGATAAGACCGCCCTTTGTACATAACTAGATATAATTTTAGTCTTAAGTTCATGTTTGTATTGGTGTACAATAAAGAGTTATCTATCTATCTATATTTTATTCAAGTGTGTGTAGATTTTTACCACACTTTTTTGCTTCCCTTCAAAAATCTGATATTTCCTATACATAATTAATACTCTTGCTTAACAATTTACATTTATGTGTAAATGCATACAGTAGTATTGTCATGAATATAATATACATGATAATTTTAACGTTCTTAATCTAGAATCTACACATCTCTTAGATATATACACTAGTTTTACATACATATATCTATAATTTCATTTTAAAAAAATACCCCAGTCTGTCATTCCATGATCTGAAGTCATCAAGAATGTAGTTTTACCATCATCTTCATAGAAATCTCTAATTACTTGTTCAATTACCTTGATTCCTTCATCAACAAAACGCAAAGTTGTTAGGAAGTTTCTGTAAAATTATTTTAATAATTGTAAGTTGGTTTGTAGAGATGCCAGCCATTGAATTTGTCTACAGCATTTGTTCTACATGTCTGGTGTTGGGCCCAGAGTTATTCATTATATATTACACCAAATAAAAGTGTAACTTCCTTAATTTAGTAATATATCATGTATGTATTTGTTTGCTAATTTACTTATTAGTTATATACATGTGATTCTATATCATACATAATATGTACATACAACATTATTTTCTCATCATATTATTGTAGTGAGAATTATACATTTAAATGTACCTTAGGAGGAATAACAACAACATATTTTCAATACAAAATAGTAAGCTTTGATGCTTACTTTAAATTGAAATTATTCTGAAGTAATTAAAAGTTTAAAACCAAATTCTATTTTTTCATTTATTGGTTATAATCTATATTGGATTATATAAATTATACTGAAAATGTTAATACTTACACAGTTTTTGGTTTATGTGTATGCCCAGCTGTATCAGTACCTAATAAATGCAAGAAGAATATAATTTTCTTTTTATGTAATTTCTCATATACACTACCGTCTTGTTTGGCTTTTTCAAAAAATGAGTACACATTGTCAAACACCCATCTGTCTAAGAGAGTTGTATTTTTATCAGTACTAAAGGTTTGCTCATATGGATCAAAATCTTTAACTTCAATATTGTTGTTACTTTGGCCTTTTGTGAAAATATTAACAATGTCATAAGTGCCCCAACACCATGTATGCTCTGTTTGATTGAAAACTGAGTCAAAATCAACTGGGTTCTCCTTCCACCCTTTTGCTACAGCTGAAGGGTCTTCATAGAAACCAGCTATAACAGCTACATGACCAGGTCTCGACTCTGTAGGCACTTGGGTCCGAGATATTCCCCATCTTCCATGAGAATTTGCTATTGATCTGTTAAGAAAATGTAAGATAAGATTACAAGAAAATAACCACGAAGGCTAAAGCGGGTACTCCGCTTCGCACCTTAGCCTTCTAAACTATATTAAAAAAGTTTGGATTTGTTCATAACACATAGATGTTCCGTGTATCTACCCCACCCAAAAAGGCAAAAACAAGCGAGGTTAGATTTACAAAAACATTAATATCTCAAGAACTATACATATTCTCCACATAGGAGTTGCAGAAGGCGTTACTTATAATAAACCGGGCGGGTTGGGTTTACATATATGTCCCCGGATGATTTCCTGGATGATTTTAATGGTTAATGTGTTTAGGAATATATTTAAGACTTATTTATAACAACTGAAATTGGTTTTGAGTGGAAAAAATACATATTCAATTAATTATCGAAGTTTGAAATTCACAACAATGATCTGGTAATTTTGTCGCCGAGACGTTTTTTTACGTTTTTTGACGGGATTTATCGAAATAGGAGACTGTATGTATCCGAAAATTTAAATATGTGGAGTTTTAAACAGTTGGTTAGGTTAGGTTTTGTGTAGACCAAAGCGCACGAGCCGAGCGAGCGAAGCGAGCGTGCCGCGGCAGACATATATGACACCCAACCGGGCTTATATCCATACCACACCCAATAAATGTGCCCTATAACTATACCCCAGCCTTATAAAGATAATAAACAATTCATACATTTACCTCAAATATGGCATCGTCGTATAATTTAGCAAAGATTCGGCTCTCAATCCGTCAACAATGAATAAAACCAGTCTATCAGCAACTGCTACATGTTGGGGACTGTAAGGAACTACATTTTTCACAATCGGAGATTTGAAATAAATATCAAAAATAGAAAACAGAAAGATTAAGTGAATAAAAATTCCAAGTAAAAACATTATGAGTTTCTACAGCTTACAGGATAATTTTAAACATTTATAAATATTTCCGGGATACATTCAACGTAACGACAATTTTAATATTTTAAACAAAAAATAATATTATAAGATAAACAATAATAGGTACCGAAATAGGTTTGTTTTTCAAATTTGCCACAAGGCAGGCGAGGCAAAGGTCTTAGTCCATACAGCATTACAGCCTTTAACGATTTTTTTTATTAAGGTTTATGGCTTGGCAGCTAGGCCTTTAAGCCAGATCTTAGTTTTCAATATAGTTTCTTCATTTTCTTAAGCCTATATGTAGCACAGCTGAACTGTAGGTAATCAGCTGGTGCCATTCAACGGAGTTCTTGTGACAACTCAAAAGGCCACATTTGACTATACAGTTCACATTTCTCACAAAACACATAACCACTACTCAAAAACTGTTAATATCCTACAACTATTGTTCATTTTAGAGTAATTTTACACATTTTCAGAAAATAAAACTGCACAGCACAACATCTCCTTTCAGTTCCCGCCAAAAACTCCCCTTTAACGATTTTTTTTTTTATTATTATATTTATGGCTTGGCAACTAGGCCTTTAAGCCAGATCTTAGTTTATAATATACATTTACTTTCTTCATTTTCTTAAGCCTATGTGTAGCACAGCTGAACTGTAGGTAATCAGCTAGTGCCATTCAACGGAGTTCTTGTGACAACTCAAAAGGCCACATTTGACTATACAGTTCACATTTCTCACAAAACACATAATCACTACTCAAAAACTATCAATATCCTACAACTATTGTTCATTTTAGAGTAATTTTACACATTTTTAGAAAATAAAACTGCACAGCACACCATCACCTTTCAGTTCCCGCCAAAAACTCCCTTTAACGATTTTGAACTTATTTTGAAATAGGGAAGTCGATCTGAACCGATTAATCGGACAATCGATATTTTTGGCTAAAAAAATCGATATGCAGGACTGAATCGATTCAGTGAATCGATATTTCACCCTAAGAAATCTACATTCGATTAATGATAAGATGAACGCAAACGGGAGCTAGCCTTATATGCCTATGGAGATCACCGCGACATATTAATACGAAGTACTCTAGCGTTCATAATTTTATCAGCTGATAGTGATGACAGACAATGGTTATGAAATAACTGTTCATGACTGCTGACCGTTAAACAGCGGGATTTTTTAGCACTACAGTTTTATGCAATTACCAATTCCCAATTTCAAATTAATGTTTACTAATAAATAAAATTCAAGGCCTGTTCAACTCACTCAGTTTCAGAAAGCGAAAGTGCTCCAATCTTTGTGAATGACCTATTTAGTATAGGATCCCGCTATACAACGACCTTCACCGAGATGTTTATTTGATGAAACCTATTTTAAATTTAATTTAATGTGTCAATAAATATATTGCATATGGGTTGCCTAACAAATTTCAGTCCAGTATATGATTAATTAATAATAATAATATATTTTTTTTAACATTTTACCGGTTTGTTTAATCGAAAGTATGAAGCCCATAGAATATGCAAATGTTAGGTTGCCTATTCTTTTCCGGTCACAACTCTTGGGTAGCCAGGTATAAACAGGTATATAAAGGTATTGAAGCAGTCTTGAATATGAAGTAATTTATTTTGATAAGGATTTTATGCAAATGTTACAAATCTTGTTTGTAACATTTGCATAATAATTAAAATGTTTATTCGATAAACATTAAATTAGATGTATTAAATTTAAGGTTCCCAACTTTATTCATGTAGAACTGCTACTATCTGATTCAGTGAGGTTTTCATCTTTTTCCATACCTGCTGAAACTAAATAATACAATTTCCTTTCTTGAGTTTTACGTAAACCGTTAAGCACTTGTTCAATTGGAATTCTTTCATCTAATGTTTCTTTAGGTGTTAAACCCAAGGTAATATAAGCTCGACGCATTTGTCCGATACTCAACCATCCCCGTTGACCTGGGTCAAAACTTTTCACCACTGCTTCCAAATGCCTTAAATTTAAATATATTTTTGGTTACCTATTTCAGTGATATAAAGTAAACGGCTGCGACTTAACAATCCGGTACACAAATTTTAAGTAGTGGGTGGGCAAAGTGGGTAGGGGGGAGGTATACTTACCCCCACTACAACTCTTAAGGTCCGGAGGTTTTAATTTTTTTTTAATTTATAAACATAACCTCACTTATTTTTGTTGTAAAATTGTGTCACTTTTGATAATAACAAAGCGTGATTTGAGTTTATGAATTTACTCACGAATTGTTTATGAATGTACTCACGAATTACATATAACCATCAGAACTTTTTGTAAAACTAAAACTGTTTTTAGTGTAGAAATAATTCGCCGGCCGCTGGCGCGGCACAGCTAGGACAAAATGCCAGAACCGACTGGTTACCATTTACTATTTATTTTATACACACAAACAGTACGAAGCCTTAAAAGTCTCATAAAACATTTGTTTTATTTATCAATTTAGTGGACGACTAGCAAGTTTTTTAATATCACAATAAATCAATATATTAATGAATTCAATTTTCAAGTACATTGCAGAACATTTTTTTCTTTAATATTGGTTAAATATAAATAAATGTGATTACTTAAAAAATCGACTTTATTGGTCGCCATTTTGAATGGTTACTCTTGTGATGTATGTGAATGTGCTCTATTGTGTTTTTCTTCACTTTTATCCAATTTAAGCTGGTTTTTAGTTCTTTTTATGTTGATTACTGGCTTTTTTTCGGACTTTGAAAAGATTTTTCAACTTTGGACTTATGATAGAAGTGCAACATTAGCGAAAAAATAAGTGAGGTTATGTTTATTAAAAACAAAAAAAATCAAGGTCTCCGGACCTTAGGGGTTGTAGTAAAGGTAAGTATGCCTCTCCCCCTCCCCATTTCACCACCCCGCTACTTAAAATTCGTGTACCGGAAAGCTATACATTTACCAAGTAAACATACGCGGTAACGGTATACAAGGAAGCGTAGCATATCGTTCATAAATTATAAATGCAAATTTTATGTGTGTATTCGTACTTGCGTCCGCGTTTGTACATAATAGTCTTTTAATTATAAGAACAATTTATTATTTTACCTATCTTCATAGAGTACTGGTGCTAAGCCATGACCAGCGCGATACACCATACAGTCGTTAAGTAACTTTTCAAGATAAGCTATTGGGTTAGAAGATTCTTGAGCTATAACTTTTGTTAACAAAAACCTAATTAATTCAGGTATACGCCTCTCCCTCAAATAATTTTCAGTTCGACTAACTGTGCTCAAAACTTTTTGTTTACGAGCAGAGATGAAAACTTGTTCCGAAGAATCTCCACAGATACATTTACAGACAGATATTGGAGAATGCTTTAGCTCTGGTTGTAAAGTTTCATCTTCTTCTTCTTCCATAGTTTCTTTACGAAAGTAATTACTTTAGTTGTTGATTTTTTAAACTCAAAGTAATTTAGGAACATATAATTATTTGTATGAAATTCCGTGACAATTACTACGTGCCAGTATAAAAGTTATAGACATTTATTTAAACATTGTTATCGACCAGTTTCTTTATATATTCAATGTACTCTTTGGACCAGTTGTAAGACCTGTATCAAGCAGATAATTACGACGCGTTCTGCAGTACATACAAAGTTGTAATTAAAGCAAAAATATTTCGTTGTGTTTTGAGGACATTTACTAAAAAACAGCCGACATGGCGGGTTTGTAAGGGTTCGTTTAGCTTCTTTTAATAAAATAACTGGTTCTATTAATTATCACAAGATGTTAAAGCTCTTACTAACAAAATTATAGTAATTATTATTCAAATAAACTTCATATGTTCAAAAATGCATGGATGTCGTAAATGAAGCAACCTGAACCTTACATAGGCCGTTTCATGCAGATATAGCGATGGGTGCAAGACATTATTTGTGATCTAATTGGGCTGCAATAAATCTTTGATATTATCGCAAGTGTGGCCCCCATCATAAAAAATGGAATTGTTGGAGTTTAGAAAAAATTGCAAAAGTGGCGCCAGCCGCTCTCTAAGCAGTAAAAAAACCCAATTTTGGTAAAATATTTTTCGCTTGGAGTTTTTTGTGCAAAAGAATTCCTTGGTAAAAGTTCAATGGGCGATAATTTTAACACTGGGACAATTGAGGAAATATTTGCCGTAGACAGAGAATTTCTGTCTATGATATTTGCCCTACTTTTTTTTTTAAATTTATTCATGACCATAGAATCAAAGTCTTTCAGTCGGAAACATGTTAATTAATAGGTCTTCGTATAGTAGCGCAGTTGTATTGCAGGCTACAACCGACGCCATTTAATGGAGTTCTTGTGAAAACTCGAAAGATCACATCTGACTATACAGTTCACATTTCTCACAAAAACACATAATTTCTACTCAAAAACTGTCAATATTCTGCAACTATTGTTCATTTTAGAGTAATTATACACATTTTTAGAAAATAAAACTGCACAGCACAACGTCTCCTTTCAGTTCCCGCCAAAAACTCCCTTGCCCTACAGAATGTAAGTATATTTAGGCTTACTAAAAATCACATAAAATAGCTGACATAGCATAATTGATAATAAAAATTTAATCCAGACATATCTGTATACAATAATTGTAATAGTAGTGAATTGATTATTATATGTCACTATTGGTGTAATAAATATAGTCATACTGGGTTTATCTCACTAAACTAGGCCACTCAGAAAGTATTGCGAAAAAAGTTTTAATGTATGAGAGACTGACCGTTTATAATCTATTTCGGTAAAAAATGATTATTTATAACTAAGCATAGGTACGTTCCAATTTCGAAATTTCCCTCCATATGATATACACATAAGTATATACAATAATAGCAAGTAATACAATACAATAATAGTAACTAGTCTTCGGCAAACCTGCGCGTATGTTTTAAAGTTTTATTTAGCCTACCACCAACTTGTTAATTTTAATTATTTTGTTTTTATTATGTTAATGGTTATTATTTAGTCTATGGGAGCCTTATCTAAATAAAAGTAACGAAAATATGTTGACTCCAAGAAAACCTTCAATGTGCGTGGTCTGAAAGCATTGTCCAATTTTTTTACCAATAAGATGTATAGGTAGGTTTCTGAAACAGTATCATTTTGGGAATATTTTTAACTGATATGGGACTTTTCGGAAATTCAATCTGGAGACCCTGTCTCTGAGCAGCCGCTAATCGCTGACCGTTTGTTTATAACTTTCAAATTTGAAAACCGGTTTGACTCTGTTGTTGGTATTGAAAACAATACTTTTTCTTGTGTAATGTAATCACTTTATTCCGTGCTATTGACTGTTTATGAAAGTAAAACTATTCATATTACAATATATAAATGGAAATTTAAAAATATATATATGAAACAAACATGTATTCCGTTTTGGAAAATGATGGAGAAGAAAAAGAAATACGAATTGGTAAAATTGACGACTGTACGTTTTTGCTTTTTTAATTAAAATCTCTTTATGTTCATGATAATAGTACACAAATTTGAATAAGAACGTGAATTATAGAGACATTACTGGTTTTAGGTGATACCGATGTTAGGAAAACTGGTCAGGAAATGGATGTTATAAGACAAAGGACAATAGCTTATGAATATCTTTGCCGGCTAGAAGAAGCTAAAACTTGGATGGAGGCTTGTTTAAAGGAAAAACTGCCAGAAGTCATCGAATTTGAGGAAAGCTTAAGAAATGGTGTTTGTTTAGCAAAACTAGGACATTTCATATCACCTGAGTTGCTTCCGTTAAATAAAATTTACGACATAGACCAGAAAAGGTACAAGGTAAGTGGTATTGGTAAATATCTTTGGATAAATAAAGATTTATAACAGAAATAGTTAAATTTCTATTTAAATTTAAGCTTTAAATCTACTAGGCATCTAGTTATATTCAAATTCCTTCATTTTGGTTTTGATTATAAGGATTTGTTTTAAGCTAACAAGTAATTAAAACAAAAATTTCAGGTAGTGGGTTTGCAGTTTAAACACACTGATAACATAAACAAATTCCTTCAAGTTTTAAAGAAAACAGAACTTCCTGTGGTAAGTTGACCTCATAATATTAGAAAGGCTGTCATAGCATCCAGGGCAGCATCTACAATCTTCCAATCTTGGATATTTATACATTTTTTAGACACAAAAAAGATAACAGGTTTATCACTGTTTTTAAATTAAAACCAGAACTAAATTTGATGAAAATCATTCATATTCATTACTAGCTGTCCCGGCAGACGTCATCCTGCCCGAAAAAGCTTCAATCGATATGCCGATAGTACCGCCACCTACCTGGTCCAACCTGTGAACAAAACTACATCGTGACATAATCATATTTTAATACTACCGTGACTTTGTCTGCGTGGTGCGGGTTTTTAACAATCCCACGGGAACTCTTTAATTTTTCGGGATCCTATATATTGACCAGGGGTATAAGCTACCACCATACAAAATTTCATTTAAATCAGTCCAGTTGTTTCGGAGATTAGCCGGTACAAACAGACAAACAAACAGACAAACCGACAAACAGAGAAACAAAAAAATTGAAAAAATCTAAATTAGTTCTATTTCACTTCTGGATCACAGCTGGATTTATGTATTCTGGACCTTAAGTTTGCATCAAATATCCCAGTCTTCTTATGCTTCTCATCCTAAGTGCAACCTAATTCAGATTGTCAATCCTGGCTTTAGAACATCCTATGCCAGTTTTTTTGAGAAGTTCAGTATCTGTTTATTTTCCGCAAGTCCTTTGACTTATATGGTCATTGTCAACTACTACTTCAAACTAATACATTTGACAGTTTGCCAGTTGGTTTATTTGTAGACACTTAATGACTGATTGACCTTAAATTAGAGACATATGAAGCTTTCACCATGTATTTCTTTAATTTGAGGCTTATTTCATTCCAAAGATTTGAAGACATCAAGTTTGGAGAAAAGTAAAATTTCTCTTTGATTATTTTTAAATAGTGTAATCGCTATAGTTTATAGAAACTGAATTTGCTGTACTATTTTGAACTATTCACACCCTCAGATCATTTGGGGTGCCATAAAAGGAAAGTAAACTTCATCAGTAGGAGACTTTCAATTATGGATAATAATTAGAGCAAGCTGTACTAGATGATGTTCTACACTGGTATTTAACTTGTTTACCCTTTAACCCTTGCAACAAATGTTTATTACAGACATTTCAACCTGAAACTACAGACATTTATGACAAAAAGAACATGCCAAGAGTAATCTATTGTATTCATGCTCTCAGTTCCCACTTATTTAAAATGGGAAAAGCACCTCTAATCCATGATGTTTTTGGAAAAATAATATTCACAGGTAAATTTTTGAATATCATATTTCTGGATTTCTTGTATGTAATTAATTCTTGTGTATAATAAAACATGTCATTAATTTGTTATCAAGCAAGATAAAGACATATAAAAAAGTCTAGTTTTGTTAGGAGTATTATGATTGTGTTATAAATATTGTTGTTATTCTTGCAAATTAACTAAGTGAAGAGTAAACATTTTAATTATCAATAAGTTAATTGTGTTTGTTTCTTATTTTTCAGATGAACAGTTAGACTCTATAACAAAAGATTTACAAAAATGTGAGCATCCATTACCAATGTTCCAAAAAATTGGTGGTATCTTATCCAAAAATAATGTCAGTGATGAATCCTCTCATCATATAGCACTTAAAGAACTCAATAGATTATTAGACACAGAAAAGTCTATTACAAAAGCTTTATTGAATCCTCAACTTAAACTATGTCACATACAGAATAAACTTATTGATGAGTATAAAAAAGTTTTACAAGTAGCTAAACATGAAAAACTTCAAGCAGCACATAATCATTCTTTAAATGATAGTTACATACCTGATGAATATGATGAGCTTTTAACAATTGTAGAAATACAAGGGTATATAACAGCAGTTAATTACAAATTTTCATGGAAGAAATTATGTTCAGCATCACAAAAAAGTGACATCAACACTATACATAAAATACTCAATGAAGAATGGGTTAAAATAAAAGACTACAATTACAATAATTTGGATTTTTATTGTGACATTGTTAATGAAATAGTTGAATATAACAAAGATGTTGATGTAGAAAGTGTTACAAATTGGCATAAAATTTTTCAGAATATTATCAATGAAGGAAACAGAAAATCTCTTGAACATTCTGATCATAAAACAGCAATATCTAATGTTAATAAAGCATTAGATACTGGTACTCCTGAAGATTTGTACTTTGCTCTAAACAATCCCAGTTTAGAGATGGCTTGTAAAATTGACAAATATTCTATTCCTCTTTTATATGAGGAAATGAAGTTAGAAAAATGTGAAATGGAAAGAAGCCTGAATGAGAATGAAATAGCAGCTTCTGTATCATATCTATTAGCTGTATCAGCCATATCACAAGCTGTAGAAAGGGGTGATGAAACAGTTGTCTGGAATTGTTTAAATTCCAATCAGATACAATTGGAAGAGCTAAGACCACATTGTAGGCGGAGATATTTAACTGCATTAACTTCTGCAATGCAAGTAAAAATAACAGAACAATGTGCTTGCCCACTACTTACAATAGAAGACATTAAAGACACAATAGATATGATTAATATGCAGGATGATAACAATGAGGAGTGTAAGTAGTTTTCATATTTAGTGGTATATATATTACATAATATATTATATTAAATATTGTACAATAAAGAATACTTTAAACAATATTTAATGCGTAAATTTTAGAATAAGTAGCATATCAAGAATAAAAATCGAAATGTGTGCTGGGACACATAGTAGAAGGGAAACTTCAATGGACAAGTGGAAAAACAAATGTCATTGAATAAGTGGCAAAACAAATCGCAACAAAATTTTAACTTGAAGTTTTACAGGCAGGTTTTCAAATTCGAGAAGTACATTAACAATCTCCCTTCAAGATAAAATTTTGTTACGACTTGTTTTGCCACTTATCTGTTACCATTCATTTTTCCACTTGCCCCTTGAAGTTTCACTTCTACTGTGTCCCAGCACACATTTCGATTTTTCTCAGAATCACAAATTATGATTTGGTTAGGTACATTTTGCAGTTTTTATTCAAACATATTTTATTTTATCAAACAAAAAAACTGAATTCGATCTGTAACCAAAAAACACATCCATAGTCAACTCTAAAATTATGCCGTCTCTCACCACATCGAGAAAGTTATGGTAGGTCATTGGCAGAGGCACCTGCCACTTTATTCTTGATAATTAGATCTTTCGAGATCGATCAGAGAGCATGTTTATTCTGATTCTTAGAATTGATTCCTTAATCAGATGTTCTGCTGTTGATAATTGTTAAATGTTTCGTGTAGTATTTTGCGTTACCATAAGAACTTTTGTGTTTGAAATTAGTCAAAAAACTACAGTTTCATTGACCTGTGAGTCTACACTTGTATCCAACTAGATACTTACATTTAAGATATACCTTTATACAGTTCATACTGGTGCAATGAGAAAGCTAAACCCCAATTGTGGGGGACATCTATGGACTGATAATATAATGTTGTTTCTGTTAATTTTACTTACATTTTCATCTTTTACAGTGGTAATGGTAATTGACAGCATCAACAAAGCAGTGTCTCAAGAAGATGTTGATTCATTAATGACATTATTAAAAAGTGCATGTTTAAAACTTCCTACACCTTTACCTAAAGAGGAAAAACATTTGTACTTAAGAATGCTTAAGAAAGCCCTGGTACAGAAAGAATCTCAAAACCTCTGGTATGAAGACATTGTAAGTACCATTAATGAAGTCAATGCTGAGTCAAACATAGTTAAGGAATTAACTGATGCATTGGTTCAATTAAATTTGGGTATAATTAAAAATAAAATAGACGAGTTTTGGGCTCCTCTTTCAAGCCCTGTTCTGAATAATTCTGGAATAATTGAAAAGTCATGTAAAGATGTGTATTTCCAAATGTTTTTGAAGGCTCTGAAAAAGAAGGGACATTATATTTGTCCCTGGATAGTTTGTCATACAGACGCCGGTAATACTGTTTATATCGATGTGGAGTCATACACATACAGTTGGACTACTCCAAAAGATTTTGTTCCATATGCTCGGTACTTGAGTAAAAAAGATGTTAATAATCTTATAGAGAAGACAAATAAGCATCATATTAATAAATACAAGCAAATAATGTTGGAAAAATCTGTTATCATAATGCAGGCTCATTGTAGAGGGTATCTTTTAAGGCGCACTTTGATTAGTCGCCTCAAGTTTTTTAAAGCAAATGAAAATTATGTTATTAAAATCCAAGCCTGGTGGAGAAGAGTTGTGATGGAGAAAAAATATGGCACTTTAATTAAAATGAAAGCAATTGAAGCTAAGCTTAGGAGAGAAAGGAAGCAAAATCCATGGGCTTGGTATAAAGTTCAGGTAAGACTTTAATTTTGCATAAAACATGTAGGCTTAGATTTCATATTAATCCCTGTAAATATAATATGCTTGAAATTTATAAATTTAAATAAATTTCATGATAATATACTAATTCAGCTCTAGAGACCCACCTGTGGAAACTATCCCATTTTACAGCATAAAAATGTCATATGTGTCAATAATCATCATTATTAAAAATACATAATATACTGTAGAAAAGAATTCTAGGAAAAATTTCAGTACTTTAGTGTGTTGCCTTAATTTCACTTTATTCATTAGATGCTACTAGTATAATTCATCTCAATATTTTAATATATTATATATTCATAGATAGAATCTTTTGATTTAGTTCTGATTTAAATGTGAAATATAGACTTCCTATTTCTAATATCATTTTAGACTGATGTGTTCAAAAAAAATGTTTTAAACACAATACATTGTTTGAAACTTGTATTACAAATATCATAAAGTGAAAGAAGGATAACTTAAAGCTCTGGTTAATGTTAGAAATTGAAAATTCAGTTACAATAACTATTTAGTTACAACAAAATACAATTATTTGCAATCATCCCAACAAAGAGTAATATTTATATGTACATATTTTTATGCATTGTCAATAGTGACAGCTTATGAAGTGAAATGTATATACCAAGAAAATGAATTTCTATAAAAAATGGCATGATAATGTAACATGTTTAATCATTTCAGGAGCAAAAAATTATAAAAATCCAAGCTCTATGGAGGGGACGACGTGCTCGTGAAGCTTTCGTATCACTATTTCATTCACCAAATCCACCACTTAAAGTTGTCAAAAAATTTATACCAATGTTAGACTTTTCCACAGAAGATTATGACCGTGAAATAGAACTACAGACATTGAAATCTGAGGTGGTGCAATCTATAAGAAAAAATCAGGAATTGTCCAAACAAATTGACGATATGGATCTGAAAATAGGACTGTTGGTTCAAAATCGTATAGCTTTACAGGAAGTCGCAGCCCATGGCTTGAAATTAAATAATCTTGTAAAGCATAATTCAATGACTAAACTTGTTTTTCAAAATCGTCCAGCGGGTAAAGGCACTCTGTTAACAGTTTCATCAGCTGTGAAGGGACTTAAATCCCTAACAAAGGAATGTAAAAGGTTATTGGATGGCTATCAACATTTATTCTATGAATTACAAACAAATCCTACATATCTGTCAAAATTGTTATTCTGCATACCACAAAACAAAACAAATTTCTTCCTGCAAAATGTAGTACTTAGTCTCTACAATTTTGGGGCTTATGCCAGAGATGAATATTTATTATTAAAGCTCTTCAGATTCACATTGGAAGAGGAAATAAGCTGTAAAGTTGCAAAACCTTTTGATATAATTGCATCCACTCCATTAGTGTTGAAAATGGCAGTTAGTTTATCAAGACAATTATCAGGGTTGAATAGCTTACAAACTATCATAGGACCTCTGGTTGAGAAAATAGTGAAGGACAAAGATTTGAATATTGAAACTGGACCTGTAGAGATATATAAAGCTTGGAGGAATGAAACTGAGATGAAAACTGGACAAATATCGTAAGTATCCTATACACAGTAGTAGGGTCTAGTAATGGCTTCTAAATTCTCTTTACTTAATATCAGTGCGTCCTACCCATCATGACATGGACACTGACAATGGGACTGGTCCACAAATTCAAAGTCGCTCAACGGGCTATGGAGTAAGCTATGTTAGGTGTTTCTCTTATAGATAAAATCAGAAATGAGGACATCCGTAAGAGTATGAAGGTAACTGAGATAGTTTGCACGATTAGCAAGTTGTAGTGGCAGTGGTTCGGTCATGTGTGTCGCAGGACCAAAGGCCGATGGAACAAATGAGTCCTGAAGTGGAACCCATGTCTCTGCAAACGTACCGTAGGACGTCCCGGTGGACTGACGACCTGCGCAAGATTGCCGACAGGGGCTGGATGGGGAAGACAGGAGACCGGGATATGTGGCGCGTACTTGGGGAGACCTACGTCCAGCAGTGGACTAAGATTGGTTGAAGAAGAAGAAGAATATCATTACAATTCAATCTCTGCTGATTACCATAGGGGTAGACAATATTGTGGTAAGTGAAGGTCCCTACTTCACTTACCACAATATTGGTATATTTATTAAGCTACATGTACTTTAATGTTGATAATCACCATGGTCTTGTAGTTTAAGCATTGGCTTGTGTCATGTATTGTAACAGTTCTAAATCTTTCTATTTTATGAATAGTCATTTAACCAAATAAGTACTGATTGGTCTATGCTTATAATTTTAATTGATTTTCAGTAAACTACCTTACAATGTCACTCAAGAGGAAGCACTCACCTACCCGGAGGTGAAAGTTAAGTTGGAAATTGCTCTTAAGCAATTAAAAACTATAGTCACAATGTTTTTGGACAAAATTACAAATTCAACAGAACTGTTGCCCTTTTGTATTACATACATGGCTCGCGTTTTACATAGAGCTCTAACATCAAAATTCCCACATACCCCGGAAAAAGATATTTTAAAGGTAATTATACACTTGAAGAGTAACATTTCCCTAATTAATGTTTGTTCAGTATCTCATGCGATCATGATTTATTATACTATATATATATATATATATATTATACACTTTGTGTATTTGTCTACGTTTATTTTTTATTGAAAATGTCAAAAACCTGTATGTGGTCTGTATTTTGAGAAATTATATATTTCCAAAATCAGTCTTATTTGTAGGCAAGAATAAAAAAAGTAATAACAAAAAGGCAGAATAATGATTAGTAATAAAGAGTCCAGTAAAATCAATTGCGGCAGTTTCACTTTGTTATTCATAATGACATTGGAAATGTGGTAGTAAACAAGTGCCTTTTGGACCAACTTTTTTCAGCAGTCTCCGAAAATTATAAATGAGGTGTCATTCGATTCGGAATGGCATCTAGATGATTTTTGAAAAAAATTAAGTTCCGCTTGCTAAAATTGTAAAAGTTATTTATTAACAATTAACTAAAAAAGGGGGTTTAGTTTTTTTGCGAATATCTCAAAAAGTAATAAAGATTTTTCAAATTTAAAAAAAGATTCGAAAAGAGGAGTAAATTTCCTAAAAAATGTCTCGACTCCCGAAACTGTAAGATCAATATTTATTATTTTCCCAGAGGGATGAAAATACGGCCGAAAACGGGGACTCTGGCTTACGCAAGCCACACCCACATCGGCCCTTTAATGAATAAATATTATTTAAACATACTAAATATGAAAATAAAAAATTGAAAAAATTCAGGCACTAACTGAATAGATGAATGAACAATAATCTGCTTGAAAATTTTTTTTATAACTATTTTTCATTTAGTTATTCAATAGTTAATTAATAAAAAAAATTTGCTTGAACATGAACATTGCAAGTGTGATAATTGTTAAACTATAAATTTAAGATTTTTTTCCTTTCTTGGAGTAATTCTTGAAAGGCTTTAGAATAGAACCCCGTTGGAAAAATTAGAAAATGTTTATTTTTCATTTTTTTATTAATAATTTTTAAACAACAAAATTTCAAATGTCAATTTGAGATTGGCCAACTAAAATCCTTTTCACACAGGAAATAACTAACATTTAAGCTAAATTTCGTGTGTTTGTTCGATAAAACGTACCGCCACGTGAAATGAAACACATCTGGCTGTTTTACCGATGGCATAAATACATTTTACTAAATGACATGGGAGAGTGCCTCGTGCAAGACAACGTAAATGCATTTACTACTAAGCGCGTTTAGAGAGTAAAATAAATTTAACTAATTTTATTTAAAGACGATCGTTGTGCAAGCGGGCCTTGGATAGCTTAAATCACATCTAAATTTAGATATTATAGTAGAAAATGTTTTATATTAATCATATAAAGACACAATTTAACTAAAATTTTATCTAAAAAATTATTTTGTAAGAAAAAACAAGGTAATATTTGTTTGTCTACTGAATAAAAAATATTTTTCTAGGTCATTGGAAACTTAGTGTACTATCAATTCTTGAATGCAGCAATAGTTGCCCCTGATGCGTTTCACATCATAAACCTACCCAACGGTGCGGGACTTACTACTGATCAACGGAAAAATCTCGCCTCTGTTGCCAAGATTCTTCATTTTTCTGCCGCTAAAAAAGGGGTATGTAACCAAAAAATAAACACCGCTTTCATGATGCTTATGTATGACTTGAATTTTCTCTACCTTTATTGTGACCAGGGATGTCCGAAATAAAATTCTATCCATAACCGAAAGTTTCAAATAATTGAAGACATGAGTGGATGAAGGTGATAAGTCGCATAATTCCAATTCTGAGTAAATCGAGATAAAAGTTTTACTTTTATTTAAAACTGAACTGAACTTAACACCTTTAGCAACTTTTTATTTTTTAAATATGCCTTATATCTATGGTCTAAGGTCTGTAGTCATTTGGTATCGACTTATAACATTCATCTACGCAAAAAAAAGCAAAAAACCGAATATGCGACATATCACCTTCATCCACTCACGTCTTCAATTATGGATAGGTTTTTATTTTTGATGTTTTATTAATGAAGTATGTTAAGGTATATTTTCAATCCATAATAATTTGTATCAAAATGTTGAATAATATAATAGAAAAAAGAACAATGTTCTTTGTTTATTTATTAAACATAGAACATTTTCATTTAACAAAATCATAATATTTATTTATTATGATTTCGGCAGAGGTCGTCCTGCCCGGTGAAGCTCCAATCGATATGCCAGCGCCACCTATCGGGTCCAATTGTGAACCAATTCAGAAACCTTCTCTGGCTCATGCACAACAACTTTGATAAATATCATCACATGATCAAATGTATAGTTTGCGATTCTATAAAGGACATACAGACAAACATTCATTTTTATATATAAGAAAGTTGATTTTGTTCTTGCAGTTGATAGGTAACACTTTGAAACGAGTAGCTATAATAATTACTTATATGACTAATTGGACTACCAAATGATATCCTAAAAATAAAGCCCGATCACTATTTGAATTTTACTTTAAAAATTTTTTTTTACTAATAATGTCCGTAACTGAAACCATCCGAAATTAATAAACCGATATAAAACTATTCAAACATCTGTATCCACATCCAGATCCGAAATTTATATCCATAACGTCTCTGATTGCGACTTCTTGTTTGATCGTGACTTAATATCCCAATAAGGGACGTGTGTTTGCATAATACATTAATTGAACACAACGTATTCATGCTCCATACCTAATTATAAACTCTGTCTTTTATGTACCCACGAAAAACTACGGGATCGTTTCTGCTAAAATTCGATAAGTATATAACATTTTTGTAGTATTAGTAACTAGAATGAACATAGGAAACTTTTCATCCCTGAAAATGGGATGATTTCCGGTATTATTAATAAGGACTAGTTATTAATTTTCTAATTGCCTTTTATAGGATTCAAATAAAAATGTATAATAGACAATTTTAAAAGATTAGAAGACTAATCTTAAAGAAAGAAAAATTTAAGAAGACTTTAGTTTTCACTCTTTTTTGGGTTTTGTGTATGGTTGAGTCTTATCTTTTCTTTTCTTTTTAGTTTGGCGAGGAATCAAATCATCTACGTTGTCTAAATCCATTTATAGTGGAGTGTCATGAAAAAATGAAGGACTTATTCCGTCGATGTTGCCGTGGACCGACTTTGGAAGAGTATTTTTCAGTTGATGAATATACAGAAGCTACCTTATTACATCATCCACATATATATATCACTGTTCAGGTAACTCTGCTTTAAAAAATTTGCTTTAGTTTATGAGAAATTCAAAATTTTCAAATACATGCTTTGCATTGATAGTAATTATCCATCTTCAAGGATAGAGACTAGTCACAGGTTTTTATATTTCTTCATATTGTTTTTTCTTATCTATATCTAAATCAATGACAAAGGCGTTGTAGTCATAATTAAAAAAAAGTATCATATCGTCTGGCGTTCATCATTTTTCAGAGAAGCAGACAAAACGATTACAAATCCAGGCAATAAATACCTGTATACAATTTTTTAACTAAATAAAACTTATTATGTGGTAGATCATTAGCAAACCTCGGGATTTACTTTTTGCGTGTAGTATATGCCTTGCGCGGATCTTGCAGATATCAACTACAATAAATTCAAATAACAATGTTTATTTAAAAGAGCCGGCTTTAAAATATCTTGCCATGATTGTACTTTTAAAATAACATAATAAAAATAATTTTAATAAAGTATAGACAATAATTAATACTCTATTGAACTCTTCAAAGACATGAGGTTATGTCTTACTACATTCATACAAAATCGAAGAGGCTTGGACATCTTGTAAGATGATAAAAAGTATCTCAGTAGATTTGATTTCCAACTGCCCTTTTAGGTAATGTCGTTTTGGCTAGCTACGTATTTTGTTAGGGCAAGATGAATATATTCTCACTTGTCAATTTTCCAAATCCCTGCAGGAAATTGTCGATACGCACGCATTACTTATAGAATATCAGGACATAATTGCGCCAGATCAGCGCGACCGGTTGAACGAACTGTTGGACGATTTGGGTGAAGTGCCGTCCGTTGCGCTCCTCGCCTCCCGCGACGTTGACGCTGTGAGTATTCCTCTTTACAATAAATACATCCCTCAACTACCCGCAATTTTTTAACATATGAACAATTTTCTTTTTTTAATATATGCACAGTTTTGTGGTTGTCTATATGCAATTTTTGTTTCGTTTAATAATTATGGAAAAGGAAAGTGGAAAACCAAGGAGGATTTTGTATGAAGGGCTATTATATCTGAAACTTGTCCTAGTTTACCCAAATATATAGGTAACCTTGAAACAACAGGTTGTATTCTAATGTACACCTCCATGCTGACCTAAGACGGATTGGTGGATTTCACACATTTGTTGTCTCGATGTGCAAGTTTTCGACTGATAATATTTTAACTGCCTGCATATGGTAATCGTAACAATATGCATGTTACTTCAACTAAAACTATATAAACGGTGCATACCTTCTGACGAGGATTGAACCCACGTCTTCAAACAGTGATTATTTTATTTTAACTGCCGGTTAAATAAATGTCGGTGTACACCATAAGCATAAGAGAATTATCTTAAAATGCTTGTTCCATTTACGCTTTTAAATAGTGATTAATAATATGTGTAAATATTATAGCATATTTTTTCTATCAATAGGTTATGGGTGATTCAGCCGAAGAAAATGCGAGACTAGAAGTGTGTTTGGCACTCGTAAATAAATTCCAAGCACCGACTGATGACATGACTGACCTGAATAAACTATTTATCAAATCTAAGGAACTGTGTGTTGCTATTTTACCATTCTTAAATGGTAATTAAATTAATTTTATATTTTATATAATATAATAATATTTTTATAAAACAAACTGTCTGTCTGTCCGTATGTCTTTTATTACACTTTCACCGGTAAAACTACTGGACCGATTTGGCTGGAATTCTTATATGTAATTTTAATACTGAGGGTGGACAAGGGATACTTTTCGTTCCGGATAATGGGATAGATTTGTCTAATGGTTATTCCATAAAAGAAGTATAGGTTTTGTTATTTTTGTCATTGGCAACAATGACACTGGTATTATGTAATGGAAACTTTAATTGTCATTTTCACGCACTTCCAGACGTCTGATTAATTTGAAATTTTGCACACGTAATAATGGCTGATGATAATATAATAATAAAAATAAACTCGAGGTTTTCGTGTTCTTTTTTTTGCTGTAGTCTGAAATCTGATGAAATTAAAATTTTTACAGGTGAACATCTTTTGGAAGCGTTATGTATAGGTACTACTAAAGAGCAACAAGAGCAGTATACCAGAAAAGTAGAGAAGCGTATTTATTCCGGACAGATTAGACAAGACGAAGCAATGACTTTGCGCGAACATATTGCAAAGTTACGCAGAAATTTACAAATGCTCGAAGATGAGGGCTATGTTACTAGAGAAGACGGGTACCAAGCTATAATTACTTCTATTGCCTTAGATTTGTGTAATAAAGGGAAATATAGGCAAGCACAGAGAAGAGCGCTGGCAACCCTCACGAGGACTAAACAGAGCTTAGTGGAAAAAACTAAGTATTACGAGGAGAAATGCAAATCCTATGATCAATATATAAGGTCTTGTTTGGATAATCTACATACAGGGAAAAGGTATGTTGTATTATATAGAGTTCGATCTCGGGTTGAGGGAAAGCAGACACACGAGTTTACACGAGACATATTGTTTTCTAATCTTTTATTAAGTAGTAGCATTTTGCATACACTGCTATAAACTAGCATTAAAACCTGAAAACATATCGCCTTTTTGCTTCAATCATGTGCTATCTTGAAAATTTAAATCTTAAAAGAGAGCTTTTTATCCTTCAAAACATAATTGTATCGAAAAGAATTTTTTTTTTCTGTCAATCTACAATGTATCTTAAGATTTGTTTTACAGATAAATAGAAACGGAACGACTTTAATTATGAAATAAAAAAATATTTCTTGGACTTATCACTTTATTAAAGTAAAGGGGCGATAATAGTTTTGATTTAATCTGAAGATAAGTAAAGGTGTTTTAACCCAGAAAAGAATATCTGATTGATCCTGTTTGTATTAAACAAGCGTGTGGTAGCGAAACTATATTCGTGTTACCATGGCGACGGCTTATTTGTTTTGCAATTAAGGCGCCAAAATGCGCGAGAGCAGCGCTATTTTTTTCGCTATATTCGAAACCAGGACAAAAAATGTTCTAAGTGTTGACCCGGCATATAAGTTAGCCCTGTGTCGAGTTTCACTTATGGCCCATTACTATATCTTACCAACCGTTCATTTGCCTTACTGCGGGTTAAAATTTTAACTGATGGTAGGGCATGGCAAATGAATAAATAATATATATAGGAACCGGTGATAAATCCCTTTAATAATTTTCACTTGATGTTCTAATAGACGAATATAAATTCCAAAGTTGCATTTTCGGAATTTGTTGTTCCAAATTAACCTCTAAATTTGCATGTTTAGATGTAAAATTGTTTCCACAGTAAATACTATACAGCGTCTAGGATTCTATCAATTCACGATGATATTTCTAAGGGATTTGTATATATTTTATTTATATTTACAGAAGTGTCCACGCATGTCTTCGTAGGTCGGGCAAAGATATACAGAAATTGAAATCAAAGTTAACAGTGAAATATTCCGGAGCAAAATTACTCGAGAGAGGTGTTTTACTGGAAATCGACGGTCTATCGCCGTCACAATTTAAAAATGTCCAATTCGACATAACACCAACAGATCACAACGGTGTTTTCACCATAAAGGGCAAGTTTATGGGTGTAGAAATGGAATCCGTTGAGGTAGACATTCAAGATTTGTTACAAAAACAATATGAGGGTTGTGCCATTATGGATATGTTTGGTAAAGCGAAAATTAATGTTAATTTATTAATATTTTTGTTAAATAGTAAGTTCTATGGTAAATCGTAATTTCGAGGATATTATTATGGATAATTTAATTATGGACCCCAATAATCATAATTTAAGATATATAACGATTATTTCAACATAATTTGAAACTGTCGGCTAACTATCAAACGCGTGCGTAGTACCGTTGTTCGAACGTAAAAAATGTAGTGCGCACGCGTCTGAATATCTCGCCTGATTTGAAATAGTACTGGAACAGTCCTATTGAGGTTCGTATGACCAACTTACCTATTAAGGGCGAGTTCCCACTATGTCGTGACAGATAATCGTGTAGTTTTAAGTGTCGTGGCTTATATGTTTAAATGGAGGTGTTCACATACAGAACGACACGACTTACTTACTGTCGTGTCGTCTACGACATTTTTTGCAGTGACAACAGTTTGTCATGACAGTGGGAACGGCTAGCACGACAGTCGTAAAACGGTAAAATATCGTTACGATACGTCACGATTAATGACGGCAAATCTATCGTAGCCACGTTGTCGCGATCTAATGGGAACAGCTAGATACGATAGTCGTTAAACGATACAAAATTTTGACGACAAACAATCGTTATATATGGGAACAGCTAGAGACGACAGTCATCCAACGATAAATTAATCGTCACGACATAGTGGGAACGCGCCCTAAGTGTGATTTTAGGTTAAAAAAACATGTGTGTCTGCTCTGACATGACGCATGACTGTCATTTACTCTTTAAGTGAGATATTATTTTAGATCTTATTTCATTGCATTAAAGTTCGAAATTGTATAATAATAAAATGTTAAACTTCCATATCAAAACCTTATATGAAAATTTGGTGTAAATTCCAACAATGAAATATAATTAAGTACTCGCATGTTTATATTAAAATTATTCGTGAAATGGATGTAATAATATTGATAGTGTTTCCACAATTATTTCTTTGTTAGTGGATTAGTTTGTCTTCGTCGATTTTATAATTAAAAAAATATTGGTACCTAATAAAACTATGTTTTAACGGTTTTAAGCGCGATAATTTATTTGATTTATGTTATTTCGATGTTTCGGCCACTTTTCAGCGGCCGTGATCACGGAAGGAAAACGTAGTTTTGTAATAGTTAGGTAGTTATAGTTTTTTACAAGTCACGAAAACTTAAGAAAATATTATGATTGATACCTATTACCTACATCTTCATAGATTAACATTTATATATATTATACAATTATAATATCAACCCATAAACCTCCCATTGCTGGTCTCGGGACTCCCACTATTGGGGAACGGACAGTATACCCGCCACGCTTGTCCGAGGCGGCTTGGCAGGTTTGACACAGCGGTTATCTTGGTTCGCAGGTTTCTGTCTATCTGATAAGCTTTCACGGAAAAACTACTAGTAGTAGGTACTGAATCGGTATTGCTGTAATTTTGTTTAAATGAAGTGACTTTTCCGGGGGCATACTAACTTAAACATTTTATACAATGTAACCTGTATAAACGCCTGCTCTTTTGAACAAGATGTACGCACTCGGGGTATACTCTATAATAAATCATTAGGTACAACCAACTTTAAAACCTAAGTAAATATGTAGTGTTGTATCTAATTTGTTTTGTAAAATCGAATTAAAATCTATAATACTTTAAAATTCTAAACATGCCGCGTGTTCATTAACATTGAAGTTATTAATAAAAACTGTGATAGACTATATAAGCGATGGAGAACATCATACATTTTTTTTTAGATTTCTTGTCTGTCTTTCGTTTCGTATGTTTATTCGGGATTCACGTATAAACTACTGAGCCGATTTCGATGCGGTTTTCGCTGATCGACAGCTAATTCTTAAACTTAAACTGCGCTACTATTTAATCTGGGAATTTTTCTGCGGGATATTTAAAAAGGCCAGATTTAAAAAAAAATGTACTGATCGATAGCTTTAATGTAATAAAATATGTAATATTATTTATCTCGGGAATCCCGCGGGAATTTTTCCAGGTGCGGTTTGTAGTTGTTTGGGTGCGTAAAAATTAGCTTATTCAGACACAATTTTCACTAAAATGATAGCTTAAATCCTTTGTTAATACTGCGGTATCTTGTGTCCGGGAATACCGTGGGACTTTCACTTCAAGAGTGAACGAAGTCGCGGGCATATCCTAGTATTATATAAATATTGAAAAATGTTAATTATCTATTCTAAAATTATCTGTTGTCCGTGCCTACCCCGCAAGGGACCTGGGGTGAAGTTATGTATGTATGTATGTAAAATTATCCAAGTTAAATTGAAGGGAGATATTGTAATGTTTGTTTAGGTATACTTCTGATAGAGGGAATGACTGTGGGATACTTTTTATCTTGAAAACGAGGTAATCCTTGTGGGAAAAAGCTATAATTTTTGTTGTTGAGTTGATGCATAAAAAATAATATAATTTTGATTAACATGCACCTATGTTCAAAATTTTGTGATAAAAGTATTATTATACCAAATATGATTTACAATATTGTATTATTTATAGTTATTTAAGATGTCTCCATAATAAGTTGTAGCGTGTAATATTCAATAAATCAATTAGTTATTTGATACGAAAACTGTTATAAACCGTATTCCTTCATTTTAGTTTTTGGAAAAGACATTCATCACACGACAGTGATAAAAATGTGATAACATATTTACATAAGACTAAATACATACAATACATATTTAAATAAGCTCGTAGCTCATAGTTACTTACACTTCGAAAAATACGACATAATTTTCGTACAATAATTTTTTGTATGTAATGCTTTTAAATATAACTTGACGTGTTTAATTTGCTTTAAAATCTAATAATTGTTTTACAACATAGTATAGTCTCGCTAATAAGGATCCCAGATTTAAAAAAAAATTAAAGACCGACTATTATGTAGCATCAACAGCGACAATGGCTATACTTGGTTGCGGACTATGGAGCATTATTATAATACGTATTTTTACTATTTAAAAGATGTACTTTGAAAAAGTCATAGCCATTGTACAGTTAACTATAATTTCAGAAACATTTAGTTGCGTTCTTAAAAAGTTGAGTATGTAAGGATTTTTATACTGTATCTGCTTATTGAACTTTAGTAATACTCATTGAATTGACATTTAAAATGAATTATTGAAATGAATTTTGAATGATTAATAATTGATAATAATTGATTCATGTTGTATATTAATCATAAAGTTACTGTATTATGTTATTTTATATGTTTCACATTAAACTGAGGCTTTAAGATGTTGTATTTTATTTTGAACTATTTTTTATCCATACATAAAATATATGTAATTTTATTAAATTAGAAGGTAGGTAAATAGAAGAATTAAAGGTTGAGGTTTAAATAACACTATTTAAATGTTTAGAATCCGAACGAATTTGTCGAGTAAAACCGATTATTATGTTTAAAAAGCACTAATTTTAAACCGGATCCAAACCTTGCTTTCGAGTTGCGAAAAGAACTCCGTTATTTAGCACCAGACATAGATTTACAGTTTGGCTGAGCAATATTAAAAATTTGATATATCGCCATTGAGATATACATTTATATGATCTAAGTATATCGCGTCAGGCTGTATGGATTAAGATTGTGGCGATTAAAATGAAAAGTGTGGGAACTTGGTGAGAAAGCATTGAGTTATATGTATAGTACATTATACCTCATTGCCTTAAAGCAGTGTTTTTCAACCTGTGGGTCGCGACCCCTAGGGGAGTCGCAGAGTCTAGCTCGGTGGGTCGCCGGCAAAAGGGAAAAGGCTATTTAAATTTATAACTCTTACATAGATACTTTTACGCTTAGCAGCTTTTTGTAGAGTATACGTCCTAATAATGAATACAGGTAACAAATTAGAGCAGTGTTTTTCAACGTTTTTCCTCTCTAGGGGGGTCGCGAAGCTTCTATAGCGGAGTTGCAAAAGGTTGGGAAAGCTACTGAAGTAAAGTCTGCAATATCCGTAGATTCATCAAATTGCAAGGACACAGAAGTACTTTCTTTTATTGAAGTGAAACTTCTATATAGAGGGAGTCTTACGATTTTTCGCTCACGAAAAAGCGTCACGGTCACGTGGTCTAATTCTTACATTTTCAAACTCGTGGTATCTTTCAAATGGAATGTCCAAATTGAATAATTCAAAAAGTTATATAAAGGTATTTAAGCAGTCTTGAATATGAAGTAATTTATTTTCATAAGGATTAATACCAAGATACAAATAAAGGGCCTTTTCTAGCGGCGGCATTTTAGTTAAAATTTGAAAATAAAAGTACACTTATTGTGGCATATCTATAATAGTTAGAAACTTTTTGTAAACAATGATGTGTTCTGCAAAGTCGTAGTACATTATTTTATTCTAGCATCAATAGTTTTCGCAGCGCACGCGATTTTAGGTATTTTTATACACCTTGGGGTTACACTATTGGAGTTTTAGTAAGAACCCCTGATTTATTTGTAAATATATATCACCCGGGAATAGTGTAGCTTGCCATCAGTAAAAGAAGTTTTCAAATCGGTTCAGTAGTTTCGGAGCCTCTTCATCAAAACTGAGCAAACGAAATATTATTGAATTATTTTTTTTTGGAAATATTTTCTGTTAACATAATTTGATGTCCGAATGAAGTTGATGACGAAAGATGCGCATTTGTTAATGTCCCGTTGTATGTGTATAATTTTAGAGTAGACTATGAATGTTTTTTTGGTTCCGCATCGAATTCAGTTTTTTGTTTGATAAAATAAAATATGTTTAAATAAAAAATGCATTTATTAAAATGTACCTAACCTAACCAAATCATAATTTGCAGTAAACCTGCGAAAAATCGAAATGTGTGCTGGGACACATATTAGAAGTGAAACTCCAACGGACAAGTTGAAAAATAAATCGCAAAGCACAAGTGGAAAAACGCATCGCAACGTACAAGTGGAAAAACTTCAACTGACATGTGACAAAATGAATCGCAACAAAATTTTAACTTGAAGTTTTACGGGTAGGTTTTCAAATTGTAAGTTTTTTTTTTATTCGAAATAAATTCCACTAAAAAGTTTTTTGAAAATCTATCATCTATTGTCATTCAATTAAATTGGACAAGTACATTAACAATCTACCCGTAAAACTTCAAGTTAAAATTTTGTTACGATTCATTTTGTCACTTGTCAGTTGAAGTTTTTCCACTTGTACGTTGCGATTCGTTTTTCCACTTGTCCGTTGCGATTTATTTTTCAACTAGTCCGCTGAAGTTTCACTTCTAATATGTGTCCCAGCACACATTTCGATTTTTTTCTATGACTTGATCACGAACATCAGTCGCCATATCGCTTATCCTGCGTTGAATGGTACTACCAGACAGAGGTATACTTTTAAGTTTTTCGACCTCTTGTCTCCCAAACATAATCTCTGCTATATCTAAAGCCGCTGGTAAAATCAAACTTTCGGCAATAGTATTAGGTTTTTCTGCTTTAGATACACGAAGAGCTACTCGATAGCAAAGCTTTCTCATTTATGCGGGGCGGGAGCAGGGCGGCTGGCATCGGATGTGGTCATACGTCTGCGCGTAAATTGCGTTATCTATTGGCGATGCATTCGATGTAAAAAAAATGTGTTTTACGTAGGTTATTATGTATTTAGTCGAACCCTAATTATGAAAAAATTATATTTTGCGCAACAAATAAGTATCGCCACACAGCGTGGTAATGCAGTCAGCCTTCTGGGCACGCTCCCCGTTGGCAGTGATCTGCTACATAATACATTTTAGTTTCGATGTCTTTGTTTTTTTTTTTATTACATACATACATACATACATAACTTCACGCCAGGTCCCTTGCGGGGTAGGCACGAACAACAGAGCGCCATACGGGCTTATTCTTACACACCTCACTTGCTTCTTTGACATTCATAGCTTTTTTTTTATTAATGTATTTAAATTATGAAATTGAATAAATATGTTATTGAATATTTATCACAAAATAAAATATATGAAAAAAAAGCAACGGGTAGGGGTCGCGAAATATTTCTTCATACTAAAGGGGTCGCGTCATGAAAAAGGTTGAAAAACACTGAATTAGAGAAAAACATAAACGTAGTCTTTTAAATTACTAACTTTTTATCTGTCTATTACCCAAGGGGTCTACAAAATTTTTCAACCTGTAAAGGGGTCGCGTATTCAAAAAGATTGAAAACCACTGCATTACTTAAAAATTAATAATAGTTGTAAGACTTTGTACTTTTGGCGGAAGTTTAGTCCACAGACTACTAGGATACTGTTTAGTCAAATGCGTAAGAGAGTAATATGTTCCTTGATCAAATGTGATTTTTCCAGCTGTCACTAGAACGCCTTCATTTGGCGTCAGTTATAGAACTGGAATTTGGTGGACTTTGTACTCTCGTATATTAATTATAGTGCTTCATTTGCGATTCTAATCTTAGGATAAGGATTTTTGCGTGAAGATTATTTTAAAATAAACATTTTATTACAAAATATTTAGGATTGGCTAGATGTAAAAGGTATTCGATACCATATAGAAAAAAACCGACTTCAAAAACGAAAAAACTAAAATGTATAAAATAACTTATTTCTAAAGCTATTAAATATTAATATATATTATCTAAAAACATCTTAAAGTCGGTGCTTAGTAATTTTCAAAATATAGTAATTTTTATGTTTTGCTTTGCACCGACTTCAAGATGTTTTAGATAATATATATTAATATTTAATAGCTTTAGAAATAAGGTATTTTATACATTTTAGTTTTTTAGTTTTTGAAGTCGGTTTTTTTAAAAGAAGTTTTTATTTTTTCTTTGTTACTTTTTAGTGTCTAGCTATGTATGGGTGGACATACGAATGGTCCCGCGCTTCTTAAAAAATATAGGTCCCAAGAACCGGGAACAAAAAAATGATCGTAAAATGAAAACTACTGGGCCAAACTATGTCAAATTTTTAGGGGACCACATGGCAGCTATTCCGCGTCGAAAAAAAAAGAATCACGTAAATCGAATCATAAATCTCAGAGTAATCGGTGTACATATGGAACGGAGTGAAAATTATTGTCATGAAAAATGTTCATAAAATGAAAACTACTGGGCCAAACTATGTAAAATTTTTAGGGGACCAATTGGAAGCTATTCCGCGTCGAACAAAAAAAGAATCACGTAAATCGGATCATAAATTACGGAGTAATCAGCGAACACACATAAAAAAAGCAAAAAAAAAGATCCCGACGAATTGAGAACCTCCTCCTTTTTTTGAAGTCGGTTAAAAAGAACAGATAACATCAAAACAAGTAGTGATGTACCAACCGAAATTCTAAAAACATTTCCATCTGGTTAACGGTTAATGGGTGAATGATACGCTAACTGATAATCGTTCGTTGATGGGTAATAGTTTCGTAACATTACAGATGAACAAGTCTTTACAGTGCTATATGTCTAACAGTCATTATAAACAGGAGGGCAGGTAAATTTTAGGCCGTTAACCGTTAAAACATGCTTAATTTAGCTCTTCTTCACTTGGACGCCATCGGGGCTGCCGTACGCAGACTGTCGCCTAAAACGATTTTCGTGATGGGCGACTTTAATGCAAAGCACCTATCCTGGGGAAACGTTTTCACGAACCCTAGGGGTCGGGCGGTCGAGGATTGGGCTCTTCAAGCCGGCCTAACCATATTGAACCAGGGGTCGGTCCAGACCTGCGTGCGCGCGCGGGGTGGATCGATCATCGACCTGTCATTCGCCACTCATGCGGCCGCCCGCAGAGTTGTCGGATGGAGGGTGCTGGAGGAGGTGGAGTCGCTCTCTGATCATCGGTATATCAGATTTGAGCTTACCACCCCCTCCTCCGGTCCGAGCCCTGTTCATCGCCCCCTTCTCCTCCCGCGTTGGGCCCTTACCAAGCTCGATCCGGAGCAGGCCGAGGAGTGGGCACTCACGGAAAGCTGGGCCTACCCAGCCGATTTCGCGAATTTGGATACACAGGCAGAGCACATGCGCAAAACCCTGACGAGGGTTTGCGACGCGGCGATGCCTCGCGTCTCCAAGCGGCAGCCTCCGTGCAAGTAATCGGTCCACTGGTGGACCGAGGAGCTGGGCGAGATGGGAAAGGCAGTTCGCATCATCAGCCACAGGCTCAAACGCTGCAGGGCGCGCCGTCCTCCGGACTTCGTCGCGGAAAATGGACTCGTGGGCGAGTTTAGAGAGGCCAGAAAGGCCCTTTCGATTGCAATATTGCGATCGAAAGCCCGGGCTCGGGCCGAGCTCCTCGAGACACTCGATCGGGACCCTTGGGGGCGTCCGTACCATGGGGCCCGCAACACGTTGCGGCCTTGCACATCCACGGTCACGGAAACGCTCGAACCCGAGGTGCTCCGGTCGGTTATCGATGGGCTCTTCCCGGATCCGGGGAACTTCACTCCCCCCAGTATGGGTCCACCCATTCCCGACACCCCCACGGACGAGGAGCCTCACTCCATCTCCGAGGGGGAGCTAGACGTCGCCCTGGACCGGCTCCGGGGCAGGAAGACGGCACCGGGACCCGACGGGGTTCCAGGTCGACTCCTCTCCCTGGCTGCAAAACATCTACGCAGCCAGCTGCGGGATCTCTTCGAAGCCTGTATTCGCGCAGGTAGGTTCCCGTCGCAATGGAAAGAGGGGCGTTTGTGCCTAATTCCTAAGGGAGGTCGGCCTCCCAACGATCCGTCCGCCTTCAGGCCCATAGTGCTGCTGAACGAGGTCGCCAAGGTCTTCGAAAAGATCTTGGCGGAGCGGCTCGTGAAGCATCTCGACGCTGTGGAGCCGGGGCTATCAGATACGCAGTTCGGGTTTCGGCGGAGGCGCTCCACGATGGACGCCTTCGAGACGCTGCGAACGTTGACGGACGAAGCCGTCCAGGCGAAGGACGTCGTTCTTGCAGTGTCGCTAGACATAGCGAACGCCTTCAACAGCCTCCCTCATAAGACAATCAGGGAGGGGCTCCGCGCGCATTGAGTCCCCCCGTACCTCACGAGGCTGCTGGGCGAGTACCTGCGAGATCGGCATATCCTTTGGGAGGGCGGTGAGTCCGCCAATCACGTGTTAGGTCGGCGACGCGTCGCGTGCGGCGTTCCACAGGGGTCGGTCCTCGGGCCGATTCTTTGGAACGTAGGCTATGACTGGATCCTTCGGGTATAGGTACGGCCCGGGGTAGGGCTGATCTGCTTTGCGGACGACACCCTACTCACGGCACGCGCTGCGTCTTTTGCGGAATCCGTGGACGTCACCAACGACGGGTTGGCGATCGTCGTAGATCGAATAGCTAGGCTGGGCTTGAAGGTCTCCCCCGCGAAAACGGAGGCCATCATGTTCCATAGGAAATTCCGGAATCCCCCCCCCGTTACAGTTCAGGGGGTGGCAGTCAGAGTAGGGCCCAAGATGAAATATCTTGAGCTAGTTCTAGACGGGAAATGGCTGTTCAAAGCGCACTTTGAGCAGCTAGTTCCCAAACTCGTGAATTCCGCGGGCGCACTCTCCAGGCTTCTTCCTAACGTGGGGGGGCCGCGGGGTGCGACGCGAAAACTTTATTCCGGCATCCTGAGGAGTATGGCGCTGTACGGTGCGCCCGTCTGGTCCGATTCGCTTCACCGCCACAACCGAACCCTGCTGCACCGCGCGCAGCGGGTTCTGGCCGTGAGGACCATACGGGGGTATCGCACAGTGTCGTGGACGGCGGCGACTCTTTTGGCAGGCGAGCTGCCCTGGCATCTCCAGGCAGACGTCCTGTCCAGGGTTCGGCGTACCCGGCAGGATGCCCTAGTAGAGGACTGACCTTCTGTCAAGTCGAATTAGATACGGTCAGGAAGCGGGAAACCGCTTGCTGCCTCGTCGAATGGTCTCGTGACCTCGAACACCCTGCGGCCGGCGGCTTTACGGTGGATGCAATCAGGCCACAGCTGGAGAGATGGGTCACCCGCACCAGCGGAACCCTGACCTTCAGGACGACACAGATACTGACCGGACACGGTTGTTTCGACCAGTATCTGTTTCGCATTCTGGGATGCTTGCCTTCGCCGGACTGCCGCCAGTGCGGCGCACCCGATACGGCGTTTCACACGCTTGTCGAGTGCGCTGCATGGACGCCGCAGCGTTTCGAGCTCGAGACGCACGTAGGAGCCGTCGGATCGCTTGGCAACTTGGTAACGGCCATGTTGCACAGCGACGACCGCTGGGAGTCTGCGGTTACTTTCTGTGAGGCAGTAATGTCTCTCAAAGAGGCCGCAGAAAGGGACAGGGAGCGAAGTCCTGCAGCGCGTGCTAATGTCTCTACTCGAGGTCGTCGGCCTTCAGCTGGCACCCGGAGAGGCAGGTACGCGCATTACTTCCCTCCCTGAGTTAGGTTCCGGTACGGGGGGCCCTTGCTACTAGGCAACGCAAGGGATTCATCTGCCCCCGTTTCGAAGTGGGGTGTGTTCTCTCAGGGCACACTCCAGGCACTTTATTGCGCTGGATCGACTGTTGCGTAACTATGTTCTATATCTCAGTCTTTCCATCACAAACAAAGCGCAGGGTCGACAGGGAGGAGGGGGTTTTTAGTGGGTATTGAGGTTGCTCGCCCGTGCGGCATCGCTCTGAGTCTTCCACACTCCTCTGTGTCACGCCATCGCGGACGGAGCGCATACAAAGCATACTATTGCTAGCGTTTTCGCCCCCGATGGATGCGCTAGTGACGGCCCAGAGAGTGCGTAAATCGGTCAGCATTTTCCCTCGCCTCAAAAAAATAAATAAAAAAAAATGCTTAATTTAGCTCTTAGCTTAATAACTCTATAAAAATACGTATATAAAAACGTATATAAGAATACGCTACTACAGGTAAACAAAATTAAGACAAGGTTTGTTTGACAACTATCAACTATCTCATAAACAAAAATACTTACTACATAATTGTTACTTGTATAATAAAGTTTTTAATTAATAAAACATAAAAAATTTACCTCCTGCGGAAACAAACGTCACTTATAAAATATCGGACAGTGATTTCTATTTTATCAATATATTTAATTAGTTAAGACTTAAGAAATGATGTTCATCACTATAGTAGAATTATTTTGTCCGTGCCAAGAAGCCTTAAGCTTCTTGGTCCGTGCAGTTTGAGTCATAAATAATCGGAGTATTTCGCTCTCTCTTCCACTCACGGGCCTTATGGGCGGGCATAGTGTTGCGCATTATTGTTGTCGAAAAGCGTTATCGATAGTGTATTAAGTTTTGTCATTTTGTGGGTTAGTGATATAAATGAAAGAAAAAAAAATAGATAAAACAACGTATTTATTAAAAAAAGAATAATAATGATTGAAAATAAATTATTAATTAGGTATCTATGTATTAAAAAACTATAAGTACAAAAGTTTAAAATGTAATAAGTTATATTAAACATATATATAAATACTTATATCTAAGTTTTAAATTAACAGCAAAAAAGATAATAATGATTTTTATAAGAATGATAATCTTTCTTTGATAAGAATGAGTTTTTATCGATAATAGCGTTACGCCCGCGCAACATGCTCACCGCCCTAGCCGGGCTGAGGCCGAGTTTGATTTATGACCCAAACTCCACGGACATAATAATTCTACTATAGTTGTATAGTTTGCTATAGTCTGACCAACGAAAGTTGACCCTAGAAAATAGCGGCAAATTTAAATAATATATGTATGGCAACATCAAAATTACTATGAAAAATTTGGATTAACCTATTTTGATTTTTGGTAATTACTTAATTATTTATGTTGTGTATTTTATTGTGACAATTGATAAATCATACTGGTTTCTAATAATAATATTATAAATACGAAAGTTTGTGAGATGTTTTTGTTGATGATTTTAATGAAATTTGGAATACCTGTTATTACTAATCCTTATATCTCGAATCTAGAATTACCTACAAGAAAATATAGGCTATCTACTTTTAATTCCGGTAGGTAGCAGGAAATCAGTAGTCATTACATTTTTTGAAAAATAAACCGCAATATTCGGTAAAAACTTAGTTTTATCCGCTATTATCAAAATCAGATTTCAACAGTTCCATATTAAAGGATTTAAAATCTGAGTTGACTTTCAAAAGAGCGAGTACAATGACGGGTGGAGGAGTTTTGCCACCTAACCCGCCTATTGAAGGTCAAATTTGGATGGAGGCCATCTCCCATGAATTTACATGTGGATTCCAACATTTTTTTTTAACTTATTCATGACCATAGAATCAAAGTCTTTCAGTCGGAAACATGTTAATTAATAGGTCTTCGTATAGTAGCGCAGTTGTATTGCAGGCTACAACCGACGCCATTCAATGGAGTTCTTGTGAAAACTCTAGAATAGACTCTAGAATCGATTGAGCGGAGAGCCAGGAAGCTGATAGGCAACGACCAGCTATTTAGAGACAAATTACAAAGTCTTGAACATCGTCGCAGGGTTGCCAGCTTGTCGGTTTTCTACCGGATACATTTTGGAGAGTGTGCATCGGAGCTCTTCAATCTTATCCCACCGTCTCCCTTCCATCATCGGACAACCAGACGCACTGGCATGCGGCACCGCTATATGGTGGACATACCTCCTATTCGAACTAAACGCTTTGAGTCCACCTTAATTATACGCACCGCAAAGGAGTGGAATACACTGCTGGAGTCTGTTTTTCCCGAAACCTACAACCTGGGTGTCTTCAAGTCTCGTGTGAATAGGTACCTTCTAGGTAAGCGTGCTCGATCTTAGACCATATCTCCGCTCAAATCGAGCGAGATAATGGTCAAACGCGAACCTATACGTGATAAAAAAACTATTCATATTAAACAGGTACATACAAGTTTTTATTAATTAGTAAATTCAAGAACAAAGAGTTACTACTTCATTTTCATTGTCACACAAAGCCGTAGTAGATTAATGGTTAGTGCTTGTGTCCTAAACACAGTACTCAGGTTTTTAATCCTGATTGGAAAGCATGCACCACTTAGGTAGCTTTCTGACCTAAGAAGCACATCGTTATAAATATCATATATTGACGGTGATGGAAAACTGAGATGAATCCTGCACGTCAATATAACTAATGTGTCAGACCTGCCAATCAGCCTTGTGAAAAGTGTGGAGGGTATACTGTCTCTTCCTCCCTATTAAAATGGGGTGCCCAAGCCTAGCAGTGGGCCGTTTGGTCACGCGAGACCTCAATTAGACGCGTTGAGAGGTCTCGATCGAGATGATGAATTTCAGGCCCCACGGCCCCATAGTCTCGACCTGAAAGCCAGAAATATGTACCCACTACCAATCGACACATATTTGGAACATTTCAGGGCCTCCTGGTGTGCAGCAGCAGCCCCGGCTGTCAAGGCTGTGACTGGAAGATGGGACTTCGCCAAAGTATCGACACAGGCAAATCCACTCGCAATCAAACGAAAACCGCCATCTAGTTTGTCAAAATTGACGTTGACATTCTTATTAGAGTTGCCATGTAAAAAGTTTGCAAATAATTCCAGGTTTAACTTTCGATGACCAGACACTATAGTTTCAATTTTCAGTTTGTAATCGTAACTTTTAGATATTCTGTTGGTGATAGATTAGGTGCATAGGTGATAACGCGTATCAGTGGTCATTGGGCAATGGGCGGCAGTGATAATAAAACTCCGACGACAGTACAGAGAACCAGGAAAAATGCACCAAGTTACTAAGAAGTTTGTGTTGTTACTTTTTGGAATTATTTTAACTGGTTTGTTTTGTGAATATGGAATATATTACTTAGTTGTTGCTCAGGTAAAACAATATCAAATTTATACTCTACATGTTTAGTCATTTTCCATATTTTACTTAAATGTTGCGATTACAGTGCACCTGGCCAAGTTTAGAAACAGTACACCGTGATACTTTAAAAGCATTTATTCTGGCTGATACTCACTTATTGGGTCCAAGAAGAGGACACTGGCTGGATAAATTAAGGCGGGAATGGCAAATGCGCCAAGCATTTCAGACCGTTATTATGCTGCATAGGCCAGATGTTGTATTTGTTTTAGGTAAAAATAATTTTATCTTCCACTAGGATATACTTCGTCCACGCTTGACTTGAAATTCCCGCGGGATTCCCGGGATACAATCTACCGCAGCATTTAAAAAATAATGTAAGCTATAGTTTTACTAAAAACTGTTCAGAATAAGCTAACTTTTATGTACCCAAACAACTTCGAACTGCTCCTGGGAAACTTCCAGTAGGATTCCCGCTGTAAAAAGTATCACATATTTTGATACATAAAATTTGTTATTGATCAGGAAAATAATTGCAATTGGATTCAAAATTTTATTTTCAATCATTTTAAATAATTCCCAGAAAATTCCCACGGGATTCTTAGGATAAAAGTAGGGCACATTTTAAGTCTAGGAATTTGCTGTCAATGAGCGAAAACTGCATTGAATTTGAAATGGGCCCAGTAATTTTTACTTGAATTCCAAACAAACAGACAAGACATTTTAACAAATGCATTGTGTTCTCCATTAATATATACTATTGTTTAAATTGTATATCCCAGTTGTTTTTTTTTAAATAGCTTCTATGCACAGATACAGCATTTTTAGAATTTTATAATATTATACATATTATTTTATCTGTTAAATATTTTATTGATAAAAATGCAAATTTACATAGTAACAATAAAATAATGAATATACACTTAAAATATAATATCACTCTTTCTGCAAGAATATTATACTTTTTGTAGAAAATTTCTTTATACAATGAGTGGAATACTGTAAGAAGCCTCATTCAGCTTTGTTTCTATAACTTTCTTTTCACTTCTTCTAAGCAAAAATACTTCATTTGTTTTTTTTGCTAAATTAATAAACTAATATATTTACAAAAAAAATATCTTGTTTTGTAATGTTTGATGTACATGATATTGGTTTTCATTGTTTATAATGGTGTTATTTTTAACACTTTAAAAAAGACACATTAGGCCACAGTCATTATCTTTAATATTATTACCATGGGTGAAGCAGAGCATAATAAGAACTCTTTATTAAAGGGAGAACTATTTTTACAGGTGACCTTTTTGATGAAGGAGAGTGGACTAACAACAAGGAGTTTGAAGATTATGTGAATCGTTTTTACAGCCTATTTGCAGTGCCGAGTGATGTTAAAATGCATGTTGTTGCTGGTAATCATGATATTGGATTTCATAATTAGTATGTATTTTATAAGTAGTACTGGTGGTAAAACTTCATCATATTTGAGAAAAAAAAGAAATTTCAAGTGGTAATTGAATTAGTACAATTACAAATCTGTGATACTTATTGTAAGCCTGTTGGGTGTGTCGAGTCGGTATAATTAATTAAAAATGAAAAAAAATTAGGTGTCTAATTCTGTCTAACAGATTTGGAAAAGTAATTTTACGAGTTTGTAGTATCTCTTTGATAGAGCTTCATGTGAAAATCACTGAACAGAATTAATTAAATAATTTATATGAAACTTGATATAGAGATTTACAGCTCAGCTCATCTATTAGGAAATGACATATTTTCTTTGGTATAGTTGTATATAACCAAAAAATGGTGGTGCAGTCACATTTTATGGTAAATCCATTGCAATTCACCTACAGATCTTTAGTTATGGCCAGACAAGTGGCATTTCACTGGCACTTCTAGTCTGAAATAAAAAGAAAAGTCACCAAATATACTGTAACGAACCCCCCTTTTGAGTCTAAAGACTAAGGGATGACATACTCAAGCCGAAGCATAGAGTGAGAAATAAAATATTTATAAAGTAGAAATTAATAAAATTTATTCATAGAATAAATCTTGTAATATTGGCCATAAATCGTAATCATCTAGTAGCAGGAACCCTCGTCGTAATACCGTTAACCCTATGTTCACAAGGTAGGTTATATAAGAGTGTTGAACAGATGACAGGAAGACTCTCAGAGGTTGATGTAAAATATATATATATAATATTGTAGTAATATGTTGTAAGTGTAAAATGCTATGCATTTTATGAATTATGATAAATGTATTACTCATGACATAAGCTCATCGCCTGAGTACGCCCGTGCCTTTATTTTGCCAAAAGATATTTTAATGTAGATTCATAACAAATTATATAATTTTGTGTAGGCACCCCACCTAACCACCTCTCTTATTATTATTATGCCACCGCGTTAGCTGTCAGTAAAAGAGCTCATATCGAGATAAACGAAGAACCTCCAATTTTTTAATTAATACTTATTGAATCAATTATAAACATTATCTAAAACTAGCGTCGGTTCACAACGTACTATTGCTGGTGAGAAGAGCCGACAAGAAACTCACAGCAGTACGATCTATCCATTTAAAAGAAACTCATTTGGAGTGCCTTGTGTGTAAAATGAGTTGGAAAAGCCAAAAGACTTAAGTGAACATTTCATCTTAAAGTCACCTTTCCAAAATATCATATAAAATTGTCATTATGAGGAACGTCACCTCAAAGACCTCCCCTGATGCAGTAATAAGAGTTAATTGAAGTTTAAATAGTGATACTCTCTACATCCCATAAAATTCCCATCCCTAAATTGTCAGAGTAAGAGTTTCAGAATGTCTCTCTATGAATTATAAGTAAATTTTAAATTAAAGTTTGGCGAGAGACAACTTCACTCATATAATAGATTCCCTTGTCGAAGACAGGTTTCAGGTTCGCCGTGAAGGTTAAAATGAAGTTTAAATTAAAGTAAATTAGCGAAACCTTACATCTGTCTAACGACCCTAGCGCCCAAGAGATGAGAGTATAGCCCCGTAAAAGTAAGTTTTTTATTGAGATTCCCTTGTCAAAGACAGGTTTCAGGTTCGCCGTGAAGGTTAAAATGAAATTGAAAGTTAAAGTGAATTTGGCAAATCCTTACATCCGTCTAATGACCCTAGCACCCAGAAGATGAGAGCATAGCACCGTAAAAGTAAAGTTTAGAGTTATATTTAACATAAAATGGTGATACTCTGCATCAAAGATGTCTTCATTGGTAACAATGCTCAAATGTAGATATCTTTAATCATCCTTTCTAATTCAGTCAAGTCCACTTGGCCTAACTACATCTAAGACTCTCATGAAGTCACATATCGTAAAAGAAAACAAATTTTGATACGATTGATCCTCCTACAACACGGTAGCTTATCCCTAAAAGCAAGTGCCCACGCGCCTCTAGGCTGATCCGCGGCTTAACTGGCTCCAGACCTTCAGTTACCAATTCAGTTAATCTTAATATGTGAAACCATTTTTAGTCTCGTGAATACACATATTATAAAACAAACTAAATTTGCTTAAAAGCTGTACGCGCGGTAATCCTGGATAATTGTCGAATAACCATCCTAGGGTAATTTGTCCCGGTAAGTAAGAAGGTCGTGAATCTCCTTACCCAGAGTTACAAAGACCATAAACCCGGATCCTAGTCAAAACTAACATGGAAACGTTCAATATGTGCTTTCACCCATCTCGTCACTTCAGTTTGTAATAATATTTAAATGCCTATTTTATACACATTTGGTAACAGTAGAGCTGCTTGTTTAAGAAAATATAATTAATCAAAAGAAACCTTTAATAAAAATTTAAATTGTAATCAACAACTCCTTTGCACCAAACAAAGCCAAATGCCAAAGTAGACTCTCTCAACAAGAAAGTATTTAAAATATTAAAATTCAATAAAACTAAATAAACTTTAAATTTTCTAAAGTCAATTAGCCTTCCCATATGGAATGCATGATTGTTGTATAGTGTAATGTTATAGTGTAGTGTTATAAAACCATATATAAATATATACACATATAAAATAGACTAATTAATAAATTATAAATGAAGACTCCGACTTCACAGCCATAGGTCAATAATAATCCCTCGATATCAGAACCAATGAAAACTCATTACGCAGGCTGACTCCAAGCTCACTGAAACAGAAATAATCGGACAATAACAATCAACGCTCCAGCTCTAATCAGCAAACACAACAAGTAAGAACCCATAATCAGGTCCAACAACGTGTGTGTAACAGTAAGACAAGAACTCCTATAAGTCTCCATTGACATATAATTAATCTCCCATAGCAAAGTAACTAATAATCATATTACTTGAAAAAATCATCAAAATCTCCCAATAGTTCCCGGCTATGAAGAAGTAATATCATTTAATTAAGTTTCCTAAGACAATATTATATTTAAGGATCCTTAAATGAAATTAGATTAATATATTTTATCCGCAAGAGACTATGTATCATAACTCCTAAGTAATGTATTAGCTCACTGAGGCTTTATAGATAACCCTTAGTCATTTAGTTAACTATGAAACTAAAACAATGTACAAACAATTCTTATCTGTTAATAACGCACAAGTCAATTAAGACATACTTTAAATTATTTTACCCTTATATAGCTCGTTCTCCATATAATATATAAATTAAGGACAGTAATTAATTAAGTTCTAAAATATATAGGACAGTAGATAGTAAACGACCCTACCTATCTTTACATAAGATTAAGTAAGATTTCATATTAAAGGCTTATGTATTTCTATATCATTTATGCCTAGACAAATTATAGAAACGTTCCTATAATATTATAGTTTTGAAGAAACGGACCTAAGGAACCCTAATACTTCTAAAGACTACCGACTAAGTGTAACAAAATCAATGTTATTTATAATATGTACTACTAAGAATAGAAGTTAATTGTAACTACACATTACTATTCAGGCCCTTAAGATTAATTCAAATCGTATGCATACGAACAATTATTATTAAACTACTAATACATTACAAAAGACAAGAATGCGTGGTCACGTTAAAAGAACGTCTGAAAACATAACAAGCAAGATATCAGGTAAGTCTACATGGTTAGTAAAACTATTAATGTATCAAATAAAACATGAAAACTTAGCTTGGTTCTTTGGCGAAATTTATAACATTCGTTTCCGAAATTTACATTGATATTATGATTGATTTATTTTTAACAGCGATTAGTTTATCCATT
This sequence comes from Dendrolimus pini, assembly GCA_949752895.1. Lineage (NCBI taxonomy): Eukaryota > Metazoa > Arthropoda > Insecta > Lepidoptera > Lasiocampidae > Dendrolimus > Dendrolimus pini. The sequence continues at coordinate 11,728,151 of OX457126.1, forward strand.
TAATTCTCAATTAGTTTTTCTCCATCTGAAAATATATAAAACACAAATTTTTCCGAGAATAATCTTTTCATTGTCTTCCTCTGTCAAAAACCAATATTCAAGTCCTTTCTTTTGTCTGTCAAATTTCGAACAAAGAAAAATTCGATTATATCATACAAAGAGATTAGTAGTAAATACATATATTATGCGAAATAAAGGAGAGAATACATTATATGGAGAACAGCCATTCCTTTATAAATAAATAAAAATTCATAGGTGAGAAAATAATAAATACATGATGATGCGTACCGTCACAATACTATAGTACATAACTTAAGTGGTCTAATTTTGATGTACTTTAAAATAGATTTTTGAGCTTCAGTTTTTGAGTTATTTCTTAAGATTTATGATATTTAATTTTTCAGCATAAGAAGAGGATCTGTCCCGCGTTTTTATAAATCCTTGAACTCTTCTTCTGTCCAATTATTGACATACAAGGATAATCATTTTGTTCTTATCAACTCAATGGCTATGGAAGGTGACTATTGTAACCTTTGCAGACAAGCTAGAAATAAGATTGATGAGTTATCAGGTAATATTATATAATAAAATAAACCTTTTAAATTGTTAAATATCTTATATAAACTTTTCTAAGATTAATATTTAGCCTCTATAATAGTCACAACATTTGACACTAAGAAAGTCAATGGAAGATAACTGAATGAAATCTACAAAATTCAAAGCTTGATAATATACATCATGTTTTTACTGGGGTATAATATAATGTTATAAAACATATTTAAATTATTATTAATTATTATTCTAAATATCGAAATAACATATTTTTTTTATTAAATCTGTAATGTCATATCAATCTGTGGAGAAGTCCCGAAAGCAGTTATGTTCTAAGATGTCTTATTTTTAATTTTTGTGTTGCTACCTTAGACCATTAAACCAAAGGACGAGGCTCGCGTCTAATTTTCCAAACAAACCATTTGCTGCGGGGGGAAGAGTAAAGCACACATTGAAACAATCGCATACACCCAAATATTATTTGTGTTGTCATAAACGCAAGCATGTACAAATCTTCAAAACTAGTTTAGAGACAGCGTATATTTATTTACACTCATTACGCACACTAATACGACTCACACATTTCAAAATACAAGAAATTGCCATATCATTATTCAATTTGCCTCGTAATTTAATCATAATTGACTAAATATTCATTATTATAATATTGGATTATGAAATAAACTTTAATATTGTAATAATTAAACAGTACCACATTGATGATTTATTATATAACTAGCACTAGTTGAAATAAGATCTTAGTTATTGTGCGATGAAAATTGTGAAGTGTGATATTAACACTTTCACAATTTTATGTAAATCCTAATCGCCAAAAACATCCATGAACATAATATATTATTATGTACATATAATTCAAATATTTACTTGCAACGTAATTTAAATGCCCTATATTTTGAGGAAAACATGCTGGTATTACTATTGTGTGTACTACTGTGAATTTCATAGTGATAGTAAATATCGATACTTTAATGTCGATATTTTTACTAGGAATAATAATTTTGAATACTATGGATATGATGACAGTGGAATAAAACTAAAGCATAAGTTTAATTCATTTATTTTACAGTATTTTTCTTAGATATTCGCGACTGTTACACATAAATAAAACTACGTTATTTACGGTCATAAGCGCGATATTTCTTTATTTTGCCAACGTTTCGGCTACTTTACAGCAGCTATGACCACGGTTTGACTCGAGGTTACATGTAAATTAGTAATGTTTAAAAAAATATTAATCCGAGCGTGGGGCGGTTTGTAACGCGCCTCGCGGGAGGAGAGGTGAGCGCGCGCGGAACACGCCGCGCCCCCATCTCGACGGCATAACGGCGGGCGAGAACCCTTTTCCCGGGTAACCATGGCTGGAAGCTGTGATGTCTAGGAATGACATACTCAAGCCGAAGTATTGATATGAAATAAAATAATTGATATAGTGAAAAATTATAAAATTTATTAAATGAATGAAACATAATACTGGCCATAAATCGTAATCATCTAGTAGTACGAACCCTTCGCTGCAATACCGTTAACCCTATGTTCACAAGGTAGGTTATATAGGAGCGCTGATCAATAAGCAGGTAGACTCTCAAGATCGGTAACGATACCCGATTCGATGGGGTAAAAGCACTCTTTACCATCGTAACTTTGTGGGAGCAATACTTAAAAAAACTCTCACAACATTTAAATATTTTTCCTAGTGTAGGTTACAGTTAAATGTACCTAATTTTAGCAGTGTAGACCTAATCTTGGAAAATAGACGGACAGATGGACACGACGAAATCATAAGGGTTCCTTATTTTACAATAGAACCCTAAAAGTGGGTTATAATTAGTATAACGTAATCATATTTTCGACTAACAGTACAAAGGTAGTTTTATCGATATCGACACGGAGGTATATGTACAGATTATACATCACTACAGGTAGTCTCGTGTAGCCAAAAAAACAAACTTCGATATCCAAATTTCAAATTAGTCTCAATCGCAATAAGGGCTATAATTTCTTGAAGGATTTCGCATTAGTCTCGTGTGTGTGTGTGTGTGTGTGAAGTGCGCTAGACTTTCAATATTTTGTTATTTGGGCATTGTTATACAAATATAGACTCAATTTCTTCGCAATAATGGTTCAAAGTAAAACAGAGATTCGTCGGAAGTCGATGCGAGATGTTTCATTAATTCGATTATAGAATCGATATGTTTTAAACATCAAGTTTAATAAACAACTATAAGTTATTTTATTAAAAATAAGCAATAATTAGACAAAAAATACTTACATGTGAAATGTTACACCATGTTTTTCTAGATTTGAGGTATTTGACTTTTTATCGCACACGTTAACAGCACAGGTTGGCATTCTTGAGGAGCTCCTCACACAGCGATAACGATACTAAGACTGTTGGAAATCGATTATTGAACTAGTTTTTATAAACGCGTTAGATTTTATAATCTTGTACCTTGGCGGAGGGGTATGCTCATACGAGGCTCGTCCTTTGGTTGAATGGTCTAACCCTTTGGTTGCTACCAAAGGGTTGTTGCAACTCAATAAAAAAAGCTATATATACATTTATTCTAAAACTACATAATTATTATTGTGCATAGGTGTATTGATAACAAAAACGATTGAATAAATATATATATAATACGGTACACCCCGCATCATAAAAAATTCAATAGATTAATTGTGATGCATGATAAATGCATGTGCTACGCGAAAGGTGATTTGTGAGATAAAACTTTCGCGCTCCATATAATATCTATTTTGTGAGGTATTTATCTGACATAAAAAGTAATTTCCAATTCCAATTTAGGACTTATTTTGTCTCTTTCTCTATTTATATTAACTTAGTTTATTTTTTTGTTCTAAATAAAAGATTTTCTTTCTTAATTTTTACTTGATTGACGGCCTTAGTGGTTGAGCGGGCTAAGCCTTTGCCGGCCTACCTCACTGCAACGCATAGGCTCCGGGTTCGATTCCTGGTATAGTAAATTTCGGAAACGTATTTTCTCCGTTATTTACCATGGTCTGGGTGTCTGGGATCGGCCGCAGAGTGGTCCGTTATATATTACCCATAACACAAGCGTAACTTGCTTAATTTGGGAACGTACAACGTGTGTTTGTCTGCAAAAAAAACTCCTAATAATCGGTTAACTTGGTTAACAATTTTGAAGTTTCAATCTCTAAAGATGTTGTACTAAGAACTGTTAAATCGGGCCTATTATTTTGTAATAATCATAGTTTAATCCCTAATATCATGCAAGAATAGGCAGTGCTACAAGTCATTCTCTCATTGTTTATGTAGAAAAACAGCAACTTTCAATCAAAAAAGCATTGATTTCATTACAATTTTAAGTTATTAGACGATCTCGAGCTTGGCAGTCTTACAGAAACAAAGAAAATCCACAAAATATAATTATCAAGCAGTGTATATATTTGAAATAAATATAAAAATGTGCATTGATGAATAGTTAAACGAACTGATTTAGGTTTTTTATTTTCAGGCATATTACAATGTTCACAGGACGAATCAAAATGTTTAAAAGACACAAGAAAAATTAATTACAGCCCACCAATACTGTTACAGGTTAATCTATTTTGTAATCCGTTTTTTTTAAAGTTTACATTTAAGTGACGGTTTAATCCATTAATGTCTTCATTTATATTTATTTCTTACAGCACTTTCCACTGTACAGACAGTCTGATGCAGTGTGTACAGAACCTGATGCTCCTCCTCTACCAGAAAGAAATAAAAAATTTAGGCTGAAAATTGATGCTTTGTCCAAGGAAGCAACAGACTATCTCGTGTCTAGTATTAAACCTAGAGCAGTATTCGGTGGGCACACTCACCACGGTTGTTTAGTTCATCATACCTATAAGAAGGAATACATTGAGTTTCTTGAATATTCTGTGCCTTCATTTTCATGGCGGAATAGAGCTGACCCAAAATATATGTTGGTAAGTCTCAATTAGTTTTGTAAAAAATCATAGTACTACTTGGGATCATAGATCTCTTGCTTAATGTTCCATAATTCATTTGATATTAAAAGACAGGTAGTTCATATCCAAAATTCATGAATAAATAGCAAACTAAAAAAGAAATGTATATCATTTATTTGATTCAAATTTAACTTATAAATCTCACTGCTGGGCTCGGGCCTCCCCATTAATAACTGGTATGTATAGTACATTCGCCTCGTTTGTCCAAGGTGAATTTTCGCTATGTACAGATTCATGTTTTTCCTTCACTGTTAGCATGTGGTGATTGTAACAATAGACAAATGTACTCTTCTCAACCAGGACTTGAACTCACGTACATTATTGGAATAACATGCGGATATATCCACTGGTTTGTTTGTATTTAATTCAAAATCAAGAAAATCAAGTTTTATTAAAATACAATAAGAATTGGGCTGGAAATGTCGATGATGTAGGAACCTCAAGAAGCTGGTCCCGGCGGTCTCATATGTGTCCTTCTAGTAAAGCCGAACTGCTCTCAAATATACAAATCGCAAAAATAATTAGAACCTGTTCTTGTTTGCAGGTCACAATAACGCCACACGATTATGCCGTCAACAAGTGTGGGCTTCCAAAGGAAACTACTATAGCCATAACAGCTGTCCTTATGTTGGCTATGGTCTTCTGGTACACATTACGGAGGAAAATCATTCACAGTCATTATTACGAAAATAAATACAAAGCAGTTTAAAATTAATCTCATGGGTATATTTGACAATAAATATTTTTTGACAAGATCGAGCACTTTTCACATTTACCTGTACAACATAATTGACACAGAGCATCATCTTTGAGTACAATCAAATTACAACAAATTTTATCACAAAATAACCTAAGCCTATATACTTAATTAACTATCATCAGAAATCAGCAGTCAATAAGTTACTAGTAAAACTATGAAAGCAAATTAAGAGGTAGATTACATTAGAGATTCTTTTATCTTATATTAACAAAAATACTGATATTGGCAATGTATTTCTATAATACAACATTAGACCATAAACTTGAAAAGTAGGAGTTATTCAAACACGACATGCAAAAATACTGCCTTACTTCTGTGCAATACTTCGTAGTGATCCAAATAACACGAAAAGTATTATTCAAGGCACGCCACCGAGACAGGTGAGGCGACCGCGACACACTACATGTCTTCGGCGTCATTGCAGGCCCTTGTAACTACATTTTTATCAAATTACTATTTTTTTGACAAAGTTATTCTGTATAAGTAATTAGTTAATTAATAATTTGACCAATAAATATTCTATCACCAAAAAATTTTGTTGCAATGACGGCGACGATATCCGCCTTTTCTACAATTGTATAGAGTTCGAGCGCGAGACAGTCTAGTGTCTGCGACTGGCAAGTTCTTCATACTATTTCATACATGACGGATAATTATGTTGTGTGTCTCAGTCGTGTATCTCAAAGTCTACCTTACCAAGAGTGACGAACAGGTTTACCAATTATAGTAAACTTGTTTGGCCATGGCCATTTAGCCACCTGTTAGTTTAATTCAGAATCTAGACAATTATATTATCTAAATAGAAGAACTTTAATTCTTTTAATTTGTAGTGTTTTAAAGTCATCCCTAATTTAAGATTTAAAAGAAAAAGAGCAACTATTATATTTCTAACTCAATGGTTATTAACAAGATTAAAATAACTTGTGAAGCCCTTAACACTTACAGCTATATGTCAGTCTATAACTCCAAAACGAGTTAAATCTTAGTAGGTACATAATATACTGAGCATTAATAATAATTATTCCCTTTATATTTGGCCAAATTCAGCTTAACAAGGAGCGCCTTAGAATTTACACTAGTTTTTACTTTTCAATTAATTTCAAATTAAACATTTTTCGAAATATTAATCATAATTATAAGAGGTTTATAGGCTTATAAAAAATGAGTAAAAGTAAAGTATTATCTATAATGCATTCTAAATATATAACACTTTCAAAAATCTTTTTTAATGAACCTATAAACCTTTATAAAGATTTAAATAAGCGGGCATATGTAAAACATTAAATTTAGCTAAAGATAAAGCGGTTTAATAATCCCTGAGAAGGTGCATTGATTTTGAATTTTTTAAACACCTAGTTAAATCCTTATTGCATTTTGCAGATTTTATCCTAGTCACTGGTTACTAGGAAAAGGCACATTTTAAGTACATAAAATTGAATTGTAGTATACTGTGAATGAATTATTCAAGTGTTCATTTTCTAGGTGGAAACATAACTCATTGATTTGAAAAAATACATGCTATTTCACTATTGGCTAATCTTGTAATAAAGTTTCAATAAATTTAATTCTCGAAGGTAATAAATGATCACCCTTGAAAAACTCAACTGATTAAATTCCTGTGAATTCCTTTATATGAAACATTATTTCCAGTGTAAAGACTAAATAAATACAACATTAAATAAATACTGTTAACTGACTATACAATGTTAATACATAAATGTAACTAAACAAGGGTGGATTTGAAAACTATTTATTATTTGGAACCTGTGTCCATGTGATGAAACCAGTTCTTTTATTACAGCAGTTGGTAACTTATCTTTATATACAAGAAAAACAAGATTAAACGTCAGTGCTAATTTTGATATGAAGTACTTAATTATTTGTGTTACTAACCAAAGTTATTATTTATTTGTGTGATAAAAAATATTCTTATTATAGCTGAAAAAAACAATTTTTTATGTAAACATGAAGAATAAGTTGCATTTTGAAAGTTTGCATATTTAATACACAAATTGATTAAAATGAGATTTTTAATCAAGAACTGTTTGGATTTCAAATAGTTTGACTATAAATATATTTAAGTTAATTCTTTTCGCATTTTTAAATTACATTTGTACTGAGTTTAAGAACGTACAAAGCCGTCATGTATGAAAACTAGCACTGACGTACCTTAACATAACAACAGGGCAATACCGTTAATGGCAGTGCCCTACCTTGTTTTCTATAAGAAAATGATTTGTAGTACTCTAGGTTGTGTTTGCGTTTGTGCTGGAAGGTCGTGGGAGCGTGACCGCGCGTGTCCGTTGTGGGGGGCGCGGGGGGCGCGCGGCGTCTGCGCCTGCGCCTGCCTCTGATGGTAGCCCGTATTCGCGTGCTTGGCGGACGAGCATATCACCGCGTGAAGATATCTATCGTACCTGCACAAATGGGAGTCCCCAGCGCTCGCCAAATCCAAATACCCATTGCCAGAGCTCTCAGGTTTAAGTTTTTGGAATGCTGTTGATGGTTTCTCGCTTATTGTGTACGACCTGTTCCGTAGCTTCTGATACTTGGTCGTGAACTCATCCTCGTTGGCAATGGAGTCGCAGGGCTTTCTGAAACGAACAAAAAATTAAATCAGTTCGTCTTTATTCACAAATTTTATCTATCTAATAAGGGTCGCTTGCATATCGCCTTTAAATAAAATTAGTTTCATGTTAAAAAAAAATTAGTTAATCATATTAAACTGCCTAAATACGTTTTACACAAAATGTATTGACAGTTGTGTAGGCGACAAATTTTGCGTTGAGCAAGACGCTAATTGTATTTAAGGGTGTTAAATACGTTTTGTGTTTCTTAAATAAATTTAATCAACCTTATGTAAGCGGCCCTCAATCTTATCATCGATCATTGGTAAACGGATTAATGAGCATGTAGTAGGATCAACATGGCCATTATAAGTATAGTATTCAAACTAAAATAAAGGTTTGTATGTATGCATACATTCATGTAATTTTAGGGGTGGCTATCATTAAAATGTGGTGGAAAATTCAAATTTAACTTCAAGCTATATTTATGGGCAAGAGGCAACAATTAAAGATTTATACAAAGTTCCCTTTAAACGTTTTTAAAAACGTTAGGTAAGTATATAAGAAATGTAAGTAAACAAACCTTGAAGCTTGAAAGCTCAGGTGGTTTTTTTCCATATTAGCCTGTATAATTTCGAGCAATTCACGTCTTTGTAAGCTTCCTGAACGTTTTTTGGTATGTTTTCGCTCACGTTGTTCCCTGCGAGAATGTCGATGTGGTCTCTGATGTAACGTCGTTGGTCTATGCGCTGGTCGGCGGTCACCGGAACAGGATGATTTAGAAGAAAGATCATCATCTAATGATAATATTTCCTTTTGTTCGTCATCTGTGTGTTCGGGGCATTCTGCTGGTGCAGCACTTATAACGGTCGGGAATTCTTTTCGGCGCCGTCTTCGGCCTTCTCGCCTTTCTCGAGGCGTTCGCGCCTTTCCGTCTTCCGGCACAACTGTTAATCTCACTTGTATGGTTTTGGACCCGTAATGTGGTACAGTGACTGACTTTCCAATCGATTCATATATTGTCGACACAATGCCAGCAATATCCTGTAACAGTTATACACTGTTTTATATAAAAAAAACAAATGTGAATAAATTGTTATGTTTATAGTTATACTTTTATATTAAAATCGTTATAAATGGCAGACATTAAAATAAACAGGAACTCACGTCTTTTGTCATACGACCATGACCATCAAGGTCGTACAAGGTGAAGGAGAACTGTAGAGGATGTTGCTTGGAGGGTTCCGCATGTTTCAATTCCACATCACACGTCAGCTCCTGGAATAAATAAATCATATTTATTTACGGTTCCGATGTCTAGGCAAATATAGTTTTATTTTGATTTCTGTCTATGTATCAGCTGATTTTATCAGGAACATATGAAATTTGGAACATTATATAGAATTCTCATGTTTGTATCTATAATTTATACATATTTGACGGCCTCTGTGGTTGAGCGGGCTAAGCCTTTGCCGGCCTACCTCACTGCAACGCAGAGGCTCCGGGTTCGATTACTGGTATGGTATAGTAAATTCCGGAAACGTTTTTTCTCCGTTATTTACTATGGTCTGGGATCGGCCCCAGAGTAGTCCGTTGTATACTACCCATAACACAAGCGTAACTTGCTTAATTTGGGGATATACATAGGTATGTGTGTTTGTCTGCCGATTATTATTATTATTATTATTATTTATTTTTGTTTTTTTTTCTCCTTTTTTGTTAAAAAAGGGTAAGTTCTATGACGCGGACCGCAGTCAAGCGCCATAGCTTAAATCAGTAGGGTATATGAGAGCTATCGGTAATTCGAGCAGAGGTTAAGAATTTTCTGGTGATTCTACACGTATTTAAAATTGTTGCTTTTTGGATAAGTGTGAGTGTATGTGGTGGGGCATGTAAAATTTCTAAGTTTTGTGTAATTACTTTAGGAATAACACCATTTGTGGATATGATAATTGGAATAATATAGACTGCATTGACTTTCCATAAGTTTTTGATTTCTATTGCAAGTTCTTGATATTTATTTAATTTTTCGGATATAGTTGTTTGAATATTATGGGTGTTAGGGATAGCTATATCGATTATGTAGACTACTATTATTTTTATCATGGAGGGTTATGTCAGGTCTATTAAAGTGTACCGTTTTGTCAGTGATAATAGTGCGATCCCAGTATATTTTATAGTTTTTATTTTCAATAATTGTTTCGGGTTTATATTTATAATATGGTATCTTCTTTTTTATAAATTTATAGTGGTGACAGAGGTGCTGGTGTAATATTGAGGCTACTTGGTCATGGCGGTGTTTGTAATCATTTTGTACAAGAGATGAACAAGCTCCAGTAATATGTTGAATTGTTTCAGACGCTGAATTACAACGTCTGCATAAGTCTGTCTGTTGGTTTTTGTCTTTTAAAATATATTTCTTATAATTTCGGGTTGCTATAACTTGATCTTGAATTGCTATCATGAATCCTTCTGTCTCAGGGAATAATTCCCCTCTCTTGAGCCATTGGTTTGATTTCTCGGTATCTACGTGACTTAGGCTAAGATCAGCTTGATGTCGCCCATGAAGTGATTTTTCCGCCCATCGTGTTATTTTTGTTTTATTATCTACTAGTTTTTTGCTGTTGTTGTGTGCTTTGTAAATTGAGTGGTGTGAGTTTGGCATCTAATTCTACGACGTTTTTATGTAAAGGTGAATGTTCCGCTTTCCCATAAAAATAATTTCTTAATGTAGTTATTTGTTTATTATGTAAATTGTTTATGTCAATGATTCCTCGGCCTTATTATTATACTTATAGTGTCAAAAGTGAGAAAGTATGTTTTTTATACTAAAAGCGAAGTTTGAAATTGTAAATGTTCAGCAATATTATTGAATGAGGTAACTATTAAATAAAATGATTCTGTAATAAGCACATTTGAAAAAATGATTTGAATACGATGAATATTTTTTTATCTAATAATATGAAATCCATAATAGGTAAATATATCGTAAACAACAAATGTAACTATTTAACCATTTCCATAATGGAAACAGACGTAGGAGATAACCAGAGGTTCGGCGCGGCTGCCGGACGCCGGACAAGGCGCGCGTGCGGCGCGGCAGCCGAACAAGGCGACCGGGTGGCGTCCTCCTTATCTCTCACTTTAAAAGGAAACTAGCGACGCCTTTACGATCAACCGACAAAGAAAGAAGTCACTAAACGTTGCTACACGTAACTCAGCCATCCACCTACACCAGATAATGGATGGTTATGAGCTATCCTTAATAACCTTGTTATGGTTAGTGAGTCCGACTTGGTTTTTATTTATAGAACAAATAAAATATCTGAACTCGCTACCTCTTACGCCAATGACGCATTTAAACTGCCATTGAAAAAATCGATCGTTCTGACGGTATGTTAATGTATGTAGATTGTAAAACTCATGAATTTGATTAAAATCTTGAGTCACGAATTAGTCGGCTTCGGCTCTTGATCGCCACTTTCTAATTCCCATACGCATCTTGCTTGCGGGTCAAGAATAATAATTTTACTACAGAAGCTTGGAAGGTAATTACAGACTACTTATGTAGAAAAGAACAAGTTCTCTAGTTTTGATTTTAAATATAAAATAATTAATAATGACAAAAGACGTAGATGTACAAGTTGACAATAATTTATTTATTGCAACCGTTATGAAATTACACCCCAATCTTATTAATCATAATTAAGATTGGTATAGACGTGCATGAAAATTAGAATTAAGAAGTAGAAAAGAGTTTGAATGATCTATAGTTCAACACAACCTACACTGCTCCCCCATCGTGTGATTATAGTTTACGTTTACATAATAGCCTCGATTGATATTGATGTACATCTAAATTTATGTAAATAAATTACACCGGCCGACATGATTTTTTTTTCTAAGATATAATAAATTTTTTCCACTAATTTTACAGTGCTGATAACGAAATCAGACCTCATTTTATCGTATCACATCAGATTTTTAATAAAACGAACATATTAGCTATTTTTGATTATTCAGTAAAAATGAATTAAATTAATAAGTTATGACGCTGCTTTATTGAATTAAGCGACATCTCGTGAAAAAATATATTAGTTGGAACCGCGACACGCCCATTCAAAACGTGTTACATGGAAATAAGCCTTTATAGTTACTTTGTTTATAAATGTTTTACTAAAATCAGTGTGTTTATTTTAAAAAAATGTTTACATTTTATTTTTGGTGTTTAAAATATTTAATTATTGATTTGTGGTTGAAAAACAGCGGAAAAATATGTCTTCAAGAAAGTGTAGTCCAGATACATTTTGTTACATTTGTGGAAATTTTATGACTTCAAAGCAGAAATTGAAAATTACTGAATTTGTGGAAAATACTTATAATTCTTATTTTGGCTTTTAAATTCAACTCAGATCGTGGACTCCCAACTTTTTGTGTACTATTTGTGTTGAACTATTAAGGCAGTGGACATACCGCAAAAAAAAAACAACTCTACCTTTTGGTAGACGGATGATATGGAGAGAAAGTCAATTATTTTGATGACTGTTATTTTTGCTGTACCAATGTAAAAGGTTTCAATGCTAAAAATAAAATAAATTTTTTCCCTGATAATCTTGGTGATTATAGTGAAGAAAAGGGTGAAAGGTTTCACCAAGACATCAAAACTATGGAAACAAGGTACCAAGGGCGATGGAATGTGAATATGATGGCTGATTACTGCTGGTCAATAAAACGTGATATTATTGACGATTCCCATAAAAAAATTACTCCCAGACGTAATTTTACAGCTAAACGCAAAAGATCTCACTCAAAATAGCTTCATAGCAACTATTGTACATTATATTTTCTTTAGAAGTTTTCAAATATATGTATTTATAATATAATGATTGATTTCTTTCTTAAAAAAAAAAACGTATTTCTTGTTTATAAAAAAATCTGATTTGATACAGTAATTATGTAGGTAACCTTGTGTTTAAAATACTATAAATTAGTGATATTTATCACTCATATCAAAACAACTTTCAAAAAGTCTTCATTTGTCGGCCGGTGTTATTGATTGATAGAGTATATTAAAATGTGTAATATCATAACACTTTGCCAACCTTCAAGAACTTTAGAAAATTTGTAATAATCTTCGATATGTTTTTGCTACACTGATACTCTTTTGTATAGTATAATTAGTCATAAGATGATTGAATATAAAAATTTATCTTACCTCAAACCGCAATCTGGGTTCGCTGTCTTCGTGGTTTTCAGGCGTAACAATAGGTGAGGGCGGTGGTTTATAGGTTGGTTCTTGAAAATGGTGCGGTGGTCTCGTGGTCCGTGGTGGTGGGGGCGGTGGCGTGGGCTGGAGCATGGCTCTGGCCTCGCTGGGCAACAAGTCTGGTGGGGCAGAGCATTGGGATACCGCTCGACCCACCAACTCTTCCGTGTCGGTGCGTTCACTCTCTGTGCCAACTGCAACGTTCAAATTAAATAACTTTAAACTATTTTTAATTCTGATAATGCGTAGGTACATATTTTATAGATGAACATTGAACATAAAAGACAATTAGGGCGGATTTTTCAATCATCAGATATATTATATATTGTCGTCTTGTTATTTATCCTCTGAATATTTTTTTTTATAATGTGGTTTGTTTTGTCGCCTCTTAGGACAGGCCGCCCGGCCGCAGGAAATCGTATTGTTTCTCCGTTCCTGTACGAATAAAAAAAAACTGGTGATTGAAAAATCGACCCTTACGAGTAAGGTAAAGCCATTCAGCCAAGTACTAATTTTTGGTATCCTCGCTTTACTTTCTCAGATTCCTATCTTCATTTTTAATTATATAAAGTTTGTAATTAATAAATAACTTAATAGGAAATATTTATGCTAGAAATAATATAAAACATCACCTACAATAATTATTAATATAATATTACAAAATACCTAGTTTAGATAGATAGATAACACTTTATTGTACACCATTACAGAAAACTTACGGACTACTAGTAATAATTTAATTGTGTACAAAGGGCGGTCTTATCGCTAAAAAGCGATCTCTTCCAGACAACCCGTTTAAATATTTAACAAGAAATTTTTAAGAAAGCCCGTAACTATTATTTTATTACACGCATTTTCTGACCATTTATTTATTGGAGCAATGCAATTTCAGTGCAAGAAATACCTAACAAAAAATATGCAGTCGATGTGTAAAATTATGTTGGCAGGACATTACCATTGATAACTGCAGTAAAGAGAGGTATTTAAATTGTCGCATAATATATTTATTTAACTCTCAGCCCTATAAAATTAAACAAATAATAAATTCATATACCACAACGCAATCTTTAACAGCCCTATCATCTTAAAAATTCTAACACTTTGTTGATAACAGCGTTCTTTCAGGTATCTAAATAAAAGAGGATAATTATTTAAGCTGTAACTGCAGCCCTATAATACATAATAGAATCATTTTGGGCGAAAAGTATAAAAGAATGCAACACAATAGTGAGTGAAATACGGCGAAGAGCCTTACAAAATTGTCGGCGATACTCAAAAGCCTGACTGGTGCGGAACAACGAGTTTGATGTAAACGACACAAGGCTACAGCTACGGCACATTTCCGAGAAGGCCCGGGAGCCCAGCCCATCCCCGCGTTTGGGTTCTACCGTAGTGGACCTTAGAATTGCCACATCTGCCAATGGCTCATTTAATTTTTAATAAAAATCAAAATTCGTATTTATGTACCAAAAGTTAAAAGTTGATTTGCAAATTACAATATTCTCTTATCAGGTAAGAGTCGAAAATTTTCAGAATATCATAATTATTGGGATCTATGACATCGGTAAGTGCGAAGATAAATCAAATTATAAAATTTTATTTTAATCTATTTTACTGTTATTATTTTTACTTGATTAAAATAATTTATTCAGTCCATATTTCAATCTAAATAAAGTTTGTCGATACACTACTTATTACGAGATATTTAATTTTTTTATATCTCGTATACCTTTTATTAAATATTCTTTTTATTCAATGTCATTGCATGCATTACAATAAAATTATATTTACTTTGTCATCTGTCATCTTCGTCAGTCTAAATCGCCTTTTTAGATAGAGGAGTAGTAGCAAGCAAGACATCACAAAAGTATTGCTTGTACATTCACCTTTGAAACCCAGGAAATTAGGTGAGTTTATCAATCAAAATGCGCGGGCTATATTGGCGAGGCGACTACTTTGCAAAGGCCGACAACTAATGTCATCAATTTCGGGGATAATATTAGTATTTTTTTTAATATGCACTCAAATGGTTTGTGGATCTATAATAGAATTTCTCCGTGCAGTTTGGGTCATAAATCAAAGCTCGGCCTCAGCCCAGCTAGGGCGGTGAGCATGTTGCGCGGGCGCAACGCCATTATCGATAAAAACTCATTTTTATCAAAGAAAGATTATCATTCTTATAAAAATCATTATTATCTTTTTTGCTGTTAATTTTAAACTTAGATATAAGTATTTATATTTATTTTTAATATAACTTGTTACATTCTAAACTTTGTATTTATAGTTTTTTAATACATAGATACCTAATTAATAATTTATTTTAAATCATTATTATTCTTATTTTAATAAATACGTTGTTTTATCTATTTTTTTCCTCCATTTATATCACTAACCCACAAAATGACAAAATTAAATACACTATCGATAACGCTTATCGACAACAATAATGCGTATCACTATGCCTGCCCATAAGGCCCGTGAGTGGAAGAGAGAGCGAAATACTTCACCGCTCCAATTATTTATGACCCAAACTGCACGGAGAAAATAATTCTACTATAGTCAGTGTCAAGAAATAACGAAAATTGAGTTATTATGCATGCTACCTAATTTTCAAAATTAGAAATAAAAGAGTCACTGAAATTAATACATACAATAGTATTTATAAGAATAGGATTAAAATTTATGGAAAAAGCAAAGTTATTCTTCTCTTAATTTCTTACTTTGAATGTACACATTCCCTCTACATGCCTTCCCGTAATTTGTTATCAAATCTAAATACCTACATACTTGACCTTGATAATGTTTTTGGTTAACATTTGTGCTAATACCTACCAAAACAACACAACAACAAAAAATATTGCCTTTGGACATTTGTTGGCAAAATACTTTTACTTATTTCACCTCTCAAATACAAATATTAGGAAGATTTATATTATATTATGAAAAAGTGTCAGAAAGTTATCCCAACCCCTATTTGTGAATGTTTCACATGGAACACGATTCTGTGGCCAGCATAAAAATATAGAATTTATTTTTGTTTCGTAATAAGTTCGATAGTGTAATACAAACATTGAACAAGTAAGATTTCTAAAAGTGAAATTGCAAGCGACAGAAAATAAAATTTCTAGAAAAGGCATTATAGCACAGAGTTTATTCATATAAAAGCAGACATTACCGTTAATTCGAGATAGTAAATCTCAGTAATCAGATTAAAAAGAAGCTAAACATAAAAAAATTAGAAATAACAAAGCTTCATCGATCTTTTAGATCGGAATTAAGTAAATCTGACAGCACTACAACATAACTACAATGTTAATATTAAATAATGTTGGTTACCCCTATCTGTAAATAACACCGGCCGACAAATGAAGACTTTTTGAAAGTTGTTTTGATATGAGTCATAAATATCACTAATTTATAGTATTTTAAACACAAGGTTACCTACATAAATACTGTATCACATCAGATTTTTTTACAAACAAGAAATACGGTTTTTTTTTTAATTTTAAGAAAGAAATCAATCATTATATTATAAATACATATATTTGAAAACTTCTAAAGAAAATATAATGTACAATAGTTGCTATGAAGCTATTTTGAGTGAGATCTTTTGCGTTTAGCTGTAAAATTACGTCTGGGAGTAATTTTTTTTATGGGAATCGTCAATAATATCACGTTTTATTGACCAGCAGTAATCAGCCATCATATTCACATTCCATCGCCCTTGGTACCTTGTTTCCATAGTTTTGATGTCTTGGTGAAACCTTTCACCCTATTCTTCACTATAATCACCAAGATTATCAGGGAAAAAATTTATTTTATTTTTAGCATTGAAACCTTTTACATTGGTACAGCAAAAATAACAGTCATCAAAATAATTGACTTTCTCTCCATATCATCCGTCTACCAAAAGGTAGAGTTGTTTTTTTGCGGTATGTCCACTGCCTTAATAGTTCAACACAAATAGTACACAAAAAGTTCGGAGTCCACGATCTGAGTGGAATTTTAAAGCCAAAATAAGAATTATAAGTATTTTCCACAAATTCAGTAATTTTCAATTTCTGCTTTGAAGTCATAAAATTTCCACAAATGTAACAAAATGTATCTGGACTACACTTTCTTGAAGACATTATATTTTCCCGCTGTTTTTCAACCACAAATCAATAATTAAATATTTTAAACACCAAAAATAAAATGTAAACAATTTTTTTAAAGAAACACACTGATTTTAGTAAAACATTTATAAACAAAGTAACTATAAAGGCTTATTTCCATTTAACACGTTTTGAATGGGCGTGTCGCGGTTCCAACTAATATATTTTTTCACGAGATGTCGCTTAATTCAATAAAGCAGCGTTATAACTTGTTAATTTAATTCATTTTTACTGAATAATCAAAAATAGCTAATATGTTCGTTTTATTAAAAATCTGATGTGATACGATAAAATGAGGTCTGATTTCGTTATCAGCACTGTAAAATTAGTGGAAAAAATTTATTATATCTTAGAAAAAAAAATCATGTCGGCCGGTGTAATGTATTGCAAAAGCATGATTACAATTAATTAACACTTCATTGATTCTGTTTGATGGTGTAGAATGTAGATGAAATTTGGCAGGTAAAGTCTATTTCAAATGAAACGGCATGGACGACACATCCATAACACTTTAATAAAAATACAATTATATGAAAATATTTTTAATCCTGTTATTATTAAGTAATGATCTTACACTGAGAACTTTTATTCCTCTATTTACGTATTTTCTCCCATACCGTCTGATTTGAAACAGACTTTAGTAAAAGTATTTTCTATGAATTTCTCTACATTGTACTTAATTATAAAGATGTTTTAAGAGAGAGAGTTTTTTCTTTCCTGGGGAATATGTACCAAAATATTACCTACCTAGTATGTGGTTTTTACACTTTTACTATATGTAACAATCAAAACACATAATTACAACAGGTAATCGTAATTAATTACGTATTAATATTTTGAGATGTGATCCACGTAAATAGCGAAGTATATTTTAGTTTCCGGCAGAAAATTTGTGCGGTCGGCGGAATGGTAGTAGGTAGGGATTGCTTTGTGCATTGAGCGTTGCCAAGGTGATATTATTTATCGACATATCGATAATATTATGTTTTAACCCTTTACTTAAAAGGGACATTATTTATACTTCGAATAAGAACCTAAACTTCACTGTGCGTAGGCCAAAGCGACCAGTCGAGAATCATGCCCGAGACTATACTAGAGGTTTTCGGTTGTGTATTTTCACAATATGTCTAAATATATTACTACGGTGTTAGATAAAATAATTATATGTTAATGAGTATTATAGAAATATGTTATTTTACCGAGTAATGACAGCTGATATGCCGTGCAAAAAAACTTCCTATTTTACAATCTGATACGGTACCACGCTACATTTATTCATTTGTTTATTACAGAAACATTTTAGACTGTGCCTACAATAATAAGTTATAAATAAGGAGTATTCCACAGAAATAGTACCTTTTTCAGGTTAAAAAATATCCTATCTCCTCATCCACGATCTAATGTTAGTTTTCTATAAACTTTATTTTTATTTAGTAGGTACGTTACCTACTTCGTATTTATGTCGATGTAGAAATAAGTATGTAGATTCCCAGAATAAACATATTCTTAAAAATATTTACAGTACTTCCCCTCGATGAATAAATCGCAAAACAAACACACATAGTATGTGTGTAGGTAAGTAGCTAAGCTAGTTACGCTTGTGTTATGTGTAATGTTCAACAGTTCCGGCCAGGCATTGGTGCGAGGCGGTCGCAAATGCCCTGTTCTCCTGGATTTTGCAGTTTTTGTCGCGCCTTTTCTTTCCAAAAAGGCGATAAATTGCGAATATAGTTGTGTAGTGACAGTGTACAGTGATATCTAGTTCGATTCCGGCGCGAATCGCAGTTTTTTGGCTCGGGTGAGTGATTTACTCTCTTCGCTTGCTTTCGCGCGCTTTGGCGCATATTGCGCAACATTTAACGACTTATTTTGTACATTAAGTACACCCGCGCGCGTCGCTGGTTTCGCACGGGGAGCGGGCATCCAGCAATGGATGCCCAGGACCCAAAACCACCCCCTGGGCTTTCAGGTGCGCCTTGTAAGAGAGGCCACCTGGAGGCCAAGGACGGTTGGCAGGCTGCGGAGATCGGCGAGACGCGTAGGAAGAAGGTCCCGTCAGCATCGTTCGCCCGGCGCAGCAAATCTGCCGCCGGGCCACGTCCAGGCTGCCCGGCTGCTGCCGTTATCACGGCGGCACCTGAGGCGCCTGTCTTGTTAGGCAGGGCGGCGTCCGTGGTGGATCTCACCGTGGATGCCCCCGCTCGTAGGACTAACGTTATGGGGCCACCGGAAGGTCCCGTGACGCGTAGGCCCCCATCCAGCCGTGCGGCAAGTAGGGCCGCACACCTGGATATAGCTAGGAGCTCGTCGCTCGGGTCGCACTCGGCTATTTACCTGGCCGTGAGCGACGCGAGCGACATAGACGTAGGTGCCTTCGGGACGCCGTCGACCTCTGCATGGGCCTCACCTGTGCAGGGGAGCGGCGGGCACGAAGGCGGCTTTAGTACGCCGCTGTCAGGTAGCACTCCAGAGTCTCTGGATAGTGCGCTTGACGGTGCCGTTCGCGCGTTCGATTATTCCCGCCCTGCTTCGCCTGCCTGTGGACAAATCGTCTACACGGCGGCCGGAACAGCGACGGTGGGGGGCGGTCGCCCCACGACGACGGTGGCCTATAGCGCGCAGGCCTCACCTGCGCCTCTGCCACTGGCTTGCGACCTAGCGGTTCGCAACGTCGGGGACGGCCGTCCCACGACCCCGGTCGTCGCGCGAGCTTCACTCGCGCTATCGACCGAGGTCGCGAATAGGGAGTTTGTAGGCGCGGCAGCGGCGACCCCTTCGTCTTCCTTCCCTACTGGGATGGGAGTCGCTGTCGCGGCGTCGGCGCCTGCGTGTGCAGCGACTGCGGAGACGGCGGCGACGGCGGCGGCGTCAACGTCTTCGTCTTCGGCGACTGCAACTTCGTCCGCGTTCGCGTCCACAGGTTCGTCGTCTTCGGCGGCGGGTCCAGCGATGCGAGCTTCGTCTTCGGGGACATTTGTGCCCCCTGTATCGTGTGCTCCGGTATTTGCGGCCGGATCGAGGTCACGGTTCTGGGACCGGTCCCGGAGCAGCGACGCCGATTCGGCCCCTACGTCGGGTGCGTCCACCCCAGCGCGCGCGCGCTCGCCTTTGCGCCCCACGTGGGGCGCAACCGAATCGACCGCGTCGGCCGCGTCGGTTCTCGCGGGTGCGGAGGCCTTCCTCCGCACTGAGGGGGGGGAAAAGGGGCGCAAGGCGCGCAAGGCAACCAACGCCAAATTGGCCGCGGCTAGCCAGTGCGCCGCCCTCGTAGAAGACATCACGGCCCTCGGCCCCGGGGAACTGCGCCTAGCGGCGAGCGCCCAGGTCGCCGAGATCCTTCAGATCGCCCAGACGTCGGGCAATCTGAAGGGTGGCTACGTGCGTCGGCTGAAGGATGCCGCGAACAGAGTGTCGGACATTGTCGACACGCTGGTCACGCGGAATCCGGAAACCGAGGCGTGGAAGCTCGGCAACGAGAATGCGCGTTTGCGCATGGAAGTGAGCTCTTTGCGGGAGGAGAATCTCTCCTATCGCAAGGAGTTCGAAGAAATGCGCAAGGCCCTCAAGGCCTCCGCTCCGGCCGTGGAGCCGGCGCCCGCCGTCGTGGCGGCGCCGCCCCCCGTGCCCGTCAAGCGGAAGGCACGGGCGGTCGCGGTGGAGGTGGCGGCGATTTCGGAATCGCCCGCCGCGCCCGTCGCGACTAAAAAATCGCGTCCGACCCCCGCCGCGGTGGCGGGGTCGACACCGGTTCCCGCCGACGGGGCGGAGCCGGCCGCGGCGCCCGCCGACGGGGCGGCGCCGCCGTCCGTCCCACTCGGGCGCGGCGGCGTTGAGTACGATGCGTTCGTGCGCGTCGTGCTCGATGCCGTGGCGCCACTCATCAACGCGAGGTTCGCCGCCATAGAGGACAGGCTGGGCCCCGCGCCGACCCTCCGTCCACCACTTGCGGCCGACGGAGGCAGGGCGCCGGCACCCAGGCCGACTCCCCGCGCGCTCGCGAAGCCCACCGGAGGGCCCAAACCGGCCACGGCTGCCGCTGCAGTCCGCCGGGGTCTGGGGGAAGCAAGTACCCCGGTCCCGATGGAGGTAGTGGCGGCCCCGGCCGCCGGGGTGGCAGACTCCCCACTGCCACCGACCCCCCCCGCGAGGAAAAAACACAGGGGGGGCGTGAAGCGAACGCTCCGAAAGCGGAGGAGGGCGGCCCGCGCCGCCGCCGCTGCCTCGGCGGCCTTCGCTTCGGCGCCCGCCCCGATCGTTTCGGCCTCTGGGCGGCAAATGGCCCCCGCGTCCGCGCCATCGGTGGCGCCCGTCCCGCGCGCCCGACGTGCCGCCCCGTATGTGGCGCCGTCGCCGGCGCCCGTGGCGCGCGCCCCTCACGCCGCCCCGTACGTCGCGCCGCCGCCGACGCCCGTGGCCCCCGCCCCCGCCCCCGTTCCCGAGGGGGGGGCGTGGTCCACGGTCGTGGGGCGGAAAAAGGGTAAGGGGGCGAGGGCCAACGGGCCCCCTCCCCCCCCCCAGGTGCAAGCTGCTGCCCCACCGACGGGGTGGAGGCAGCAACCGCGGAAGCAGGCCGCGAGGCCTGCCGTCGTTCTCCGCGAGCCGAAGTCGGCCGCAGTCATTATTAGACTGCTGCCGGCAGCGGCCGCGAAGGGTGTCGGCTACCGCGAGGTCTTCGCAAAGGCCTCGACGGTGGTCGACATCACCGCCATGGGCCTCCGCGAGGGGCTGAAGGTGGTGCGGACCGCCAGGGACGCGCGTCTCCTCGAGTTCCAGCCGGGACCCGAGAGCGCGGCCAAGGCGGACCGCGTCGCCGAAGCCCTGCGCGGGGCCCTAGAAGGGATGGCTGAGGTCGTCCGCCCCGTAAAGCGTGGGGAGCTTTACGTCTCAGGGCTGGACGACTCAGTCACGGTCGATGGGCTGCGTGACGCGATCGCGCGCGCGGGCAACTGCCGGCGCGACGACGTGCTCACGAAGCACATCGGTGCAGGACCGGGCGGATTGGGCGCATCGTACGTGCTGTGCCCCGTCGCTGCCGCCAAGACCATCGTCGGGTTGGGCTACCTTCTGGTCGGCTTCACCTCGGCGAAGGTCGAAGCACTGGAAGCCAGACCGATACGTTGCTACAGATGTTTCAACGTCGGTCACGGCACCCAAACTTGTCCGGACACGTGCCCGGACCGGACTAGCTTGTGTCTCCGCTGCGGTAAAAGCGGACACAAGATGCCGGACTGCACGGCACGGAAACCCCACTGCGCGGCGTGCGCGGCGGGGGGACTGAACGCGGCCCACCCCACGTTGGCGAGGTTCTGCCAACCTCCCTACGTTAGGGGACAATTCGTCCACTCACGGGCGAGACCACGTACCGGCAAATCGGGAGTACAGACAATGGACACCTCCAATGCCTAGTACACCCGTAACGACGTTCTTTCAAGCTAACGTAAACCACTCCCCCACCGCTCAGGACTTGTGCCTGCAGGCGATGGCGGAGTGGCAAGCGAATTTAGCCGTAATAAGTGAACCTTATTACGTCCCTCCTTCAGGGAACTGGGTGGGCGATCTCGATGACATGGTAGCGGTGGTGGCCAGAGCCGGGTCCGGCACACCGCTTACATGTCTCGAAAGAGGAAAGGGCTATGCTGTGGCGGAGAGCGGGAGTATCGTCGTCATAGGCGTTTACTTTTCGCGCAACCGCCCCCTGGCGGAGTTCGAGCTTCACTTGGACGCCGTCGGGGCCGCCGTACGCAGACTGTCGCCCAAAACGATCTTCGTGATGGGCGACTTTAATGCAAAGCACCTCTCCTGGGGAAACATACTCACGGACCCTAGGGGTCGGGCGGTCGAGGATTGGGCTCTTCAAGCCGGCCTGACCATACTGAACCAGGGGTCGGTCCAGACCTGCGTGCGCGCGCGGGGTGGATCGATCATCGACCTGTCATTCGCCACTCATGCGGCCGTCCGCAGAGTGACCGGATGGAGGGTGCTGGAGGAGGTGGAGTCGCTCTCTGATCATCGGTACATCAGATTTGAGCTCACGACCCCCTCCTCCGGTCCGAGCCCTGTTCACCGTCGCCCCCCTCTCCTCCCGCGTTGGGCCCTTACCAAGCTCGAGCCGGAGCAGGCCGAGGAGCGGGCACTCTCGGAAAGCTGGGCCTACCCAGCCGACTTCGCGAATCTGGATACGCAGGCAGAGCACATGCGCAAGACCCTGACGAGGGTTTGCGACGCTGCGATGCCACGCGTCTCCAAGCGGCAGCCTCCGTGCAAGCAATCGGTCCACTGGTGGACCGAGGAGCTGGGCGAGATGCGAAAGGCAGTTCGCATCATCAGCCACAGGCTCAAACGCTGCAGGGCGCGCCGTCCTCCGGACTTCGTCGCGGAAAATGGACTCGTGGGCGAGTTTAGAGAGGCCAGAAAGGCCCTTTCGATTGCAATATTGCGATCGAAAGCCCGGGCTCGGGCCGAGCTCCTCGAGACGCTCGATCGGGACCCTTGGGGGCGCCCGTACCGTGGGGCCCGCAACAAGTTGCGGCCTTGCACATCCACGGTCACGGAAACGCTCGAACCCGAGGTGCTCCGGTCGGTTATCGATGGGCTCTTCCCGGATCCGGGGAACTTCACTCCCCCCAGTATGGGTCCACCCATTCCCGACACCCCCACGGACGAGGAGCCTCACTCCATCTCCGAGGGGGAGCTAGACGTCGCCCTGGACCGGCTCCGGGGCAGGAAGACGGCACCGGGACCCGACGGGGTTCCAGGTCGACTCCTCTTCCTGGCTGCAAAACACCTACGCAGCCAGCTGCGGGACCTCTTCGAAGCCTGTATTCGCGCAGGTAGGTTCCCGTCGCAATGGAAAGAGGGTCGTTTGTGCCTACTTCCAAAGGGAGGTCGGCCTCCCAACGATCCGTCCGCCTACAGGCCCATAGTGCTGCTGAACGAGGTCGCCAAGGTCTTCGAGAAGATCTTGGCGGAGCGGCTTGTGAAGCATCTAGACACTGTGGAGCCGGGGCTATCAGATACGCAGTTCGGGTTTCGGCGGAGGCGCTCCACGATGGACGCCTTCGAGACGCTGCGAACGTTGACGGACGAAGCCGTCCAAGCGAAGGACGTCGTTCTTGCAGTGTCGCTAGACATAGCGAACGCCTTTAACAGCCTCCCTCATGAGACGATCAGGGAGGGGCTCCGCGCGCACGGAGTCCCCCCGTACCTCACGAGGCTGTTGGGCGAGTACCTGCGAGATCGGCACATCCTTTGGGAGGGCGGTGAGTCCGCCAACCACGTGTTAGGTCGGCGACGTGTCGCGTGCGGCGTTCCACAGGGATCGGTCCTCGGGCCTATCCTTTGGAACGTAGGCTATGACTGGATCCTTCGGGTGACGGTCCGGCCCGGAGTAGGGCTGATCTGCTTTGCGGACGACACCCTACTCACGGCACGCGCCGCGTCTTTTGCGGAATCCGTGGACGTTGCCAACGACGGGTTGGCGATCGTCGTAGATCGAATAGCTAGGCTGGGCTTGAGGGTCTCCCCCGCGAAAACGGAGGCCGTCATGTTCCATAGGAAATTCCGGAATCCTCCCCCGGACTTGTCCGTTACAGTTCAGGGGGTGGCGATCAGAGTAGGGCCCACGATGAAATATCTTGGGCTAGTTTTAGACGGGAAATGGCTGTTCAAAGCGCACTTTGAGCAGCTAGTTCCCAAACTTGTGAATTCCGCGGGCGCACTCTCCAGGCTTCTCCCTAACGTGGGGGGGCCGGGGGGTGCGACGCGGAAGCTTTATTCCGGCATCCTGAGGAGTATGGCACTCTACGGTGCGCCCGTCTGGTCCGATTCGCTTCACCGCCACAACCGAACCCTGCTGCATCGCGCGCAGCGGGTTCTGGCCGTGAGGACCATACGGGGGTACCGCACAGTGTCGTGGTTGGCGGCGACTCTCTTGGCAGGCGAGCTGCCCTGGCCTCTCCAGGCAGACGTCCTGTCCAGGGTTCGTCGCGCCCGGCAGGATGCCCTAGCTAGAGGACTGACCTTCTGTCAAGTCGAATTAGAGACGGTCAGGAAGCGGGAAACTCATTCCTGCCTCGTCGCCTGGTCTCGTGACCTCGAACACCCTGTGGCCGGCGGCTATACGGTGGATGCAATCAGGCCGCAGCTGGAGAGATGGGTGACCCGCACCAGCGGAACCCTGACCTTCAGGACGACTCAGATACTGACCGGACACGGTTGTTTCGACCAGTATCTGTTTCGCATTGTGGGCTGCTTGCCTTCCCCGGACTGCCGCCAATGCGGCGCACCCGATACGGCGTTACACACGCTTGTTGAGTGCGCTGCATGGACGCCTCAGCGTTTCGAGCTCGAGACACACGTAGGAGCCGTCCGATCGCTTGGCGACTTGGTAACGGCCATGTTGCACAGCGACGACCGCTGGGAATCTGCGGTCTCTTTCTGTGAGGCTGTAATGTCTCTAAAAGAGGCCGCAGAAAGGGATAGGGAGCGAAGCCCTTCAGCGCGTGCCGCTAATGTCACCCGAGGCCGCCGGCCTTCAGCTGGCACTCGACGAGGCAGGTACGCGCGTTACTTCCCTCCCTGAGTTAGGTTCCGGTACGAGGGGCCCCTTGCTACTAGGCAACGCAAGGGATTCAGCCCCCGTTTCGAAGTGGGGTGTGTTCTCCCAGGGCACACTCCAGGCACTTTATTGCGCTGGATCGACTGTTGCGTAACTATGTTCTATATCTCAGTCATTCCTTCACAACGAAGCGCAGGGTCGACGGGAGGAGAGGTTTTTTAGTGGGTATTGAGGTTGTTCGCTCGTGTAACATCGCTCGGAGTCGCCACACTCCTCTGTGTAATGCATCGCGGGCGGAGCGCAAATAAAGCATACTATTGCTAGCGTTATCGCCCCCGATGGATGCGTGCCGTTTCCTAGTGACGGCCCAGAGAGTGCGTAAATCGGTTAGCATTTTCCCTCGCCTCAAAAAAAAAAAAAAAAAAAAAAAAATGTGTAATGTTCAACGAACTTCTCTGTGGCCGAACTTAAACACTTGACCAGTATAAATAACGCAATATTATTTTAGAAAACTACCCTGCCGAAAATCTACATCGGGTTATTTTTCTACTTATATTGTTTACTACAAAGTTTAGCTGACTATATCAAATGTATTTATGGTATTTAAATATTATAATAACACTAACATTGTACATCTTCAATACAACTAATTAAAGTTTTACTAAACAAAATCTCCCACTTCCTGCCTCTGTTCTTATAAATTAACTTTGGAAACGACGTAAATCGAAAAACTAGATTTATGTTATTATCTGATTTTACGGTTTTTTATTCGTGTTGCCGCCGCCGAGACAGGCTTTTGGCGGCGCGCTTGATCTCACCGGCTTTGATAAGTACGACCGAGACCATAAAATCTTATAGCATTATGTATTTACGTATATGTTTTCGTTGTATTATATGTTTCTAGCCCTTACTACACCTCTAAAACCGGCAAAAAATATAATTTGATGACAATTGATATTTATACATTCGCATGTTCTTTCAGTCAAATTTTTGATGTGTGAGCTAATAATATTATGATTCAAATAATGTCAAATAATGTATATTTAATCCGATTTTATTTAGAAAGCCTTATGTATTTTAGGTATCTATAGTAATCAGGTTTTGAACACACTCGTGTGTCAACCGTACGTAATGTATTTTGGTCAGGAATGTGCGATCATATTGGACGTATTATTTAACTATTTCAAGGAGTAACTTCTAAAATCCTCCTAAATACATACTAAATACTCTTTTAAATTAGAATAACAGTTGTCAAGCTTATATAATGGTTTAAATATCAAGTGACTTAAGTTTAGTTTTAGTTTAGTAGATTTTGTACGAGCGTTGCAAATTATAGCGTTTTTTTCATAACGAGTCAAATAGCGAATGAATTATTGTTTAAACAATAATTAAAATTACTTATATCATAATATTTTAAAGTTATGATGATGACATAGTATTTGAACGCTTGCTTTTTATATATTGTCCATATAAATGAAAAGATGTAGTTTTAGAATTTATTTTGATATGTTCCAGCTACTCCATTATGTATATCCTCAATCAATATTGTCTTAATTGTCAGTATTGTATTATGTATAGTTATGAATTATCTCTTTTAAGCCTAATAGAAAAAGTTGTTTGTTTTTATTCAATAATAATCCTTATCGTCTGTGATTTAGATGAACCGCAGTCATCTTTATTCGTGTTTCTCAATAAAGTACAAGATAGCCGTGCGTACATTTTCCCCATCTAATAATACGAAAATTGATGAGCGTGATTATAGTAACAGCTGTCATTCTAATCAAACTAAATATTAAGGACTATATAATGTAATCGATACTCTTCCCATGATATCAGGTATATCTATAATACCATTTGGAGCGAAAGCTTGCCTTTGGCATTTAGCATGCAACCTCTTTCAGCTGATTTGATAATAACATAGGAGTAGATGTTTGGCGTGGACTATGTAAATGTAATTAATCTATTCTTAAATATTTAGCCATAGTTGCGTGGGCTTGACTAATAACTAAAGAATTTCTGATGTAAACAAAGCCGCAGTGTTAACATAGGTGGGCACTTAGAACATTCATTAGAAACTTATCAGCAGCAAATTTAAGTAAATATCTAGTAACAGCCTATTTATTTATTTTTATCGGTACATAGCTAAGTAGAGGTATTGAAACCAGTATTCACGAGACACAATTCATTGATCAGTAATATGTCATAATAATTATGATATTTAACGCAGCTTCATTCAAATGTAAAATTAAAGGTCTATTTTTAATTATCAGTTAAAAGTTATCAGTTGAATAAATTATAACCTGAGTGAATTTAAAACAGAGAACCATTCAACTGTTTTTTTTGTGAAACTGACATTTTTATTTTTCCATGTTATATTATTCTATGAATAACTTTAATCTGGTGATTGAAAAATCGACCCTTAATGGTATAAAGTGTTGTATAAAATACAGCATTTACTCAAACTATTGATAGGAATAACAAATTACGATCCTATAAAACCCTTGATAAGATTTCCGTAATATTTCATTTCTTAGCTTTTCTTCAAATAAACTTTTTCTTTTTTTCTGCTGTTGACAATTTTAACGTCATTCCCTTTATTAAAATTAAAAACGTATTTTAAATTTCATAATAATCTGTTTATGTATTAGAACGTGAAGATATAAACAAACAAATATTGCATCACACGGTCAGACACAGGCACGATCAGTAGTGGCACTTGACGATGTGCGAAGATGATGGTTATAAAGACTCGGATGGCAATTCAGCTGAGACATAGGTAATAAAGGTCTTTGATATGGCAAGTAAACGCCATAAGAGTTTCCTGAGACAGTTTGGCTGCATGACAGTGGTGTTTTTTTTTGTTTTTATTTCGCCCGGGCATCTCTATCATAGTCCAAGACAGAGAGAGGGTCTCTTTTATGTTTATTTTTTATTTCTTTATTTTTACATTTGTTACTTATGTATTACTCTACTTATTGTATGTTTAAATACTTATATACTATGGAGGATGTATTGGTATAGGTTGGTTAGGGTTGGGAGTTGAGTTGAGAAATGGGATTAGGGTAATTTGGATTAGATATTAGGGGACAACAGGATGGTGTTAGGACTACGTTCGAAAACTCGACAGTCCCAGTGGCGAGACCGCCTGGGCGCCTAAGACAATGATGCCTGGACAGTAGCCAATGAGGGCCAGTCCATTGTAAATAGAGCACGCCGATATTCGTAGAAAATGAAGTAGATTGATTAGAAACGTATACCGCAACAAAATTTTACGTTTATTATTAGTTGGTAAACTAAAACACGTTGATTTTAGTATTATTTAATGTAATGAAAGAATTATTCTTTCTTAATGGTAGGTATAGATCAATATCAGTTTTTAGCCTTAAATCCGCATTATTTAAGATAGGTAGTATACATGACCGGTTGTCCTTTAACACTTTTAAGCAGAAAATGTAAAGTATTTAGATTAGCCAGCTATGAATTAAATCAGCTTTTAAGTAGATTTACTACGAATTTTAATTTAAGCCATAAATTTCTGAAGCAGCTTTAAAAACAACGATACTTAAGTAGTTATAAAAGCTCATGTTTCTTTGCGTATTCTACTTAGCGCTGATGTAAACAAACAAAACCGGCGTGTCAAGGATAAGATAATCGCACACTCATGGCATAACAATTATGATCTGAACGTTACCCAAGACTAAATATAAAAGTAATTATCACAAAATGTACATGTATGTAATCATCACTATGCAAGTGCGATCAATTATGACTGTTTATTTATACGGAAACCAATAACTAAATTCTAGACTAAATATTATGATAGT
Organism: Dendrolimus pini; assembly: GCA_949752895.1. Taxonomy (NCBI): domain Eukaryota; kingdom Metazoa; phylum Arthropoda; class Insecta; order Lepidoptera; family Lasiocampidae; genus Dendrolimus; species Dendrolimus pini. Next base: position 11,757,842 of record OX457126.1, read on the forward strand.
AATAGTTTGACTTTTTATGACTTTTCGCCTTTTTTATTAATAGCAGGGCACAATTACGCGTAAAAACTACAAAGCAATTGTAATATTTGTGGTAAAAGTGTAAATATTGAAGTAGTTTACCTAACGAAACACTTGAATTGCAATATGGCACTAATAGGCACACTTCGTTGTTATGTTTAGTCTTGTGTGTATGTTTGACTTACTGCTGAATTTCTTGTATCCATTTCTAAACTTGTTGCGCCACCACTTGACAAAGTGGTGCGCCATGGGGGCGTCCGCGGCCGGTGCCGGAGTTCTCAACGTTTCGTAGCACGTCATGCGCTGCGCTCACGCACGCATCTCGTACACTTCAAAAGAGCCGCAAATTGTTAGGTCACTATAATGTAACCAGAAGCACACGCACTATTATCACTCACAACACTTCCAAATATGTTTTGCTTGTTTATGTTCACACAAACCAGTGACCCAGTTGTGCGCGTGAATATTAGGGCAAACGAAATAACTGGTACGTCTACTCCACACGCGTATTGTCGAGTGACTGACTTGACTGATGGATGAGGTAGGGAGAGGGACGGCCGGTCGAGCCGAGTCGAGGGCGCGGGATAGTCCGAACTCCGACGCGGCGGTTGTGCCGCTGTTGGTTGCCCTCTTGCTAGTAATGTTACCAGAAAATACAGTTACAAATGCGATAATTCGATGTTTTATTATGATTTAGCTTAATTATTCTGAGTGATACCCGTACCGTAAAGGAGCACTTTTCCCCAATATAACGTTGTTGCCTACTTTTGCGCATACATAAGTTTTAAATCTTACAAATAATTTTAACTGGTATGGTTTCATTCCAAAAATGTTGAATATACCCGACTGCTAGCAACACTAGCAACGCTGACTTCAAATGAGTTTTTGGCGGGAACTGAAAGGAGACGTTGTGCTGTGCAGTTTTATTTTCTAAAAATGTGTATAATTACTCTAAAATGAACAATAGTTGCAGGATATTGATAGTTTTTGAGTACAAATTATGTGTTTTGTGAGAAATGTGAACTGTATAGTCAGATGTGATCTTTCGAGTTTTCACAAGAACTCCATTGAATGGCGTAGGTTGTAGCCTGCAATACAACTGCGCTACTATACGAAGACTTATTAATTAACATGTTTCCGACTGAAAGACTTTGATTCTATGGTCATGAATAAATTAACAAAAAAAAAAAATGACTTCAAATACCGACTGACTTACATAGTGCAATGTATGTCCCGTTCGTTTAACTTATACATATTACTACAGCTGACTGTAGCAGCTTGCATAATGTTATAAACAATTATTCTCATAAGTAAATGTAAAGTGACAGAAGAAAAAAAAAATGTTTTTAGTATTTTCTGTTTAAGCAGACAAATCCCAAAAAAATATGAGTGAAATTTATAATAATTTAGCATTACTACACAGCCAAAAATCACATAGGGCGGCGGACTACTAGTTTACACCATCTCATACTTTGAGTATTGAAATATCATAATTTATTGAGAAATATTTTATTACAGTTGTAGAGAGAACAAACAAATAGTATCTAAAATTAGCATTTGTGTGACTTTTATATGTCTTAAGTGTTTTTGAATTTTTATTATCAATACATAGGTATGCGCATAAATTATAAACTAGATTACTTAAAAAATAATTTATATATTAAAATTAATTTAAATGTTTTTTTTTAGTATACCAACAAAATAAAAATAAAACAAACTCCTACCCGTCCAGTCCCAAATGCGTATGCATATTATTGGTAACCTAAATTTATGGTAGTTTATATATTTATTGGAGATATTATGAAAAATGATATTATGGCCCTACTCTAATCGCCACCCCCTGAACCGTAACGGACAAGTCCGGGGGAGGATTCTGGAATTTCCTATGGAACATGACGGCCTCCGTTTTCGCGGGGGAGACCTTCAAGCCCAGCCTAGCTATTCGATCTACGACGATCGCCAACCCGTCGTTAGCGACGTCCACGGATTCCGCGAAAGACGCGGCGCGTGCCGTGAGTAGGGTGTCGTCCGCAAAGCAGATCAGCCCTACCCCGGGCCGGCCGTCACCCGAAGGATCCAGTCATAGCCTACGTTCCAAAGGATCGGCCCGAGGACCGATCCCTGTGGAACGCCGCACGCGACACGTCGCCGACCTAACACGTGATTGGCGGACTCACCGCCCTCCCAAAGGATATGTCGGTCTCGCAGGTACTCGCCCAACAGCCTCGTGAGGTACGGGGGGACTCCGTGCGCGCGGAGTCCTTCCCTGATCGTCTCATGAGGGAGGCTGTTAAAGGCGTTCGCTATGTCTAGCGACACTGCAAGAACGACGTCCTTCGCTTGGACGGCTTCGTCCGTCAACGCTCGCAGCGTCTCGAAGGCGTCCATTGTGGAGCGCCTCCGCCGAAACCCGAACTGCGTATCTGATAGCCCCGGTTCCACAGCGTCTAGATGCTTCACAAGCCGCTCCGCCAAGATCTTCTCGAAGACCTTGGCGACCTCGTTCAGCAGCACTATGGGCCTGAAGGCGGACGGATCGTTGGGAGGACGACCTCCCTTGGGAATTAGGCACAAACGCCCCTCTTTCCATTGCGACGGGAACCGACCTGCGCGAATACAGGCTTCGAAGAGGTCCCGCAGCTGGCTGCGTAGGTGTTTCGCAGCCAGGAAGAGGAGTCGACCTAGAACCCCGTCGGGTCCCGGTGCCGTCTTCCTGCCCCGGAGCCGGTCCAGGGCGACGTCTAGCTCCTCCTCGGAGATGGAGTGAGGCTCCTCGTCCGTGGGGGTGTCGGGAATGGGTGGACCCATACTGGGGGGAGTGAAGATCCCCGGATCCGGGAAGAGCCCATCGATAACCGACCGGAGCACCTCGGGTTCGAGCGTTTCCGTGACCGTGGATGTGCAGGGCCGCAACTTGTTGCGGGCCCCACGGTACGGGCGCCCCCAAGGGTCCCGATCGAGCGTCTCGAGGAGCTCGGCCCGAGCCCGGGCTTTCGATCGCAATATTGCAATCGAAAGGGCCTTTCTGGCCTCCCTAAACTCGCCCACGAGTCCATTTTCCGCGACGAAGTCCGGAGGACGGCGCGCCCTGCAGCGTTTGAGCCTGTGGCTGATGATGCGAACTGCCTTTCGCATCTCGCCCAGCTCCTCGGTCCACCAGTGGACCGATTGCTTGCACGGAGGCTGCCGCTTGGAGACGCGTGGCATCGCAGCGTCGCAAACCCTCGTCAGGGTCTTGCGCATGTGCTCTGCCTGCGTATCCAGGTTCGCGAAGTCGGCTGGGTAGGCCCAGCTTTCCGAGAGTGCCCGCTCCTCGGCCTGCTCCGGATCGAGTTTGGTAAGGGCCCAACGCGGGAGGAGAGGGGGGCGACGGTGAACAGGGCTCGGACCGGAGGAGGGGGTCGTGAGCTCAAATCTGATATACGGGATGGGTGGCTGTAACAGGTATTAACAAGTTGCTGGACATTTTAGATTGCGAACATTTAATTGACGTTAGATTCAAGTAATTTATAATATTAAAACGGTGCGTAAAGCGAGACTAGAAAACTGAGCAAGTGTTACAATTGTTTTTGATTTAAATGTTTATAAAATTGTTCATGTGTTTAAATGTCTATAATGTGTACATTATAGAGATGATCATCTCTAGATGATATTCGAAAGGTTGTACTGCTGAATGGGGACAATCGGAACACCATTGTCACCATATCAGGATCTTAGGAGTGGATTCCAAGGAATTAGAGAAACTCACGAAAATTGTTAACCAACTCCTTCGCAACATATTTCCATCAATTGTAAACCGATTTATAAATTACTTTCTTTACTCGTAAATGTATTTTTTCCGAGGTAGTCCCATGGTCACCAAGTTAGGATCTGATGAGGGGATCGAATACCAGGTCTATCTAGCATAACCCCTATTGAAGAACGCCGTATGCCTAAATTATTGGAAAAAAGCTTCTATACGTATACGTAGGTATTACATTTTCTACAGGCGCTTAATTTTTGTAGGCATGTTACGCGATTTCTCCGTCAATTAGGGACCGATTTTAATTATTTTTTTCACTCGCGAGATGTTCCCATAGTTAACAAGTCGGGATCTGATTTATGGATCGCAAGGAAGTCGAGAGCAACCCTTGTTTAAGAGCATGTACACCGAAGAGTGAGATGAAACTGTATACGCTTGCCAGTTGTACAATTTCTACAGGTGCTTAATATATTATTTCTAAAGCTATTGAAAAATTTGCACAACTAAAAAGTAATAAAAAAACGACTTAAGATGTTGTAGAAAGAAGCCGGTTAAATATTTATTTTTGGTTTTTAGTTTAAAGACTGTTTAATTTTTTACATATATTTACGGGTAACGAAGGTGACTGTTATCCGTTGCCATCTGGCGTAACTTGTATTTATCGCGAAACTTGCAACTTGGTGCTAAAAACGTAAAATTATGGATAAAAGTGAGATACGTGCGTTGATAAATGATTTCAGCTTGAAAAAGCTACCTTATTCTACGGTTGGGTACTGGGTGGCTGAATTTAAAAGAGGTAGATCAAATGTCAAAAAGGTTGAGAATCTGATTTTGGAAGACCGAAGAATAACTATGAAACAGCTGAGATCTTTCACTAGTGTTCAAATAATTATCAAGATGGGTGCCGCGAACGTTAAAGCGTAATCTCGAATTGTTCCAGCGTGATTCGGATAATTTTTGCCATCACCTGGTCACCATTGTGGGTCCACCATTTCGATCCTGAAACTAAGAGACAAGAATGTCTTGGAAACGAGCAACCTCTCCATCCATTACAAAATTTCGAGTTGCTCCTTCCGCTAGCAAAGTTATGGCTTGCCAAAAGGCCAGACAAATACTGAACCCTTTTATGCAAATTTAATTTCGAAAGTGCGTGAAGCGATAAAAGAAAAACATTGTGGAAAACTGTCGTTGGGCGTGTATTATTTCTTCAGGATAATGCTCCCTGAGCTCCTGTCCTGAGTGGGAGTCATCGATCGGAAGTTGCGCTCAACGCAATCGCCTGTGCTGGCTTCAATCTCCTTGACCACCCACCATATTCTCCGTTCTTAGCCTCAAGTGATTTTCACTTATTCCTAAAATTAAAAAAGGAGTTTCGTGGCACTTAATATCACGATAATGACGCGGTTATTGCTGCCGTAGAATTGTTTTCAAGACTCAAGAAAAACAATTTTTTCACAAGAAATAAGGAAGTTAGAAACGCGTTATTCCAAATGCATTGCATTATGACTATGTACAAAAATAAAGTATTTTTGTTAAAATTGTTCCATTTTCTAATATTGATTCCAACATCTTTTTGATTCACCCTAGTAGTTTTGGTTTAAATGATTTTGACGAAATAGTGTTTCGCCCTATAAGTGTCAACACTTATAGGAGCAACCTACTTACTAGAATTTTGTAAAAGACTTATGAATCGAGAATAGGTACAAAATATTTTAATTAACGTCAATTGAATTAGAGATCCATCGATAAAAAGTTTCTTCTTCAGGGGCGTCTTAAACATATTGATTGCCGCAGTACTAAAATCAGCCCGCACTCCCATACTAGCAGTAAAAAATAAAATAATATATATTTTATAATCCATTTTTAGGATACTGCAGCCATTTTGGTAAAAAATGAAGCCTCAACTCCGTCCGGCTGTCAATTGTATGATAAGACGATTGGCTTGCACCCCAAAGTTACCTACCGCCCAAGTGCCACGTACCTCCTGCAACTTTATATACAAATAGTTCTTTAAAAGTATCTAGTATTTTTACACTTCGCACAAGGAATAAGCATTGCCTTTCAACATAGCAATGCAGCCAGCCTCATGGTTTCGTAAGCAAGCACCTGGTTTTATTTGAATATGTTGTGTCGATTGTCGATGTCGATTTAAATGTAACATTATTGTTGCTTAGAGTACATTTACGTATTTACATTAAAATACACACATATGCACTTAGAATTCTTTTAATTTTTTGGTTATGGAATACGGTCTGTAACAACTCCGAATGACTGGAGCGTTATAGAGGATTATAAAAGTAGAGTTTTAAAAGGCAATAGTAGGTAATTTATACAATATAGGGCAAATAGAGAGAAAGGTGCACACGCATCCGCTACGTTAGCAAGGCAGCCAGTCTCCGTGCGGTCGACGACCCTTTGCCAGCTCTAATGCCAGCGATTAGAAAAAAAAGATTATGGCTGGTAGAAGAGAGGATGTCGCCTTTGACTTACCTTTTATATAATCCCTACTTGGAACTTTAGAGTAACACCAAAACCGATATAAATGCGAAAACATAACATGTATTAAAAAAAATCGTTTTAAACTATAAACTGCTTTACTGGTTTCTAAATGTTAATGATTGTATTTCTAAATTTATTACATGACAAATTGAGCATCATGACATTACATGTCAGGTAAATAACTACTGTTTATGCGATCGCTGTTCATGAGAACCGTTGCGCCAGTCTCACAGTTTTGAAAAGCCTTGAAATGACTGAATGATTTTAAGGAAAATTTTAGGGATCAAAACAAGAACTTTGTCGTTTCGATGTTTTGCAAAGTTCAGAAATGCCTATAAGTACCCACGTAATTAAAGTGCTGGACAAAGTTAGTAACGCATAAAAAGAATCGAAATTAAATTCACATTTTCAGATTATACGTAGATTAGACATATTCCCCGGCAGTGAAGGAGGCCGTTGGGCCACCGCCAGTCAGAGCCAGCGGGCTAGGCCATATACTCGCGGCAATGGCCTTAAGGGGAAGGCGGAATATCGTTGGAGTTTTAGTGGATTTCCCTAACTGCGTTGTGGCAATAGCATCTTTAGTTTTGATATGAAAAAATACACTTCTTCCATGGTTTTGCCTAGATAGATGATAGTGCCACTCCGATCTGGCGAATCCCACACACTGGCTGCGACTTTCCCCCTTCGTGCGGGTGATGGCTCCCACTCGGGTTTCCCTATACCTACGTAAAAAAATAAGGGTCATGTGGGGTGCCAGTGCCAGCTAGCCGAGGACGCATGTTCAAAGATGTATGACTGGGCGCTTGGAATTAGAATTTTACGACCTCTTCGTGTTGGGTTTATTGTCGGGGAGTTATCGTCGACCGAGATGAGGTCGTATTCCAAAACGGAATTCTTACAACAAACATTGTTTAATGCAAGTTTTATGGCGGTAATAAAGAAATCTTTACGAATTCAAAAAAAGAATGTTAGTTAATTTAATTATTTTGCGGGAAAATTGTTTAGACTAATTTGTTATGATTAGAAGCGATTGTTTATAAATGGAACTTATGGAAATTATGGAACTTAAAAAAATAATTCTACTTTAGATTTTGCTACACAATATTCAAAAAAATACCGGTCCATTTGATGACGTCACGAATAAAATGACCATGCATAGCAAGCGGGAGGTTCCCGCACACGGATACTACGTGGGTGGTTCATTCCACGAAATAGTGTTGATGGCCAAACAGTTTTAATATCATCCATCAATAGTGCGTTTTGTGCGTTTAACAAGATAGGTACAATTTAGTTCACTGTAAAATGTCAAACGGGCTATAACATTATTACCCGTGCTATGCATTATAAGACTGAGATATTGTGCCTTCTCAGAATCTTTTTGAATTAGGACAAACCCAGTTTTCAGAGATGGAATTTAGTTATTATCCTAGAACTTTTGTTCTAAAATTATAAACTCGGGCTAGAATATGTAAAACAAACAAAAGTTTTTCTCATTCCGTAATTTAGAAAATGTAAAATCTCAAATTCGTAATGCCTTTAATCACAAAGTCATATTTATTTTAAAATGTTATAAAACTTAATTATTTGATCTTATAGTTAGGCAGGTGATGCAAAAAGAATACTATTCTACTTCTATAATTAGACTTAAATAAGAATTCTAACTCCAGATTTTGTTTTATGGAAATCTGTATGAAATCCTCTATAAGCGAATCGAACTCGCACATAGGCACTTGAAACGTACTATATTCCTCTTCGCTTTCGGTTACGTCAATTTTCTTCTAAGGCACCTAGGTAATTTTTTTTGACAATATTACCCTTAGCTTCGTTTTTTTAACGACTTAATCAAGAATTTATAGAAATCAGCGTATAAATTAATTTACATAATAATATAAACTCCAGAGATTTGTATGTAAACAATCTTACAGTGAAAAGATTATCGTACAAAGTGACCTGGAATGTTGATAGTGGCGTTATTTCTGCTATTCTGCCGGCAGGCACCTGGCACTCCGCCAGCTGATGCGGTCGCTTAAATTCTATAGCGTGGGCGATGCCCACTCACGCATTATCATCGCACTCTAATGTAGCACTTTCTTTGATATAAAATATAGGTGTTGTCTGGGATACCTATCCAAAGTCTTATTGTACTAAATACAATTATTATACCGGTATAGTATAACAATTCTAGCATAGCATTATAATATGGCGATCTCGCATATAGCGTAGCTAGCCTTCTGGGAAGCTTACCCGTTGACTTCTATGACCTAGGCTCAGTGTTCAATTTATAGTCGTTAAGTTTCCTTCATTGTACCAGATTTATTATTATATTTCGAAAACATACTAAAATTAGGATAACAGTTAAATAGCTTGATATATTATATCTCGGGGACTGTGTTACAGTATAAAAAGTGTCAGCACTGAAGAAAATATGAATAAGTATATTGTTTTTGTATATCACAAACTGAAGATATAAATATACTATCACGTTGCGTTCCTCGAGTAATTATTATTTCGTACCCTAAAGTGGGTTTCTTGTGGGATAAAAATTAACCTACCACCCTATGTCAATTTCCAAGAAATAAGTAATATACAATACTTACAATCAATCTACATTCAAATGTATAATATGTATTTACGTAGATTTTGTTTCACCACAACACTAAATTTAAAGAATAGACTCGAGAAAGTTAGATATATTTGACCATCAAATGCACAGTTTACGGATTACAGCTTTGTTCGTGTTTGTATGCCTCTCTACTAAATAAAGGCCATGCTGTTGAACTAATCTTCACAAAATGGCTCATTAGCAATGAACATATCGCATCATGCATTATTATGCATGATGTGATATGTTTTGGACATGGAAAAAGAACACTATGTTTGGAATTGCATCATTTCATCATCAACCTAAATTATAAAGGTTCAGATTGCAAAATTAAAAATGTTATCTAATACGGGTATGTATGTCGCGTCGGATGAGCTTTGTTATCTTTGATTTCTCATGTATTTAAAATCATTTTTTTTATTGGATTAAATATACCTACCTTATAAACCTTAGACTAATAATAACTACTACGTTATACATATGAATACGTAACACAAATTGTGACTGTATTATGATTTGTGTAGGTACCTATTATAGTATCACAGTCACACAGAATCCGCGAACTACAATTTGAACATAGAGTTAAATGGTGTCTTAGCTTTACTGACTGATTTGTCGTGGTCGTAGCTATTCAAACACGGAAATTACGAGAGATGTACGGAACTCCTTGACTATATAAACCTAATACTATGTGAATAATACTTAGTTGCGTTTATAATTTTTTCGAAAGAAACTTATTACAGCATTCGGAATTGCATAATAGCTTGTAGTCCAAGATCCCAGTCACCCCAGACTTACGTAATTTTAGGAAAGATGATTTTTTTAGGATCGGTAGTTCAACATACACTTAGGATAGATAAAATTCAGCCTTCCTACAATGACGTAAGTACCCACATTTTTTTAAAGTGTCTGTTAAAAGTTATGGCCTGCAGGAAGTGTCTGGCAACTGTATATCTTTGTTTATAACAATATCATATATGACATATGTAAAAACTAGCCTTGCTATTTTGACGTAAGTTAGCATGGTATTTTCCACCTTTTATACCTGCTACCTGAAAACCGACCCCGCTTTCAACTTAGCGAATATCCATTCCTTTCTAAGTTTATGTTAAAACTACCGATCCTAAAAATTTCATCTTTCCTAAAACACGTAAGTCTGGGGTGACTGGGATCTCACTCTATTACAGGTAAGGCGATTGAATTTCTCATTTTACTGTAGACATTTTTTAAGTCTGTAATTCTCGTCAGTTATTTGGTGGTGAATTATTATTTACTTACATTAATTTAATATTATTATTAGAAAGAGACTCTCAAAGTAAAGACGGCTAAAGAATGCCGATCGCGCCACAGTGCGTTAGCCGTTACGAAAACTCTGTATTTATTGAATTATCGATTAGTACGCATAAAGGTGGAATTGTTTCCAGTGGATACGTTACCATTATGATCGGTTCCTATATTTTACTACCCTTCGTTTGCCTTATTTTCACTTACAGTAACAGCTTTTTACTAAATGCATATGAAAGTATATAGGTAGGTACGGTACTTATATCAAAACATCATTTAAATTTTTTTTATCTGTCTGTGTCTGGCTAATCACCACACCCCTTACCATCTCCAACAGTATCGCCATATATATTTCACCCTGCGGCAAAGACTTGTGCTTTACAAAGCACAAGTTAGGCCGCATATGGAATACTGCTCACACTTATGGACTGGAGAACCCGCTTATCAGACTGACCCTCTCGACTCCATCCAGTGCCACGCCGTTGTATAGTCGACGATCCCATAGTAATAGGCGGTTTAGAATCGCTTGGCCTTTGGAGAGACTGCGTCCCTCTGCGTATTCTACCGCCTGTATAATGGAGAGTGTTCCGAGGAACTTTTTGATCTGGTGCCAACGCCATTGACGGGATGTTCACCCTCATTTCCTTGAGCTCCCATGCTCAACTACGCAACGGTTATCTAGAACGTTTATACCGCGTACAACAATGATATGGAGAGAACTTCCCGCCGAGGTTTTCCCTCTGCGACTCGACATGGGGTCGTTTAAGAAGGGCGTTATAAAATTTCTCAGAGGCCGGCAACGCGTTGTCAAAGCCCCTGGTGTTGCAAACGTCCATAGGCGACGGTAACAACCTTCCAACAAGTGGGACGTCCGCCTGTTTGCCTGCAACAGGGCATAAAAAATCTCTGAAACGGTTGCACCGATTTTGACGGGACTTTCACTGGAAGATAGCTGATGTTATTAGGAGTAACTTAGGCTACTCTTTTTAGGGTTCCGAGAAAAAAAATCTAGCTATCTAGCACTATATAAGCTTGGCACACATTTTTTTTATGTTTCAATTTATTTGATTTCATCTATAATTTTTTTTATTATAAATTTAATAATAAATTCTAATAGATTTTATATTAATCATTCTTTAAATTCTCTGCATTTATTAGTAGGTAATTAAAATTCACATAAAATCATAAAATTCACACACAGCAAATCACCCATAACAAACTTTTCAGTTTTATATATTTTTTTATCACATTAAGATGAACTGCGCCGGTAAATATCAAAGGGGTTTAAATGATATTATCAATAGCTTTGTGCTACTGCGGGCCCTTTGTCGGCGGGAGGTTGGGCGGCAAGATCACACGCGACACGGACAGTTGTGCTGTGTGATGTTGCCGCTGTCGGCACATCTATTACTACATCACGTGAAACTTCAAAGAAGCCGGCAGAATTTGCGCCACGTGCCAACTGTTTTGGCAAATATTAATTACCTATGTTTTACTACTGTATAATGTTATTGTTGAAAATATAACTAATGCTTTATTAATTAATAGTATCGGAGTAAATTGTATAGTACTTGATAACAAAAAGCACTAATGTTTATATTGAGAGAAAATTTAAAATCTAATCTCATGTGCATTGATGTGTTTAAAGATATTTATTATCAAAAATGTTTGTAGGCTATTATAAGATTTCGAATAAGTTAAGGCTGCGTTTTAACAGTTTTCAGCGCAATAATTTATTTGATAATTATTATTCCGATGTTTATTATGGAGTGTGTGGATACGTAATTTTATTATGTACTAGTCGCGTAAACTTAAGAAAGTATTAAGCTAAAGCTGATTTTCATAGATCTTGGTGAGTGGGCTGACTACAAAACATGCAATCAGTCGGACATGGTAGCGCGGTACTGAGTACTGACTTCAAATTCAAATCAATTTACACGATGCCAGTATGAAGTCAGCACTGGCTTCCAGCGAATTTGAAGTCAGTAGTTGCATTAAATTAACATAAATCAGCTCTTAACACAAGTGTGACATTGAAATTATTTCGGTACCTACGTAAAGCCTATTTCAGAATAAGGAAACGTGGGCTGGTAAAAATAAATGTACAAAAGCTTAATATACAGAATTCGTAAATGTATAACAACTGAAGGCAGTGTCCCTCGGAGCGCGGCCACGCCGGCGGCGGAGGCGGCCGATACTCATCTCGGTTGCTTTGATGTTTGCGCTTGCACGACGCAGGCACACCGCACACCGGTCCGGCCGATACCAAGCCACTCTTCGCTCGGAATGCCTTTGCCTTTGGTTACCTGACGCCTAAGATACCGGTACTTGTTACCGGTATTACCTATAAAAAATGATTTCTAAACTAATAATACATTTGTCTATATTACTAAAACATTATAAATTAATACAATAAAAGAAAACTTAATTTGTATTGTATGTATTCTACAGATAATTAATCCCTTATGTTAGTGAAATACTGAATCTATGTCAAAAGGTTACCTACCTTGCTGAATCGCAACACTGATCCATTGTCTGAGGTACGAGCGATCTCTGTGTTCACCCGAAGAGTCAATGAGGAGTTTTCATAGATTTTTGTAGAGCTCTTCAGCTCAGGACCCCACGGTCCAACCAATAATTAATTAATTATCTAAAGTGTGCGATCGAATGTCTAGTAATTATATCAGCCCGTAAACATCCGACTGTTGGGATTGGGCCTTTCCGTTTTAGATGAACGGAACCCGCCACGTTTGTTTAAGGCGTATTGCTGTGCGTTTCACACATCGGTTATCTCGATGTGCATGGTTTCATTGTTATTTTCTTTCACCGACATTAGGCGCCTGCATTAAGTAATGCACTTAAACGCTGAGCTACTAGCCAGTTTAATAAACTGACTACTAAACAGTATTTACACAGACTCAGTACAAGTACAATTTACCACTTTAACCAGTAACTGTAAATAATGTAGCTTATGGTAACACTTAATTATAATTTGTACATTAATAGGTAGAAATTACAATTAAAGTTATAATTGACAAAAATTGCTGTGGAGTTAATAAATGTAATTTAATTATACGAAACACATCTAGGCTTAAACTTAGCTTGTATCAAAAAAAGCACCGACAAATTGACTATTTCGAGGCGTGGCCGGCGGAGGCGGCGGCACTCAAAGGCTCACCGTGATCAAAGGCGCCGCCATCGAACGGCCTCGGCTTTGATCTCGCCGCGTGAAGTGCAAATTATGTTATAAAGACAGTGAGTGGCGCGCCCGCCAACCGGTGCACTACTAATTAATTCAACCCATGAGCTGCTCAGTTGCGGGAGTTGTATGGTGCGCCAACACGATCCGCTAGTAATGTACCTAGCATATTTACTTCTGATACCAGCCCAGAGGATCTATATTTTGTCAGAGTATGGTCAAGCCTACATGGCCCTCGTCGGTTGACTCCATGTCAAAAAGTAGACTTTACTGAATGAAAATGCAACAGAATATTAAGTAGTGCCATTCATTCTGTGCCCATCTCAAGATGGGATTGCTTCCAAGCTTCAACTCTACTTGAAAAAGTGTGACTACCGCACGTTTTCGAAACACAAAAGGCGCGGGTTAAATCCCTAACCGGAAAGTATTAACCGCTTACGCGATTTTCTGGTTTAATATGCACATTGTTACAATTACGTGCTAACGGTGAAGAAAAACATTGTGATGAAACCTAAACATGGAGATAACCGATGTGTCAGCCGGCCAATCCGCCTTGGACAAGCGTAGCTAGTGTACCTACTGTCCCTTTCCTTATTATTGGAGGCCTTTGTATGGGCTGTTAGTATACACCATAAATAATCTGCTACTGTTAAAAAATACCTGACATCATCTCAAATCGATCACTATAAACATGTACTGCCTATAACGTTGTATTAATTTTATTTTTCTTACTGGAAGAGGCAGAAGGGAGGGGGGGGGGGGGTGGAAGCGCCGACTGATTTTCGCACCCCGGCGCTCAATATGGTTAAGACCTGAACACACTATCTAAAGTCTTACTTGAGATATTTATAAATTTTGTAATGTATATATAAAGAAACTACTCCTAATAGGGAATGTGCAGCGGTCCGACAAACGAATAAAGATGGTGTTGTGGTTTGTTGTATAGAAAGGAGGCCCCGTGGAGGGTATGGCGGAGTGAGGGTTGGCACGGGGGAGGGGGTCTGAGCGGAACGTGACGCCGACGATGGAGGAGAGCCGCGTTTTTTTTTTTTTTTTTTTTTTTGAGGCGAGGGAAAATGCTAACCGATTTACGCACTCTCTGGGCCGTCACTAGGAAACGGCACGCATCCATCGGGGGCGATAACGCTAGCAATAGTATGCTTTATTTGCGCTCCGCCCGCGATGGATTACACAGAGGAGTGTGGCGACTCCGAGCGATGTTACACGAGCGAACAACCTCAATACCCACTAAAAAACCTCTCCTCCCGTCGACCCTGCGCTTTGTTGTGAAGGAAAGACTGAGATATAGAACATAGTTACGCAACAGTCGATCCAGCGCAATAAAGTGCCTGGAGTGTGCCCTGGGAGAACACACCCCACTTCGAAACGGGGGCTGAATCCCTTGCGTTGCCTAGTAGCAAGGGGCCCCTCGTACCGGAACCTAACTCAGGGAGGGAAGTAACGCGCGTACCTGCCTCGTCGAGTGCCAGCTGAAGGCCGGCGGCCTCGGGTGACATTAGCGGCACGCGCTGAAGGGCTTCGCTCCCTATCCCTTTCTGCGGCCTCTTTTAGAGACATTACAGCCTCACAGAAAGAAACCGCAGACTCCCAGCGGTCGTCGCTGTGCAACATGGCCGTTACCAAGTCGCCAAGCGATCGGACGGCTCCTACGTGTGTCTCGAGCTCGAAACGCTGAGGCGTCCATGCAGCGCACTCAACAAGCGTGTGTAACGCCGTATCGGGTGCGCCGCATTGGCGGCAGTCCGGGGAAGGCAAGCAGCCCACAATGCGAAACAGATACTGGTCGAAACAACCGTGTCCGGTCAGTATCTGAGTCGTCCTGAAGGTCAGGGTTCCGCTGGTGCGGGTCACCCATCTCTCCAGCTGCGGCCTGATTGCATCCACCGTATAGCCGCCGGCCACAGGGTGTTCGAGGTCACGAGACCAGGCGACGAGGCAGGAATGGGTTTCCCGCTTCCTGACCGTCTCTAATTCGACTTGACAGAAGGTCAGTCCTCTAGCTAGGGCATCCTGCTGGGCGCGACGAACTCTGGACAGGACGTCTGCCTGGAGAGGCCAGGGCAGCTCGCCTGCCAAGAGAGTCGCCGCCGACCACGACACTGTGCGGTACCCCCGTATGGTCCTCACGGCCAGAACCCGCTGCGCGCGGTGCAGCAGGGTTCGGTTGTGGCGGTGAAGCGCATCGGACCAGACGGGCGCACCGTAGAGTGCCATACTCCTCAGGATGCCGGAATAAAGCTTCCGCGTCGCACCCCCCGGCCCCCCCACGTTAGGAAGAAGCCTGGAGAGTGCGCCCGCGGAATTCAGAAGTTTGGGAACTAGCTGCTCAAAGTGCGCTTTGAACAGCCATTTCCCGTCTAGGACTAGCCCAAGATATTTCATCGTGGGCCCTACTCTAATCGCCACCCCCTGAACTGTAACGGACAAGTCCGGGGGAGGATTCCGGAATTTCCTATGGAACATGACGGCCTCCGTTTTCGCGGGGGAGACCTTCAAGCCCAGCCTAGCTATTCGATCTACGACGATCGCCAGCCCGTCGTTGGCGACGTCCACGGATTCCGCAAAAGACGCGGCGCGTGCCGTGAGTAGGGTGTCGTCCGCAAAGCAGATCAGCCCTACTCCGGGCCGGACCGTCACCCGAAGGATCCAGTCATAGCCTACGTTCCAAAGGATAGGCCCGAGGACCGATCCCTGTGGAACGCCGCACGCGACACGTCGCCGACCTAGCACGTGGTTGGCGGACTCACCACCCTCCCAAAGGATGTGCCGATCTCGCAGGTACTCGCCCAACAGCCTCGTGAGGTACGGGGGGACTCCGTGCGCGCGGAGCCCTTCCCTGATCGTCTCATGAGGGAGGCTGTTAAAGGCGTTCGCTATGTCTAGCGACACTGCAAGAACGACGTCCTTTGCTTGGACGGCTTCGTCCGTCAACGTTCGCAGCGTCTCGAAGGCGTCCATCGTGGAGCGCCTCCGCCGAAACCCGAACTGCGTATCTGATAGCCCCGGCTCCACAGTGTCTAGATGCTTCACAAGCCGCTCCGCCAAGATCTTCTCGAAGACCTTGGCGACCTCGTTCAGCAGCACTATGGGCCTGTAGGCGGACGGATCGTTGGGAGGCCGACCTCCCTTTGGAAGTAGGCACAAACGACCCTCTTTCCATTGCGACGGGAACCTACCTGCGCGAATACAGGCTTCGAAGAGGTCCCGCAGCTGGCTGCGTAGGTGTTTTGCAGCCAGGAAGAGGAGTCGACCTGGAACCCCGTCGGGTCCCGGTGCCGTCTTCCTGCCCCGGAGCCGGTCCAGGGCGACGTCTAGCTCCCCCTCGGAGATGGAGTGAGGCTCCTCGTCCGTGGGGGTGTCGGGAATGGGTGGACCCATACTGGGGGGAGTGAAGTTCCCCGGATCCGGGAAGAGCCCATCGATAACCGACCGGAGCACCTCGGGTTCGAGCGTTTCCGTGACCGTGGATGTGCAAGGCCGCAACTTGTTGCGGGCCCCACGGTACGGGCGCCCCCAAGGGTCCCGATCGAGCGTCTCGAGGAGCTCGGCCCGAGCCCGGGCTTTCGATCGCAATATTGCAATCGAAAGGGCCTTTCTGGCCTCTCTAAACTCGCCCACGAGTCCATTTTCCGCGACGAAGTCCGGAGGACGGCGCGCCCTGCAGCGTTTGAGCCTGTGGCTGATGATGCGAACTGCCTTTCGCATCTCGCCCAGCTCCTCGGTCCACCAGTGGACCGATTGCTTGCACGGAGGCTGCCGCTTGGAGACGCGTGGCATCGCAGCGTCGCAAACCCTCGTCAGGGTCTTGCGCATGTGCTCTGCCTGCGTATCCAGATTCGCGAAGTCGGCTGGGTAGGCCCAGCTTTCCGAGAGTGCCCGCTCCTCGGCCTGCTCCGGATCGAGCTTGGTAAGGGCCCAACGCGGGAGGAGAGGGGGGCGACGGTGAACAGGGCTCGGACCGGAGGAGGGGGTCGTGAGCTCAAATCTGATGTACCGATGATCAGAGAGCGACTCCACCTCCTCCAGCACCCTCCATCCGGTCACTCTGCGGGCGGCCGCATGAGTGACGAATGACAGGTCGATGATCGATCCACCCCGCGCGCGCACGCAGGTCTGGACCGACCCCTGGTTCAGTATGGTCAGGCCGGCTTGAAGAGCCCAATCCTCGACCGCCCGACCCCTAGCGTCCGTGATTACGTTTCCCCAGGAGAGGTGCTTTGCATTAAAGTCGCCCATCACGAAGATCGTTTTGGGCGACAGTCTGCGTACGGCAGCCCCGACGGCGTCCAAGTGAAGCTCGAACTCCGCCAGGGGGCGGTTGCGCGAAAAGTAAACGCCTATGACGACGATACTTCCGCTCTTCGCCACAGCATAGCCCTTTCCTCTTTCGAGACATGTAAGCGGTGTGCCGGACCCGGCTCTGGCCACCACCGCTACCATGTCATCGAGATCGCCCACCCAGTTCCCTGAAGGAGGGACGTAATAAGGTTCACTTATTACGGCTAAATTCGCTTGCCACTCCGCCATCGCCTGCAGGCACAAGTCCTGAGCGGTGGGGGAGTGGTTTACGTTAGCTTGAAAGAACGTCGTTACGGGTGTACTAGGCATTGGAGGTGTCCATTGTCTGTACTCCCGATTTGCCGGTACGTGGTCTCGCCCGCGAGTGGACGAATTGGCCCCTCACGTAGGGAGGTTGGCAGAACCTCGCCAACGTGGGGTGGGCCGCGTTCAGTCCCCCCGCCGCGCACGCCGCGCAGTGGGGTTTCCGTGCCGTGCAGTCCGGCATCTTGTGTCCGCTTTTACCGCAGCGGAGACACAAGTTAGTCCGGTCCGGGCACGTGTCCGGACAAGTTTGGGTGCCATGACCGACGTTGAAACATCTGTAACAACGTATCGGTCTGGCTTCCAGTGCTTCGACCTTCGCCGAGGTGAAGCCGACCAGAAGGTAGCCCAACCCGACGATGGTCTTGGCGGCAGCGACGGGGCACAGCACGTATGATGCGCCCAATCCGCCCGGTCCTGCACCGATGTGCTTCGTGAGCACGTCGTCGCGCCGGCAGTTGCCTGCGCGCGCGATCGCGTCACGAAGCCCATCGACCGTGACTGAGTCGTCCAGCCCTGAGACGTAAAGCTCCCCACGCTTTACGGGGCGGACGACCTCAGCCATCCCTTCTAGGGCCCCGCGCAGGGCTTCGGCGACGCGGTCCGCCTTGGCCGCGCTCTCGGGTCCCGGCTGGAACTCGAGGAGACGCGCGTCCCTGGCGGTCCG
This sequence comes from Dendrolimus pini, assembly GCA_949752895.1. Classification (NCBI taxonomy): domain Eukaryota; kingdom Metazoa; phylum Arthropoda; class Insecta; order Lepidoptera; family Lasiocampidae; genus Dendrolimus; species Dendrolimus pini. The sequence continues at coordinate 11,776,479 of OX457126.1, forward strand.
CACCACCTTCAGCCCCTCGCGGAGGCCCATGGCGGTGATGTCGACCACCGTCGAGGCCTTTGCGAAGACCTCGCGATAGCCGACACCCTTCGCGGCCGCTGCCGGCAGCAGTCTAATAATGACTGCGGCCGACTTCGGCTCGCGGAGAACGACGGCAGGCCTCGCGGCCTGCTTCCGCGGTTGCTGCCTCCACCCCGTCGGTGGGGCAGCAGCTTGCGCCTGGGGGGGGGGAGGGGGCCCGTTGGCCCTCGCCCCCTTACCCTTTTTCCGCCCTACGACCGTGGACCACGCCCCCCCCTCGGGTACGGGGGCGGGGGCGGGGGCCACGGGCGCCGGCGGCGGCGCGACGTACGGGGCGACGTGAGGGGCGCGCGCCACGGGCGCTGGCGACGGTGCCACACACGGGGTGGCACGTCGGGCGCGCGGGACGGGCGCCACCGATGGCGCGGACGCGGGGGCCATTTGTTGCCCAGAGGCCGAAACAACTAGGGCGGGCGCCGGAGCGAAGGCCGCCGAGGCAGCGGCGGCGGCGCGGGCCGCCTTTCTCCGCTTTCGGAGCGTTCGCTTCACGCCCCCCCTGTGCTTTTTCCTCGCGGGGGGGGTCGGTGGCAGTGGGGAGTCTGCCACCCCGGCGGCCGGGGCCGCCACTACCTCCATCGGGACCGGGGTACTCGCTTCCCCCAGACCCCGGCGGACTGCAGCGGCAGCCGTGGCCGGTTTGGGCCCTCCGGTGGGCTTCGCGACGGACGCGCGAGGAGTCGGCCTGGGCGCCGGCGCCTTGCCTCCGTCGGCCGCAAGTGGTGGACGGAGGGTCGGCGCGGGGCCCAGCCTGTCCTCGATGGCGGCGAACCTCGCGTTGATGAGTGGCGCCACGGCATCGAGCACGACGCGCACGAACGCATCGTACTCAACGCCGCCGCGCCCGAGTGGGACGGACGACGGCGCCGCCCCGTCGGCGGGCGCCGCGGCCGGTTCCGCCCCGTCGGCGGGAACCGGTATCGACCCCGCCACCGCGGCGGGGGTCGGACGCGATTTTTTAGTCGCGACGGGCGCAGCGGGCGATTCCGGAATCGCCGCCACCTCCACCGCGACCGCCCGTGTCTTCCGCTTGATGGGCACGGGGGGCGGCGCCGCCACGACGGCAGGCGCCGGCTCCACGGCCGGAGCAGAGGCCTTAAGGGCCTTGCGCATCTCTTCAAACTCTTTGCGGTAGGAGAGATTTTCCTCCCGCAAAGAGTTTACTTCCATGCGCAAACGCGCATTCTCGTTGCCGAGCTTCCACGCCTCGGTTTCCGGATTCCGCGTGACCAGAGTGTCGACAATGTCCGACACTCTGTTCGCGGCATCCTTCAGCCGACGCACGTAGCCCCCCTTCAGATTGCCCGACGTCTGGGCGATCTGGAGGATTTCGGCCACCTGGGCGCTCGCCGCGAGGCGCAGCTCCCCGGGGCCGAGGGCAGTGATGTCCCCTACTAGGGCGGCGCACTGGCTAGCCGCGACCAATTTGGCGTTGGTTGCCTTGCGCGCCTTGCGCCCCTTTTCCCCCCCCTCTGTGCGGAGGAAGGCCTCCGCACCCGCGAGTACGGACGCGGCCGACGCGGTTGATTCGGTTGCGCCCCACGCGGGGCGCAAAGGCGAGCGCGCGCGCGCTGGGGTGGAGGCACCCGACGTGGCGGTCGAATCGGCGCCACTGCTCTGAGATCGGTCCCAGAACCGTGACCTCGATCCGGCGACAAATACCGGGGCACACGAAACAGGGGGCACAAACGTCCCCGAAGACGTAGCTCGCGTCGCTGGACCCGCCGCCGAAGACGACGAACCTGTGGACGCGAACGCGGACGAAGTTGCAGCCGCCGAAGACGAGGACGTGGACGCCGCCGCCGTCGCCGTCGCCGCCGCAACCGCTGCACACGCAGGCACCGACGTCGCGACAGCGACTCCCATCCCAGTAGGGAAGGAAGACGAAGGGGTCGCCGCTGCCGCGCCTACAAATTCCCTATTCGCGACCTCGGTCGATAGCGCGAGTGAAGCTCGCGCGACAACCGGGGTCGTGGGACGGCCGTCCCCGACGTTGCGAACCGATAGGTCGCAAGCCAGTGGCATTGGCGCAGGTGAGGCCTGCGCGCTATAGGCCACCGTCGTCGTGGGGCGACCGCCCCCCACCGTCGCTGTTCCGGCCGCCGTGTAGACCACTTGTCCACAGGCGGGCGAATCAGAGCGGGGATAATTAAATGCGTGGACGACACCGTCAAGCGCACTATCCAGTGACTCTGGAATGCTGCCTGATAACGGTGTACGAAATCCATCTTCGTACCCGTCGCTCCCCTGCACAGGTGAGGCCCATGCAGAGGACGACGGTGTTACGAAGGCACCAGCATCTGTGGTGCTCGCGTCGCTCACGGCCAGGCAAACGGCCGAGTGTGACCCGAGCAGCGTGTTCCTACCTATAGCCAGGCGTGCCGCACTGCTGCGTGCCGCACGGCTGGATGGGGGCCTACGCGTCACGGGACCTTCCGGGGGCCCCATAACGTTATGCCTACTGTCGGGGGCATCCGCAGTGAGGTCCACCACAGACGCCGCCCTCCCTAGCAAGACAGGCGCCGCGGGTGCCGCCGTGATAACGGCAGCAGCCTGGCAGCCTGGACGTGGCCCGGCGGCAGATTTGCTACGCCGGGCGACCGAAGCAGACGGGATTTTTTTCCGCCGCGTCTCGCCGATCTCGGCTGCTAGCCAGCCATCCTTGGCCTCGAGGTGGCCCCTTTTGCAGGGCGCACCTGAAAGCCCAGGTAGCGGCTTAGGATCCTGGGCATCCATTGCTGGATGCCCTCACCTTGAGCGAGACCAACGGTTCGCGTCGGTGTACTTAGTGTACAAAATGAACGTTATATATTGCGTAATGCGCCAAAGGCGCGCGAAAAGCCCGTGGAAAGAGTAAAACGACTTACCCAAGCCAAAACACTGCGATTCGCGCCGGAATCGAACTAAATATCACTTTACACTATAACTACACAACTATACTCGCAATTTATCGCCTTTTTGGAAAGAAAAGGCACGACAGAAACTGCAATATTCAGGAGAACAGGGCATCTGCGACTGCCTCGCACCAATGCCTGGCCGGAACTGGAGGAGAGCCGCGTGCGTCGACCCGCGGCGAGCTTTGATCTTGCCGCGCGCGCTGCCCGTCGATCGTCGACATGGACAGTTGCCCGCAAATCGCGCTGTAAAGGACCGAGGGTACCTTAGCTCATCCTGTTTCCACGCACACCTGCTTATTTTATTTGAAGAATCGGCATAGGCTTATGTTTTATAATAAAAAATAATAACTATAATATAAATTACATACTATTGAATACAATGTAAGAAAACTTAACTTATTTGTATTGTATTCTACCCATAGTCCCTCAAGACTATAAGTAGAATACTGAGCCCAGATCACCGTCTTCTATGGGTAAGGTGCCCAGGTGGCTTATGTTAGAGTTTAAATTTATAAATTACCCAATAAAAATATTACACCTTTATTATATCCATTGTACAGAATTTATAATGTGATAATTTGTATTAGAAAAAACACTAGGACAACAACAACAAAGTACAAAATGAATAATTTCATTCACACTCGACTGTGTAACGAGTTCTTGGATTTTTAATATGCTAGAACGATATTGAAATTAATTTGCACTGAATCAATCAACAACATTCTCGTGCTCTTCACAACGTGCGTTTGTGCATAATATATTTTAATGGCTAGTGGTTAGCATGTTAAAACAATTAACATATGCTCTCTTGATTACTAAAACAACTGTCTTGGATATTAAAGTTTCAGTGATTTTATAAGTAGTACAAAAGATAATAACATATATATAAAATCATAATTATACTTCTTTAGGTTTTCACGATTAGTATTCATACATAATTGATAAATTCCTTTGGAAGCAGTGCACGATGTAGGACTTTTCAATAAGTCATCTGCAAGATTCATTTTTGAAGTAAACATTCATTATCAATATCAAAACTTTTAAAATAGTTGATTTTCTAATAGAAAGTGATGTGAAGCGATGGTTTGGGACCCAAGAAAGAATGGTGCAATAGGTATTGAGTTTATAAATTATTGATTGTTTTAGTAACATTATAATTTTCTAAATAATACCTACTAAGACTGGCAAAATTAATATGTAATGAATGTAGACTGAAAATAAATTCTACCAATTGGTAGGACCTTTGGTGTTTACAAAAGTCCTTAGGTGATGGTAACCGCTTTGCATCAGGTGGGCTGTCTGCCTGTCTGCTTAACTCATGCCTAAAAAAGGCTATTATATAAACTTTAGACTCAGTTTTTAGTAGCTGTGATCAGACGAAGCGCCCCAAAACAATTAGCTTTATTTTTCTTCTCCTGCACATTTTCTTCTTTATTTTGATAGTTGTCATTCGTAATACGAATCTGCAAAACCGACTACTTTAGGCCCTAAGATGTCAAACATTTTTTACTTTTACTCTTTATTTCTTGCCCGTGAATACTGTTTCTAGTCTGCTCTCTAAACCGATGTACCTCTACATACTTACTCTGAAATTCTAATTATTAATCATTCACTTTAAATACCGCTGAAACCTCTAAGTCATGAAATATTTTTTTTTAATTAAAAGACTTTAGCCCTTTATGATTTGAATACAGATAATGTAAAGATATTTATTACGAAAGCGAAATTTTATGACGTGAAAGAAGACAGGAAGTGTTTATGTAATTATGCTGTGATTTTAAACCTTACGCCTCGTTACCTACTACAAAGGGACTGGGTGTTCTTTGAAGGCAAGCAGTTATTCTAGTCGTGAAGTGATACGATCGCAGCCGGCAGTCGCCATCAGATTACAGAAGATGTTATAAATAAACACTAGCGACAAGAAATTCAATGCAAGAGTTACTCGGAAGCGCTATTTCCGACGTTCCACGAATGTGTCCTCTTCAATAACAACTCATGCCTGACAACAATAAATAAACTTTGTTAATACTTTTTACACATTACACTCGCGCATATAAGTAGGTTTTTTATTATACTTTTTTATTAGATTGTATGTAGAAAAGGTAGGTACGTTTGTAGCTTTGATTATAAACATGTAGGTACGAGTATAATAATTGCTACATCAATGGTATAATAAATGTAGGTATGTCGGTAGTTACGTCTTACCGATTACCGGTCTTTTCTTCAAGGTTTTGATTTTCACGGCCTTGGAAATTATCGGATATCATGAAAGATTTAATATTATAGGTATTTATGTTTTTTGATAATGGGAATAAAAATGGAAGCTTATTCCGTATTCGAAATGTATACGACCGAAGCCGAATAACCGATTATCATCGAATTAGATAATACGGGGTGAATTTTCCAAGTGGGCCTTAATAGCAAAATCTTAAACTATACGAGATAGCCGATTTTGATAAAAACCAAGGCGGTATTATTAGCTTTTTAAATCAATCACTCTAGTAAGGAATCGAATTGGCCGATTTTGAAAAAAATGAACACATATTGAGTTATTATTATACCAAATCTAGTGTAGCTTCATGGCTTGTAAGGATCGATTTCGGTGAACAAATATAAAACGGCAAACCAAAGGAAAGGGTTGTTTTTAAACAAAATGTTCTATTTTCCATACATTTGTAGGCTAGGATAGTTAAATTTACCATTTTAATACTAAAGAAGTTGCAAGTCATAAATAACTAGTTTTCTACGCGGCTATATCACGGGTCAAATCCTGGTAAGTAGCTCTATCTTACAGCGATCATAATTTAATTAGAATTTATACATCGCGAGCGAAGCTGCGGGCAAAAGCTAATACAGACACACATACATATACTATATAAACCTTCCTTAAAAAATCGTCTAACTAATGGTGAAAATCCGAAAAATCCGATTAGTTGGTTACGAGTCGGCGGATATACAGACAGACAGGCGGGGAAAGCGACTTTGTTTTATACTAAATATGTAAATACGTAATTTCAATGTCTTACACTTTTTCGTTATTTTAATTATTAGAGTTTAATTAAATAACAGTGAAGAAATTAAATTCCAAGCACCTGCAATTAGTTTTTATATCGCATGTTAAACCTTCGTCAGAAGTCCATTAACTGATCAAATGTAAAAAAACTGTTTGTGATCTTTAATAAATAAATAAAGATGATAACAATATACAATTATCGGCTCACTTAAAAGTGTTGCTATGAAAATCCCTTTTTTATTTTCACTTTAATGAGCCGATAAACCTCATAATATTATAATAAATACTACTTACAATTAAGCGTGAATAAATGTAAATTATGAGAATTTAGTTCGATGATGTTTATGTTAATGATTATTGATTATTTGCAATTTTAAAAGACTTTATAAAACAGAAAAATAACAAAAGAATTTGAAGTAACATTGTAGATGAATGAAGACGGTAGCAAACAAAACAAGATTTAAAGTAAGTATAAAGTGTCTAATTTTAGTGGAGTCGTTGTTTGTGTTATCAGAGCTACCCCTGGTGTTACACGGTCGACTCGAGAGCAGGATTTCTTTATTTGTTTGGTTTTCTTTCTCATGACAAGAGCGCCGCTTTCCTATCGCACTTTATCTATCAACTTGTTTAAATAAGCCGGGAATCATTGCCGTAGTTTAAATAAAGGAAGAATTATTATCGGCCATGTGTAAACTTTGAAGGAATTATCAGCGGCAAACCGTAAACATCAAAAGGAAAGTAACCTAGGTAAAAACAAGAGGAGCTTTAATTATCTAACTCATGTTATGTTTTGTTTGAATGTTTGTTTCATCGTCAGGAATTTGCGGTCTGTTCTTTGTTAAAGGTAGCTAGCTATTTTGGAAAAAACCCTTATTAAATAATATCCATGTCCTTCCGCCTATCTGCAAGTCTACCTGTGAAAGTCACTAAAATATAGTATAAAAGGTTTGGTCGTAAATAGTGGTTTATTCGTCGCTAAACAAAGTATGCTAGCTTACTTAGCTAGCTTATTACTTTTATACTATTAGAATTGTTGGGACTTTTTTTTAGATTAAATATTTGTATGACCATGTGTAGGTCAAATACAGTGAGGACATCTGACTTTTCTACCACCTAGTTATAACTATTACCTGTATTTTTACAAATAAAGTTTCATTTCATTCCATTACTTTACGATTACGATTGTACAAAAATGCAAAAAATAGGTTGTCTACTAATGCGGGATAAAATATTCCCAATTATTCCCCGTAGGTATACGTAAGATTTGGATATACATACATATAACTTGACAGGCCATCAAAATTTTCCACCTGACTTTTAAACGATAGCACAGTTTGTTAATATACTGTTAACCGTTTTAAATTTTCAGGTAGGCAGATATATATATATAAAAGCAGGTCCCGGCAGACGTTGTCCTGCCCTGAAGAAATAAAATTTAGAACCTGATTGCAGCGCCATCTACAACAAACCATCCTCGAATCCACTTGAACACACACAAAAAAAATAATTCAAATCGGTCCAGCCGTTTAGTAGGAGTTCACTGTCAACACACGTACCTACAGAAGCCTTTCAGGGTCCTAGCCAAATGATAAATATACTTAGTTGACGCTCGTCGTTACTACGCCACGTGATACAGCCTTGCTCAATGTTTTTTTTTCAGACCCGCCAATGAAAGTTATTCGGTCTAGTGCTATATAAAACTTTATGTACCTACTTATGTCATAAATGTATGTGAGCGTTCATCGTCAGTCATGTCACCTACTAGTTGGCAACAGCGATTCTCAAAACTTACACAAACATTTAGATTAGACAAAGTTTAAACTAAACAGAGCATATATCCGGTCCAGATTAGTAAGCTTGATAGTGATACATTTAAGAATATTAAGGTGAAACCTCGTTGTACAAAATTATGGTTATTACCTTATATGGAATACTAGAGTTTATTCCGCCTGCGCCGCGGGTCAACCTCTTGTTTAAAGAGTAGGCGGTACGGTAGGTTACATTATATTAAACTTTTATGTATTTGCCCCCGGAAGATTCACTTCATTTTATATATCTAATTATCCCATCCCCCATCTATTTGTAAATACATACATGACAAAAAAGAGAAAATAGAAAAAAAATATTTAATTACCAAAATGGCCGAAATTACCCAAATACCAAAATGGCTCAGATGTCCAAAAAAACCCAAAATGGTTAAAATGACTAAAAAGGTCCAAAACGGTCAAACTAACCAAAACGACCAAAACGGCAATCACAAAAAAACAAAACCTGTCCTATTTTCTGGGATAACCTTTACATAAATCTATCCCATTACTCGGGATGAAAAGTATGTCTTGTCTACCCTCCAAATCGACATTTCAGGCGATCGGAAAAGAAAGAAAAACTTTACTTGAAGAAACAGCGACGTAATTGCATTCCTTATACATATACACAGACAGAGCATATTTTGAGAATTTGCACGCCGCATTTTCAGCGAACAAGTTTTGCACTCAGCATATTGCTGTGCCGAAATTATACCCGACATAACGCTGATTTTCAGTAAACTCAGTAACCTTTTGGCGTAAGAACAAAGCGAACCAATTTTGTTAAACTATAATAATAATTAATAAAACTTATTCTACTTATGTAATATTTAATTATATGTAAATAAATTTTAATAAAACCAACAATATTCTTGAAAATTGGAGGTTACTTCACTCAGACAATCGGCTTTTTTTTTTTTGAGGCTAGGGAAAATGCTAACCGATTTACGCATTCTCAGGGCCGTCACCAGGAAACAGCGCGCATCCACCGGGGGCGAAAGCGCTAGCAATAGTATGCTTTGTTTGCGCTCCGTCCGCGATGGCTTGACACTGAGGAGTGTGGAGACTCCGAGCGATGCCGCACGGGCGAGCAACCTCAATACCCACTAAAAACCCCCTCCTCCCTGTCGACCCTGCGCTTTTGTTGTGATGGAAAGACTGAGATATAGAACATAGTTACGCAACAGTCGATCCAGCGCAATAAAGTGCCTGGAGTGTGCCCTGGGAGAACACACCCCACTTCGAAACGGGGGCAGATGAATCCCTTGCGACGCCTAGTAGCAAGGGGCCCCTCGTACCGAAACCTAACTCAGGGAGGGAAGTAATGCGCGTACCTGCCTCTCCGGGTGCCAGCTGAAGGCCGGCGACCTCGGGTGGAGGCATTAGCACGCGCTGCAGGACTTCGCTCCCTGTCCCTTTCTGCGGCCTCTTTGAGAGACATTACTGCCTCACAGAAAGTAACCGCAGACTCCTAGCGGTCGTCGCTGTGCAACATGGCCGTTACCAAGTCGCCAAGCGATCGGACGGCTCCTACGTGCGTCTCGAGCTCGAAATGCTGAGGCGTCCATGCAGCGCACTCAACAAGCGTGTGAAACGCCGTATCGGGTGCGCCGCATTGGCGGCAGTCCGGAGAAGGCAAGCAGCCCACAATGCGAAACAGATACTGATCGAAACAACCGTGTCCGGTACTGACCGGACGACGACTCAGATACTGATCTGAGTCGTCCTGAAGGTCAGGGTTCCGCTGGTGCGGGTGACCCATCTCTCCAGCTGCGGCCTGATTGCATCCACCGTATAGCCGCCGGCCACAGGGTGTTCGAGGTCACGAGACCATTCGACGAGGCAGCAAGCGGTTTCCCGCTTCCTGACCGTCTCTAATTCGACTTGACAGAAGGTCAGTCCTCTAGCTAGGGCATCCTGCCGGGTACGACGAACCCTGGACAGGACGTCTGCCTGGAGATGCCAGGGCAGCTCGCCTGCCAAGAGAGTCGCCGCCGACCACGACACTGTGCGGTACCCCCGTATGGTCCTCACGGCCAGAACTCGCTGCGCGCGGTGCAGCAGTGTTCGATTGTGGCGGTGAAGCGAACGGGACCAGACGGGCGCATCGTAGAGCGCCATACTCCTCAGGATGCCGGAATAAAGTTTCCGCGTCGCAACCCCCGGCCCCCCCCCCCCCACGTTAGGAAGAAGCCTGGAGAGTGCGCCCGCGGAATTAACGAGTTTGGGAACTAGCTGCTCAAAGTGCGCTTTGAACAGCCATTTCCCGTCTAGAACTAGCCCAAGATATTTCATCTTGGGCCCTACTCTAATCGCCACCCCCTGAACTGTAACGGACAAGTCCGGGGGAGGATTCCGGAATTTCCTATGGAACATGACGGCCTCCGTTTTCGCGGGGGAGACCTTCAAGCCCAGCCTAGCTATTCGATCTACGACGATCGCCAACCCGTCGTTGGCGACGTCCACGGATTCCGCGAAAGACGCAGCGCGTGCCGTGAGTAGGGTGTCGTCCGCAAAGCAGATCAGCCCTACTCCGGGCCGGACCGTCACCCGAAGGATCCAGTCATAGCCTACGTTCCAAAGGATAGGCCCGAGGACCGATCCATGTGGAACGCCGCACGCGACACGTCGCCGACCTAACACGTGGTTGGCGGACTCACCGCCCTCCCAAAGGATGTGCCGATCTCGCAGGTACTCGCCCAACAGCCTCGTGAGGTACGGGGGGACTCCGTGCGCGCGGAGCCCTTCCCTGATCGTCTCATGAGGGAGGCTGTTAAAGGCGTTCGCTATGTCTAGCGACACTGCAAGAACGACGTCCTTCGCTTGGACGGCTTCGTCCGTCAACGTTCGCAGCGTCTCGAAGGCGTCCATCGTGGAGCGCCTCCGCCGAAACCCGAACTGCGTATCTGATAGCCCCGGCTCCACAGCGTCTAGATGCTTCACAAGCCGCTCCGCCAAGATCTTCTCGAAGACCTTGGCGACCTCGTTCAGCAGCACTATGGGCCTGAAGGCGGACGGATCGTTGGGAGGCCGACCTCCCTTGGGAATTAGGCACAAACGCCCCTCTTTCCATTGCGACGGGAACCTACCTGCGCGAATACAGGCTTCGAAGAGGTCCCGCAGCTGGCTGCGTAGATGTTTCGCAGCCAGGAAGAGGAGTCGACCTGGAACCCCGTCGGGTCCCGGTGCCGTCTTCCTGCCCCGGAGCCGGTCCAGGGCGACGTCTAGCTCCCCCTCGGAGATGGAGTGAGGCTCCTCGTCCGTGGGGGTGTCGGGAATGGGTGGACCCATACTGGGGGGAGTGAAGTTCCCCGGATCCGGGAAGAGCCCATCGATAACCGACCGGAGCACCTCGGGTTCGAGCGTTTCCGTGACCGTGGATGTGCAAGGCCGCAACTTGTTGCGGGCCCCACGGTACGGGCGCCCCCAAGGGTCCCGATCGAGCGTCTCGAGGAGCTCGGCCCGAGCCCGGGCTTTCGATCGCAATATTGCAATCGAAAGGGCCTTTCTGGCCTCCCTAAACTCGCCCACGAGTCCATTTTCCGCGACGAAGTCCGGAGGACGGCGCGCCCTGCAGCGTTTGAGCCTGTGGCTGATGATGCGAACTGCCTTTCGCATCTCGCCCACCTCCTCGGTCCACCAGTGGACCGATTTCTTGCACGGAGGCTGCCGCTTGGAGACGCGTGGCATCGCAGCGTCGCAAACCCTCGTCAGGGTTTTGCGCATGTGCTCTGCCTGCATATCCAGGTTCGCGAATTCGACTGGGTAGGCCCAGCTTTCCGATAGTGCCCACTCCTCGGCCTGCTCCGGATCGAGCTTGGTAAGGGCCCAACGCGGGAGGAGAGGGGGGCGACGGTGAACAGGGTTCGGACCGGAGGAGCGGGTCGTGAGCTCAAATCACTCAGACAATCGGCTTTTGTATATTCAGGTAACATTGGTATCGGTTACGACTACATTTTAGGTTCAGTTTTTCATTTGTAATTTACATTATTTAATGTTTAATTTGTAAAATTTATATCAACTATTGTAAATTAAAATAAAGGTTTTTAAAGACAAAAAGAAAAATATATTTGAAAACTATTTGAAACCATTTAGGTATGTGCGATTTGTCTTTTGTGCCTTACATAATAAGTACTGAATTAATTATGTAGTTTGACACAGCCATAAGCTTATGTTTATTTATTTATTTAGGTTTATGGCTTGGCAGCTAGGCCTTTAAGCCAGATCTTAGTTTACAATATAGTTTCTTCATTTTCTTAAGCCTATGTGTAGCACAGCTGAACTGTAGGTAATCAGCTAGTGCCATTCAACGGAGTTCTTGTAACAACTCAAAGGGCCACATTTGACTATACAGTTCACATTTCTCACAAAACACATAATCACTACTCAAAAACTATCAATATCCTACAACTATTGTTCATTTTAGATTAATTTTACACATTTTTAGAAAATAAAACTGCACAGCACAACATCTCCTTTCAGTTCCCGCCAAAAACTCCCATAAGTTTATCTCTTTTATCGCTGGGTCTGGAGATGGGATATTTTTTATTTCGAAATATGAAAGTGTTTGCTATAGCTATGGGATAGTTGAATTTAATCTACACATAGAAACTCGCTGGTGCAACTAGTGTTCGATCAAAATTGGTTTTGTGTGATACATAATTATTAAGACGATAGATAATCTTGCAATAGAAACCAAGAAATTTGCTGTATTAAGTTGTACCACTTATTGCATACGGAAGCTTATCCGATCTGCGGTACATACAGGTCCATTGTATACTAGATTGGAGCCATATCATTCATTCATTATATTAAAATTGGAGTCCACAAAAAGCTTGATTCTGTTGTGACAGAAAAACGTTGAAAGCGGATAACTTCACACGATTCTGTACGATATCGCATCCTGTTTTTGTTGTATTATACCGGTGAGTGAACGCATTTACTTCCGGTGAGGTCTTTTTATCGGTTCCACTGGAATATTGATCCTCTTAAGGATATCACACATAATAATAATATTCTCAAAACATTGTAGATACTTATCAACTTAAAAATACTTTCGGTAAAAAATTGTTCTAAAAAGATTAAGTAATTATTTTGTGAATGTACAGAGTATTTTCAATTGGATTACTTTTACTACAAAACAGGACTTTAAAACTACAAGTATAATACTTGTCTGCAATTAACAGAACGTTTTCATTCATTACAAACTCATTTCATTACTCCATAATATTATTATAACTCACACATAACATGTCACTCGCCTTATATACTTCTAACATAAATAACCTAAATATTATACCTAAATAATATAAATAAGAACAGACAAGCGTGCATAACAAGAGCTATGAATGTCAAAGAAAGCAAGTGAGGTATGTAAGAATAAGCCTAAATGGCGCTCTGTTGTCCGTGCTTACCCCGCAAGGGACCTGGCGTGAAGTTATGTATGCATGTATGTATTTTTTTTTCAATAAAAATAAAGTTACAAGATTATACATACAGTTACTTTGCCAAACTGCAGCGCAGTTTGTCGGCAGCGTTCTCGCGGATCGCAGTGAAATCATCGAATTTCGTGTAGTGAAGTATTTATTCTTTTTTTAAATGTAAATTGTAATATAAATAAATTTAATTAATGGATTAAGCAATTTTGTAATAATATAAATATAAATAAATCTAAATACATAAAAGGCTGTGAAAACATAACATATACATACAGAAATCGAAACAGGCTTTAAATGTTATATTATTATCAATTACTAAGACAAGAATTTTCAACTGAATCTTTAATCGCTTTTGAGTTTTTTCCCTTTACATTTTTTTAAACCTTGATATATCATTATATAGGTATATCTAGTTCGTTAGGTCGTCGAAATGCAATAGGTTTAATAACTTTTAACTGATACTTATATGAGACATTAATGAATGAGTAAAAACGGAATCATTATCAACATGTCAGTCTGACTATTTAAGTCACAGAAAACTTTATCAGAAACTACTGGGTCTAATTATATAGATGACATTTTTAATTATAAGCATTTAAAAAATATATATGTTATATGTCTATCATACGATTTAGTCTGACTTACAATGTTAATCTATCTATTTAAATAAATTATAAATTACTAGGATATAAGCAGGGCACGCTTACAAAAAGTTACTTGAGTCTATAAGATTTCTTAAACCATTGCCGGCACAAGATTTACGTTGAAATTGATTCTAAAACCAAACCCTATTACTACAAAATTCCGAAAACTACTCTGCGTGCTAATACAATGTAGGGATTGTTAAAGGCGGCTCGTTGTCGACGTCAAATGAAGCGGGCCACGAACACGATACGAACAGGATGATAATGGAATTTCTGGGAACAACCCCTGTGCTCGCGGGGTGTGCTGAGGGGCTGGGGCCGCGGAGGCGGGAGGGGGCCGGCGGCCGGTATGGCGCGGAACATCCATCACGCTGCAGGGGTGCAATTAGGCGAAGTAGATGTGCTGACACAGTCGAGGCGGGACACGACGCGACGAATAGTTGCCTTACTTACCGATTCGCCGCCGTGCTTAATTTGCGCTTCTGATAAATTACTATCAATCATACAAATTGTACTTAGATGGTCTCTCTTATGTGCTGGGTTTCTAAATCTTACTACCCATTCTTTTAGTTAGAACTAGTAGGCTGTTCAATAGACGCTTTTTCTTAAAATAGACCATAAATTTAGCGTGGAATATAAACCTGTGCCTGCTGTGACGCCAAAATTTATTGTGGCTCCACAGTTTCATATGCAAAAAGGCCCCTCCTATTACCACAATAGACTATGACTCTCATATCTGCAAGGACTTCAAGTTTTTGATATAGTTATGAACATCGCTTTACAGGGAGGGTCTTGAAGACCCCATAATGTTAAGATGTTTAATTACGTACAAAAAAAGTATCTATCTGTTAAGTAAAAAGCAACAAACAGTGTCTAATTTCTCATAGTTTTCATACAATTTAGGTTTTCCAATACTTTTTTGTTTCTTATTAAAGGGGCAAATATGTAAACGCTATTAGACTAAAGTTGGGATATAATTAATTTATCCATTCGTCTTTAGAAATATGTAACCGAGCGAGAAGGGTTCCGCGGTTCGGTGCCGCCATTTGACTGGGCTTGGCCCGAGAGCAACGGTCGGCCGCGGCATTGCGGTAGCAGCCGGCGATTATCCGCCGATAACACACAAAAACAACTTTTTGATTTATGAAGAAAGCTGGAGAGGCAGCTACTGGGCGCCGCACTGCGTTTGCCTTGCTCCTTTATTCCGTTTTACGGCTAGTGACGGAATTTAATGACACAACTCTTGTCGATTATTATCGAGCGTTGGGTCGAAAAAAGCGGGCTGTAGAACGCAAAGCCCCTAGATTCGATTCTCAGCAAAGTTAACATGAACTTTCCGTTATTTGTTTGGATCTGGTTGCCTGTAATCGATTCCAGTGTACCATATCGGATATAATGTGTGTCTGTATGATAATTTATTTAATTATTTCAAAACTAAAACATCGCCTGTAATGGTTCCCGACTTAAATTATTATAGTCGATGTCGGATTGTCTATTTGTAACGTGCCTTATGTTCGTAATGTTCCTGGTTTTAATTCTTCTTAAAACATAGTACACTTCCTAGGATTAATCGATATACATATATTCAAAGACTAAATTGAATGAATGATTTTAAGGTGTTGATAAAATGTTGTATTGTCAGCTCGACATTATGATATTTGTGTATGCAGCATCACTAACTTGAAGCTTGGACCCGGCAACTCGTCTCGCGGCCAGATTTTGAAACATAATGTAAATGAGGCTGGCGGCCTGCGCACAAAGGTGCCGCCTTCGCCTCGCACCCAAACCTTTTATTAGCTACGCTTTAATTTAAAGGTTTGTAATAAATAAAAAAATATATACAATGAAATATGTTACTTTTAAAGTTTATTCTTATTTGGCGGTGGGAAAGACAATCAGAGTCATATAAATGTTGAATTTATTTCTTAATATCAAAAAAAGAATTAATTAACTAAAAAATTCCACGCGGCTTCTCTCGCGCAGATATTTTATTTTTTATTGCATGAGTTCAGCAGAGAGGCAGACGGCCCACCTGATGGAAAGCGGTTACCATCGCCTATGGAAATTTATAAGACCATAGGCGCTACCAATGTGCTGCCGCTCTCGAAATGGAGACTCTAACTTGGCTACTAATGCCGAACACAACTCGAGGTTGTTATGGCGGCATACTCTAGGGCTGGCTGTGGGTTGTTTTGTCGTCTATTACGACAAGCCGCTCGGCCACAGGAAATTGCATATTATCTCCCTCCCTGCACAGATAAAAATGCTTACGGTAAAAAACGAATTAAAAAGGTACTTTAAATTTCATATTCGCGGATTAAAAAAATCATATCCGAATCCGTTATGTACTGATCCACTTGGGATAAAAAGAACAAAATTCCAATAAGTATTGAATATGTTCCTGAAGTTATTGCTATTCAAATCAATAATCACTATTTTATATGCGTAAGTGATGGAATAGGTACCTTATCGGGTTCAATCCTATTTTGACAATATAAAAAAAATTTATACCTTAAATACAAGCTCGATTTCCAAATTTTTTTTCAGGGCTTCTTGGGGACAGAATAAAGCAACTTTCCTGAAAGTTTGAAACAAATAGAAATTCGGAGAAGAAAGTTCTAGCTATTTAAAAACAGGATTTTTTAAAATTTAATTGGATTTATGTAAATAGCTATAACTTTACAAAATCAGAGCAATTAAGCAAAAGTTGGGTAGATTCCATTAAAATATACCTCGAAAAAAGATATTATTAGCTGCTGGTCGACTCTCAACTTCAAATACGGTACATATAATAGTGTTTTATAAATAGGTAAAAAATTTAACCAAAACAGTTGTTTAGTTGGAAGCTATTGCTATTAGCTAAGCCCGATATAAGTTTAGACCTAATATCTATTTTTTTCATAAAAGTAGAACTCTTACTGGGAAAAATGCCGCTGGGCAGGAGTCTTTAAGTCATACAAAGAAGCTGAGTTAAAAATATTTGAAAACTAGTGAAAAATTGACTTTTTAAAAAATTCAAAAATTCTCCAGTGGCCGGATATGCACATATAGGGCTCAAATTTTCAGAATCATCTCCTTTTGTGGTGTACTTTCGAGGAATAAATCAGCATAAAAATCGCCGACCCTAGTGCGCACACTTTCGTCGAGAATTAATGGATCTGCCCATATATTATTATATTAATATAGGTTCACATACTTAATCACAGAAAGAGTGGGACTTAAAGTATGGCGCCATCTATTTGATGCTTATGTTGTTAGCAGAACTTAGATGACAGCAGAACTCATACCGAACTCTCGGTATGTTTTTTTTATTATACATTAAAATGAAACCTATCTTATGTCCTAAGTTGGAACAAATCCAGCAAAATAAAGAAATCTTCAAAATCGGTTTAATCGTTTCGGCGTTCATCGCGGTCAAATACTGTAGACACAGGGTATTTTTGTTATATATAGTCAAGGTGGGGAACTGGCGGAACTCCATACACCTCTCTTTATATCTGTGTTTGAATCACAGATCATAGCTATGATCTGTGGTTTAAATAGTCACGACGTCAATAAAGGTGAACGCACACTTATCCGAGCCGAACGCGTTGAAGGAATCGAAGTCAAGGAGGTCTCGCACACATATCCTCACCAGAAGAATCGACCAGAACACAATGCAGAAATAGTACTCGCGCGTTGCTCTGTCATACGCAACTGATATAATGCGAGCGCATCGGCGAGTCGACTGCATAAGCCGCGCCGAATCTAAAGACGTCATCCGAATTTGTCTAGGATTTCTGGGGTTCTTCCAGATTCGGACGATTCGACGCGGGCAAGTGTGCGAGGTTTCATGAGATTACATATACAGAATTCTAAAATTCGATTCGTATTCGATTTCGTTCGACTCGTTCGACGCATTCGGCTCGGATAAGTGTGCGTTCACCTTAAGACACCATTTAATTTTGACTTCAAATTGTAGTAGACATTAAATTCCGTTTGAAAAAGTAAAAACAAGAAGTATACAATCTTACTCCACTGATGGACTTCTCCGCCTTGGCTGTATATAAGATATTAAAAATATTATATACCTTACTCGAACGAGATGCGGTTACGTTTGTTAGCTACTAAACCACTAAGGTTTAAAGTTTGCTTACTGAAAGTGAAAAGCTAAAGATGTCGACAAAGATGATGTAGAATTAATTTGTCCACTTACACCGTTATCAAACAAAAAGCTTTTCCAGGTTTCCTTAGCGCAGTTGGCTGGCGCCAGTCGGGCGGAGTGGTATTTGCTCATCCAGTTTGATCCATCCCCTGTGCTATTTGAACAAGATCAATCAACCATGGAAAAAGTAGTTTGCAGGGAGGAATAGATATATTTCCTACAAATATACTCACTGACAACTCTAATGCCAAGGGTCTTCATAGTTCGTAAACATCATACCGCATTCAGAGATATCATACCAACTTAAACAGCATAAAACAGTTATTATGTCTATAAGAGAAATTATCATTTTCGTAATTATATATATGGTATAGTTTCCAACACGATTGATAAGCGGTTACCTTGGCCTTGGCATCCTACTATATTAATGTAATCTGTGGCCTTGGCACAAGTGTTTTTTTTTACGAAATATGTGATTGAATCCCCTTCCAATAAAAAGACAAAACGTAATGATAATTATAATTGGTATTAGAAGTGGCTATGATAAATTAACTTATTATTTATCAAAAAACACACACATGCCCTTAAAAAAGAAAAGTGTTGTAACTAAAGTTTAGGAAGGTACGGGAGATCTATATGGAGTTCAAATTTGGTTAATTGAAACCTGTGTCAGATGGTTAAACTAAACAGCCTTTTGTAGCTATTGCTACTCTCTACTTTCTCTCTTCTACTTTCTTCTCTCTACTTTGAAAGTACTCAACAGATTTGAAGCTTTTTTTTCATTTTGCTAGACTTGTTCCAGCTAAGGACATAGGATAGGTTACATTATAATTTGATTAATAGTACGTGAGCCTTAATCAATACAAATCTTCTAATAGGTGAAAAAGATCATAGAAATGTATGTACGCGCATATCTTGAGAACGACATTACCGATTTTTATAATATTTTTTGTGTGTATTTGAGTGGTTCCCCGGATGGTTTAGATTCACAATGGGGATTGTTCACTTTTTTTCAATTTAGCTATTTCTAAAACCATTTCGAGGAATAGTGTCCCTAATTATTTCTGTCTAGTTAAAATTCCAAAAAACGTACGATCTTCTTGTATTTTGTAAGAAATGTGTTTGACCTTTATTTGACCTTACTAAATCCAATCAGGTGGGCCGTCTGCCTGTTTGCATGCTTCAGGTGTAAAAAAAATTCTAGCTGTACATTATTTGATTTAAGTTATGTAACATGGATTTTCCCTAAAGACCACTTTAAAAAATTTAACGATAACTATAGAAAATAATAATGGTTGAACACGAAAAATTATAAGCCTAGCGACAAAATACACTAAAATGATCACGATACGTAATGAGTAATGACAGTAATATTTAAATAAGTAGCACAGATTACTATGATTAGATATAGATAAAACTTGCTTTTATTATTTTTGTTTTCTAAGCAAAGAAATCAATGTAAACTTGTGCCTTATGACGTCATCGGAGAAATAACTTTAAAATCGAATTATAAAAAAACTAACGCTCAAAATACAAAAATATTCAAATTATTATCTTAAAATACGCTATTTTACGTAATAAAAATATAAAATCAGAGAGTAATTTTTTGTGAACAATCCCCATTGGGACCGATAGTAGGCATTAGAATCAGTTCCAAGATTTGATTTCTTCATGGTAGGAAAACGTCTGCCGGGACCGCTTGTTATAATTTAGATGTTACTTACACGGCTTTTACCAAGCTTACATTTTTTTTAAATTAAAATATATACCTAAAAACTTCTTAGTGTTCTTCAAATTCCCTCCATTCTGTACATACTATAATTAATTTATTTATTTATAACTTTTAAATATGATATTTAATTTTGTTTGTTATAAGTAACCGATTTTATTTTACTTTTATAACAAAATTGAGTAATGTAGTGTTTTCGGATTTATTGTTGTTGGCTGATTTCTACTACCTAGTATTAAAGTCCGATATAAATGGGAGCCTCTTATTTGGACGTGTGCTAAAACAAAATTAAGTATTAGACTTAACGAAAAATTAGTATATCTTAAATAGTAATCAAGACACTAAGTTATTTTCACAAACATTAATAACATTCAAAGTCAGTGCAAAATCCTGTTCCAAATAACTTCGACATTGATAGTCATCAACATTTCACATCTACAAAGTATTTTGACAAAATTACTAAGTCAAACACGTTAAAAGATCTTTCTTCTATTCCAACTCCTTTACATCCAAGTTTTATTCTTAGTCCGTTATCTGAATGTGATGTTAAGATTGCTATTAAATCTATTTCTTCAAATGCAGTCGGCAGTGATGGTATTAGTCGTGGAATGATCGTGCCCATTCTTGATGTCATAAACCCTTTTATAACCCACATCCTTAATTCGTCCATTGCTTCTTGTACCTTTCCAGTTGCTTGGAAAGAAGCATACGTTATTCCTCTTCCCAAAAAGCCAAATCCTTCGTCTTTTTCTGAATTCCGTCCAATTTCCATTCTTCCTTTTCTTTCCAAAGTATTAGAACGATTAGTCCACAAACAATTTAGCACTTTCCTTTCTCAAAATTCATTAATGAATCCCTTCCAATCCGGGTTTCGTCCAGGCCACAGTACAGTCACAGCACTGGTCAAGATCACGGATGACATTAGGCATGGGATGGAGAATGGTCTGTTGACTGTACTATCACTGTTGGACTTTAGCAGCGCCTTCAATAATGTTGATTACGACTTATTGCTGGGTATTCTTCGCACTCTTAACATATCTCCATCAGTAATCGACTGGTTTCACAGTTACCTGCATGGGCGCCGGCAGAGAATTCGTATTGATGAGGCACACTCATCCTGGTGTGATTTAACTGCCGGTGTTCCTCAGGGCGGCGTTTTATCTCCTCTTTTATTTGCTGTTTTTATAAATTCTATCTCCGACAAATTGACTTCTTCCTACCACCTATATGCAGACGATTTACAAATTTACACACAAAGTGAAACTGATGCACTACATAATGCAATTAACAAAATCAACTCTGACCTGGATCACATACTAAGATGGAGCAAAAAGTTTGGTCTTGCCGTAAATCCTCAGAAAACTCAATTGATAATCGTCGGTAGCCCTAGGATGAATGCTAAAGTTAACTGGTCCTCCTTACGACAGGTTCTTTTTGACGGCACACATATACCTCTTAGCGACACTGTCAAAAATCTTGGCATAATCATCGATAGGGAGCTGTCTTGGCGGCCTCACATCACTGATTTAAGTCGCAGAGTCTTCTTATCTTCTAGATCCCTCAGAAGATTAAGAAACTTCTTGCCTACTGCTACCAAGATTACGCTTGCTGAGTCTCTCTTACTTCCCATACTTGATTACGCTGACGCCTGCTATCTGGATTTAACCCAAGAACAGCTGAATAAGCTTGAGCGGCTTCAGAACTTTTGTATCAGGTTCATATTTGGCTTGCGAAAATATGACCATGTTTCCGAATATCGTAAAAGACTCAAGTGGCTTCCTATTCGCCGGAATACTCACATTCTCACTCTCCTGTATAATATATTATTTACTCCTAATAGTCCCCATTACCTTAAGGAACGTTTTAAATTCCTTCGCCTATCCACTGCCCACAATTTGCGCTCTGATACGTATCGAAAACTTATGACACCTGCACACACTTCATCCTATTATGATAATTCTTTTACAGTGCAGGCTGTCAAACTTTGGAATATGCTGCCTCTTACAGTCAGAGAGGCCAAATCCTTACCAACATTTAGAAATTTACTCAGAAAACACTATTTATCCATAAATAGCTATGTCTGATTAACACAATATAATCATGCTAATACATTTATTATAATAACATATGTGTTTTGTAATATATTATTGTATACGTATATTATTGTATATTATATTTATAACTATGTATATATGTATGTATTTGTATATTTATTTGTTAAATTAGTTTGAGTATTTATGTGTCCATTGCCTTTTTCCTGCACCACCTACATCGCCTGATTCAAATTTGTTTTTCATTTAGGTTGCCTGGAAGAGATCGCTTTGAGCGATAAGGCCGCCTATTGTATCGCCTAGAAAATATTGTAAATATTGTCTGTTTTGTAATTGTATGTTTTGGTGTGCAATAAAGAGTTATCTATCTATCTAACATTCATAATAAATACTTTTCAAAATCATGTTTACCTAAAAGTGGTTGTTACCAGGACATACACTCTTTAAAAAATCTGAACTTCAAAAGAGTGTGACCACATTAAGTAGAAATGTGTGATTTTATCAGAACTAGTTATCCTAATTAGGGTTTAACCGATTAGAAAAATATTAAATTTATAGCAAAATCTCATAAAACTCCATTAAAATTTTCATTAAACGTATTCTTTAGGTTTTATTTACTTGTTTATTTTTTTTTAATCTGTCACGATATAGTTCAGAATTCATTCACATAAATTGTATAGTTACCGAGAAAAATCTATGAGATAGAAAGAGTGACAGATGGACAAGATGATTATAAAAAAAAAAAATATGGTAAAAGTATAAAAAACCATCAAAATGGTCAAGTTATTACAGTGCTGTATAGATCTATGTCAACAAGACAGTACAAAAATAAGAGTAAAATTTAAAAAATACATTATTAAATTAGTTCAAAACTCAACAGTGCTTTATTATAGTACTAGGAGTTGCCCGCGACTTCGTTCATGTTTGACGGATAACGTAGATTACAGTTGTTTTGCTAGTATTTAAAATCAAAGGGTATTTTCAGTAGAGTAACTATTTTTTTAGTATGAAATACTTGAATTCCAAAGATTCCCTTAAAACCCTGGGATAAGTAATATTACTAAATTCATACATAACTACATCTGTTCTACTAAAGATGTCTAATAAACATAGTATAACATAGAAACTGTCATACCAAATAAGTACCCGGGATAAAAATATCATCCCATAAATTTCACATTTAACAACTACAAAACAAATGATTATATAATTGTCTTAGTTAATTAAACAGTGTTATTTTGCATATGTATGTATATTTTATACGAGTAATTAGCGGAATTTTAAATTTAAACCTGGTCACACAATACACTGCTTCAACCAGTGTTACCAGATGGGGGGATTTCCTGCAAATTCGGGGAGTTTTTTGACGTCGGGGGGGGAGATTTGGGGATAAAGATTCTTTGGGGGGACATTGGGGGGAAATATTTTGCTGTGAGAAATTTATAGCGACATTTTAAATATTCATAATTCATCTACAAACACAATTATCATCACTACAATTATTATATCTAAATTATAATACGATATTATTACGCCAAACATCATAATGAAATTGATTATATTTTGACTAGCAAACAATTAGATGTACATAATTTTGAAATAATAAAACACCTAAATTTTTACACAGACCATAGACTTATTAGGAGTAAAATCTACTTAAGTAAGCGGAAAGGATTTCGGACCTTAAAAACTGCTAAATCTCTTACAAGGAACTTGCCGAAACTGACTAGGGAGAATGGTCTTAGATGGGAAGAAAAATTTACAGGAGCTATTAACAACTCATCGAATGTACAAGACCAATACAACAACTTTGCAAAAGAAATGAACTATCTTCAATCTCAGATACCAATAATAAAAAAAGAAATTATTCAAGATCAAGACTCTGTTCTTCTTTGTCTTATGGAAGAAAGGAAACAACTATACAAAAGGAAAAGAACTAAAGACGTTAAACAATTGATAACACAAAAAAGCAAGGAAATAAACAGAGAAATAAAAAAAGCAAAGGAAAAATTCAGACAAAATACATTTGAGAAATTTGTTCAGAAAACAGGCGGTATCAAAAAAGCGTATAAAGAGCTAACCGAGTGTTCAAAATGGGCAATAAATATAAAAGATAAGAAAGGAGAAACAACTTCAAATCGGACCGACATTATAAAGGAAGCTACAGACTTTTATCGCAGCCTATACAGAGCAAACGTCTCAGAATCTGTTTCACAGGAAATAATAAAGAATTATGTAATAAAATATGGATACGAAGAGCATTTGCCCGAAATATTATTATCAGAAATAGCTTTTGCAATTAACACCCAGAAGAAAGATAAAACGCCAGGTGAAGATAAAGTAACCAACGAGATATTAAAATCAATGCTAGAACCGTTGCAGCGCCCTTTGAAACTACTCTTTGATAATATCCTCGAAAAGAAAAATACCCCGGAACAATGGTCAAAGTCCACCATTACTCTTCTTCACAAAAAAGGCAATAGGAATGAGCTAAACAATTATAGACCAATTAGTTTGATGAGTAATATATATAAAGTTTTTTCGAAAATATTGTTAAATAGGTGCACAAAAATTTTAGATGAAAACCAACCTCGAGAACAAGCAGGATTTCGCAAAAAATTCTCTACTACTGACCATATGTTCGTTGTTTGCCAACTAATAGAAAAGGTTAAGGAATACCATAAGAACTTGTACATTTGTTTCGTAGACTTTATGAAAGCTTTCGACTCTTTAGAGCATTCTGCTATATTTAAGGCATTATTGGAGCAAGGTGTGGATATCAGATACGTAGAAATCATAAAAAACATTTATTCCAATGTCATGGCTAAAATTCGTTTAGACAGAGAGGGTACCGAATTTAAAATATCGAAAGGAGTGCGACAAGGTGACCCGATCTCACCTAAGATATTTTCTTCAGTGCTGGAAACGGTCTTTAGGAAACTTAATTGGGACGAGAAAGGTATAAAGATTGACGGGGAATATTTGCGGATGACATAGCGATCTTTGCACAAGACCCAAAAACATTACAAGGTATGCTTCAAGAATTGGCTGAGGAAGGTAGAAAAGTAGGATTATCAATTAACTATACAAAAACTAAAATAATCACGAACTGTTCGGAGGAAAATATCATAATAGATGGAGAAAAAATAGAATATGTAAAAGAGTATATATATCTAGGACAATTGGTATCCTTCAAGGATCAGACCGAAAATGAAATTAATCGCAGAATAGCTATATCGTGGAAAAAATATTGGAGTATGAAAGAAATAATGAAAAATAAGGACGTGAACATAAAGATAAAAAGTAAATTATATGATACTGTTATTCTCCCATGCCTCACATACGGAAGCCAGATCTGGGCTTTAAGAAAAAAGGATGAAGAAAAATTGTCAGTACACCAAAGGAAAATGGAAAGAAGTATGTTAGGGATAAAACTTCAAGACAGAGTTCACAACAAAATTATAAGAAAAAAGACTAAAATAACAGATGTGATCAAAAGAGTAAGGACTCTGAAATGGAACTGGGCAGGACACACAATTAGGCAAGAAGACAATAGATGGGCAAAGAAAATCCATGATTGGCTACCCAGAGATGGAAAAAGAGAAAGAGGAAGACCTAGAAAGAGATGGGAAGATATTTTTGCAAAAATGTGTGGAACAAAATGGAGAAGAATAGCTAGAGATCGCAAAAACTGGAAAGAGTTGGGGGAGGCCTACGCCGCAGAGGCGACTTCCATTATTTAATGTGTACACATATACTTATATATATTTAAAAAAAAACTGTACTTAATGGTAGAAATAAAGGCTTTTTTATTTTTATTTATTTTATTTTATTATTACTTTATCTTAGAATTATACTCTACTTGTAAATCATACTTCATTTCTATAGTTCATTTTAATAATTCAATTCATTCGTTCGTTCATTTACATCATAAATTTTATTAATTATGCCGTCTCTATCGTATGCGTCGTATCTTATAGGCTACTTTCCGTTAGACTCACAACGACTACGTTCACAACCGCGGTTTTTCCCGTTCCACTTATTTGCTGGCGTCACAATCGTAAACTCAAGTGGAACGGTTATTTAACCCACCTATTGACACGGGTCGTTGTTACCAACCCCCCCCCCCCCCCCCGTGAGTGAAAATAATGACGCCATTAGTGATGTTTTCGCTACGACGGTAGTTTTGCTTTTTTATTTCTTCTTTAATATAAGTAAAAACTGTTTTGGGGGTTTATTTTCTCAAAAAGCTTATATTTGGGAATTTTTGTCAAAAATTTGGGTTGGGTTAATTGACATGGTCATCTGGCAACACTGGCTTCAACAAAACGTGTGTGGAGTTTTTGGCGGGAACTGAAAGGAGACGTTGTGCTGTGCAGTTTTATTTTCTAAAGATGTGTATAATTACTCTAAAATGAGCAATAGTTGCAGGATATTGATAGTTTTTGAGTAGAAATTATGTGTTTTTGTGAGAAATGTCAACTGTATAGTCAGATGTGATCTTTCGAGTTTTCACAAGAACTCCATTGAATGGCGTCGGTTGTAGCCTGCAATACAACTGCGCTACTATACGAAGACCTATTAATTAACATGTTTCCGACTGAAAGACTTTGATTCTATGGTCATGAATAAATAATAATAATAAAAAAAAAAAAAAAAAACAAAACGTGTGTAAAAGTTTTAGGTTATGTTTGAAAATAACGTCTATGTTGAAATACTAATTCGAATATAATGGGAAAAATAAGAAAACCAAAACATAATAAAGTAAAAAACAATTTAGTCCCAGATAATATTGACAATGAAGAGCAAATCCCAGTAGATAGCAAAGAAAATGCTATCCAAACAATCGTGGATCAGCTACAGGTAAACAAATCCGTAATTTACATCATGATTTTAACTATTTGTAACATGTAATTAAATATATAGTCACAATCTTTAACTTATAAATATTAGGGGTATTTTTAAATGATTGGTTGAATAACCTATTTAGTTCTCAATTTTATATTGCAGACAGCTAACGTGGAAGAGAAATATTGCGGTTTGCAAACTTTAGCGTTGTTAATAGAAACTCCACAAAATATTGACCAAGTTATTGAGCGAGGATTAGTCAAAATAGTAGCACCGCTTTTGCTCGACCCTGCCAGTTCAGTGAGGAATGCTGCAGCTGGAACATT
The DNA here is from genome assembly GCA_949752895.1 of Dendrolimus pini. NCBI lineage: Eukaryota > Metazoa > Arthropoda > Insecta > Lepidoptera > Lasiocampidae > Dendrolimus > Dendrolimus pini. Next base: position 11,803,452 of record OX457126.1, read on the forward strand.
AAGAAACTTATCTGCTGTAAAATTAGACATTTGTGATTCATTAATGGAACAGGATGTTATGACACCATTGACTTGTTATTTTCATGAGGTAAGTTTCTATTTCAAAATTTTAATTAACCTTAATACATGATGCCACTGATTGGATGATGAATTTAGACTGTGAGCCTTTCATGTACAGTGAAATAAATAAAAAATGGAGTAAAAATATTGGGTAATTGTTTATAAATATGGAACAAGACAATTATGCATTTATTTATTCAAAATATGGTTTGTTATGGTATATCACAGTGTTGCCAACTCTGAATTCAAGAGGGTGGTAGATTGCTTCTTAAAATACGGTAGATTTTGCAAAATTATGGTGTAATTTATATTTTAAATACTGTAGAATTACCTTGTTTATTCAGTAGCATCTTAGGGTCAGGATAATTAAAAGAAGACATTTTTAATCAGAATCAGACAGTATTATTATAAATGTTTTTATACATATCGACATTGTGTTTTTTAATCATAGCGTCGGTGGGATTAAAATCAACATCAACATATTCAAGAAAATTCATATATATAACGCACCACCGAATTCGTTCGTGTAATATTTTCAAGCTGGTACCTCACTATTGGAAGTGTTTCTGATGCATAAAACAGTGTTGTTGGTACATTAAAACGAAAATAACCTAAGGTACAGACAATAAATATTCAAACTCGCCAAAATTATTTTAGTTATATACATACATAACTTCACGCCAGGTCCCTTGCGCGGTAGGCATGAACAACAGAGCGCCATTCAGGCTTATTCTTACACACCTCACTTGCTTCTTTGACATTCATAGCTCTTGTCATCCATGCTCGTCTGGTCTTAAGGCTCCTGACATTACCTTCTGCTTGTACACTCAATTTGATCATGGAAGGTGTATCGTGACCTTCCGCAACTTCTGCATCCATCCACTTTTGCATTGTATATCTGTTTAGTCATTCTTTCATCATACATTATTTCCACATGCCCGAATCACTGAAATATTCCTTTCCTTACCTTCACTCAACACTCTCTTTCAGACCAACTCTCTTTCTTACTTCGGTATATACAATCTACAAGTTTAAAAAAAATATGGGTATTACGGTGTATTTTGCTACCGTAATAATAAACCTATGGTAGGTGGTAAATCTATGCTGATTACGGTGTATTTACCGTAATTACGGTGCAGTTGGCAACACTGGTATACCATAACAAATCATATTTAATCTTTGAATAAATAAATGATTATGATATATATAATAAACAAATTATTATTACAATACTGGCCATTAAAATCATTAAAAATCCATTTATGTAAAAAATTAATAAACAATACAATTAATTACATTAAATATGTGGGTCTATAATTATTTTGGTCATATCATATGTTACATTTACTGAGTAATCCTGAAATTAAATAAGTAATTGTGTTCTATATTATTAGGCAAGTCATCACACTAAAATTGATCATTATTTCTATTGATATGGTGCACATATTTGACATAATTAATTGTATTGTTTTTTTTTTTGCCTAAATAATGTTCCCGGTGATTTTAGTGTTGTTATTATACCATATTTAAAGATTTTTTAATACAAAAATGCATAATTATACATATTTGCCAAATATTGGGTTAAACTCCTACTGTATGACTTGTTGGAAACAGGTCAATAAACAGATAGAAATATAGATGGGAGGTCAAAGTTATATGGTACAATAGGCGCACACTAGTGAAGGGCAGCTTCAGAGGGTATGCACTGAAATGAACTGCAGGAGGCTGTCCCCAAAAGACACCTTGGTGGTATTAAGGCTATTTATACTAAGTGTAGTTATTAAAATATGTTTAATAAAATATTTATCAGAAATAAGCACTCATCTTAATAAGAATTAATAATCTTACATTTTAAATAAAATCTAGTTGTATAGTTTTATTATGCATTTTACAAGTTTACAAGCCAAAATTTACAAGTGTCAATGTCTAATTTAATGGAATTTATTATTTCAGCATGCAGAAAAATGGATACCAGATTCCAATTGTAAGACAAAAGATGAAGATAGTGACACATTGATACAATGTATAAATCTGTTATTAAATCTTTGTGAAAGCTCAGGTTAGTGCTTTTCTAGTTATCCTAGTTCTTTTGAAATAAAATTTTAAGTGTAAACTAGGAAAGTAAGTTTTATTTTCTTAAAATAAAACTCCTAAGAGTTTTATTACTAATTAATAATAATTGAGCGACACAAGCAAGAACTCTGTGTCATGGGGAAGCATATGCTGCGATGGATGTGTAGGCAGTAACGCAGAAAGCAGTGAAGGATGACATGCATACCAATCATCTCAGAATGGGGGATGCTGAATACTGCGTCAAGTAGAGTAGAAAAAGTAGGAAAGCGGCTCCTGGACATTGAAGTGAACACTCTGAACGCATCCAGGATTTAACGCTCGGATGATGATGAAAAACTTAGCAATAATAACTTTTTATAGTAGGGGTTAAAATTACATAGAATAACAAGTTCTGTAGTAGAGACCACTTATTGCTAAAAGTAATGGAAGCCCTACAGTCTGGTGGACCAATCAGGCTAAAGGGCCAAACACTACCTATCTGTAGAAAGTCACTGATAGGAATTGAATGAAGAAAACTGCAGACTGGATCAAGTATAATACTGACGAGGCTTATGTCCAGAAGTGGACATTGATTGGTCAGCTATTTTAAGAGATGAGATGCATAAAGACACCTAGGTTAAAATAAAATTGTGGGTCCTACAAATGTTTTAAGTGGCAACAATATTCATGGACATGTTAAAGGCAGTCGCACTCTCAAACAAACTAGTGTGAAACACATAAAGTATAATCCAATTAATTTAATTAAAATCTCATAATCAGTAGTGATAAAGATTATTGTTAAATTAACATTGTATTTTATTTTCAGAGTTAGCCATAAAGTATCTGGGTCAATGTAGAATACTAGACATACTGCCGCGATATTTAGATCTTCCAATATTTGGCAATGAAATAGTTTCAAATACATTGCAGTGCCTTTTTGTTGTTATTGAAGACAATCCAGTTGCAATGCAAAAGATCAAAAGCAACTCAGAAATGCAATTAAAAACTTTATTATCTCTAGAAGGCACTGATCCTGCAGTTCTTTTACTAAAAACATTATCAGCTGGCGTAATAATAAATACTTGTGGTGGTAACATAGTTACTTTGCCAGTTGATGTAATTAATCAAATATTTTTAATATTAGCCAATACATTGGCAGTGGATCATAGATTGGTATGTAGTCAACTATCAAGTAGCGTGCCATTAAGTGATTGTTCTGGGAAGGTGGAAGCTCCCAAAGGCAAAGAGGCTCGAGTATTAGAAAAACAGATAAAGTCTGTCCTACAGATGCTAGATGCTCAACAATGTGCTATTGAGATTATTGCAAATATTTGTTCTTGTGAGGGTAAGTGTCAAAAAAATAAGAGTGCTTATTATAGTTAGTCATGAGTTAAAATTAAATTAATATATTTTATAAAAACATATACATATATTTTGTCTCTCTTATGTTTGTGAACTCTGATCTCTTATATGCTTGAGCTATAATTTTATATTCAAATTTAATTGTTTGATGATAAATAAAAAGCTAAGAAAGAAATAAACCTTTTTGTAGATAGTGATGATTCTGTACAAGGAAACGATTCATCGGAAAGTGATGAAGCAGATGAAGATATGAATGAGAATGGTGAAGAAACTTTACTTGCTGAAGACAGGTTGCCTCCAAATGTATTGGAGGCACTTGTCAACTTGGAAATATTTGAGAAAGTATGGGCCAGGACTCAGTTACCTGCTCAAAATGTTGTTATGATACTCAAAGAGTATGAAGGTACACAACAAATTTTTAAAAGGTCAGTATTTTAAGCATTAACCTGACATTTCATTCTTTTTATTTAGATGGACATTAAAAATACTCAAAAGTAAAATGGGACCCGTATAGTCTCTCTCACTCCAGTATCTATCTGTCTGTTTCTGTGTCATATCTTATTATTTTAGGAACAAGAACCAGTAGTCTTGTTATGAATACATAAATGTATAGAACTCCTTAAATGTCGGCATTTTAACAATTGAGATGTAGTCTTTTAGTTTACCAAATGCATAGAGGCTTACCTTTTGTGCCATGACAAATTTCCAAATTTTGCATTAGTTTTGTTTCATGTGAAATAAATGAAGAATTTCTTTGTAGTCTTGGATATGTACTGATTTTTCTGAAATATAGTATATAGAGATACTTCAAACACCACAGATAAACATTGGATTCATTTTATAAGTATTAACTTATTAAGTTTTGTAGGATGAAAGAAACAAAATTTTAAGGAATAAAGCAACATAGAGCTCTCTTCAATCATAATATATTATGTCACTGCATGGACTGTTAGAATGGTGGACAACTATTTTGTGAACTGTCATTTTGTATAATTGATAAATACAATGAAAATAAAAGAAAAGATGAAGATCGTTTTCATATCATAGTCACCAGACTATAATATCTATATATACTTTAAGCTTCCCTAACAAGCATATTCCCTAATATGCTTGTTAGGGAAGCTCGAATGGTTACCTACTGTGCTTATACAAATTAAATTGTTAGGCATAAACAATGGTCATTTAATATAAAAATAATATTTAATCTTTTCCAGAATTTATAGTTTGCAAACCCGAGCATTACTATGCATAAACAATTTGCTTTCTACCCTCCCAATAGAAAATTTAGGTGGTGTAAATGGTGTGTATAAAGTTTGGGTAGATGCAGGGAAGTTGGTTTTCAAGGAAAATTCAGATAATTTAATCCTTATGGAATCTGCAACAGCAGTAATGAGAGCTTCATTGGATAAAATTAAATTTAGAGAAACTGGAACCTCCACTGACAATAGTTTGTTTTGTGATCTATCACTGTCAGATATTGAGGTAAGTCTTCATAATTTAGAATTCTTTGTCTAACTGAAGTTTAACAAAAGGTTTAACCAAATTTAAATATGTCACAGGGAAATGACGGAAACCGGGCTTTGATCAAATCTGTAAGGAAGATGATCAATTCACGCGAGATGTTACAATCGCAAATCTGTGGGTAATTAATATCTCTAAAGAAAGTTTGAAAATTTGATAGTATTGAAAGTATGCACTCGTTCAGTGACTATATACTTACGCCAACGAATAACCCAATAATCAAAACATATTTTAAACGCTTTCTCCGGAATTGAGTTTAGTTCTCGTCGCGAATTCTACCTACCTTTATGTCTTCTACCGAATGAAAATGGATACCAAGAGGTGGTAATTCGAGTTTAGGGAAAAGAAAGAAATCGGCTGGACCCATATCTGCTGAATAAGGTGGATGCTCAATGGTATCTGTTGAGTTTTTGGTCAAAAATTCGTTCACAATACTGGCCTTGTGCAAAGGCGCATTATCGGGAGAATTTTCTTTCCAGAAATCTGGCCTTTTTCGTCGGATTTGCTCTCTTAATCGCCGCATAACCCTCAAATATTCTTTATTTACCGTTTGACCTTCCGGTAAGAATTCAAAGTGTACAACACCGCGATAGTCAAAGAAAACAGTCAACATGACTTTGACTTTTGATCGACTTTGGAGTGATTTTTTCGGTTTCCGTACAGTTGGAAGGCGCCACTCCGAAGCTTGTGATTATTTAAAATTATACGGATCGACTCGTCACAGAAGTTCAGCGGCTAGTTCTCTCAAACTTGAATGAGGATTTTCAGTCACTATTTCGTTCACTTTTGCGATGTTAACTTCAGTTAAAGACGTTGATAGCCTATCAGGGCGAGGCAAATCTTCCAGCATATCTCGACCGCTTTTGAACGCTTTGTACTTTGTTTGATGTTTTTGTCTATTATGAAATTCGCAATACACACTAGGTATAATCTAATTAAAAACTGAACTGTATTTAATCTAAATGACCGATGCAATTCAAACTCGGGGCCAAAATGAAAAACAGTTGTGTCAATTCAACTACAAAAATAAAATGAATTTGGAAACATAAACACATCATCAATTCCTGATACTTTTTAACAGAATGTATAATAAATGAAGGTTATTGGTGTTTTAATTGCATACAACTGATGTTATCTTTGGTTTCAGGTTATGTTAACGGGCATAAGGGAATGTCAAGTGCCGGAGATAAGATCGAATCTAATCCGCATGATAGGCATATTAGCTTTATTGTTAGTGAGCAATTTAAATGAAATCACTTCCAACGTGATATGCGCAATAACGGAGTTCATACTTGAGCAATCGTTGAAGGAGAACGACGTGTGGGTTTTGGCGGAAGCTGTTGACACTTTAGTTGATTTATATTCGGAGGACGAAACTGATCCACTGGCAGCCAAAGTCAAGTTGGTCGACAAATTGGCGGTGATTGGGCCAATTTTGAAAAATAAGGTGAGTGCAATTATATTGTTTTGTGTACGAAAAGAACGGTAACTCGAATTTAAGTTTTTCTATTGTTAACAAAGACAGCTAATAATAATAAAAATACAGTTTCAAAATGAAACAGGAAACTTATGTCTTAAACGGAGAGTGGTATTCTTTTATACTTTTTGAGTAAACTATTCTATAAATTTATTAAAAATGTAAAACATTTTTTTTTCTTTTCTTTCGCCTTCTCCCAATTATTTGGTGTCGTCGGAACAATATGTCTTTTTCTTCCGTACTCCTCTATTCTGACATATGTCCGCTGTCATACCAAAAATCATCATATCATCCTTCACACAATCCGTCCATCTCTTTTTTGGTCTACCTTTACATTTATATCCATCAATCTTGCAGTTTAACATTCTTTTTGTCACGTGACTTTCATTACTTGTAAAAGATCTTTTTCAAGGATCTTTGTTCTCGCAAATACATGGTTTCAATTTTATTAGGACTTTATTAGGATCACATTGGAATTTGATTTTTTTTAAATGTGGTCATGTTAAATCATTCCCAGAAAAAAATCCCGCGAGATTCCCAGCATAAAAAATAGCACAGATTTTAAGTATAAGAATGTGCTGTCAATCAGCGAAAATCGCATCGAAATCAACCCAATAGTTTTTACGTGAATCCCGAACAAACAGAAAAAAAATGCATCGTAATTTCCGTCATTTATATAGTCTAAAGGTTTTTTTTTCATATAACTCAATGTTACATGTGAATATGCCGTGTTCTAAACACGGCATGTTTAGAATTTTATATTATAGATAAATTAATTATTATGTACTATAATTATATAAGGTCTATTATTTGTCTCTAATTAATACTCATTAAAATTTATTTGACTTTTGCAGGCTAGACAACAGAAAAAGCTGCCAAAAGAGTACAAAGTCCTCGTTAGTACAGCGGTGTCTAATTTACCAAGATTTTTAAAATATAAGAAAAATCGAATAAACAAGCTCTAAAGCTACTGTAATATGTTGGTATTTTATACGAAGTTATTTTTTAAAGTTAATTTATATTCTTTTCTTTTGAATAAATTTATTTTAAACTTCATACTAGTTTGATGTTTTCATTTTAGCCCAAGTGTCACTTGAGTAAAGTGGATGATTAGTTAATAATAATAAATCGGCAGACAAACAGATATAATTATTTATGTCAAGTTACGCTTGTGGTACAGGTAATGGATTACTCTGGAAATTTCTACACGAAAATATATTCCCGATAATCAAACCCGGTATATCTGCGTTACAGTAATTCAATGCAGGCGACCGTTTGGATTTAGAGCGGTGGTCCGAATTTTTTTTATCCATACGATTATGGATTTATCAACTTTGAAATAAATTAATAAACAGTGAAACAATGTTATGACACTGGTAAATAATATGTACTGAATTATTACTGGTACATAAATAAAAGAACAGTTTGTCCATAAAATAATTTATTAAACAGCAATGAATGTACTAACACATAAATATAAATCCCAATATTTTTTGTCTTATAATATAATTATTAGGAATCTTTTACATTGAAAATAGAGCTAAAACAATGTATCACGTGTATGTACAACATATTATATGATTTATATATATAGTCCGCACCATGCAATATGGCTCCTTATAAGTTAGTAACAACTGCGCAATATTCGTTTTTTTATAAAAAGGGCACTATGCAGTCTGTTGTAGTTTATCTTCACTATTCTTCACAGGCCATATTGGAGCCGATTGTACCACAATAAAAAGAAGTGATGAAAGTCGTGAATAAGTTTATTATTTACTTTATTCATATACATTAATCCATTGCTCTCAGTGTCGGATAATAGTCTGTTGATACTTAGCATCAGTTAGTTACAAAGTAAAATATAAGTTTCGAACTTTACAATGCAAATGCAAAAAGAATGGGCGTACTAGAAATGGCAATCGTCCAGTAAAAAAAGCAATTCTTAAAAGACTACACACTTTGTGCTACAGACCCTATAGACTGGACTGGAAAGTACATGGAATTAGCGCTAAACGATTAGAATAGAAAAAGTGTAACAATATGTCATTTCCATACATTTTCTATTTTATTTGTTGAGCGCTAATACCCCTTGTCTGCACAGGGCTAGGTCATACAGGCTTCCTTCATAACATGTGACGTTATCTAATATTATAAGCAGGAATTTTTCAAAGACACTTTTACTGAATGATTGTCATTCTTAAAAAAATTTCAAGATATAATTGGTTTGGACAGATTTATCTTAACAAAGTCTATTATTATCTATTAAAATAGTTATCACAAAAGTATTCCAATCTAAATTATTATTTTTATGGCAAAACCATCGTGTTGGACAAATTACGTATATTATACTTAATTGTTACCGTTCGCAGGTATATTTGTTGTTACTAAGGCACAGTTCAAAAAGCTTTCTGGTTTTACGTTAACTCCTCGTTTACTCGAATAAATAATATTGCCTTTTCCCCTAACCTTGAGATCCACTTAAAAATAGCGTAATAAATTTTAAGTTATTTAACACCTTCGATAAGAATATAAATACAATTTTACTGCCATTCAAGTTAAAATGTTATGTTCATTTTTAATGCAGTTTAAGTTTATTACCTTATTATTATTATTAATGAATTAATCTCCATCTACTTTTTACCAGACCATGACATTCTCAGGTGCTGTCATACGTTACCTTTCTACGGGCTTCCAGCAATATAAATAATTGTACCCAGTTATGCCAATATGAACCAACGAATGAATGATAGATACCAAATTAAGCGGAGTGTAATAAATTACAATTTAATACGAATAGCTCCAGATGAATTCATATTTGCGATAAAAAAAGCTCGTAGGAATGTACACAATCATATACTATCCTAAATAAATACAGAAACAGCCTAACATTATACGCCATTTTCTCGAAATCAGATTAATATAGTTACTGTTGGTACGTTTTGAGATAGTTGGGTCCAATAATACTATGTTTTTACAATATATTGTTGGTATGCCCGCTAAATCCATTACTGACACTATACAAAAAAGAACTTTACGGGAAAGAGAAAAAACGTTTTTTTTATGCATGTATATCAATCACTATTATACCATTTTTTCCATGTTATTACATATATTATTACAATGCTTTCCTAGTAGATATTTCTGTTACTTTTAAACCAGAATTTGCATTATTGCACGTATTTTCATGTTTTACAACAAATGGTATTGAAAAGTCGATTTGATAAAATTTTGAATAAGGTCAGAATTGAATTATATTTATATGCGTGCGGTATGATGTAAACTAGTTAGTGGTGTATAAATATCCTTAATGTTATATTCTAAACTCTAAGGTGAACTAGAACCGCCGTAGTGACTTCTTCTAGGCTTTGGAATAGGATTCGGCGACGATGTGTCGCTTTTATCAAATCGTCTTTTAATCTCAGACACTGACATTCGACCTGAATCAACGGGTGGCAAATCTTCATCATTTAAGGCGGAATTCAATTTGCTTATTTCTCGTTCTAACTCTCTCGTGGCTTTATCTATCTCCAAGAATTCTTTTTCAGTGCTTGAAATCGTGTCAATGCTCTGTTTTCGAGCAGTCTCGTCATATAGCTTACAAACTAATTTTTGAGGTTCTTCATTAGCATTAGCATCTTTTGTCACTCTGTTTTCATTTAAATCGATGTCGTACGTCATGTATGTGGTATCTAAAGCATTAGTAAGGCTCTTACTCCGTTTATTTGTTAGAGAATGGAAGTCTTCCAAATTGCCTCGTCGTAATCGAATATCATCTTCATTAACGCTTGAATTTCTTCTATATTTAACAATGTCTACCTTTGAGAACGAAGCAGAACTGAGAATATCGTCTTCTGAACTTGCACCTTTAATTGATTTATCGTCTGGCTTGGTTTCTTCGTTTGGATTTTGGTTAACATCTCTGTCGTCCTTAATAATTCCATTTGGTTCATGACTAGATACAATTGTAGTTTCAACGGGGGTTTCCTCTACTTTAATTTCAGTATTTGCGGTCTCTGTATTTTTGTTCGTGACATCTTCGTCTTCCACAATTTTGAGCTCTATTTGTGTGTTCATTTCATCTGTTTCTAAATCACCTGTTTTAGCTGCTTTGTCACCGATTTCACTAATGTGTAATTCGGAATTGTCACTTGTAACCTGAAATTAGTAAAAAAGTTATTTATAAAGTAATTTCGTACAGATCTGTCAAAAAATACGCATTCATTTCATTTACCGAAATATCAGCAACTGTATTCGCTCCAGGTGGGAGTGGTGCTCGCTTTTTCTTGCGCCGCGATGCTCTCACTGGCGGTATTGGATCTTCATCAAAAGGATTTGTACTCTCCACGCTTAGTCTGGAACCTGTCACTTCACTGCGAGCCATTCTTGGTGTGGCACTGAAATGTACACAAATACTATTGTTAACTTTTGTATTCATCAATGTATTAGGTGCTGTCTACAATAAATAGACAATGCGATTTCGAAGTCTTATGTTGTCCTGCAGAGAAATTCCAAATAGTGACCTGAGATTGAGGGCAAAATTCTGAACTATTAATTAGGTAAGTATAAAGATAACAATTTGAAAAAAAAAAGAAATTTTTGTAAGGGAAGTGTAACAGTTGTGTATTCCCTCACCATTTGCTCCTCATGCAACTTCTACGAAATATATTATATTAAATTATATAAGCCATGTTTGGCAAAGGCAGATTCGGGCTTAGTAGGTTTTACGTATTGGTAATCATGATGTGCAGGTTTCCTCACGAATTTTCCTAGAGTCAGCACCTGATAATTGTAACAATATGTACGTAAGGTCAGACAAAACGATAAACGGATGGACGAGTTTGGATTCGAACCTAAATCATCCGACGCTATTGAAAAGATTGAATTGATGAAAAGAATATTAAAAAGACAGAAATATAAATTAGTAACTCTACTACTACAACAGTTATTGGTCTCTTTTGATACGTTTCAACAAGACACAAATTGTCCTTGGACTCTGTGCATGTCATTAATTGCACAGTACTTACCTATTATCGAAAACAACATTAAAGTACAAAAATAACTTCACGCCAGGTCCCTTGCGGGGTAGGCACGAACAACAGAGCGCCATACAGGCTTATTCTTACACACCTCACTTGCTTCTTTGACATTCATAGCTCTTGTCATCCATGCTCGTCTGGTCTTAAGGCTCCTCACATTACCTTCTGCTTGTACACTATCAATTTGATCATGGAAGGTGTATCGTGACCTTCCGCAACTTCTGCATCCATCCACTTTTGCATTGTATATCTGTTTAGTCATTCTTTCATCATACATTCTTTCCACATGCCCGAACCACCGGAGCATTCCTTTCCTTACCTTCACCCCGACACTCTCTTTCAGACCAACTCTCTTTCTTACTTCGGTATTACGAACGCGGTCCGTGAGCGTCACTCCGCAGATTTTGCGCAGTGCTCGCATCTCGACCGCGTTTACTCTACTTTCATGCTCTCTATTCCATACCCAACTCTCGCTTCCATACGTGAGCGTAGGTACCAGCACCGCGTTGTGTATGGCAAGCTGGGCTTTCTGGCTGAGGTTCTTAGCGCCTAGAAGTTTACCTAACGCTCCATTCACACTATTCCCCAAATTTACTCTTCTTTCTATGTCAGCGGTGTACCTTCCATCCTTGCTAAAAGCACACATTAAAGTGACACTAGTATTTGCAAGTGTATAATTACTTTATAATATTACAAAATTCTAAGCATGTCATGCCTGTACATTAGAGCTATAAAAAAAAAAACAAATGGAAAAGACTACATAAACGACGGAGAACACAATGCAATTTTTTATTTGTTTCTCGTCTGTTTGTTCGGGATTCACGTAAAAACTACTGGCCCGATTTCGATGCTGCTTTCGCTGGTCGACAGCTAATTCTTAGAGTTGGGAATTTTTCTCGGAATAATTTCAACATCCAGATTGATCTAAAGAAAGTAACAGAAAGTTTGTTTGTGAAGTTTACCCTGCCTGGATTCAAACCCCGACCATCTGAGTTCCACTAGACACCAGAGGCGGATTTTGATTGGTAACAAGACGTAAGTATAATAAATAAGTATTCCTTTTTGACCTATTAGTATCGGTCTGCTGGTCATGTGGTACTACGTCATTTGTGTATATAAACGGTATAAATATGCTTAAACCGATAAGGAATGCATTTGTTTGGTTAAAAATTGACGTGTGCGAATTTAATAGCACTAAAATATTATGTAATATACCTAAGTGAGCTGGTGTCGTATTGGCTGGAACTTCGTAATCGTTCTTGGAATCGCGAACGAGGTAGTGGTGTGACTGATCCTCCATAGACGTACCTATCGGCTCGTTCGGGTGAGCTGACGGTGCTGCGCGCGCCTGCTGTTGAATCTGAAAATTAGATTAATTTAATATTAGTAAATACATTATAAGCTAATACAATGAAGAATATTTATAAATAATCCAATACAATAAAATAAAACTTATTTGTATTGTTACGAGTTACGGGACTCGAATTAAAATGCCGTTAGAATTACTATAGAATTTATTAAAACTATACAAACACGTATAACACAGGTACAAATATAACTGGACACAACCAGTACAAACGTAATGCACGATTCAATAACACGCGCAAAGTCCGTCCTAGCTTATCGAATGTACACACGTCTTGCCTCGCTTGCGATTATCGCTTGACTGCTCCTCTCTGCATTGGGGCATTGCTATATACTCCACAATTACAATATGTCTCTCGGCCGCGCAGACTGAATTTCTAAAAATCACACCTGGCTAATGACTACCTACCATAAAATATTACAATACACAATGGGATGTTTTTCTAATTACAAATTTTAGACACAAAGTAAACAATAGAAGACGGTCATAAAAGCGCTTCAATGTTATTAGCTCAAACGACGCCGGCGGGTAATAAATGTGCTTTGTTTACAGGTGGCCCAAATTGTAACAGTATTGTATTCTAGTAGTAGTAGTAGCCTGTAGTCCCTCAAGACTATGAGTAGAATACTGAGCCTAGATCACCGTCTTCTACGGGTAAGGTGCCTAGAAGGCTGTTTACGTTTCCTCGCTAGATCGCCATACTGATCCGTTGCCACAGGTAAGCATCCAGCCCTCTGACTACCTGAAGATTATATTAAATATTTAGTAAATTAACAAAGTCAAACTTATATAGGTACATATACAATATACTGTCCCAGATTTAAAGTATACATCTAAGTTTGGTCAATGTTTGGTTGTTTGTATTATAAGTATGTCAGTCGTATCTCGAATCAAAAAAATTCATTTGAAAATGTCGTCGCGTATGGCTGCATTGAATCTGTCGTGTCTGTGAATGGCGGCAATATAATAATGTGATTTTTTTCATATTATTGTTGGTAATCGTAATCCTAATATAGATAAGTATCTACATATGCTTATCATGATTTTTTTATAGCTGGAGTACAGCAGACATGATGACGGCCCACTTGATGGAAAGCGTTTACCGTCGTCTGTGAACGTTTGTAACATCAGAGATGTTACCAACATGCTACCGGCATAGAAGAAATTTTATGACACCCTTTTTGAAAAACTCCATATCGTAGCTCTGTGGGAAAACCTCAGCTGGGAGCTCATTTAGAATCCCCACGGTACGCAAGAGTAAAGTACTGGAGAACCGTTGCGTACATGAGTAAAGCGTCTCGAGGAAGTGGGGCTGAACGCCCAGCCGATGGCGAGCGGTACGGTGGTAGAAAGACAGCGAAAGCACCATTCTAAACAGTTCCTCGGAACATTCCCAACTGGCAGTTGTTGTTGATCCAGATAGATACACTTGGATAGATAGAGGTGCGAAGTCTCTTCAAAGGCCAAGCGTATCTATCTGGATCATCAATAACGCGAACGGCACCACGTTGAATACAGTCCATTAAGGTTAATTCTTTTAATGTCTGAAGCTGTAGACGAATAATGTATGGTCTAAGATCTGAAATAACTACACATTAATAAAAGTAAGTACCTACACAATATTGAAACCAAGACAACTGATTCAACAGTAATTACTTATATAATAACAATAATAGTAATTATTGGCGATTTCTTACATTGTAAAGCCCGGCGATACACAATAGGAGAAGTGTCACCGTTGAGTTGACTGTTAGATTTTTCTTGGGAGGACTGTTGCCCCTTTTTACCTTTTCTGAGAAAAGACCGGAATGCCCTGAAAAACAGAAAATATCGCAAAGATAAAGAAAATATACGGGGTATTGAGGGTCATGTATAATATAGAGGCCTCGCTATACTAATTTCTGTAGGCGCAACACTGACAAAAGTAATGGAAGTTTAGTGCACTTGATTCCACTTGAGCGCTCACAATTGTGGCGTGACGGGTGGACGAATCAACGACCATTGCACGCCTACCGTCTTCGGCCATTGTACTGTAATGCCCTAGTCGACATTTTACACGAATAAATTCTTCAGAAGTCAAGGACGATGTTTTGGAAATAATACATGATTTGACTTTTAAGAAATGTAGGTCAGGAGGCCGTTGTTTACAAATCAACTAACATACGGCTTGTAATTGACCCAGAAACGATCAGCATTAATGCTAAACATCATGAGCTTGCCTTGTTGCTAATAACTGTCGTAGTTACTTGCTTACGTCGTAAACAGAATGATTATTATGCATCTTGACTTTAATGTTGTAGGTCATTGAGATAAACCGAGATTTGTTTGACCCAAGCTTGATCCAATGTTTTCACGTGGCTTGTAATTAATACTCAATTGCAATATAAACTGCATAGACAATAATATAAGTAATATTTATGTTGATGTCTTGAGGATAATTCAAATCCGGTTTTAAGTTCATATAAATGAATATCGTTCAACGATGTTTACTGATAAAATCATACAAGTCCACTGAGCTAATACAGTCAAGACTATTTAAACATAGGAAAGTTATTGAATGTGTTATCATAAGTCTTGAAATGGAATTTTCTTGTTTACCAATGTTATTTCAACATTGATATATAAAGAAGATAGATAGATAGATAACGCTTTATTGTACACCATTACAGAAAACACAAATGAACTTATAGCCTAAAAATATTCTATATGTGCACAATGGGCGGTCTTATCGCTAAGAAGCGATCTCTTCCAGACAACCCGAGGCAGGAATAAAAACATATTAAATTGGTCAAAGGTGGTATACATAAATATTAGAGGATATTCAGCTACTTACATAAATTTTATACTAAATAGACATATATAAATACTCCTATTGATATTAAAGAAAGGCCTTTTTAGAGTCCTGTTAGCTATTTTGGCTAAAACAAAACTGATAAATGAAATCATAATTTCCGTTTGTTTCATTTCGCACTGACACTATTGCATCTATATTCTACAGAGATGAAATTTTACCAGAAAATTTAATCTGCGTAGCGCTACAAGATGACGTAATGCGAAAAGATAAAAGATTAGAGGTGGCTATCATAGATGTAGCTAGGAGTTTTCTTTTTCAATATTCATAGTCGTGTAGAGTTTCGTTAGTCATACCTGTAAAACCTTGCTCCTTAAAGATTTTTTAAAATTATGTTATAGGTGTATAGCGATATATTAATTCCCAAAGTCGTGAAAATATTGCCCTTCCCCCTAATTTTAAACTATGATTTGGAAGAGGGCTGTCTTTAACCGAGGTTTCAAGAGGCCCGTAGCGCCCGGGCACAGAAATCTAAGAGGCGCAAACTATATTTTCGCGTAACCTACGTAATCTGCTTATTATAGAAAATTATTTAATTAACATCATATTGATCGGAATGATATAAGTATTTAATGTTTGAATTACAGTAGTTTCTAAAAAAAATATCTAAGACATAACATCTACAAAAACACATGGACATTTATATTGAAGCACAAGACTTCTATTTTTGCCAGAATGGATACGGACTTCTAAAAATGGAACAGAAAGAAATAAACAATATTTTTTAATCTTAGCAAGTGAGTCGTAAGGCGCCATTCATTACGTAAAGTTCCCGAAGGGGAGGGGGGTTAGAAAATCTATACATGCCATTATCTGGAGGCGTAAAACCCATTCTCACGTAATATTTTACAAGTCGAAATTTACTATTAAATATATAATAAAAAGATAATCTATATCTGTGAGCAATGAAAGAGAATAAAGTAGCTGCTAAAGAAAAAAATCTTTGATTTACGTGAGTTTAAGTGTAACTGACCATTTTCTAACAACGTTTTATTATACGGAAAAACGAAATTGAATCTTACGGAATAAGAGGGTCCTCCCTTCTTCGTTCAAGTACGAGAAATCTTATGTATCCTTACATGGGGGTAGGGGGAGTCAAAAATCGTCAAATTCACCCTTACGTAATTAAGAATGGCTCCTAGTCGTATCACTCCAGCACCAAATATTTCTAATTTGGAATATTCTGAAAAATGTCCAGGTTGTAGAACATTAAATACTTATTTTTTAATCTTTTAATTTTATAAGGGCTTTGTAACTTTTCGGTTATGCTAGCCCCATCGTACCTTTAGAAATACTTTGAATAATATTAGTGAAAATTTTTGAGACATGGCGCATTTCAGATTATGCCCTTTATTAGGATTCCATCGCCATATAACGAAAACAGTGGATATTTGTCACCTCTACATAGCCCTCATTTTGCGCATCATGCCGCTAGATACTTACCCATTTTATATTATCTTCTTCCGACAAATGAACTTTATTTACCGTGTAGGTATAGATTCGCGTTTAACCGCTACTTCACCTGTTGTCAAGTGACGATGCGATAGGTATATAGGAACGTGTAAAAATATATAAAGTACTCAAAGGTTTTAATAATAAACTTATGTTCATGGTGCTAAAATCATTCTCAATGTTATTATCAATTTAAAAACATATTACTTTACAGTTCTATATGTATTTAATCTCTAATCAAGGGTAATTAGCTTAGCGGCCTGCATAAATCATTCTTTTAATCTTTCATTTTTAGGGTTCTAAGCTCATTTGTATGAGCTATTTTATTTTTAATGTATTATGTATGAAAAAGCAAGGATTAAAATCGTTATAAAATATCTCTACATTCAAGTCTAACAATTTTTGTAAAATTCGATCACTATATACCTAATTACAATCTACTGCTGAATCTTCCGAAGTTTGCGCTACATAATAATATGTGTTATTAGTAAAAGTAGGTGAAAACCTACTTTTACTATTATTTTTGTTTCTACTACGTTTGATTATATCATAATCACTAGCTGACCCGTGCCCACTTCGTAGGGTGTCATTAAACATAACTCACAAACTTTACCTTTTATATATTATATTAGTATTGATAACACTGGTATTTGGTATACCACATTGGTATTTGGAAAATCTTTTTGATTAATACAATTTTGCCTATACATATCTGATAATAATTTAGAAAATTCTTTTACAGATAAGTAACTTTAAAAAATGGAAATGAAGTGGAGCAAGTAACTTTGTGGTATCCAAGAGGGGACAGCAGAAGACAGGGGCGTCCGAAAACAAAATGTAGTGACGATATCCGTCTAACCTTAAGACCGTATTGGACCAGAGTTGCAGAAGACCGAGCTCAATGGAAAGAGCTGGAGGAGGCCTATGCCAAGAGGCACGCCGAATTGCGTGATATGCTATAAGAAATAAAATAGAAAAAGAAAAAATGTGAAATTGCACGCATGTAATTCGGAATAAAAGGGCTTTATTATTATTAACTTTAAGAAATTCCGTCTCAGAAAACCTGGAATTTACAGCTGTTTATGATATGCAAAATTTCAATAATTTGTTTTAATATTAAGAACAAGATACTAGGGACTGGGACGAGGCAACCGATATGACCACCACCAAGGATACAATGAAAAACCAACAACGGGTTTAAAGGTCTTGCGATAACCCTGCATCGCTTACAAAGCACCGAACGTGTTAAACGCATTTTATCACAATTTTGCTAACGAATGATTCAGTTACTCTCCATTATCTTATGTACTGAAGGCATTCTTTGCCACGTAGATGTATATTTCAACAAACCCACTTTGTTAACAGAAACCGTAACAAATAATGATTATGGCACTTATAGCTATGTAAGTAGTTAATAAATTCACACTTTACATCGAGTTTAATGTGTCTTTTGTTGTTCTTGACAAGGATATTAAAGTATAATTTTATCCTCAATAGAATACGTAGGTACTTTACATGTTTTGCTAGGTCAAGAACATTTTAATTTAATTTTAATTGTTAAGCGTATTTATTTATTCAACGATAATACTTTAGTGGAACATTTATTGGCACAGAATTAAAAATTGAGGCACTTAGCACAATAGTGAATATTTTGATATGCTACTTAAAAGTTAAATAAAAGAGTAAAATGTGATATTTATTTAACGGACCATCATCATTATTCGATTATAAGTGCGGTAGGTAAGTCTATACATAATTATATAATCTCTCGTTTGAAGTATGCACACTTCCAGAGCATGAAGCAGGAAAGTAGCGAGGAAAATGAGCAGTGCTAGTATACCATGTTCGTATAATATGTTATGGTAACAAGGTTACATACGCTGTCCGTCTCCTCCTAAATTTCTGCTTACTGCCGTGGAAGTGGACAATGAGGAAAAGTAGAAATAAGGCATAATAATACAGAGATAGAGAGAGTGGACAGGCAGCGGTACTCCTGGCTGATTTTAATAATTGAATACGTTCATTTATTTATTTTTATATATTCATACAATAATGCCAATTTATATTATCGGTTAGCTAATGGGCTACAGCTTCTGCGTTTATTCATCATTTGGACGTTGGATATTGGATCCCATATCACATTGGCTATCGCAATATCGGAGAGTTAATTAAAATTAATTGGCAAGTAGGTATGATATTTCAGTTATCATGAAGGTTAGATGGTACTTATCTTTCGCTATTTGTTTATTTTAAATGGTCTCTATAATTAATAATTATAATTACAATACGAAGAAGGCAGTAATTTTGGACACAGCACGAATTTTGAAGAGGTTTCTATCTCTGGGGGCCTAATCACTACAACCGGTAGCTTGGACCCCAGACCCCACTGCTGGCGGACAACATTTTTTTAAATAAGTATTCTTGGTTTATTAAATATTTTTCATTAAAGAATATTGTTTCAACGTTTCTTTAAAAAAATAAAGCTTTTTTGAATGAAAAGAAAACTGTTGTAAAGAAATATACACTACAATCATAAATCGACAGAAGAAAGAACACATATTGTAAATTCAGACTAAGGAAATTACGTTTATGGTATATCAAGTGGACTTGAACCTAGTGATGCTTGAAAATGTACTCTCTCCCAGCATCGAGCCCGGAACTTTCATGTTCAGCCGGGCCAACTTTTAGATTAATGACGGCTCATTTCAATATCGTAAATTTCATAAAATTATGAAGGAGCTTATCAAGAGTAGTATTCTTATTCCATGATTATACTACTGCAGTTATACGCGTTTAAATGAATACGTTGGATTCATGCCAGTTTGAGGTGCATATTTTTATTTATAAAATCTTATTTCTACATACAAATATTCAAAACTATATTTTAAAATTTTATAGTACACTTCTATTAATTTTAGGCAGGCAAAATTGCAACACTTCAGATTGTTGCTTTCTATCGATCTTAACAAAAACTAACACGTTTATAGGAATAAAATTACGCATTAAGTACACAGTATACATCTGATTGTTTGATTTTATTCGTAAGCATTTCTATTTTATATCTGCTGCAAAATAGTATATTGAATTGACAGCAAAATAAAAATAAGGATTACAAGCCACCATACATATAACTCAATGTTGAAAAAAATCGTTAAAATAAGACGAGATCAATATCGTTAGGCAAAACCTTTAAAACTATACTTTTAGTCAATGGTTTTAGTGACTTTGTTTAAGGCAAGTCGGAAGGAAACATGTAGTTATGCTTCTTAATCTAAAGGTTAATCTAAAGCCCTATATATAGTGTGTCGTCCATGGTTAGCCTCATGCCATTTTTTTGAACCATGAGGTGAAAATCCTTAAAAATTTAAGACTGAAAAACGTAAAAAACAATTTCAACGAAAGTTCTGTTGATTATTTCTTGAGTACCTACGGGCTGGTTTTGGTTCTAATTTTTAAATTTCCGTAATTCAATTTAATTAAATTAAACAAAGGAATGTCAAAAATGTTTAATTGTGTTTTTAAAACCTTTTATTGTGTTCGTGAATTCGCACGCACTTTGTCAACTTTTTTAGATTGGAAAAGTTGACAAAGTAAAATACTCTAACGAAATTAAAACTAATAGTGATATGAATAATAAGAAAAGAAATGTCATCAACAAAACGAAAACAGACAGCAGACACAGGTAAAATAAGTAGGCTATCATTACAACTTACAGAATTTTCTAGTATTGTGTTGATGAGTCACCAGATAAACAATGTTTTTCTTGTTTATTTTGTGAATATTTTATTACTCTTGTTAAATTCTTACCATTACGCTTATTTAGGAAATATTTCTGTAAATTCGGGTATTATATTAAAAATTAATTCGAAATTTTTAGTTATATACCCTGTACTGGGTCCCTAAATCAGTGTCATATAATAAGGGTTACTTTTAGGGCTATTAATCATGAAGAGACTACTTCGTACAATATATAAATAAAAGAGCTATACTAAAATATTGTATTATATCACTATATAACCGTTTTACATAAGCTAAAATAATAGCAAATAGTCAACAAACTATAGATTAATACATATCTATCTATACCGGAAGGCGATATGATTGTTGCCTGTATTTATATGTATAAACTATATATAAAACTAATAAATTATAATAATGTTAAGGCATAGTATAACAACTAATCTAACTCTAAATCTTTTTAACAAAAAACAAAACCGCTTTCTAAAGTCAGTAAAACTAAAAGTTTAGTAACTCGAAGTCGGTGCATTTTGTACCTATTTGAAGTGTTATTTGGCACCGGTTTTATGGTATAGAACATTTTAAGTATTTAATGCTTTTTTAACCGACTTTAAAACAAGATATACAAGAAGAAGTATTTTCTATAATAGAAAATATTTCTATCTAGTTATTTTTTAAGTTTTTGTTATAACTTTATATTTTTTAGTAACACACATATTTGAACAGCTTTATAAACAAAACTACGTGCCTATAATATTCCGAAGGCTCTCGATTTCTTTGAGATCCAATCATCAGATTTTGACTTGGTGAAAATGGTAACACCTCATGAGTATACTCTTTCGAAAAATATATGGAACACACTGTACGTGCCTATAATATTAGAGGGTTGCCACGATTTTCCTGGGATCCACTCATTAGATACTGACTTGGTTACGATGGAACTACCTCGGTAGTATATCTACCCTTTCGAATAAAAAAAATAAAAATTGGTCCACAATTGACCGGGGCATCGCGTAACATGATTATACAAAAAAAAAACAATATACTCTCGTACAGACGAAATGACAACCTCCTCCTTTTAGAAGTCGGTTAAAAATATAATTTGTTTTTAATTGAACAATTCGCTATCTAGATTAACATTGAGAACCGGTACAATTAATTAGTAATTATTATTACTCGTTAGATGTCAACAATCATTACTAAGCATTTAAGGAAAATAAAAACACGATACAAAAATGTTAGTCCACTTGCATTCTTATTGTATATAATACAAAGGTACTTCTATAGTTAATGGAAATTAGCTGGAATTATCGTAGTACTCTATGTATAGTAGTAGTAATCATGATTTTATATTGGGTTTTTAGAAGTTATGGTGGTTCAATGGGTAAGTTTGAAGTGTGGTTTTGTGAAGCGATCGCGGTGGGAACCACTTGGCAGTTTTTGTCTGACAAAATGCGCATTGCGCACATTGTGCCAAGTACACATTAACAGTATAAGAAAAGCGTAGAGGAAACTTGCATACCGAATTTACCTATATGTGTGATCGGCCTATTTATGTGATAAAATGTAATGGTATACTGTCTGTTTCCTGAATTGAGACTAGGCTTAAGTGGGCGGTTATTAGATGTCATTAATAAAATTAGCAGTTCAAATTAAATATAGGTAAGCGAAAAAAATCTATCAAATTTATACCATTACAAAGATTATCCTATATATAAATGCTCTTGAAAACGCCTCTTAAATTATAAGAAATTACTTAGTACAAATGGATACATAAGAGGTGGCAAAGTAATTCTGAAATAGCTGTCAAAAGTTACCGACACCGAGACCGTTGTTTTTTTATGATGAATGGGAGTGGTTATGTCTTTTACCACCATCATCGGGCCTTGGTGGAGGCTTTTTAGACCCAGAGGAGTACGGCTCTTGAACGGCCGTATGCCCTACGTGACCTTTTAGCGGAGGCCAACGGGGATGTTGGCCTTCGAACTAGACACTAAATCTAAACATACGCACGGGACTTGACGGAAACTAGATCAATAGGTATTGCATCTGTGACGTCCCAACACTTGTCTGACGAGCCTAGGGTGTCCTACGGAGAAGGACCTCAACAATGGGGGGGAGAGAATTCCGCGGGAGCCTCCAGTTCCGTGCGGCCCCCTGTGCTGGAATCATGGAGGGAGGTAATGTTGTGTGTACCGACGCTTCTGACCCCGGAGCCATTTTAAGCAATAGATAATCAGTGAGGTCGAATTTGAAATTAAAGAGCGAACTGCTCGGATCAAAGCTCACAATTCTACTAATTTTAATTTAAAAAAAAGTGTCTTTGAGGCTCTTTGTTGGGGCGCATTTTCGAAGACCATTGTAGAAATTGTATAGTAATAGAGTCGTCCGACTAGAGGACGATATTAATAATATTATTCCTCCTATTAGTAAACGAATACACTTTGTGTAGTAAGTAATAAGGGCAATTACAAGCCCTTGTAATTTCAAAACATCATATATTACACTGATGGATAATATTTTATTTTAGATCTTATTTCGTTGCATTAAAGTTCAAAATTGTATAATAATATACAGCGGTCAGCATTTTTCCTCCAGTTATACTTTTTTCGTCTAGTTACCATTACGTAACGTGCGATAAGCAACTTTCTTCTAAAAATGCAAACTTATAACTTTTAAACGATTTCTTTTACAAATATAGATGGATAGATATATAGACTTACAATAGTACAGACATATATTTACAGTAGTTTAGTATTATTTTATTTAAAACATACCTCCCGCGTCTAATCGATAGTACGAAATGTCAGCCAATGAATCGACATATTTGTATTGTGTGCCGCTCGTTAAATATTTAAGGGACAAATTAAATGTCAATCACGCATTATAATACTCGTGTGGGCAAAGAACAATACTGTCGGTTGTGACTTCAACGCTATAAATAAAGGTCTGACGACACTGCATTATTCAGACACTAGAACTAATGATAAAACAAATAAGCAAATAAATAGCTCTTAGAATTTCAGATCTGCATGATAGATAATAACTATTGATAACACATTAGGTATTTTATTTACTATGAGCAACTTGACTATGTGATTAGAATATGTTTTTTTAGGTATACCTACTATCTGCGTATAGAGTCATGATTACTTTAAACTGTTTAAACTAATCAAAGGGGTCTGTAAGGAAGATTAGTATTATAAATGTGTTCATAATTGCTTACAATATTTTATGATAAATCAATAATATAAACAAATATATTCGGATGCCCTCAATATTTGAAACAGGCGGTCTGTGCGATGCTATCTCATGCTGGTCGAGAGATCAAATATCTGAAAAGGAGTCTACTATTAGGTATTATTTTAATCTAGTCTTATTAGTCTAACTTAAACAATAATTCATTCAAGGTTTGAAACGAGAGATATAAGTCGACTGTTTATATATACAATGTACTCTGTGACTGAGATTATAATAGATGTCAACTATATAGACTTCAAGATAACGCACATTTTGTGCATTTCAAGGCTTTGTTCAGACCAGTGTGCTTTCAATCTCATTCGGCGTCTTGTTCTTGAAAATTATTTGCCAGCAAGCACTGTCATTCAACTAGTTCTAGCGTGAATGTGCAGTGGTGTAGTAGGCTAGACATGCTTTTAAATTAGGTATCATATCCATCTTAATGCCTCGTCGACACTCCAGAAAATAACAAAAGAAGTATAAGTGCAGAGGAAGTATGTAAACGCAACTTATTGAATATTTGATACTCTCACTGCCCACTTCCCTCGACACTTTTCTGCTTGCTACCATAAAAGTGGGCACATTGTAAATGAAGGGTAAAATGTATGGCGGAAAAGTTTTTAAAATTAATGTAAAAAACTAACTTTGATAAAGCAAAAAATGAAAACAATGTTTTCAGACTAATTCATAAAATAGATTAAATATAATTTAATTATCTTGACGTTATTGCTAGCAAAGAATTTTATTATGCTCCAGACAAATAACAAAATTAGCCCTGGATGCTATAATCGATTAAACAGTTGGCAACTTTAAACTAATTAAGATTTAATTAGATTTTATAAGATGTTATACCACAATGTCTTTGCAAACCAGCCGTCACAAATGCTTTGTGCCATTTGTGCAGTGATTCATATTTCCACCCGACCAATCGGCAAACGACTTTGTGGTCGATGCACATAAATAAACTGGTTAGTTTATGTTATGAGAATTTATTTATAATGTTAAATAACAGTATTGCATATAAACTTGCGTTTGTTGTGAATGATTTATGCTATGTAGCATTACTTTGCGACCACTCCTATTAACTCTATATATGCTCACTTTCTATATCTTACCGACGGGTTCATTTGCCTATCGGTTAACATTTGACATAAGCTCCATATAAGTAATGTCAAAATTATATAACGGTAGGGAAAATGAATGAATAGTAAGATATAGGAAACGGCCAATAAATGCACAATGTGTAGAAGCTATGTTATGCTACGGCTAAAGCGAACTACAGCAAGTCTAACTTAAGCCAAAATTTGGAATATATATCGACATTTCGATTTTGTCATCATCCAATTATAGAGTATGAAAGTAAACCTGAGTCAAAAGATCTATAAAATTAACATATCACACGGATCTGTATCGCAAGTAATTTTTTAATACGGGTTATCATCTCAAGTATCTATTTATTGCATTAATACTGTTCTAGATTACGTGCCTTAAACTGATATTTTGTTCGGGAAATCAGTTAAAATGTTACCGAATGAAAAAACCGGCTAAGTGGCCAATAACCCATAGAAAATGAAGGGTTCTGTAGAAACAACGACACTCCACTAAGAAATCGAGCAAATCAATTTATTATTTAAATCTTACCTCTCTAACCTTACATTTCAAAAACTACTTCATGCATCTTGATCTAATCAATTTTCGTTGAAAGAACTCTTTTGTGCTGTTTTTAATTGGCACAATTTTCCTTTCTAAAATTAAAATTTTAAAATCAATTAAATTTTTCATGCCTTAGTTACTGCATATGTAGCAGTCACCCTTAATTTTTTTACGATTACACTATACCACAGGTTTTCAGATTTTTTTTATCGTAACCACTTGCCGTATTTTTCGATTTTGCGCAGGCCCTATGTCATAACCTATTATCGTATAATAATGAAATGTGGTATGTGTACTAATACAGTTATACTTAGGGATGATTTATTACCGTTCTCATTGTAACCAAGTTATATTGTAATGGTTATGAAAAACATTTTTTAGCTAGACGTGTTACTGGGGAGTTTCTTGCCGCTTCTACTCCTTAAATCAAATCATTTATTTGCGTAAAAACATGGTTAGTAAAAACATTGGTTGACAATATGTTATTTGTTTCACCTTAACAGCAATAACATGTTGCGAAGCGGTATACATAGACTAGGAAGTAAAATTAAATTTTAACCTATATGTAGAACAAGAGATATGGTACCAAAATTAAAGCAAGCGAAAAGCGGGGAAAGTTCCAATTTCAATATAGTTCTTGATTATACTTCATTAAATTTATGTCTTAAAAATTTTACTTCAATAATTACTTCATAAAAAAATCATTTTAATTATTTTTTTATAGATTTTATAGATTTTAATACGCGTAACGCGTTGGCGACACCTCTGGTGTTGCAAACGTCCATAGGCGACGGTAACCACTTTCCATCAGGTGGGCCGTCTGCTTGTTTGCCTGCTTCAGGCTATAAAAAGACATCATAGGAATTCATGGAAGCCAAAATATAGTCCCGATCGCATTA
Source organism: Dendrolimus pini (assembly GCA_949752895.1). Lineage (NCBI taxonomy): Eukaryota > Metazoa > Arthropoda > Insecta > Lepidoptera > Lasiocampidae > Dendrolimus > Dendrolimus pini. The sequence continues at coordinate 11,830,159 of OX457126.1, forward strand.
AATAAGATCCATCATCGTGGACCCCATTTACATCGCATAGACTACCAATTTTCTTTTTCACTGACCTCTAGGCCCCTTGGAGTTGGTAATTGCCCCTGGCAGTTGATATAGACCACTTTGAGATTCAATGTACTCCACAGTTATGCGCCAACAAAAGGAATATCCTAATGCCAAATTTCATATATCACTAGTCGTTTCGGACCAAAATATATAATGTGACAAACATAGAAGAACTGACATGAGGATTGTTTGAGAGTTCGCTAAAATTTCTACAGAACCCTAAGAGTCATGCTCGAACTACTTTTTAGTTAAACACAAATCCGTAGAGGTTAAGGAACTCTTAATTTATTTGGTTACAATTGTATTATTACATTCTCATAATAATGATGCTTTATTTAAAACATTGTTTGTCCATGCTGTAAGATAGGTTATACTTGTGTAGATATAAGTTGTGTTATTAGATATTCTCTTTTTTAAAAGTATACTATGATTGTAAATTTTAATATATTTATACTAATATTTACTATAATAGCATAGGGAAGCATGACCAGAGAAGGCTGGCTGCATTGCCACGTTAAATAACCATGCAAATTCGCTTAGCAAGGTATAAACCACCCTTCCAATCACAGCTAGCATCAAATAATTTCAAACAAATTTATTTTAAGAAACCCTTTGACAATACATCCAGCGGCGGTGATAATGCATTTTCAAACTGCACAAGTATGAAGTTGTTACTATCATCATGTCTCATTTCATCCCAAGATTCCTATTTGTATGGATTTACACATGAATACTGTCCTTAATAGAAGTTTTAGAATCTAGCTATAAATATAAAAGTCGTGTAAATAAATAGATGTTATAAAATAGTGAGAAAATATATTTATAGATAGTTAAACAAAAATTTAAAAGAAATAAGTAACCAAAAATTATAAAAACATAAAGAAATGGATGATAAGTTAATTAAGACACAAATATTGTAGTAGTAATAAGAAAATTGAGATGGTATTAAGTTTTTTGGTAAAAAGAAAGAATCGCTAGAGAGAAAAGATATAAATAATCTCCATTTTAACTCATAATGGAGAAGGGGAAGAAAAAAAACCTCCACTAAAATATAAAGATAAATTTTTATTTGGATCGAAGGACTGTAGATGCAAACAGTGGACGATTCATGAAATTATTATTCTGCGTTATTTACCTTGCTGAGATTTATGATTAAACAGAAGATAAAAAACAAATAAAATATATAAAAAATACATAATATATATTAATAATAATAATAGCTTTAGAAATAAGTTATTTTATACATTTTAGTTTTTTAGTTTTTGAAGTCGGTTTTTTTAAACGAAGTTTTTATTTTTTATTTGTTACTTTTTAGTGTCTAGCTATGTATGGCTGGACTTACGAATGGTGCCGCGCTTCTTAAAAAATATAGGTCCCAAGAAACGAGAACAAAAAAATGTTCGTAAAATGAAAATTACTGGGCCAAACTATGTCAAATTTTTAAGGGATCACATGGCAGCTATTCCGCGTCGAACAAAAAAAGAATCACGTAAATCGAATCATAAATCTCAAAGTTATCGGTGTACATATGGAACGAAAAGGAAATTTTCTTCATAAAAAATGTTCATAAAATGAAACTACTGGGCCAAACTATGTAAAATTTTTAGGGGACCAATTGGAAGTTATTCCGCGTCGAAAAAAAAAGAATCACGTAAATCGGATCATAAATCACGGAGTAATCGGCGAACATACATAAAAAAAAGGAAAAAAAAGATCCCGACGAATTGAGAATCTCCTCCTTTTTTCGAAGTCGGTTAAAAAACGTAATAAAACTACGTTTTAACGGTTTCAAGTGCGGCATTTATTAGATTTTTATTCCGCGGTTCGTCCGCGTTTATAGTAAAAAGTACATAGCCCTTAGAGTAAAATTAAATAATAACCATTAACAAAATTGGAAACTAAATAATTAAAATGAACAAGTTGGCGGCAGGCTAAATAAAAACTTTAACATTACTCATTGAAACTTGACATCTTTGTCTCGTCGGCTACTGAAAAGTGGCTGAGAATGGAAAAGGCATAAATGTATAACATAATTGCTTTTTCACTCCATTTTAAAGACACCATATCCATTTTGGCAAAAATGGAAATCTAATATCGTTATGCAAATTTATCGGTCTCTCAATGTATATCACTGTCATTGGGTCTGTATAAAGGAAATTTGGAACTAAGATAAACACACTTTGTTATTTTTTAAGTACAGTTATATTTATAGTATAGTTTAATTGTAGCTCATATTAATTTATGTTAAATAGTTAATTATATTTTTTAAAGAACCAACATAAATATAATTTATTACCGAAAATGTGTATAGTTTTTTAATTTGGATAATCTTTGCGTTTTTAGATATATATTGCTTTGGATAATTTAGCAGGAATTAACCCTATGTTGCTAACTTAGCGCTTTCGGTGTTAGGTCTTTCGTCTCGGATCTATTTTAAATGCCGCTATGCAACGGCCATATAAGCGAAACTTTCATTATAGATGTGTTCTTTTCCTTGACCTTAGAGTAAGAATGAATGTACAGTCAGCGTCGGAACGAAAGTAGCAGTTAAGATGGTCAAATAGATAAGAACATCGAATGTGATCATTACTATCGATACAACCAAGGTAGTCTAATAGTTCGCATCAGCCTTCTTATCCAAAAACATCGGCATACCAAGAACGCCATATACATGAGTGTGAAGAACTTTTAGTGTATATTACATAGTTTCTTAGTTTGTAAACATAAACACAACACTTAGTCTCATACATTTACACACACACGCACACACACATTCTTACATACATTCACACACACAGAGATAGGTATACAACACATAAAAAATATTTGTATAAGGTTTATTGTAATAATAAGTTATTTTTAAGTTAATTGAGAGCGGGTCCTTTTGACACAAGTATATATTTATACTTAATAGAAGGTCCCAACCCCAAAATTCTTGTATATGTACTTTTGGAACAAATAAACGTTTATTATTTATTTATTATTATTTATTTATGAGTGCATTCAAGTTATCCATATAATCTTAACAGACACCTAGCCAGATGTATCTAAGCAGCCAAGGTGGCCAAAACATAGTAACAGTCTAGAAAAATGAACTCTATTCTAAATGTGATTAGAGTTAAATCGAGTAGATTACATACTAAATCAAAATTAATTGTATTTCGAATTATGAATTTCAAATTGAATTACTTATTCTTAAATTGGCATTAAATGTAAAGCATCTTACTTATCCAATCTGAAATTAACGAAATCAACGAAAGCATTTGAATCAAAAATCTGATCACAGCAGTATGATTGACGAGGAGGGTGATATGAGCATAGTAATATTTATTACGTTTGATCGAGGGTAAGCACTGGGATTGGAAAGAAACGCCAGTTTTTTCCAATTAAGCATCATTTATTGACTAGAAGGGCAATGATTTTCCCTTTATCAGGTATTTGAGTCCTCTTAATTTATTTAGATTTTTTGTACTTTTCTTTACATTATTTAATACGTGATGACACTGTATGCATCTTAAAGTTTCCGTTTTTACTAAATACTAACAGTCTTATTCATAAAGTTAGAGTAAGCTTGAAGTTTTCTCTCTATGAATAAGACCGTCAGTTAATTCTTCATCTATGCAATTCATTCATTATTAATTTAATCATCATCATGGAAATGTGAACGAAGTTTCGCGGACTGATGATAGTCTGTCTAATATATAAAATTCTGGTGTCACAGTGTTTGTAACAAAATTCTCCGAAACAGCTTGAACGATTCTTATGAAGTTTTGTGTGTATATTTAGTAGGTCTGAGAATAGGACGTAAACTATTTTTCCATAAAGTGAAAAGTGCGGTCCACCCCAATTTTTTGTCAAAAAACATTGTTTTTAATGATTTGGCATTAAAAATACAAACAACCCTAAATTTTCATTCTTCTACTACCAACCCCTATTTTTGAATAGCGATACTAGTAGTATTTTAATATTTTTTTACTCGGCGGTTCGATAATGGAGCTGTTACCAATCGATGAGTTATTCCTGCCAGGAATCTACCGGTGACACTTCTCACCCCGTAAACAACACGGAGTAGGGATGACAACCAAGCCTCTCTCTGGTCTTTCTCAGACAATAAGCTTTCTCTCACTCAATAAAGTTCAGAGCCTAAACCGTTTTCGGCTATTTTTATTGATTGTGCTTCGATTGCAGCAGTGACGCTTATACCATTTTACCTCCTCAGTGCAACTCTCATATATGCTTATAGGAAATGTATCACCACTTTGCAGTTTCCTATTTTATTGTCCATACATTTCGAAGAATAGACACAAAATTATTTTCTGAAATCACTATAAATATTTATCCACATAAAATGTGACTATTATTATTAATTACTAATATATGTTTGGTGTCAAATATTGGTAAATCCGTAGTTACCTTCTTTATCATATAAATAAAAATCAATGTTTTGTATGTAAGTTTTCAATGCGTTCCTAAACCATTAATCAGATGTGATAAAACTTTGGTAGTGTTCTGAGGAAGCCCGAAAAGGTTTCTGGCTTAAAAAATCTATTTATCTATGAAAATAAATATCTATGTTTGTCCTCAATGTGCTCCAAAAGCATTGATCAGATTCTGATAAAATTTAAATTTAACTGGGTGATTCGAGGACGCCCGCGAGGTTTTCTGGCCCAAAAATGTATATATATATAAAATTATTCTGTTTGTGTGAATATCACTGAAATGTTCCTAAATGATTGAAGCTATTTTGATGTTTTTTTTGTGTGTGTTCAACCCACTTGAACCCCTCTAAACCATCCCGGGACCCATCCCAGGACCTATCCCGGCATGATTTAGATTAACAATTGGTCCCGGTAGGTGGGGCTGCAAACAGGTTCCAGGATTTTTATGAAATTTTTTGTGTGTATATTAGGGTCTCTGGATTGTTTAGATTCAAATTTAAAACAGGTAGGTGGCGCTGCAATCGCTTTCCAGGATTTAGGTGAAGTTATTTTTGTGTGTTCAAGTCTTAGACCATTATGGTCTAAGGTTCAAGTGGGTCCTGGAATGGTTTAGATTCACGATTAGATCCAGTAGATGACGCCGCTAAAATTCTAAGTTGTGAGACCAATTTTGATGAAATTATTTGTGTTCTTTTAAGTGATTTTGAAAATGATATAAATTTATATTTGGTCCCGGTCGATGACGCTGCAATCGGCTTCTAAATTTATATTTTGTAAGGGCAGAACAATATCTGCCGGGTACAGCTAGTAATATCCCAACATTGTAAATATGCCATATCTCTACATTGAAGTTATTAAAAAACAATTGGAATAGAATAGACTACATAAACGATGGATAACATGATACTATTTTTATGTCTTGTATGTTAGTCGTTTTGTCTGTTTGTTCCACATTTACGTAAATCCTACTAGGCCGATTTTAATGCAATTTTCGCTGATCGAGAGCAAAGTCTTCTTTTGTTTACTTTGTGTTTGGAAAAATAGCCCATTGTGTATTGTAATCTTTATGGTAGTCATTATGTGCCAGGTGTGATTCTTTCAGTAGAAAGCAATACCCTAACGGAGGGTGAGGCAGTCAAACGATAACCACTAGCGGAACAATACGTATGTACTACATTTGGTAATCTATTTAGTGACGGACTTTGCGCGTGTTATTATATTTGTACTTGTGTTATACGTGTTTGTAAATTTCTAATAAATTTTATAGTAATTCCAACGGCATTTTGATTCGAGACTCGTAACAATATATATGTATATAGAAAGAAAGAAAGCAAGCAAGACAATATTTATTTCTAAAAATGCGACACTTAACAATACTTAATATGAGTAATAATCAGTAAGATGATATTTATCCATGGTGGTATTTCAAGATGATAATTTATATATATTTATAATCTTTTATTATATTAATATATTCTGTGATTTCTAAATCTGAGACAAATTAATTAATATCCGTAAAACATAAAACATCAATAATTCATTGCTGCTAAAAAAAAGTTTGATCTCGAATTCTAAATTTCTTGTATATTGAAACTCTTTTTAGATACTTCAACAAACTCACATATACATAGTGGTTTACGTCAAATTAAAAGTTAAAATTATGTCAATATTGTAAAATAATCTTGTCTGTATATTGAAGCTATTAAAAAAATCCAATTGGGATAGAATTGTTTGATTGATGGAAAACGGAAACAATTTCTTTTCATAAATATATGTTAACTTTTATAAGGTTTTCATTATTCTACAGAAATTTTTGACTTAAATGCTGAAAAAGCTAATATCATTCTAGTGTAATTTTTCAGGAAAATTGATTTACTTTTTAGTGTTTTTTACTCCTATATTTCAGTACCGGAAAGTTCTAAAATTTTATTGGGAATTATACGCCTAGAAATAGCATGAAAACTGGCCGTGTTATTTTTATTACAACACAGTTTGATACTTTATGTCGTTATACGTTACTATATTTGGACTCTAGATATTTCCCGGGATTTTGTTCCACTTCCAAACCACTAGATTAACTTTGACGCAATGTTCGCAAATCACAAAACAGTAATTTGCGAACATTGCGTCTGTATTTATTAGAAATCCTTAGTGAGACATCGTAGTTGAAAACATCTTTAGTAACATTTCTAATATCAGGGTTTTATGGATAAATCTAAGTTTCATGCATTGTCATAATAAAAATCCATTCAATTTTAAAGGTTGGTAAAAAAAATATTAATCTTTACTATTTAACTACTGTGAATGAAGTCGAGGGCAAATACTAGTTATGTTATGAAAATTAAAAAGATTATTTGAGCTTGCATTTAGTATGCAATCAACTCGATTTGACTCTAATCACATTTAGAATAGAGTTCATTTTTCTAAACTGTTACTTTATTTTGGCCACCTTGGCTGCTTAGATACATCTGGCTTGGTGTCTGTTAAGATTATATGGATGACTTGAATGCACTCATGTATATGGCGTTCTTGGTGTGCCGCTGTTTTTGGATAAGAAGGCTGATGCGAACTATTAGACTACCTTGGTTGTATCGATAGTAATGATCACTTTCGATATTCTTATCTATTTGACCATCTTAACTGCTACTATCTTTCCGACGCTGACTGTACATACATACATACATACAAACATCTAAGCAAAATCAATTTTACATATTAATAGCGGTCTCGGTAGACATTGTCCTGCCCCGAAACAATAAAAATCTAGAATCCGATTCCAGCACCACCTATCAGGTCTAATTGTGAATATAAACCACTCTGGGACTCACTCAAGCAGACATAAAATTTCATCAAAATCGTTAAACAAGATTCCAGCGTCAAGTATTTTGATTAGATTGATGGATTCGAATGGTTTCTGCTAGACAGTGATGTCTCAAAAGGAGGCCGCAGAACGAGATAGGTATAAGTGCACATGCGCCTCACGGGTACCGACGTCAGTCGGGGTCCCGGAGGCGCAGGTATGCGCATGACTCATGACTGACATGACTCCTTTAAATACCGCTGCAAGGGCCCTCATGCATCTAGGGAGCAGAGGAGTCTTCAGCCCTGTTGACGAAGTGAGTTTGCCCTGATTCCTGGGGCTTACTCAGGCACTTGATGCTTTAGGATCAGCGTGGGCGTAACTACGTTCTATGTCTCACGCTCTTCCTGCCATAAGCGCGGGGCACATGACCGCACATGGGAGGAGGGTGGTTTTAGTGGAGTATTGAGTTGGGTGGTAGGTTTGGTATTGAGTCTCTACACAAGCCGGTTGATTACTGTTTAGCAGCCCCATAGGAGATTACCTCCATAATCGACTCTGGTCTAATCCCTAGCAAAGGACCCGGTATTGTGCGAAATGCATTTCCCCCGCCTTAAAAAAAGCATTCGAATGGTGAATGAATTTTTGAAATCAGTCCAGTAGTTTTGAGTTTATTCGTTAAAAATATACAAATCTTTCTTCTTTATATTAAGTATTAGATGTAGTAGGTGATGATGTGATGTTGACTAGGTATAAAAAATCCTTAATAGCTAGTACCAAATTCTTATTTATTTTTGAAATTTATATACAATTAATGAAAATTATGGCAAGTAAATAATTTTGCGTAAAAATTGCAATGTGTCTCTATCTAATCTAACGACTGATGGATAAGATTGTGTGGAAATCTGAAAAATATGTAACCAATATCCGCCCTCAATCGTTATGTAGTTTTTTCTTACGCAAGTAAATAGTTATTAAATGCAACACGATTGTAAAATATGAAATGATGTCATATTCTGTCATTTATTTATAGGCCAGGTTAGATAATAAATTATTTCACCTCACCTGTAAACAAATGATAATAGTCATCTAATTAAACAGATGACGCATCTGACTTCGTAGAAATTGTAAAAAGTGTTAAAGAAAATCGTATCGCAGACATTACAGGCTGCGTTAGCGCGATACTCATATACTATATTCATAAGTTTCTTTACCGTGCAGGGTATGGAAACGGAATTATGTATACGTATATTTAAAATAAAATTCCTGTAATCCTTAAAATTTTATTGAAATTCATCGTGCCGTTTCGAAGTCTATTCAAGTCAAACTTTCAAACCAACAGATACAAAAATACCTCAAGGGGAAAATTATACATATAAATTATATATTATTAATAAAAACTTAGATGTATATATAACCAACGTCTATCCTTCTACCTGTATAAGCATGAAATTATCGTTTGAATGTATCTAATTTCTGAATCAGGGTAAAAGTTTTAATTAGCAAGTATTGGTGAGCGCTCAAGGTCTCAATACTGACCGAGATATCTGAACAATCACGTAGTCAATACACATTTGTCTGCAATATTTGCATACTTACCATGAGTTTTTCAAGTCCTTAATCCCAGAAAAAGTGATGCTATTAGAACGCTGGAGTTTCCTGCCAAGAGTCCAGAACCTAATCTTGTTATGATTATCGTCCTCGTGAAAAGGGTTCAAGTGTTCCGGATAGTCATGAATCGAGACACTCTTGCGAGGAGCCGCCATCGTGGCCATAATTACGTGTCCAGAAAATACACTGTTTTTAGGGTTTTACATAATACAATACGTGAGGCGTTAACCACTAGTTTTATCTGTTATCACACTGCTATATTATCACAAACTGATAGCACGTTGTATCGTTTTATCGCGGGCAGATAATTACGATGTTTGTTTTCGCGGGTATGAGATCGGCGCGGTCGGAACGTTCGCCTTCGCAGGCTGCGACATACTACTAGGTATGGGTAGTTCGGTAGCACTGTACATCGCCTCCGCCACACTCGCCACCCGCAGTCGTTATCGAGTCAGCTCGTGACGATTACCAGCATACACACGAACAATGAAAAATTCATTTTCTATTTAATAAGAATTGTACATAACTACTTATGCCACCTGCATATCATTAAGACGCATCAGTAAACTTTTTGCACGGATCTTAACAAAAAGTAACATTGCCTGCATGTGGTGCATTCTGCTAAATAGGAAAGAAAATCTAATAATTTCAATTTAGTTCCTCGTTAAAAATATGGACAGCTCAATCACTCAAAAGCCTAGTCATTGGACTACTAGGCTTTTATCGCTATCATTAAAAAAAATATATTGATCCTCAGGTTTATAAAAAAACCAAAATGCGGTTAATTGTTACCCAATTTGGTAGAGACAATTTTGTTTCTAGGAATTTTGTGAAAAATTATGTGTTTATTAAATTTACAAGGAACTTTAGTAACACTTGCAAAATGCATGCAAATATCAATGTTGGTCATTCTGTGTACATTGCATTAACTGATCACCTTGTATTTCTCACATACAGGGTACAACAGAAAGTTTAGCGAGATGTCCGATAGTGTACTTGTCTTTCTGTATTTTAATAATATTAATTTTACAAAGAGGAATAAGTGTTTATTTATTACAAGGAACTCTTAATTACAAGTGACCAATAACAGAATGGAACAATTCTAGCAGCTAGAAAAGCCCTGAACTTGAAATTGAACATTAATGGGTTGTAATATCGTTGTTATTTATATGACAACTGACACCCAAGTAGTCTTCAACATGTGTTCTATACGGTAAGCAATGGAATATTTGCTGAAGATAACGTCACTCTCGAATATGACGAAGACACGTCACCAACAGAAAGGCGAAGGTCGTGTAAATTTAGGAAAATATATAATCACGCCTTGAATTTAATTTATGTGCGAGTATAAGCATATACCGAATTGTTCAAATGCTACTTAATTATGTGAATTCCGTACTTGTTGCCTATTCTAAACATTACCGGGACTAAAAAAATCCTCCACGTTGTAGGTATATAATATATACAACGTGGAGGCATTAATTTAATTTATATATTTTAATTGCTTCGTATAAAAATTGTAAATTATAAACAAACGTACTTGAAGGGGGAAGGCTTATTACAATATACTATTATGTGTACACATAATAATAATTGATGTGTATTCACGTCAGAAGTAGCTTCGGTGAACCTGCAGCCCACCTCTCTACATCCCTTAGCCACTCATACCCAGGTTGCCCCTGCCTTTTATTGCATTTTTTGGGGCCCATGCAGGGAGTGGCGAGTCACCGTCTGCCCATTTTTCCATGTTCCCTGAACATTGCGACGGGCAGACGCTATAGTCCCCATATTCCTAGACCCCTAGTACCATTAGTAGTTCACACCAACAGCCCGGTACTTTTTGTCTTCATTTCCCACTATAGTCCTACACTGGCCGGGGTTTGTCCTTGGGTACATTATTATATGGTGTAAACAGGGACAGTCGCCGGTCAGTGTCACGCCACACTTACATTAAATTTGTCAAAGGGCCTCTATGTGTTGGCCTTCCCATGACCCCACGAAAATCCGGAACCTCCACGAAATTCCCAAAATCCGGGCCATTTAATGGCCCGGGGTCTTGACCGGTATACAAATCATTGATGTGTATGAGCAATGTGAAAGTGAAGTACAGGATGTTTATTAGTTTCTCCTTAATAGGCCATTTGTATTAACTGATTTTCATAAAAGAAGACGTGGAAACATACCCCGGATTTACATTTAGAAAATAAAGGCCGAGTGCCTGTTTGTTTTTGCTGGCGGTTGGTCTTTTCTCCCCTATTAGAACTGGCTCTAGCAGCTACTGAAGAAACACGCAGGATACGTTTTTTTCTTCCGGAATATTCAAGTTTCTGTGGAATACACAATTTATACGAGCACGATGTGTATAGAAAGTATAGTTATTACATTTAGATTAAAAGTAAAGAAATGCTAATTTAATTATCTTCAGTGGTCAAATGCAAACAATAACAATAGGTAAAGTTAAAAAGTTAAGTAAGGCCTCTTTCTAAAGTTAAAAACTCATCATGACGAACAACTTTTCCGGGTCTTTAATTAAACGCCAAAGTAAAACAAACAAATAACACTTTATTACACGCTGCATCACTAAATAACAATGTATTCAGAAACGTTATGAGTCAAAGCACGCAATCATAGGGCATACACACCAAAATACCACCACTAATGGACTACCTTGGTGTTATCGATCCACTGTAGAGTGGCCAAGAAAAGGTACATTCGTGAGCAACATTTTAAGGTATTTATAATAAGGTATATCTGGTTTAACCATCGACATGTAAGTATTTTGACCTGACCCTTTAACTTTGTGTGATTATATTTTAAGTTGAAATTTTATATGAAAGGGAACATACTTTAATTACCCGGTATTTATCCTTAAGCTTACGTTTAATTTATTTATACCTAGTGACCTGTAATGAAGATTGCTAGGGTGTTTTATAAGTTTAATTGTGCTGTGCTGTGGCTTAGGCCTTCGGGTGTCTGTGTAGTTATGCGGTTATGAATCCTGACCGAAAGCATATTGTTAAGTACATATAATTATCACGTACGAACGGAGAAAGAGGACGAAGGAGAAAACCGCAAGAAAAGTCACACATCGAGATCAATGAAAAATTTACTAAACCGCCATGGAGGAGTCCGTATAATATATCATCGCTTTCGCTTAAATAGGGAAGTGCAAATCCACCTTACCTATATGTTAATATTAAGAGTGTAAGGTATATAATTTCTTAGTTCAAACAGACTTTTTTTTATCCCAAATAATGTATCATTTTTTTACCTTTCTAATTTCTTCTATACCGTAAAAATAGTCTTCGACGCTCACAAAGGCGACTTCGGTACTTACTTCGACTTCGAACAACGGAGTCAGCTTAAGAAGGCGCCGTGGTCCTACTAGTTCTATCCAGTGTCCACACATATAAAATTATACGTGCGATAAAGGATATGATAATATATAGACAAACTTTGAAAACAATTCCTTGAATTAAAGTCACATGGTGAGTGAAATGGAGTGAACATAATAATTGTGTTCTCAGTATAGGGTATAAACTGAAAATGTAGAACACTAGTTGGAAATTAAAATACTTTCAACGAATAAGAATTTAAGACGGAATTTAATACTAAAATTAATTGCTACAAGTTATCAGATGATATCAGTAACAATTGAAATAATATCTCTTTGACGGCAGTTAAGAGAAAGTACTTACACATAGACTGAACAAATAAAAAGTGAGGCGCAAAATCAGACCGAGAAATTAGCGTTACAACAAGTGTCCCCGATTCACTATGTTTCGCACACGTCACATTTGCTAAAACTATTATTATTTTTATAGTAAGAGTTTACCTTATTGGATCAATAATATATTGCTCACCTAAATTGGCTCTTGCTTTGAATTAAAAAATGTGTTTGTTACGAGAAAGAAGCAGGAACGAGTATGGAAGTTCCAATAGAAAAGTTTAATAAATGAACTACTTGAACCATTTTTAAAATATTTTATAGATTTACTAAAATTAGAGGCGTATTATTCATAACTCTTATCGGTGGCCTTCAAATGGACACTTTTGGCGAATCATACTGTATCACTGAACCTGAAATATTAATTAACTATATGCACAGAGCTTTTCAAGTAGCCGTTTATAGTAGACGCAACACGCAAAAGATTGTATAAGGTTCTGTGTCACTTTGACATTTGGCATATTCGTAAACGATTCGGCGAAGTCGATATTTTAAGCCCGCAAGACACATAATGGAGCACCATCTAATAGTCTCATTTCAATGACGTGGGTCTGAACTTTAATGGAGACTATGAAACGCTTTAGAATTGACCATTTCTGGCGTATTATGGATGTTATTATTATTACAGTTACCGCTAAGTTACAAAGGGTGAACGGAAACAAAGCAGCGCAGGTTGCACTTCAAAAGCAACGGCAGACGAAACTTGTCAATACGCTTTAGGCAAATAATGTCGTCTCATATCATCGTCATTCTAATAGTAACTCCTGGATACGTTTGGAGGGTCTGTTACGAAGCGCGTGGTCCGCTTTCCTATTTTTTTTTTACCTCGCATGTTCTTCGATATTCCTTGCCTTGATGTCAAGATCATCACGTTGAGGAATACCGATGATAAGCCAATGACGATCAAGATGTCAAGCCAGAATACTGTTGTTATCATAAAATAGAGAACTTGTACGCTATCAACGTGACGATGTGGACTGATCATTTTTAGCCAAGTCACAATTTTTTTTTATAGCAATGTTAAGCTCTCAGAAATTTACATTATCTTTGTATCGTCTTGGTTGGGAATTGGAGGAAGTTACAACTTATCTAAGATACCGCCGGGAGGATGTGACATTGAACGCCAATCAGGCAAAGACGAGTTAACCAGCGAATGCGCAGTTTCTTGCCTGACCTGATCGTCTTCCAGTTTCAACTATCTTATATCAGGAAATTGTTGGATGTTTAACGTCTGTAAATTGGAACTTCCGTATTACCAATAGTAGAACACTCTTATATTACAACGAGTACGTCTCAAGGTCATAATTATAAATCATCCATATTATTCATATCTATACTGTGATATTCAATTCGTTTAGCTTTTTGTATGCTCTTTCTTACGGCTTTGGCAATGTTATATTACCCGATTTTCATGTATTTTGGTTCGTATGTAGTTTGACAGGCGTAGGTGTAATTTTATAATTATAGCAACGTGGAATGCACATAGAATAGTTTTATGCGATCAAATATTATACATAGTTTCTGCGAAATACAGATTCAATTTAAGGCGATAGAAGCTGAATGAACAGATTATAATGACCCGGTGTACAGTCCCCAAAGTGGGGATTGCGGCTAAGCGGATAGTATTTGTGCGAATTTTATGCGAAATCGGGGAGCTGGTCAGTGAGAACAAATCTTACGAGCAGTCAACTCACCTTGCGAAGAGCGGGTTTCAAGTCCAATGGTCGATAATTTTATACGATACGTTAGACATGATGATACGACACACAAAATGACATTAGATATATTCCTAAGTTAAGCAATTTATGTTTGTATTATACATACAACGATGATTTCTGAGGTTATTCTCAATTAGCCTCAGAAAAGGTTACGACACTTAGACTTTGACACCGAGAAAATATCTATTCACTCATGACTTGAAGATTTCTGTATCGTATTTCTCAGGAAAAAAACAGGCTCCGGAATACTCCATTATACTATACATATGTATTGCTAATACATATGTATAGTATGCTCATACTAAAATTCCCAACAAAATATGTCGTACTTATTAGCTATGGTTTAATAATAATATACATGTTAGTTCAATGTCAAATTACCGTTCTACATTATATTAACGTACTCTGTGGTTACTGTGGAAACAGGAAACTTGGTTTATTTTGAGTCGAACGTATTCTGCAAATATTTATCGAAACGTTTATGATATCATAACTTGTTAATATTGGAAATTGTGTAGACACAAATAATTATGGCTACTGCACAACCTCCGAATCTTTCAGCGCGTATTTATTATGGCCTGAGCACGGACATTCAGTAAGTATCCATAGCACCAACGAATTGTAGTCAATAGTTTTTCGCTATCAATTTAAAATTTTATGCATTAGAAAAAAGCAGTTTTATGAATTTTGTTTGCTTTTGCAAGCAAATTATGAAAACAGTAGACGTTACTCACGTCTACGTTACCCTGCGTTTAAAGATTTATCTATTTATTTATTTCAATATTTTCCCTTAAAATACTACATTTTTCAAAAATAATGTACTTAATATACATAAGGTTTGTTTTTTAAAAGTTCTGTATGGAGATGTGATCGTTGTCCAGGGTAATGATAAATAATAATAAATGCTTTGTTTAAAGGCACAATGCTCACTTTCTCTCGGAATCGGAGATTATTTACCCTGCGGGTGGAGTCATCGTTATTCATAACCATCTTCAAAAGAAACAGAAATTTATTAGAATGCAGGATAAACATAAACCGATTAAGTCCCTAGTGCTAGCTCCAAACAGGTAAGGATTTTTATATAAGACATCAAAAACTTGAAACTTATCCATAATAATACATTAAATGTTATTAGGAAAGTAGCTTTGTTTGGATGTTTGTTTAATCTTTCTTCGCGGTCTGAGGAATGAATCAATTATCACGAAGTTTGGTGCATGCGAAGAATATAAGATACTGCACGTTGCAAAATACGGGATAATTTCTGCGAGAACCAATTAAATTTACACATGTCTCTCAATAGTCATATCACTGTGACCGATCTATGACTTTTGGCATAATTTCCTTACCGACCCTCACATTTTCCTAATATTGATTACTAGATAAGTACACAGCTAGCTAAGCAACCAACCATATCGCGAGTTTCGGCCCTATAATTATGTCTTCACAGGTACGACGAGGTGGTTATACATTTTCCTGTGGTATTGGCGAAAAAAGGACTGGACTTAATGTCTCGCATGCTGCCGAACTTAGTTAATTTCTTCTGACACTGGTGACATCCCTCTCAATCATAATATTTTTAACCGACTTTGAAAAAAGGAGGAGGTTCTCAATTCGTCGGGATCTTTTTTTTGTTGTTTTTTTTTATGTATGTTCGCCGATTACTGCGTCATTTATGATCCGATTTACGTGATTCTTTTTTTGTTCGACGCGGAATAGCTTCCAATTGGTCCCCTAAAAATTTGACATAGTTTGGCCCAGTAGTTTTCATTTTATGAACATTTTTCATGGAAATAATTTTCACTCCGTTCCATATGTTCGCCGATTACTCCGTCATTTATGATCCGATTTACGTGATTCTTTTTTTGTTCAACGCAGAATAGCTGCCATGTGGTCCCCTAAAAATTTGACATAGTTTGGCCCAGTAGTTTTCATTTTATGAACATTTTTTTGTTCCCGGTTCTTGGGATCTATATTTTTTAAGAAGCGCGGCACCATTCCTAGTTCCATCCATACATAGCTAGACACTAAAAAGTAACAAATAAAAAATAAAAACTTCGTTTAAAAAAACCGACTACAAAAAATAAAAAACTAAAATGTATAAAATAACTTATTTCTAAATCTATTATTATTAATATATATTATCTAAAACATCTTGAAGTCGGTGCAAAATAAAACATAAAAAAACTATATTTTGAAAATTACTAAGCACCGACTTTAAGATGTTTTAGATAATATATATTAATAATAATAGCTTTAGAATTAAGTTATTTTATACATTTTAGTTTTTTAGTTTTTGAAGTCGGTTTTTATAAACGAAGTTTTTATTTTTTATTGTGTATTTGATACATACGGAGTCAAGTCAACCTACGTAAATATAGAGGTGGACAATGTAACATGCAAAACTAAGCATAATTTTATTGCAGTTACAATATCTTTTTGTTTTTTAGAAGATGGCTTGCGTTAAATGAAATAGCAGAAGAAGGTCAAAAACCGTATATAACTATTTACGACCTTACAACCTATAAACGACGAAAAATTTTAACGGTGCCCTTTGAGAACTCAACTGCGAAGGAGTTTGCTTGTGTACAATTCACTCATGATTCTAAATACTTGGTGGCTGTAACCGGAGAACCAGATTGGTATTTGTATTATTACAATTGGGATAAAGGAAAAGTAGAGAGTCATGCGAAAGCACAAAATCCAAGCGGACAAGGAACTGTAGAAAGCGTAAGTTCTTTCTCATTGGCATAATAGCAAGGTATAGTAAACACTCCTCTAAAATTGTATATTTCATAGGTACAATGTAATCCTACGGATGCAACATTGGTTGTACTAACGGGGCCGTATACATTTCGTATAATGAATGTATCCGAAACAGTTTGGCGCCAATGGGGCTGGTGTAAAGCTGAAAATGTAAGTTAAATTTTTATTACAAATTACAAGATTATTGGGTTTTTGGTGTAACTGGGCGATGTTTTGCTGTGCGGTTTTATTTTCATAAAACGTATAATTTTTGTATAAAGCTGAGTTTGTAAATTTGTGCACCATTAATAGTTTTACTGGAGATTTTTATTTTTTGTTGATGATTGCAACCTAGAAATTGGAGATTTTATTAAATTAAAAATATTACAAAGTAATAAAACGGCAAGGAATCCGTCGACAACACTTATCTTTTGGCTAAACGCTTAAACGTTTAATAGAGCTGAAGGTCTATTATTATTTTGGTCATACTCGTACGTCTTTTGTGTTTGCGCGAATATTATTGATTATGATTGCGTGAATAAACTTGTATAAACATGCAAAGCTACGAGTATATTTAAATAGAGGAAGATTCTTTTGCATAACATAAGTACACTAATTTTCTTGTTTCCTTTTATCAAGAGGTGACATTCATTACCTACACATTTAAATAGGAAAATTGTGTGGTCTGCTCGCTAAATAAGACGGTTTGTTGTAGATTAACATAACTAGTTGTATGTGGTTGACGCCCGACAGAATTATGTTTGGGACGGATAACGGAGTAATAATGATGGTCGAGAATGGAGAATTGCGACAGAACTGTATCTTTCGGGCGACTGAAGTTATGGAGATGTCCTTAAAAAAAGCGGAAATAGAGTAAGCTACGTAAAATAATCCAGTATTTTAAACATCTTTATGTTAGAATTAGATATAACTTAGCTGATTAATATGATATTACTAAAAAAGCTTTGGAGCTAGCTGAATTGTTGTAAACTTTACATTAGTATTCTACTAAAAGTATTCCATGTCATAAAGGGTACACCGCCCAATGCCGTGAAGAAAGGAAAAATAAAGATCACAAATCACACAAATAAAATCAGATAAAATAAATGTATAAACACGCAAAAAAAACACTTAGATTTATATATATGGATGGATAATTAGCTGTTATTTGTGTTATATAGAGCTGAGGAAGGAGATAAGACAAGTACATCTAGTAAACAAGAAACATCAAGCGAAGCGGCACTGATGCTTGAAGAAACTTATCCCGTTACTTGCTTCGTTAACTTCCCTAAAGGTATTAAGTGTAATTTTAATATAATTGTAATGTATGTATATTTGTTAAAGCTGAATTATATAGAACTTTTAACTCACAGGCTTCGTTTTTGGATGTGGGCCGGGATACGTTCATATGTTTGAAAAAGAGAGTCTTCATCACTGGAGAAAAAGAAATGTGTTTCGCATTTCCAAAAAGTCTTATAAGTACGTTTCATAACTTTGTAATTAAATAGAGCTTCCTATGCATTTTTGCTTACCTAAATTATCGTCAATACACATATAGTACGTTTACACAATAACCTTTTTGACAAACAAACATACTGTCTTTATTTGTAATTATTTATTTAATTCAGTGATTTAGGTAGGTACGGCAATTTAAGCATTAACAATTACAATTTTTTCAGACATACAAGAGATAATCCTGTCTGGTCAAAACTTGATGCCATACAGCATATAACTGTTGATCCTAATCAAGAAACCCTATTGATCACAACATTACGAAAGCAATTATATTACGTCAAATTGTTTGGGCAACATATGCTCCAGGTATGAAGGAATGGACTCTTTTTTTCACCTTTCCTCACCCAGTAATTTGTACACAGTCTTTTCATTCGTAACTGCTATATTCTGGCATAGGTTCTCTTTCATAGCATAAGTTTTCACATCATCCTACATAGTATGGAGGATGATGTCGTCATAAGTATGTCACCACAACAACCTTGAGTTGTGTTCCGGCATTAGTGACCAGGTTCCAGTTTCCCTTAAGAGAGCAGCAGCGCATTTCTAGCGCCTTTGGTGTTGCAAATGTCCATAGGCGATGGTAACCGCTTTCCATCAAGTGGGCCGTCTGCCTGTCTGCTGAACTCCTGCAATAAAAAAATAAAAAAAAGTATTCCTCATTTCTTTATTTTATCCATCAATTTTCCAATTCAACATACCTTGTTAAAAATATATAGGTAGTAACATATATGATTTTTAACCCTTCTCGTTTGATGCCTATATCGTATTAATATTTCTCCCAATTATTCAGTTAATTAAATATACAACTTTCAAAGATCTTATATACATACTAGTTTCTAACCGTATCAATTCTTGTTACACTACTACTTCACTCTTCACTCTAAGAAATTTAATTTATGAACTTGGATATAGAGTAATAATGTCTAATTTTAGAATCCTGAAATTGCTTTTGCCGAGCTCGGCCCTGCTATGCATTACGGTCGTATAAATTCACTGTCAATGTGTGCTTGGAAACCAATATTTATGACATCAGGGGAACAAGACAAAAGTATAAGGATTTGGAATTACATGACTGATGATGTTGAAATGATCAAATTATACCAGGAAGAGATACATTGTGTGTCTTTACACCCGACAGGTACATACATTGATTTTCAAAAGGGTGTCAGCTCGCGGTTAACAATCCGAACAACAAGTTAATATTGTCATTTCGCAGGTTTGTTTACAATAGTCGGTTTCTCCGATAAGCTGCGCTTCATGGTGGTATTGATTGATGACTTTGAAGTAATGCGCGAATTTCCAATTCGTAATTGCAAACAGGCTAAATTTAGTACGAATGGACATTTATTTTCCGCTGTAAATGGGCAAGTGATACAAATCTTTTCTACAGTCTCTTTCCAAAATGTTTTTAATTTGAAAGGACATAATGGAAGGGTAACTACAATTAATTATATTATCATCTCACATGTTATAATAGATTGAAATAATATTATAGGTCTACAAAAATACGCGCGACAGTCTTTAGCCCTTCTAACTTTATTCGCTTGCCATGAAAGGTGATTTCGATCTCATAAAAATAATGTTTTATACATATCTTATTAGATAGGTTACTGGAGACATTTTTTTGCAAAAGTAAAAATTTGTATTGTGTAAACAAATGAATCTATATTGATTCATTATAATAATAAATAATATAATAAATAATAATATAATTATAACTTATCCTGGCGAGCCAAACCACTACACGGGCAATTCCCTAGAAAAGTACTAGATCAGACCAATATAGACTCGGAACTTTCATTCAAATGGACTCAAAAGCAACATGTATCTCCTAGTAGTGTCATCCATATATGCGATTCAAGACCAGGCAGTTAACACAAAACAACACCAACGCGACATACTTAAGGCACCAGTAGACGGCAAATGTCGTCTATGTGTCACCAAAGATAAAAGCGCCCAACATATCATCTCTGGGTGCGAAAAACTGGCGGGCACTTATTATGTCAATAGACATAATAATCTCCTCCAGTATGTCTACTGGTGCCTGGCCAGAAAACATAATATAGACGTCTCACCCCTCTGGTGGCAGGAAAACATGATGCAACCACAAATTAAAGAAAATAATCAAGCCAAGATACTATGGGAAATGCCGGTTCATACAGATATCACAGTAAGACACAACAGACCAGACTTAATCTACGTAGATAAAACGAATAACAAAACATTTTTAATAGACGTAACAGTACCGTCTGACTATAACATAGGAGGTAAGGAAATAGAAAACTGAGCAAATATCATTTAGTAGATAAAACGAATAACAAAACATTTTTAATAGACGTAACAGTACCGTCTGACTATAACATAGGAGGTAAGTTAATAGAAAAACTGAGCAAATATCATTTAGTAGATAAAACGAATAACAAAACATTTTTAATAGACGTAACAGTACCGTCTGACTATAACATAGGAGGTAAGGAAATAGAAAAACTGAGCAAATATCATTTATTAAAAACTGAAGTCAGTCGCTTGTGGAATACACAGACGACTGTCATCCCCATAGTTATAGGTGCAACAGGGATAGTAGCTAAAAGCATAAATAAATACATAGAAAAACTAGACACTTCAATTGATATAACTATTTTACAGAAGCAGGCAGCGTTACACACCACAAACATTCTACGCAAGGTGTTAGGAGATACCGTATTTGTAAACAACACAGACACCTTAAATTCAACCACACATAACACAACTCAACAACACACATCACAATGACCACACACATTACAGCCAAGCGACATACACACATGAACCACGCAAACACAGACAATTAGAGGAAGACAAAGAAGAGATACACACACGTACACCATCCAGTATCAATAGTGGGGACATAAATATCTTTTTTCCCGTGGGCAACGGGACGGGATATTTATAAAAACCGACAAAAGTCGTGAGGAAGTTTATTTCAAAACAAATATAATTATAATAATAATTCTTTATTAAAGTTTCTGCCTTAACTTGACAACTGAATGTTGATATAATTCTATTTTTGTAGGTAACTTCCCTCGCGTGGTCAGCAAATGATTTAACCTTAGTATCATGTGGGACAGAAGGCGCTGTTTATGAGTGGAGTATGTCCACTGGACAAAGAATTGACGAAGTTATTCTAAAAACGAACCAGTTTAATGCTTGTGCTGTGAATAGGTAAGTTATCTTATGCAAGTCCGCGCTATGAGATTCTATCGGGCGATAATGTTATAATATTTTTTTTCCGCGATTATATTCTCGCAGAAATGTAACGAATGGGTTGTTTTATCCGAGCATATACGAAAGAAAAATCTCAACGATTTAAAAAACATCTTAATGCCATAGATCTACGATACCGTAGCGTGTAATGACGGTAGCAAAAATCAACGTAAAACCTATTAACAATCGGCATTTTTTTTTAAATTGTAGGTGTTTATGATATCTAGTAACTAAAGTAATAATAAAATAACTAGCGAGTTTGCATTTTTATGTCAGCAACACGAACAACTTATACGAAATTCATACATACATAGGTACATACATGCACAACTTCACGCCAGGTCCCTTGCGGGGTAGGCACGAACAACAGAGCGCCATTTAGGCTTATTCTTACACACCTCACTTGCTTCTTTGACATTCATAGCTCTTGTCATGCACGCTCGTCTGTTTTTAAGGCTCCTGACATCACCTTCTGCTAGTACACGAAATTCATGTTGAAAATTAACAATTCATACGATTTCTAGTCGCAGTGCGTGCAGTTAATTTTCTGCGATATTTTACAGCATGATTTCAAAATTGTTTCGCAAATACAAAAATTGTGGTGCGCGCTTAGCCTTATTCTATATCTACTCTATCTAAAAAAAATAGAAGTCAAATTATAATTTAATTCTATTTATTAAAAATTACAGCTACGGAAAAACTACTTTCGCAGTAGGAACGGATGGAGAAATCAAAGAAATTGGTTCAAACACAATCAGAAGAAACTTGGGCCTGATTGGATGTCCTCTGGACACTATTGTGCTCTCCCGTTCCGATATGATGCTATTCATCACTGGAGGCGAGGGCGGCGTCATATCCGTCCAGTTGCCGCTACTGGACAAAGCGATATTTAACGAGTTCCACATGCATAATAGGAAGGTCACATGCATCGCTTTGGCTTACGACGATCAAACACTCGTTTCGGTGGCCGAGGACGCTTCTATTTGCTTATGGAGATTAACAAATGCCGACGGCCGAGCGATTGCTTTAGATAAAGATTTTGCATATGCTAAAGAAATTTTGATTAGCAAGAAAGATTTACAAGAAAAAATAAATAACATCAATGTAAGGCTCGTGTTCTTGTATACGACACTAAGTAGACAGACAGTCTTCGCATTTACGAAGCGTTCTAAAGCCCGACCTTAAATTTTTGTTGATTTCTCATTTCAAGTGCCGTTTTACGCACTAGAAGTATTGGTACACGGACGGTAATAAAATCAATGACTAATTAAAATATGTGAAAGTGCTTTCGAGACTTGTATGTGTATGTTTTTTTTTGCCGAAATGATTCGATTGTAGTCAAAGTAAGTAGTTACGATAACGGAAAAGAACTTAGGATACTTTAAACGCAGAAAATGGGATTTCCGGTGTAAGCATTCAAAGATAATACAGACACAGACGAATCTGAATGCACAGATTATATTATCATTATGAAGGTATGTGTACCTTCGATACCGGTGATGAACCATAGGGCATTTTTTATGCCTAAAAAGGAAGTTACTGGTATAGGTTTACAGACTCGATATATATACTATACAAGCGGTGATTATACGCACACTAGGTATATTGTAAGGTCTTATGTAAGTGTTTTTTTGTTGAATAAAATATTGTCTTGAAAAAATATTATTTTAGTTGCTCAGTACAAGAATGAGTGAATTAGAAACAGAGCATACCTATCAACTTCGACAAGCTGAAGCCACACAAGCGGAGAAACTGAAAGAGGTGCATGAAGGTTATTGCGCGGCTATAGAAGAGCTCAAGGAAAAGAATGAGGTAATTCATCCTTTTATTTGCAACATGCGACTCAGTATTAAATATTTATATAATGTGTTACTAAATTTGTATACTTGGCACAGCAAATGGAAAACGAACACACGCATGAGATAGGAATGATTCAACAAGATATTACCAAACTGCGTTCGGATCACGAGAGAACACTCCAAGCGCTAGAGGCAGATTTCAATATAAGACTCATCAGTGAGTATGACAGATACCAGGTGTGTGCACTTATAGTTTTTTTCTATAGTTATTTAAATGCCAAATGCTTTATAGGAATATTACTAATACATTGATGATTAAAGCGGCATGTTTCTATTATGATGTAATTTTAGAACTTGGAAGATAAAACTGCCCGAATGAGAAAGGATTATGAACAGCGGCTTGAAGAGCTCGCTGAGAGCAAAAGGCAGGCTCTAAGAGAAACAACTCACATGTTTGAAACTAGGCTGGAAGAAAAAGATTTAATTTTGCTAGAGGTATGATATAATGAACAAATTACTCTATAATTTCATTTTGTACAAAGAAAATTGCCTTAATTTAATATTTTTAACGAAGTTACAAGAACAAAGCGATATGGAAAAAAGAGAACATGAAACAATAAAAGGCTCTATTGAGGAAGATGCGGATCGTGAAATAATTGAACTTAGAACTGCTTACGAAGTACAACTTAAAGAAGAAAAGGATGCAAACGTACGACTAAAAGGAGAGACTGGGTTAATGAAGAAAAAGTTGATCAGCGCCAATAAAGAAATCGATGAATTTAAACATCAAGTGGCACAGCTGAAAGGTAAATACAACAATTTTTTTAGGATATAATAGAAGCCGTATATTTATAAAAATAATTGATTTTAGCCGAACACAAGCAATTCCAAAAAGTGATTTCCACACTGGAAAGAGATGTGGCGGATTTGAAAAAAGAGATTTCAGAACGTGATGGCACAATACAAGACAAAGAGAAAAGAATTTATGAATTAAAAAGAAAGAAGCAAGAATTGGAGAAGTACAAATTCGTACTGAATTTTAAAATAACTGAACTCAAAAATCAGGTGAGTATAAAAGGGATGCTGTTAGTGCAATATCTTTAGTATACTGTATGTAATAAAATTTATCAAAATAGATCGAGCCCAAACAGCGCACCATAAGGGAACTAAGGGTTCAGATAGACGACATGGAAAATGAAGAGTTAAAGTTATTAAACGTTAAACATGACCTGGGTATGACTAAGTCAACAGCATGGTAGATAATATAAATGTAGCCAATATTCCCACGAATCTAATTTAAATCACTTGGAAAAAACTTACAGCTGTAACAGTTGCAATAACTATAATATTATTAATTTAACAGATAGACCCATTAGAGCGCGAAATCAAAGCAAAAAAGCTGCGAATACTTGAGCTGGAAGTTTCATTAGAAACGCTTTTAAAGAAACGAGCATTTCGTGGTAAACTTTTCAGTTGTAATTTTTTTCTTATATAATGCTTATGTCATTGTCTTGATGACTACTATAATGTACACAGTTAATAGTAATAATTTTCGCACCATTTTCTAAATAGGTATTGTCTAGTAGTGTTAATTATTATACATTCCATGTAGGTATGTAGTAAGTAGAATTTTTGTTACTGAAATATTTATATTGTTTGTTACTACTATTGCCAAATAGCCTTAGTAGCTGTTGAATATTTTGTGTCGAATGATTTCAGAGCTTAAAATATCCCAGTTGAATGAAAAACTAGCATCAGCAAAAAAGGACTATTTAAATGAAGCAGAACGAAATTTAACTTTAAAGAATACACTAAAGAAGATTAAAATAGACTTGCATAATATGACTGCTAATTTTCAAGATCCTATGAAGTTAAAACTCAATGTAAAGGTATGAGTCATAAATAACATGAAGCGATGTAGGTATTCTGAATTATTGTATATTGGTAGACGGTCTCACACGTCATATTACTATGTTTGTTATATCCCAGTTAATTAAACAATTTACGGTTGTGGCGTATAGATACACCAACAAATATTTCTTTTTTCTTTTAAATTAACCCTAAAATTATGAAATAGAAATTTGTCATTGAAGTTTTCATTGAACAACGTTGCATTAACCTACAGATCTTAATCTTAGATTAGTATAAAAAGTTCATGTTGTATGGTTTTTAAATCCTTAGTTTTATTATATTTGTACAACACAAAGCAAGACATCTAATTTGCTTAATTCTAATGGACTTAGGACTAGTTTAAATAATTATGATTATTTCCACAGGCTCTATTTCATAAGTATGTAGAGGATATAGATTTCGTTCGTAGCCGTGTAGCAGAAGACGAGGCTATACGCGAATTCAACCGTCAGCGTGACCATCTTGAGAAGCAGGTGGCAGGCTTGAAGCAGCAGTTGGCCAAGTCATTGGGTGGCTCCAAGAGTGACATTGGCAAAATTATGGATGTAAGTTTAATATAATTTCTAAACAACATAAATAATTACGATTATTACAAGGCAAGATGTTGCAGCAGTTAATAAACACTTTCGCAATGCTTTCACACTAACAGATGTACCAAACAATATTGTTTGTATAATTCACGTGTATGTTAAAAACACCTAGTACACTAGTGTATGCATAATGAGGTTTTTATAGAGGTGACGAATGTCTACTATTTTTTAATTTGCCTACGGAGCCGTAAAAAAAGAATTTAAACGAAAATGCACCGTAATATCTATCGCAAAATGTACGCAACTTGTTTTTTTTAAGCTCATAAGGTATTTAAGGATTGAATAGACCCTTCATTACTTCGGAGTTTTCTACCTTACAGTTTAATATTTTAGAGTGGACGATTATGATTACTGAAGACGTAAATATGAAATTCGGGTTTTTGAAGATTTTTATTCCTAAGTCACGTTTAACCGTGGTCTAACTTTTTTGCTATTTCACTAAGCTATTGTGTAGTGGCATGGCTAGTGCAATTATTGCTCATGCCATTTCACATTTAACTATTTGTCCATACCACACGAATGTGTAAATGAGGATACTGTATTACTGTAAAAACATTTCGAGATGATTTTGATACATTCCAAGATAAGAAAATTACCTACTTTTATACATTTATATCGTTGTAGTTTAGCCAACCGCGCTCATTTCGATAACATGGTTTCCCATCCTGGCTGCGTAGTTACTACTTAGATTACTGATGTGTGCTAGCAGTCGTAACGACCTAAGACAAAGGCAGCGGACAATCAAACCCTCTGAAAATGGAGTGACAACAGTGGGTTGTTCATGAGCTGATATTATAATAATTTCGATAGCAGGATAAAGTAGATAAAATAAATAAATTATTTTTATTTCCCTTCAGGAGAACTGTACACTACTGACAGAGATCAATAACCTGCGTACAGAGTTGAAGTTAACTCGTACGAGGTGCTTCCAAATGGAATCGATATTAGGATTAAGCGCTAGGTACATACCGCCGGCGACTGCGCGTGCGAAACTCAAATACGTCACCGAAGACAGAGAAAAACTTGACGAAAATTTCAAACAGAAGCTTGATGTGAGTTTGTATTCCCACGGAAGAGTACTTGGAATGACCATCTAATGATTTTAAAGAAAAAGTAATAGGGTAGTGGACAGTCCAGCAGGTTCCAAAATGTTACAGCCTCAGATTTTGCATGAGGGTAACAAGTGATTGTCCCATTTCTAATGAGAATATTGTATTAATTACGATTTTAAACAGTAATTTTCATTATTTTAACGTCTTAGTAAGTAAGCCAGAAGACGTTATACTATAATATTTTGGTGCTCGGTAAATCAGTAAATAGTTTTAGAATTCATTGTAATATAGTAATTTACCCAATTCTGGAAAGGTTTTTTGAAATTAATGGTTGTTGTTAAGAGCGCGGCATGTCTTTCTTCGTAAATAAGTCGTGGTAGTTTAGTGATTAGCACATTCGCATCCCAATCTGAAATGGGCGCGAGTTCAAGTCCTGGGCCGCAAGTATGCACCGTTTAGGCAGTTCTATCTAATATGCATATTGTAACAATTACCACGTGTAAACAATGGAGAAGAAAAATATCGTGATAAAAGAAAGCTGCATATTCAAAAAAACCGATATGTCAAACCTGTCAATCCACCGTGGACGTGCGTGGCACATTAATAAATTCCTCAGGCCCACCTCAGGCGGCACTTTTTAGGGGGCGGCAAAATTTCACAATCAATAATTTAAATATTTGAACCATTTCATATTTTTATCGAAACTACAAATTCGGACCGATTGAAAAGAGCACGGAATATTTAATTACGTACTTATTCTGTGACGAATTCGGGGAACCCCCTTTCTTTGAATGATATTTTGTAGCGAGTGCTTGTGCTGGTAACACAAAAGAAAAAGAATTTCAAAATCAGTTCAGTAGATCCAGAGATTACCCCCTACAACATCACAAACACGCAAACTTACTACTTAATAATATTAGTACAGATATAGTATGCATTAAATTGAAATAGCTAAATAAAAAGGCGGAAAAATTTATAGGAAAGAGAAGAGATAATATTGGCTTTGAAAGAAGAGAATGAACGTCTGTTAGGCAAAATCCGTTGCGTCGACGACGACGACAAGCAATCAGAGCCAGACACGACCGTCCCTGACGAATGTAATGACATTCGTCCATGTCAATGCCCAAAATGATGAATAAACTATTATTAAATACTATTAGTAGGCTGTTTTAATGTAATCCAATGGTGATCGCTTACGACCGGTTCCTATATCTTACCAAACATTTATTTGCTTATGGGTAAAAAATTTACATAAGTTCCATACAACTAATGTCGTAATTCAACCAATAGTAAGGGAAGTGAATGATTAGTAAATATAGGAACAGGCCATTAGTGGATAATGCAACCACGAATTGTAACATCCCATAGTCAGACAGCTATTGAACCATCAGCTGAAGCCGAAATTAGACTTGTTCATGTTTGTCTGTCAAGTAGTATAGTAATGAGACATGAAATTAAATAAAACAATCTTAATTGTTAAAAATCTTTCCTAAGTGACTTTTAACTGCTATTTCGTTTTTTATTGTAAAAAATTCTAAATGTTGTTATTTGTATTAGTTATTTATACATAACGGTATTTTATACTTTGAACACAAATTTGCTTTTGAAAATACTCCATAATTCAAGAAAGACCATCAAATAAGTAGTTAAAAGTCTCATATGAAACCTTTTTTAACAATTAACTTCGTTTATTTTTTAAAGTTGATAATGCTTCATTTCTTTCAAAATTTTAAGACGAAATTGGACCGTCCATTTTCGTATTACAGATATTATATTGACCAAAATGATCAAAGTTATTGAAGTGATCAAAAAATGTTTATAATATAGGAATTTCATTTCATTGATTGATTTTGCCAGGTGGTAGGGTACTTGCTCGAATGGATGGCGACCACCCCTGGTCTAGAGTATGCCGCCATAACAACCTTGAGTTGTGTTCCGCATTAGTGAACAGGTTCCAGTCTCCCTTAAGAGGGCAGCAGCGCATTTGTAGCACCTTTGGTGTTGCAAATTTCCATAGGTGATGATAACCGCTTTCCATCAAGGGGGTCGTCTGCTAAACTCCTATTATAAAAAATGATATTAACTCCACTATTACCACCGCTGAAAATAATGCAAACTATTTTGGGTTAATTTTAATACACTTGAATTTTAATAAAACGTTTATTTATTAAACATAAATGCCGCCTTTTATATTAGTGAAATCTTAAATATGGAAATATAGCCTAAAAATTAAATAACATATACTCCAATAGACCCCGATCTTATTGCACAAAACACATTAAGTATTATGCGGTTAGAACGAGAAGTTATAACTTCTATAAAAGTCTAACCTTACTAGAAGTTATAACTTCCCAAGTTGAGCCACATAACTAACCATTACCAACTTAAAGATATCAATTACCCACACAAAACCTAACAATAATTGTGACATAAGCTACATAACCTAAATCCATAAATAAATTATCACCGTTAACGGCGGGATATCCCAGTTTGTCGTTTGCGCCATATGACAAAGCTGTAATGTGTTCTTGCAAGCGGATTTATGAACGGTTCCTAATCTCAGCGACCGGACATTTGTCTCACTATCGGTTAAATTCGACATAAGCTCTATACAAGTAATGTCAAAATTCAACCGATGGAAAGGCAAGTGAATGAATAGAAAGATACAGGGAACTGGCCATGAGTGAAGTATGTATCTCACTCACAAATTACCGTTTACTTGTTTAAGAAATACTTTTCACTTTAAGTTATAATAAAGGTTCGAAACAAGATAAGTTTTAATCAGTTTAAAAGAATAATAAAAATCCAATAATAAACTGATATCACAATAATTCTCCATTTTATATTCGAATTATATATACTTACCACAAAATAATATTTAAATTAAAGCAGTTAAAAATATAATCGTTTTGTAAAATTATTTTAATAGACAAATTATTCCTTAGTTTTGTATAATATTAAAATTGGTTTATATTAAAGTAGTTAAAATGATTTGAACGAATTTATGTGCTTCGCGCTTTTGAATATGACAGATCTGGGATAACCTACCTTTAAAGTGATTAAAGAGCATCTACGTCTAAAAAGCGTTATAAAAAGAATATATGCCTCTATGTAAAATATTGAGGTTTACAGAATGAAAGGCAAAATTGCTTTGCGACCTTTCGGGTATTCTGGGAATTCCTTTTTGTAGTTGCGATGTTTTCCAATGGCCCACACGGCCATTTGGTAGAAGCCAGCCGCCGCGAACAATCCAGCTGAAAATACAAATACGAGATGTCATTTAAATACTTATTCTTCTTATAGTTAATACGTAGATAGTCTGTTAATATTATTACGAGTTGTGAGACTCAAATTAAAATGCCGTTAGAATTAGAATGGTTTATTAGAACTATATAAACACGTATAACACAAGTACAAATATAACCGAACATAACAAGTCCAAACGTAATGCAGAAGGTCGCAATTCAATAAAACGCGCGAAATCCGTCACTAATAGATTCCCGAATGTACACACGTCTCGCCATGATCGTCAGGCCGTCGTTTTATACCTCACAAATACAAATGTGCCTGTATCGTAGTCGACGTAATCCGTAACATCTTGCTAATGATTCGGCCATAAATGAGTACAATACAACAATGGGCTGTTCTCTAGAAACGTATGCCAATAAATAAGTAAACAAAAGAAGACGATCATAAATGGATGACAACAGTCCAAAAACCAACGGGCAGTAAATGTTTGTCTACAAATCTGTACGTGGAATTTGTCTTAGTCGGCGCCTAGGTTGTAACAATATGTTTAACAGTCTGCACTAGCTTTCAATATTATGTTATGTCACATGATTATGTTAATGTTTTGTATAAAAAAGTTGTTAAAAATCATTGGAAGCGGAAAATACAAAAACCAGTCAACTTGTTATTAACAACACCTATATCTGCATCATCGTAGTGTTAAATCTAGTAAATTATCCCTTCATATAATCTACTTTGTGCAGTTAAAGATTTAAGATTTTAGTGACTCTGCAGAAACAATACACCTATAAGCAATTTGAAATCGGAGACCAATTTAAGTAGTGTCACATTAATTGAACTGTTTAAAATTTACATGATATAAATAGTATACATTACCAAATTAAACAGTTTATGCCAATGTGTACCGTCATGATTAGAATATTTAGTGTCATCGGAATTTTCACTTAATTTTCTATTAAAATCTTCATGTTAGTCATATTTTGATATTATAATTTAATGGATGAAAGAGTCTTCTACTCAATGGCATCATAGAGTATAATTGTATTGGAATTTTGTTTATGAAGTTCAGCATGCTAGGACTCGAACCCAAGACCTCTGTCTTATAATGAGCTAGGTGGACAAATGTTTAAACTACTCCATCAGCGGCCGACAGTTGCACTGAAAGTAAGAATACAAACCTGGTGCACATTTAGTCATGATGGTGAAGAATAACCAAGATCCAAATTCATATGTGTAGTTGGGACAGGAAACGAAGTTAAACAGCAATGAGAAGGGGTTGCCATCAGGCACTGGGACACGTCTCACTTTTGTACCAGGTGGGCGGAGGTTCTTCAGGAGAATGTGAATGCTTAAATTACCCAACTCACACAACTGAAAAATCAAACAAACTTATTAAATTACAAATATCAGTAGTGTATTCATACACAATATACCAGAAATCCTTTAATAGTTTAATAAAAAACTAGCTTAGGCTACTTAAGACACTAGAAACTAGCTATCGTTTGTTAAAAAATCATTATTCATATGGAAAATTGAAAAGTGTGATGGGGAGCAACTAAAATTAACAGCTCAGATTTTAACAGGCTTAATTTTATACTCAAACGAAACCATTAAGCCTTTGAGAAAAAAGGATTTTATTATAACCCTTATCTAGAAATGTGGGCATTTAGAGCTTTTTTCCTTATATTCTCTTTTTATAGTTCTGCTATGAACACTCGCCGAATAAAAATGTCTGTCACCTTATAGTCGACTTTTGCTTGCACAAGTACAAGAAACAGTATTGTCAACATTTTAAAGAATGTTACCTACGTTTATAAAATACTAGCAGTGCCTACGACTTGTCCACGTGGATTTTTATCTTGTAATCCTAAAAGTACCTTGGGCTACTTTCTAGCCCAAGGTACTACTTGTCAGCTATCTGTCATTCAAAGTCCCCTCGAAATCAGTCCAGCAGTTTCAGATATTAGCCGGAACATCCAGACAGAAAAAAAGGGTTTTTTTAATATAGATAACGTATATACTTTCAGGTGCATTTAGTAAGCTGTTATTCTGAAGTTACAAACACTTAATTTTATTTATTTGTACATATAGATAGAAACATGAAAAAAGAAAATTGCAATGTTGGCAATGACAGACACTGAGATTAACAATAAGAAACAAAAAGGATATAAATACTATGCTTATCATAAATAATAAAACCAATAAAAAGTTTTAATCAAACAACTTGAATCTTAGTAATTCTAA
Source organism: Dendrolimus pini (assembly GCA_949752895.1). Classification (NCBI taxonomy): domain Eukaryota; kingdom Metazoa; phylum Arthropoda; class Insecta; order Lepidoptera; family Lasiocampidae; genus Dendrolimus; species Dendrolimus pini. The sequence continues at coordinate 11,862,859 of OX457126.1, forward strand.
ACTTTATAGTCAAAAAGTTAAGCATCTGTGAATCAGTCTATTCTGTGACTTAGTTTTAAAAGGTAGTATGTGCTCGTGAAATGTTAAATGAATCAATTTCAAAACTGGCAAACTTTTCATTCTGCCACTGAACATGAAGATCTTCAAAATAATATCTTTAAGCAATTTAACAATATTAAGAAGTAGTTTTGATTATAATTACAATTTAAAGATATATATAGTGAACAGTAAAACTGTTAAGCAAATCATAGTGTATAAGCAACATGGACTTTAACACACAAGGTTCAAAGGTTTTACTGCATTATTAATGAGTTGAACAAATATATTCAATGTCAAATTTATACTTAAACATTCTTCAGGAAAGAATTGAGTAGTTACTGATTTTACGGAGATTTATTAGAGTACAAAATGATATTTAAAAGTTAGACATAGAGCTTATAAAACTTTATGAATGCTCTCAACTCGATTCTATGTTTCATATAATTATGTATTGTTCTTTTCTACTTTTCTTAGGATGTATGTATATCATTAAGTGTTATTTGTATATGTTATTAATTAAGCTGTTATCCACATTGGGTCAAATACTAATCAATGAGGTGGGGTTCGCCATGAAAATCAGTGCTGTTGGGGAGAAAAATTCCAACAATGCTTTATGCTGAGTTGCCAACCTTATTTGTTGGAAATGTGGCATAAAACATATTGAATTTAACCATAGGATTTATAAATAATTTCTACAACTTTTAACAATCAGTGGTATCATAAAGACATAAAGTTTACATAGAAAATCAGCAGTCTTTCATAACAAATCTAGACCAATCGAAATGCAATTTAATGAGCTCTTCAGGTATACATAATGATAAATATGAAAAGCATTTCTACTATTCCTGCTTTAAAGACGAATATTCAATTTTCTTCACTCTTACTGAAATATCCATTTTTTACATGTTCAGGAATAAAACATTACCCATTATGAAATACATTTAATAAATGGTAACTGGTTAAGATCTAATCTTAACAACCATAGGACAATTGCAGTTTATTTTTTATAGATAGATAGATAACACTTTATTGTACAGCGTTACAGAAAACACAGATGAACTTATAGCCTAAAAATATTAGTATATAAGATATAGTGTAATATAGTTTTATAAGATTTTTAATACTTACAACAAATCCTACTAGTCCAACATAGAAACAAGTAGTGCATGGTGCTGTGTACAGAGGATGGTTAATGTGATATGCCACATACAGGGTGAACAGCCAGTAATATGCACAGTTTCGGAAGAGATTTTTCAAAGGCATTGTACCATGGGAGAAGCGGTGAACAAACATGGTTTCCAGTAATCTCTTTGCATAATGAACTGACCAGCATATGGCTGCAACACTGTAAGAGAAAACATGGTTATGTATCAAACCCATCATAGTTCCAGTAACAGATACAGGCCTGTTAATGCTCAAGATCTACACAGAATAACTCCACAGTATGTTCCACAGAAAGTAACAATGTCTATAGACTCTACATTTTACAACATTTGCAACAAAGAGTGATTCGCCATGTATTGCAGACTACCTTACAAATGCACTTATCACTGTATATACTCTATGACTTAAAAAGTTTTAAGCCAATGTTCTGTAATACATACAACATGAACCTTGAAACCTTGCATTCTTTTAAAAAAGTTGAATTTTTAAGTCTTTACTTGCTAAACCCTATATATTTTGGTGAATTATATTGAAAATAGAAGTGGGTTGAGCTTTGGACATATCTAGAAGTTTAAATTGCTAGAACCTGGAGCAGAGTTAATGTTAATAACACTATTGTTTTTATTAAAATTTATATTCTAAACTAGCTGTACCCGGCAGATGTTGTCCTCCTGCCTGTAAAAAATAAAAATCTAGAACCCGATTCCAGCGTCATCTACCGGGGGACCAAATGTTAATCTAAACTATTTTCAAATACACTTGAACAAACAAAAAATGTTATCAAAATCAGGCCCAGCGTTTAGGAGGAGTATCGCGGCGCCACCTATTGGGTTCAATCGTTTATTTAAACCATTCCGGGACAAATTTCAACACATACAACAACAAAAAGAACACCTAAATTCTGGTACCTGATTGCAGCGCCATCTACCTTGTTCAAATTAAAATCAAAATTATTCCAGTAGATAATTATAAAAATACTATTATCGGTGTTAAAAAATAGGGGTTGATCGTTGAGGGTTGAAAATTTAGGGTTGTATGTATTTTTTAATTCTGTATCATAAAAAAATAAAAATTTTTTTTTTTATCAAAAATATATATTTAGGGGTGGACTACCCTATCATTTAGGGGGATGAAAAATAGATGTTGGCCGGTTCTCAGACCTACCCAATATGCACACAAAATTTCATGAGAATCGGTCAAGCCGTTTCGGAGGAGTATGGTAACTAACACTGTGACACGAGAATTTTGTAATATAAGATATATAATAGTTTTTTCAACACACTTGCTCATAAAGTGGCTCTATGGTCACCGCAATTAGGCACAGAACGACACCCATTATCAAACTGTGAGTAAAAAAATAACTCACTAGTGAGTTATAGATTTTTTTAAAAATTTTATTGGTTGAGTTGCTTTGTTCTTAAAACAGTTTTTATTCAAAAAAAAGATCGTGTTCTATAGAACAAATAAATTAATGTTTCTATTGCTTGCTCATTTCATGCAACTTCTTCTTTAAATAGATAATTTTAACTCGTACGTGTTTAATAAATAAAACTTTCACTCATATATAACTCTTTTTTTTTCTCTGTAATAAAAGAGAACTTTAAATTCCCCATTTTGTACGTGGCAGAATAGGCGCAACCCTATGCGCGGAAAAAAAAAACCTCATCCCTTTAGTCTGTGGCCGATCGTAATGGGCGCGCATAGGAAAACTGATTATTTTTTCCCGCCATAGGGAAACATTTTTCACAACTCGTTTTCACTGTTGACATTATAGTTATTGGAACGTAGTTTTGGAACATAGTTCCTTATCGCGCGGTACGAATGGGGGCTAGACGGAAAAAATTCTTACGAAAAAGTTGTCAACGACACTTTTTGAACTTGCCAAGATAAAATGCAGTTGCATAACCCTTTATGCCCACGCAGTTAGAGTTTAATTTGGAGTACATTATTTAAATGTCATGGGTTGCTGACGTACAGATAGCATTTGCGGACATATAGAGTCTTAATGTCATTAAAATAAGGAGCAATATCGCGAATCTGGTTTAAAGTTAAATTTGTTGTATATTAAATGCTAACAAATCTATATCTATACATCTGCCTATATCTTTGTTTAGCCTAAACTTACTATTAGTAAATTTATTTAGGTCAAAATAAAAAATAATGTCACTATGAGGATGTCTCAAATTATAAATTATAAAATTGAAGTAATTTGTGTGCCTATTTTGTTTTTTTGTGATGTTACATGTTGCGCAAATCCAGCTTGAAATAGTGGTACAGCTTGGATGCTTCCTGAGGTCTCTAAGTGAATAATGGAGAAAAACTAAAGAAATGATAAGCAACTACACTCATTGTAAAAAACAATGCTAATCGCAAACTAGTAAAAACAGAGCAAATCATTAGCATTGTGTTCGTCTGTTGATTATAATGTGAGTTAAAGTTGCTTTAGAATAATATATCATTTATGATCATTTTAATCAGCATGAAACCCACTTTCTGTTGGTATAACTTTGATAATTGTAAGTTTTATACTTTTTGAGAAAATTTAATCAGTTTATTTGCTGAACAGTGCAGTTGAGGCAAAATTTTCCACTCCTGACTTAGAATGCTTTTAAATCAAATCAGTTACTCCTATATATTGTGACTGTCACCCTCAAAATTCACAACTACAAGCAGGTTCACCAGGAGCAACTAGTTACCCATTAGGTACTTACTTCAGGTTTCATTGTTTTCACCAACTTTTTGAGTACTTACTTCAGTAAAATCTTTACTTCTAGTTTTTGAACTCTTGTTTGGGTTTCTAAGGTTGTAGATTGCTTAGACTTTCTGATCATATGTGGGATCATATTCTTTAATGAACTGAACTTTGCACTAGTTCTTCCATGTTTTTAAATGAAAACCGGCAAGCAACCCTCACAAAAAAATGACTGCCATACAGTTTAATAAAACACATTTCAGATGCAGAGCCGATTTTATTTTAAAGGATTGTAACATTAGTTATTGAAGTGAAACTTCTCTATTGATGTTGGAAAAAATTTACCATCACATTTTTCGGTTACGCGTCACATTACATTTTTCCACAATCCATCTTGTTGATAGATGGATTATGAGACAAGCATTGTAATATTTCTTTACTTTATTGTGTTGTAATTAATATACGAGTTTGATGATTTATAAATCATTTATTTAGTACCCTACATATACATGCAAAATCATAATTTAACTTTATTTAACCAAGTTCTGTATTTGTATTTACTTGTATATAGTAGATCATTAATAGAAAAATAAGGTCATAAAGAAGTTTCACTTCTTATGTGTGTACACTAATACACACACAGGTTTTTCAAACAGTATTTGCAACTAAAATTACTTTTGAACTGAATTTAGTTTGTATTTTAATGAGTTAAATTAACATGTTTATTATTGCAACATAAATTTATAAAACTTTCTTTTGGTGTAGAAATAATTAAAATGTCCAAGTTATTTTAGTGGGTTTTAAAACTACACCCCTCATATGGCTTTTATGCTTTTATCGTGTCAAAACAGCTGAAATTAACTCATGGGGGAGATACATTAGAACTTGGTGTAGCCTAAACATATACATGTAGTCAAATTTAAACAGATTGTTCTGATAGACCTTTCCAGAGAATAATATGTATTAATACTCACGTTGCAACACTTGCCGGTGTTGAATTTTGTGCCCCATATAGAATCCACGGCCTTTGATATGCCCATAGATACACAAAGAGAGGTCCAGCATATTCAGCTAAGAAAACGTTTTTCCAAGATATTTGAGGACCTAGATCTTTGAGATAAAGTTTTGCGCCGTTTTGTATGTTCAGAGACCTAAGCGTTTCTTCGTCTTTCAATGTTTTACCCTTTGCCTCTAATTTAATGGCCTGCCGGTCGGGGTACAAAGATTTTTTAACAATTTGGTGGATTTTATCTTTCACTATTTTGATAGTAGCATCTTCACTTATTTGTATCTTTCCCAAAGGTTTAGAACCAACCACGTTCAGAATTTCGATCTGTGCAAATGAGTTTATAATTAATTATAACCAAGAAAACGAACGCTTACGAATATTTTATCTTATTTTACCATACCTCCATAGTATGAACCACTCTACTTTTATACGGATTTTATCTATATTCTGTAGCAATTTATTAGTATGTTAAATTTGAACTCACGATAATATAAAGTTATAAATTTCGTCAAATCATAGGTAGAAATTGGAACTACATTAACTTTAACTACAATCTACAATAAAATTGGAAATGGAATAATGCAGGGTCTACAGAGTGAATATACAAAAACTCCCCACACAGAGTACATTGAATATATGGAGATAGAGACTTCAGTCGGGAGAATCGTACTACTAGCACATCTAGCGAGTATCAATGGCGCTAACTCGTATATGAACGTACCTAATATATGCATGTGTGTGTGTGTGTGTGTGTTCATGTGTATATGTGTGTATGTGTACGTATAGCGAGTTTGTGTATACACTTTATCTTATTCATAGAGAGAGTAAGTTTGAACGCTTATGGTGCCTAAAGAAGCGTTCAAACTTACTCTGTCTATGAATAAGACCGATATTCTATATATTGTATGCTTAGGTATGGAGATTTCTTCCACCATGAATTCCAACTGTATTTAAAATAAAATTTCATATTATTTATAAATTGTATATAATTTTCATTAATACATATCACTGCACATCAAGTTGTGTTGATATAAAAATCCAATAGTGTGTTTGGTCGGTCGAATTAAACAGATTCACAGGTCACATAATATAAATCAGTAACTTCGATATCCAAAAGCAGTTTTCCTTAATAGATTCGCCAGAGTCCAAAACTACATATTATAGATCGTTAATAATAATTCACTTAGTAAAACAAACAGAAAACTATCCCAGAAGTTAAATAAGTTGCAAATATGACGAAAGTCGGCACTTAATTTGAATATGCATGTTTATTTAGAAATATTAAATAATATTATATTCGATTAAATAAAAATGGTTTTCATTTGAGTTTTTTTGATAATGTCATTAATAACAAAATAATGCTAAGCAACGAGCTGCAGTCTATGGAAGGTACAATGAGTTTTTTATCGACCATGTAAATACTGCATAATGTAGAACCCATTTCAGTATCGAATAATCGATAATTAATCCTGTCAGATATTTGTAAATTTTAAGGATGATTCTAGGCATAGGTGTCTTATGACTAACAACAGGTAGATGGAATCTCCCATAATAAAATCTAAAGGAAGGCGATTTTGGAATATGAAACCATATTAAGATTTACCATCGCAAGGATGAGATGCAGAAGTCTCCGAAGTAGCGGACCCACGTCCCACGTCCGCTAACAAAACGGCTAATTTCTGCAAAACGGCTGATTAAAAAGTAAAGAGGGATATAGGTCATTCGCTCTAAGGAACTGTACTACTCCTTTAGCTCAGCAGCGACACGTAATAGAAATTGAGCCGACAACTCTCACTATAGCCCAATCAAGAGCCTATAGAGCTAAAGCGAGTCGTGTTGTGAGACGTAGCTACGACAACATTCTAGATCATAATATTACTGGCTTAAACATAATATTTTTGATCTATTTGGAAAGAATGAAAGATGTAATATTTATTAACGTTTTTTTATCAATAAAAAGAATGTCATCATATACAAATACATGCTTAAGTCTAGTCTAGTCTTCTCAGTTGTGAAGTTCGTTTAGGTAATCCACTCTTATCTTTCTAGTGATACTGACTGGTCGCCCCAAGTATGCTTTCTTCACATTCCAATCCTCCTCCATCCGTTCTACGTGACCGAGCCAGCGGAGATACTGAGCCTTTCTCTCTTCAATTATTCTAGGCTCGGCCACGAGGTTTTCTATGTCGGAGTTGGTTTGGACCCTTCAACTACTATCTCCTCTGTTTGTTGGACCCAAACAGTAAACTTGCCAATAACTTATTGTTTTAAATTATGTTTTGATATTTGATTAAGTTTTTAGATTTTCTGAGTAATAATTAAAACTACAGTACAGTTTAAAAAAAAGTTGCACAGCTCTTAATGTTTAAATTGGTAAGAATAAATATTCTTGCATGTGCATTGTGATTTGTTGTTGTTGTTAAAAAAATTCTAATTTATGTCTTAATATAACAAATAGATTATTTTATTAATACATCTTAGTCCGTAAAATATAGCACATAAATATGTAATAACGTTGAAATAGTTTATATTGGGAACATTTGTTACCCATGCAGACGCAACCAATGTGTATACTACATAAGTTAACGCACACATCATTGTAAATAATGCTTTACTCCATTTAACAATTTTATTTACGTAGGGTTTGTCGATACATTAATCGCGAAGGTATCGATTAACTCAATTTAATAAGATCATAATAAGCCATCCCTAACTACATTAATAAGTATTGACACTGTCGTAATTTGGCACTTATTTTTTCAATGACTCCATTTACTTTGGTTAGTTATAAAGAGTCTTAATTAAATGTATTCAAAAATATATTAAATATATATTAAAAAATATTTATTTATTATAAATATTTATGTTTTTATAAATATTTACATATATATAAATAACTTAGAAAACAAATATATGTGAAGCAAAAACTTAAGGCTGCTAGCAGTGCTATCTGTCATGTAATGTTTTAATCATTCTACTAATAACCTGACTAAATTAAAAGGACCGAAAGATCTAAGCACTAACAGCAAATTGAAAACATTCATAAATCTATAAGTTAATAGCGATTTTTTATAAAAAATTTTCACACTCATTTGTTTTAAGTTTATACCGCATGACTCCCCATATCTGCCAGAAAAAAATGCCAAATGATACTATTAATTAGGGATGCCAGATTTTTTTCAGCTCATAAGGGGCAAATGCTTAAATAGGCAAAAAAATACGGGATTTAGTGTTTTACCCGGTACAAATAAAAAACAAAATTATATAGTGACATTCTTTATTTTTTTTGATAAAATGTTCATTGCTACAATTAAAAGTAGTGTGGACATTTTGAAAATATGTTATCAAACTTGTTTTTAAATTATTAACAATTAAAGTGTATAATTAAACCATAAATTCTCTCGAACTTTCTTAATCCGAGTTGATGTGTATGCGAAGTTGCGAACGTTGCGTGCGTGAGTATTTTTGTCTCGCGTAGATCGATCGATTTAATAATAAAAAACGAAGTACGGTTCGAATACGGGACAGAGTCAGTCCCGCCAGGACATTTTAAACTAAGCCTAAAATACGGGACATCCCGGGAAATACGGGACGTCTGGCAAACCTACTATTAATACACGTGTGCGTATCAGACCACGCATATTGAGAGATCTCATGCTGGGGCAACACTGACAACATCAATGTCTGTCATCGTGGTAAATATTGAGTTTTCGAAGCGAAACTTCTATATTGACGAGGGTCTTACGATTTTTCACACACGAAAAAGCGTCACGGTCACGTGGTCTAATTCTTACATTTTTAAACTTGTGATATCTTTAGAATGGAATATCTGAATTGAATAATTCAAAAAGTTATATAAAGTTATTGAAGCAGTCTTGAATATAAAGTAATACATTTTGATAAGGATTAATACCAATATACAAATAAAGAGCCATTTCTAGCGGTGGCATTTTAATTAAATTAAAATAAAAGATCACTTATTGTGGCACAACTATAATAGTTAGATATAAAGTGACTCGACACTTTTTGTAAATAATGATGTGTTTTGCAAAGTCGTAGTACATTATTTTATTCTATCATTAATAGTTTTCGCAGCGAACGCGATTTTAGGTATTTTTTACACCTTGGCTTACATTATTGGACTTTTAGTAAGGACCCGTAATTTATTTGTAAATATAATATACCCTATGTCACCCGAGAATAGTGTAGCTTGCCAAAAGTGAAAGAATTTTTTCAAATCGGTTAAGTAGTTTCGGAGCCTCTTCATCAAAACATGAACAAACGAAATTTTATTGAGTTATTTTTTTTTGAAATATTTTTCTGTTAACATAATTTGATGTCCGAATGAAGTTGATGACGAAAGATGTGTATTTGTTAATGTTCCGTTGTATGTGTATAATTTTAGAGTAGACTATGAATGTTTTTTGGTTCCGGATCGAATTCAGTTTTTTGTTTGATAAAATAAAATATGTTTAAATAAAAAAAATGCATTCATTAAAATGTACCTAACCTAACCAAATCATAATTTGCAGTAAACCTGCGAAAAATCGAAATGTGTGCTGGGACACATATTAAAAGTGCAATTTCAACGGACAAGTTGAAAAACGAATCGCAACGGACAAGTGGAAAAACGAATGGCAACGGATAAGTGGAAAAATGATTCGCAACGGACAAGTGTAAAAACGAATCGCAACGTACAAGTGGAAAAACTTCAACTGACAAGTGGCAAAATGAATCACAACAAAAAATTGGACAAGTACATTTAACAATCTACCCGTAAAACTTCAAGTTAAAATTTTGTTGCGATTCGTTTTATCAATTATCACTTGAAGATTTTCCACTTGTCCGTTGCGATTCGTTTTCAACTTGTACGTTGCGATTCGTTTTTCCAGTTGTCCGTTGCGATTCGTTTTTCCATTTTGCCGTTGCCATTCGGTTTTCCACTTGTCCGTTGAGATTCGTTTTGCCACTTATCCGTTGCTATTCGTTTTTCCACTTGTCTATTGCTATTCGTTTTTCCACTTGTCCGTTCAAGTTTCACTTCTAATATTTTTGTTGAAGCCAGAACTCCAAACAAAGAAGGAGAAGAAAACTTGCGTTAATTATTAACGCAATGAAGTGAGTGGCTCCACTTGAATGGTAAAAGTGAACCTTTTTTCTTGGCGACAAAATTGGCGCTAGTGTTCCATGATTTTTTTATTATTTTTTATTGCAGGAGATCAGGAGACAGGCAGACGGCCCACTTGATGGACAGCGGTTACCATCGCCTATGGACATTTGCAACACCAAAGGTGCTACGAATGCGCTGCTGCTCTCTTTAGGGAGCCTGGAACCTGGCCACTAATGCCGGAACACACACATACCCTAGACCAGGGGTGGTCGCCATCCAGTCGGGCAAATGCCCTACCACCTGGCTGTGGGTTGTTTCAAGCAAGGTGGATGTTGACGGTGCTCCTCTGTATTTGATGAATGTAAATTTTGCATTCTTGTTTTTAGTAGTTTTTTAGTGCATACTTGCCATGAGAACGTAACTGATTTTATAGATTGCTAGCAAAAATAACTGCTATTATTGATGAAAATGAAGTGCAGTTGGGTTATATGTTAGAAGACTTTAATACTTATCCAAGCGCAAGTTTTGGCCAAAAACTGCGAAAGTATTGCAATGACGATCAATGGAAATGGATAAATCTTAATTTACTTCGACCAGAAATGGTACACATTTCAAACTGATGCGAATGGGTGTCAGAGGTGGCTGGATCATTGTCTAACCACAAAAGCTGCATGGGTTACTATAGAAAATACCAATGTTCTACTGAATGTTATGTAGTCGGCGCGGTTCACCTACCATCTTAGACTATACCTAGGTATATAGTCTAAGCCTACCGTTACCATAGAATGTATGTTACCAATTCCCATCCTTCAAATCCAACCGGCTTTATCTGGCAAGCAGAACCTAGATAAAGAAATCCCTGGGGTAATAAAAATAATAAACAATATATGTGAGGTAGTAGAGTTTACCTCGCGGCTTTTTGTTTAAAGAGGTTACAATACAGGTTACATTGTGTTTTTTTTATGTTCCTGCTATTTGCCCCGGAACATTCACTTTATTTTATATCGCAAACTATCCCATCGCCCAGATGAAAAGTATCTATGTCAATTTTTAGTGAGTCTAGAGGAAAATATTGGATAATAATAGGAAAATAATTCCTCAGTACTGAAATATTCGTCCCCAAAAATTCCTAAGAAATTCTTGTCCAAATGGTCCTCATACGCACAATAGTTACCCAAATGGGGTTCACCTATAATCTAGATACCCTAGCAATGGCTGCCGTCGTGAACCGTCAACCGACCCACTGTGGCGCACGTTATTATGCTGGGGCCACACTAGCGGCAAATGCTGTTAATTATCGCGATGATGGACGTTTAACATAAGTGTAGCCATGACTTAACGCGATAATCTGACTACGGCATTCACATTGCCGGTTGACGTTAGGCGATAGCTCAAGCGGCCACACTACGTATGTCATTGTGCACCGTGTCCGCGACGAGATCGCATGTGTTTGTCTCTGTCAAATACGTACTATGGCTAAGGAGTGAAGCAACGAGAAAATAATTGCGTTTCTCGAGATTTTGCAAACAGAGCCATATTTATGGGATCCAAGATGCAAAAGTTTCAATATAAAATATATTCATATAAAAGATTACATTAATTAAATACAGAGTAGCACCGTCAACCTCCATCTTGCTTAAAATTGAAGGAACATTGGCTTCAATTTCATCACCTAGAATTTACGTTGACCATTCAAGTGTAGCCACTCACTTTATTGCGTTAATAATTAACGCAATATTTATCGCTATGATCGGCATTAATGTTTCTCATTAGTGTGGCCCCAGCATTATTGTCAATGTCAAGTTCATTGTTGTTTTTTAAATTTGCCACAAAGGCAGGCAAAGATGCAAGTTGAATATTGACAGAATTGTTTGGGTAATATTCGTGTTGAATATGGATATTTTTTCAGGCTTGCTGAAATAATTTTTAATAAACTAAAGACATTAAAGAAAACTTTACTTATAGTTTTATATTTTGTTCTACATATAAAACTATCTTATCTACTAGTGATCGATGTCTACTTAAGTAAAATAGAAAGATAAGCAATAACTATAAACATATTTTATTTATTAAGATTCATTTGTGTAATATAAAAGATATCTTCATAACTTGTACAACAACTGCATAGTATTATAAAAAATAGCATTTTTCGTCCATAAAAGTATGGTAATTTTTTGTATAAATGTAGTTGATTTTATTGAACGCATCCAATTCGTTGTATTGGGTTGGTAAATGGGTATAATATAGAACATGCAAATGTGTGTAATAAGTATTAACCAATAAGCGCCGGGGTAATAGATATGTGTGTAAAAATTCACTTGTGTGTGTTCGAAAAGGTAAAATGGCGATAGAATTCTTCCATTGTGTGTAATAATAACTTTATTTCATTGAAAATAACTGAGTAAGATTTCCTAAAGAGTTTATTTATCATAAAAGTTTAAAGAATCGGTTCTACAAAATGCGTTCTGTGATAGAAATAGGAGCTAGTGTACCAGCATTTCTTGGAAAACTATGGAAACTGGTGAACGATTCGGAGACGAATCACCTGATTTCTTGGAGTCCAGTAAGTTAAATTTTAATCAATATGTAAAACAAAACAGTTTATAGTTAATTTTCTTTTAACACAACGGTTAATCCGCCTATAGTTGTCCATATTTTTCGATAGAAAGTAGTTATGAAAACAACCTACAAATGATGCAAGTTGACAGATTCCCTGTGAAACTTGATAAATAAATAGTTTACTCACGTTTTATACCATGCTCTCAGTTCCTGACAATAATTCATTAGTATGCCGGCTACATTTATCGATTAGGTTCTATGTATGTTTTTGGAAACGGCGAAACTAAAACAGCTGTTTTATTTCTGTGACGCAGTATTCATGAAATTATTTTGTAAACATAAATATACTAATATCGAAGTATTTTAAATAAATTAATACTTACTACGAGGCTTTGTCATGACAATAGTTTGTTTTAAGAAAATAGTCTATGTAATACACACTATAATAATTCTATGCTTTAAAAATACTTTAATTAATAGGTTCATATCGTAGTATCATTGCAATGTAAATTCACTAATTATTAAGAGTATATTATTAATAGTATATTATTAAGAGGACTACATCAGATAAAATAAGCATATCTAATATCTGAAATGAAAAACCTTTACATAACTTAACTATGAAAGTAAGTAATAATATATATGTATTCTATAATTGCCATAATATTAACACTATTTAAAAAAATATTATTAAGAAATAAAATGTACCTAAAATATAAGAGATAAAATATACATATATTATACAAAGTAAAATGTACTATAAGATATAAAAAAGAATATGGATGGGGTAATAGATACACGGCACATTTATTTATTATGAAAAAATCCGAACTTTTTTAATATAGGTTAGAAGTGGAGCACCCACCATAGCCTTGATGGTTATTTTATTTTATAACCACCCAAAATTAATTTTATATCTCAAGTAATAAATAAATGTGCCATACTATATATAAACAGTAAAACTGCACCCAAGAATACAATTGGAAAATTCTTCTAGGAAACATAAATTCTTTTTAGGCAGTGCTTTGAACCAGAGTGGCATGAATTATTGGTAATTTGAGTTTGGGGGTATATATACAACTTATTTATCTACATAATACACACTAGACCTATTAATGGTATTGGAAACAAGTTATTAGGGTATGCTAACAAGTTTTGAAGAAAATTATGGCAAAAATAAAAATATGTTAGAAAAACAATAGTATGTCACTTTTAATTATAACAAAGTATAATTTGTGTTTACAAATAAGACACCATTTATTTATAATCTCAAAATGGTTTTTGAGTCTAGGCAGCAAGCTTTGAATTAATTGTGGCAAATCAAAGTTCATAATAATATAACACACAGTTCGGAAACTTTTTTACTTTGTGGTTTAGCAAACAAAATGTAGAGATGTCATTATGATAAATGTCGATGAATTAATATATAATTAATATATTGATAATATTTATTATATTATTAATATATTTTTAAAATCGAAGTTGTTTTTTTAAAATTAAAATGTGAGCTTTAATTAGTAGGCTGCATTTTTAACAGCATGTATAACTATTTAAACAATGATTACAGGTTAGTTGTGATACCCTCTGACCGCTGCCATAGCAAACTCTCGGCTTGTAGGCTTTAGACTGTTTTGAATCTTTTTTTACATTAATTCCTGGGTTTATTCTGGATTTTTTATTTTTCGACATAGAATATAAATACAATATTAGTGAGAAGAATAAGTACATTTATATTTAAAAAAATATCAAAAATTATAGTTTCTCAGACATAGGGGTTGCATAAAGGATAGATATTTCTCTCCCTCCTTCCTAAGCCCACAGTGACCATGTAACTAAAGTTTGGTCGTTTTTTATTTAAAGCAATACATTTTGTACATACATACATAACTTCACGCCAGGTCCCTTGCAGGGTAGGCACGAACAACAGAGCGCCATATAGGCTTATTCTTACACACCTCACTTGCTTCTTTGACATTCATAGCTCTTGTCATGCACACTACAATACATTTTGTCTTCTACAAAAAATCTATACTAATGTTATGAATTCATTCTGGAAAATAAGATAGTTTTTGGTTTAAAATTAATTCAATATTCTAGAGGTAAATAGTAGCTATTTAACATAATGTAATCTATGTTAATACTTTTCTGAATAAATTAAGGTTATTCACCAAGATTTGATGTGTGGTGAAAACCCTATCTTATATATATATATATATATATATATATATATAAATCTTGTGTCACGATGTATGTTGCCAATAAACTCCAAAACTACTGAACAGATTTCAATCAAATTTGCACACCGTGTGCAGTTTGATCCAACTTAAAAGATAGGATAGCTTACATCTGCTGTAGATGGCGCTGCAATCGGGTTCTAAATTTTATTTCTTCAGGGCAGGACAATGTCTGCCAGGACAGCTAGTATACATATAAAACAAAAAATAGAAAGGCAAGTTTAAGTTGCTTGTTGCTAATATCTTGGAATGAGCCAAGAGTGTTCTTCTCAGCTCTAAATAAACGTTTTGAAAAAATTAACCCCTATTAAAGATATCTTACTTAAATAGTTTTTCAGGTGTAGGTGTAGTATTTTGTTTTGATTGCTTTGTAAGGGTTCCACAAAAATGTGGTTATTTATTAACTCTACTCATACTGAAGCCTTACTTGTTAGTGCACTGACACACACTTGGTTAGTTTTTCATGATTATTTCTATGTTTAGACAGGAAATTAAAAGTAATATTCTATTTTAGGGTGGGAAAACATTTGTAATACAAAATCAAGCAGATTTTGCCCGTGAACTTCTTCCCTTGTATTATAAACACAATAATATGGCAAGTTTCATACGACAGTTAAATATGTATGGGTTTCATAAAATAACATCAGTTGAAAATGGTGGCTTAAGGTATGAAAAAGATGAAATAGAATTCTCTCATCCCTGTTTTATGAAAGGACATGCATATCTACTGGAACATATTAAAAGGAAAATTGCAAATCCAAAGTCAATAGTGACTAGTAATGAAAGTGGGGAAAAGGTTCTGTTAAAGCCTGAATTGATGAATAAAATGTTGACTGATGTTAAACAAATGAAAGGAAAACAGGAGAGTTTGGATGCAAAGTTCAGTGTAATGAAACAAGAAAATGAAGCACTTTGGAGAGAAGTTGCAATTCTCAGACAAAAGCATATGAAGCAACAACAGATTGTGAACAATGTTAGTACTGCAACAATATTTGCTGTGTTTTAACATAAACAATGTAACAGTCAAAAACTGACAACATTTTTTTTTGTAGCTCATTCAATTCTTGATGTCATTAGTTCAACCCACTAGGGCTCCAAATACAAATGGCAATAATGTTGGAGTGAAGAGGCCACATCAACTTATGATCAACAGTGCCGCACATAATTCCAACAGTGATGCAGATTATCCAGGCAAATTGAAAAATATTAAACTGGACAAGGATACCCTTCTGGAAGAGCTAAATGAAGATAATTTGGTACATTATCTTTTTAAATAATTTTTGTGAATAGATTTCTTCAGTAGTCTTTTCAGTTTTCATTTTTATAATAAAATAATATACTTTGAGGTCAGATTTCTCAATCGCCAAATAAAAGTTATTCATAGGATCAAAAACAAATCTCTAAAAACAAATCTGAAAAAAGTAAATATTATGGTTGTGTAAATAAACTAGCTGAATACATTCACTTTCAGTCAGAAACCTTTTATCTTATGATTGAACACTAGGCTCTTTTTTTGTACTACCACGGTATGCATGGATTAAAGTCGCAATGATTCTGTGTGACTTGTGTATATAACCAACATAGTTTATGTTTTTTAGGAGGATGGGCCTACTATACATGAATTAGCACATGATGATATATTGCATAATGAATCCTCACCAGAATCAATTACTCCCATGGACTTTGTGTCTATAGATATATCTAATAATTCAAGTAATTTATCAAGTCGAAGTCCTTTGGATCCAACTGCTGCAGTGCAGTATCATGTCACATTGGAGGATGGTGAAGATGAAACAGGTATGTAGTTTATGGTTTTAAATAAATTGTTACATTTATTTCATGATCTCTTAAATGTGTTTCTCCACAGGTAATGTTAGGGCTGTATACCCCAATTGCCATAGAAATGGCATGTCTAGGACAAAAGATAACCCTCCAGTTATTACATCTCCCTCTCCTACACAAATTGCTCCCACATCCCCATTAGACAGTAGTGTGATTGGACAAGTTGTTAATAATGTTATAGCCTCACCGAGCACTTCAAGAATGCGTACAAGAAGCAATCAGAAAGTACCAACAACAAGTGGCAAGAACAACAACTCTATCAATTTCCAAGTAATAAACCCATCGCCTGACCTCAAACTGCCGGCTGATATCTTTGCTAGCGATGATTCTGTAAGTGATGTTGGAGTCACAGTCGCAGAAGATATGAATGTGCAAAACTTGTTACAAAATTTAGCTGATGATTCAGTCATAGCGCCATCGAAAGATAAGATGGTTGGAGGTATAAATATCAAAGTGGAAAAACCAGAAATTCCACATGCATCGAAAAAATCAAAGAAGTCTAATAAGGATAATGGGGTAAACTTTAATTTAGCGGATATTAAGACTGAACTGCAAGATGATTTTGATTGGAACAATATGACCCTGGCAACAGTGAACAACAATACCAATATGAATAGATTTCAGACTAGGTAAATATAGTATTTTAAATTACTTTTATTAAAATCATTTTTATGAAAGAAGACTGTAAATATAGTATTTTATTTGACTAGACATTTCCTTGGTGCCACTTTTTTTCTATAATATGCTTATAATTTGAATGTTCAGGAGTAGGCGAGATAACATCAACAAAACACTGGAGGAATATACTACTCATTTTGGAACAAATCAAAACAAGTATGTGATAACAGAAAATTACATTCTGAATAATATTTATTGGTTTTGAAGTGGCCTACTATAAATATTTATTGAAAGTTTTTATCACTTACAATCTTACATGTATTTCGATAAGAATCTATAATAGACCAATAATAACTCATTACAATCATACCAATTTTAAGTCATTCATCTCTATAGGGTATTTACCAGATTATAAAATAATGACAAAAACAATATTCATTAAATTAAAAAGAGCATGATTTAAGTACCCTGCTATAATTTCACTTTCAAAATTTCTTCATAGAAATTGATTGTCTCACTTAATTTCACTATCAAGTACCCCAATATGATACTTAAAACCAAAAGATGAGAATACTACTGATGATCAAAATTAAATGTGTTGTCAAAATTTGGATTACTTTTCCTTTTTTGGATTAATTATCCTAATAGGTATAATTTGCATATTGCTGTTTAAAACTAGATTTGAGAAATAAATATATGTTTATGTCATTACATTAAATAAAATATTTCGTATATGCTATACATGCTTCGCTAAGGGTAAATTAGTTAAAATTGTTGCAATACTTCACGCTTGTCTGCTTATCTAAGAACACCAATAAAATTAATATAATAAATATTTGCCTTTAAACTTTGTACATATATTTATTATGTAAATATGTTTTTAAAGTCTGTTATTTAAAAATGGACCAGCTATTACATTTTTAATGACTATTTCAGAAACGACATAGATGATCATTTGGATGCTATGCAAACGGACCTTGAATCTTTAAGGGAACTTCTCCGAAGTGATTCTTACGCCTTTGATACGAACACATTACTTGGGGTGCGTATATTTATCTAAATTTATATTACAATGAGTAATTTTTCATATAAGACAGAGACATTTCATTTATGTTATCGTTTGTTAACAGTTTTTTTCCTTAAAGTATGTATCACTTGTTTATGTTGGTGGTGAACGCAGCTGTTGCAAATACAGCATATATAATATAACATCGCCGACGTAAATATTGACGTTAGTATTTGTGTGGTTGGTAGCGTCGCGCAGGTCACGTTGCAGTCAACGTGTTGGGACCGCGTGTAGAGCCTTGTGCGGCGGTCGGCGCTCGCCGCCCTCACACACACATACAATAGTGTCTGTGTAATTGGGCCGATACACAAGACACAACAGATGAAGCCGGTCTTTCATAACAATAATAACACAGATAATGTTTTGGTATAAACTTCCAAGGCGACAATCTTTATTGATTACCTTCACAATCAATTACGTAACTCGAAATTAAATTTGTAGCCTTTAGTAAACAATGCAAAATGTATAAGTACGTTTGAATAGTACAATGTTTGAACAAGTAATGTAATAATAATGAAATAGATTTTTTTCTACGCGGCTAATTAGCATATTATGACGTACTGACAAATAAATGTGAAAGTATGTTTGATCGTTAATTTCGTTGCTATTCCATCACGGCGATGGATTTGTATTGATTTTGATGAAGTTTAGTAAACATTAGCGTTAGACGTGGTTGATGGAAACAAAATCTATCCGTTACGTATATGTACATAATTATATTCAAGTCAACGATAATGAAAACTGATTAGAAATAAATTATGGAAATAAATGCTAATAACAAATAAAGGAAAATGATAGACGGCTGTTCAAAATACATTAAAATTAATTTTGCAAAATTAATAAACAAAGATATTTTTTCATTCGCCATCTTTGTTTCAAAATTTGCGCCTTTGTCAACTTATTGACAAGAGAGAATTAATGCTCTGTGGTCAACGTCCACTTCGACCCACCTTTTGACATGGGTTGTTGCGGGCGTTGTGTGATCGAAAATGATGACGTCATTAGTGACGTTTTTGTTACGACCACGACGATCGCGGTCGCCAGGTGGAACGGCTAAGTGAGCATTTTGGGCGTTGTGCGTTACTAGTGGAACGCCCTATACAGGTATCAATACAGATTCTGAAAGGTGATAAAAATACCTTTCAACCAAGCCCAGATTGAGAAATCTACTATAATTCTATCCGATTTTATGACGAATTTAATTAAATTGTTCTATGTATATATGGAAAAAATTCTATTTTGAAATTTTAGGGGGCTCCAAATCCGACTTAGAGCTATGGTCTCTTGAGTAAAATTTCTCAGAATCACCTATAGATTACGTTTTTGCTATAAGCTTCATCAAAAAAAATCGTTTCATACAATTTGACCCGCCCTAATCCCTATTAATATTATGAATGTGAAAGTAACTCTGTCTGTCTGTTCCGTTCACGTAAAAACTACTGGACCGATTTGGCTGAAACTCAGTATAAATATATTTTCGATACCGAGGATGAACATAGGATACTTTTTATCCCGAAAAATGGGATAGTTTCCGGGATAAAATGATATTTGTCTGTTTGTTTGTTATGCTTTTACGGAAAAACTACTGGACCGATTTGGCTGAAATTCGGTACGTATGTAAATTAAATACTGAGGATGGACAAGGGATAATTTTCATTTTGACCTTTTTGGTAATTTTGGCCTATTTGGTCATTTTGGCCTTTTTGGTCATTTTGGCCTATTTGGTCATTTTTCCTTTTTGGTCATTTTGGCCTTTTTGGTCATTTTGGTCTATTTGGTTATTTTGGCATATTTGGTCATTTTGGCCTATTTGGTCATTTTTCCTTTTTGGTCATTTTGGCCTTTTTGGTCATTTTGGTCTATTTGGTCATTTTGGCATATTTGGTCATTTTGGCCTATTTGATCATTTTGGCCTTTTTGGTCATTTTGACCTTTTTGGTAATTTTGGCCTATTTGGTCATTTTGGCCTATTTGGTCATTTTGGCCTATTTGGTCATTTTGGCCTATTTGGTAAATTTGACCTTTTTGGTCATTTTGGCCTATTTGATCATTTTGGCCTTTTTGATCATTTTGACCTTTTTGGTCATTTTTGCCTATTTGGTCATTTTGGCCTTTTTCCTATTTGGTCATTTTGGCCTTTTTGGTCATATTGGCCTCTTTGGTCATTATGACCATTTTGATTATTTTGGCCTTTTTGGTCGTTTTTGCCTATTCCGTCATTTTAACCATGTCGGTCACTGTGGTCTTTTGGTCATTTAGACCATTTTGGCCTTTTTGGTCAAGTTTTGTAATTTATTTTGTTGACAGATAGACGTGGGATGGTATATATAATTAGCGATATAAAATGAAGTGAATCTTCCGTGGGCAAATATATAAAAATGTAATATAATATAACCTGTAGCACTTGCTCTATAAACAAGAGACACGCACTAGAGGTAAACCCGAGGCGCAGCCGCGGGGTAAACTCTAGTATATATATATATATATGTCTAAAATTATACACATGTTACAAATTGAAGACATGAGTGGATGAAGGTGATAAGTCGCATAATTCCTATTCTGAGTAAATCGAGATAAAAGTTTTACTTTTATTTGAAACTGAACTGAACTTGACACCTTTTTCAACTTTTTATTTTTAAATATGCATTATATCTATGGTCTAAGGTCTGTAGTCATTTGGTATCGACTTATAACATTCATCTACGCAAAAAAAAGCAAAAAACCGAATATGCGACATATCACCTTCATCCACTCACGTCTTCAATTGTATTTGTTAACAGTAGAGTATTTTTCTTTGAAAAGGACCTCAGGGAACCGTATCAGTTAAAAGCGATCTCTTAGAAGCTACCTAACTTAAAGGGGTATACCTAATCTGTCGATGTAGATGGTGCAGGGAATGTGTTAGGACATATATTTTGCCAATATATACATTATATTATTAATAGTTTATATATTACATACATATAGATATATATTTTATTAATAGACTGCATATTAACATTCGTTATTCCACAACACATTAAAAAACGTTGTGGTAGTGTAATCGCTAGCGCACACGTCCCAGACTCAAAGGGCGCGGGTGCGATTCTGGCCCGAACACATGCACCACTTAGGCAGTTTTCTGATCTAATGTGCATATTTTGTTAAAATTACCACATCGAGATAATCCAATATGTCAAACCTGCCGATCCGCCTTGGACAAGCGTGGCGGTTATACTGTCCGTTCCCCTCGTATAATGGGAGGCCTGAGCCCACCAGTGGGCCATTTATGGGCTGTTAATATATATATTTAATTTAAACTTCTCCTTACTTTAATCTGAGTGCAGTATAAAGAATCTGTATTACTATTTTGTCTCAAGATAGATATTATTACATTTACAATATAAATTTAGTATTCATTTAGGTCAATCGAAGCATACTTAATGTATGTTAAAAATATAAAACCTGCTTTCCATTATATTCACTGATTCATCCGACTGACTTCGATTGCAACAATCTTTACAATCGCTTTTTGTTTATAAATATTTTACTCAATTAGTTATTGAGGTGAGATCCCATTGCAGCAAATTTGTCGTGATTTTCTTATTCACAAGTAAGTCTTGGCTTTTCAACTGAGTAATTTAATTTCACTTTAATACCCTATTCGCAAAAATTAAATTAACAGTTAACTATTAAAACGTATGTTTACTAGGAATGTTTAGGATATTCGCGAAGTCCCAATTTACTATATCGTTGGGTGTCCCTTTTTTGCAGAGTAACAATGGTTTCTATCTCAGCAGCCGAGCCCCACAACAAAATACCATAAGACATGATGCTATGGAAGTAAGCAAAACACACTAACCTATAATGTATAGACAAAAGCCAGCTGCTCATATTAGCTGAATCTTATATAGAAATAATATTCCATAAGGAAAACTTGATTCCGAGTATATAATATGTACATACAATCTGACCTGACCATAATTTATTTGTCTTGAAATTCACATTTTATAATTTGAATAGAAATAATATACAGTTGACAATAATAAGTATGTTACTGGTCTCTTATATTCCATCGACGATATGTATCAGTGTTATTCTACCTAACATTAATATTTGTATTATGTTCAATACATATTTCCTTTTTCAGACATATGTGTGTATTATATTTTTAAAATAACACTATAACAATGTTATATTATACAAAACAAGTGTGCTTTACCTTATCTTACCTTTAAAACACATATGATGGTTTTATATATTCTTTATTCTAATTTATGTGGAGTCTTAGTTAAATACAGTAGATAATGTTACAAATTTTTCAAAATGTTTGTAAGTACACATATTTCTATGTATATATATGATTTCTAGTATCTGCATAGTTGAAACGTACCCGACTTTTTTATATGCTACGAATATTTGTAGTACCAACTGTAAGAGAAAAAAACCTGGTTAAAAAAATTATTTTTGAAAGAAGTGATTGTCAGAATTTTAGTTATCGTTCTCTAATACCCGCAATCATTACGCAATTTCAGTTATTTGGCTCTGACGATCCATTTTATGGGCTGCCTTACAATACCGTGGACGAAAGCAGAAAAACCACTGAAAACAATGGTAAGACAGATCATATACTAGATTTAGCATGATTAAATATTAATGATTTTAAATAAAAGACACTGTATATTTAATAACCAGTTTTATGCTATAAAAATAGAAGACAAATACTAGGGAAAACAGTCGCCCAGTAACAAACTTAACTCCGAAAAGCTTCCAAATCCATTATAACTGGATGGCGTTGTAGGTCTTTCTGCAGTCGCTTTTCGACGTTTTATTCTTTAAAAATTGTTTTAGACCAAATGAGTGAATGCTTGTTATATTATACACTGACGGACTCATAAACTGCATCAAAGTAATAGACGACTTTGAAATAAATATTTTAACCAAGTATGCAAACTTTCTATACAGATTTAAATCTCTAGATTGGTTCGTGAACTTTAAAACAGCGTAGGGTCATATCCTTAAGTTTAAGTTTGTGTACTGGTAAGGACCTTAAGACTTTTTTGAAGAAAAAACAGAAATTTAAGGAAAATTGGTTTAATTAAAAAATTGGTTTTAACAATAGACACAAACTTTATACAAGAGTTTATGTTTTAATAAGATGTATTACTTCCACGTGCCCTTATTACGGATTCTAATCGGTTCCGCATAGATTTTATTAGGGTTATTAAAAGATCTTGCGGAATATTGTCCCATTCTTCTGAAAGTGTTGTTCTTAGTGCTGCCACTGTCGTGGGCAAAGGGTTTCTCGCTCTTTTTAAATTGTCCCAAACATGCTCAATGGGATTAAGATCCGGGCTGCGTGCTGGCCAATTCATTGTACGTATCCCAACCTCTTCGCAATATTGTCGAACTTGTGCAGCAGCGTGCGGCCGGGCATTATCCCGCATTAAAGTAAAA
The DNA here is from genome assembly GCA_949752895.1 of Dendrolimus pini. NCBI lineage: Eukaryota > Metazoa > Arthropoda > Insecta > Lepidoptera > Lasiocampidae > Dendrolimus > Dendrolimus pini. Next base: position 11,886,628 of record OX457126.1, read on the forward strand.
TTTTCGCCTATGAATCCCATGTAAGGCACCACGTGATCTTCTAAGATCTCTGTTATGTAGCGATGTGCAGTCAACCCCCCTTTATTACCGTTTTGACGGACCATGTCTATGAACACAAGTTCTGTTCGCCCGTTCATCGATATGCCACCCCAGACCATACACGAACCGCCTCCAAAAGGAACACGCTCCTCAATGCAACTTTGAGCATATCGCTCCCCACGTCGACGATAGACTCTTCTGCGACCATCTGCACCATATAAACATGTCCTACACTCGTCCGTGAACAATACGGAGGTCCATTGCTCTTCTGTCCAATTCAGGTGATCACGCGCAAATCTTAAGCGAGCTTGTCTGTGAGCTACAGACAACTTTGGACCATTTGCTGGTCTAAAAGAGGTGATATCCGCTTCCTTTAACCTTCTTATTATTGTTCGTGCACTCACGTTTACTCCACGCACTTCATTAAGCTCTGTTTTGATGTTAACAGACGTGAGGAAAAAATTTCGCAGGGAAGTTGTAACAGTAAATCGGTCATCACGACCGGTGGTTGCTCGAGTCCTGTCTGTACCACGTCTCCTTCTGTAAGAACCTGTCTCCACAAACCTTCTGTATATTCTAGAAACCGTAGACTGGTTTAAATTTAAATTTCTACCAATCGTTCGTTGATCCAAGCCCTCCCGCACCAATGCTACAATTTGAGCCGCTTGTTCGGTCGAAGTATCCATATTATGGTTCAAAAACTCTCGATGAGTTAAAAAACTAACCCAACAATTCTGCTGGTAACAATAATTCAATTGACAAAAGAATAAAAAATCAATGAGAATCAATTTAAAACTTTGCTATAAATAACACGCAAATCTGATATTACGAGTAAATTTTCTTTTCCCGGCTATATTCATTTGTTTTACTGCAGTTCTATTTTTAAAATTTCCTTTTTTTTGAGATTAAGAGCCAGTCTCTCCATATTTATATAATTTAATCTAAAAAGTTTTCATACTTATTTAAAAAAATTATTTCAAAGTAATCCTGAACTTTGATGCAGTTTATGAGTCCGTCAGTTTATATTTTGTAATAAAACTTCTAGGAGGAAGAATATAATAAATGAACTGTGCTGCTACTAGTCATTTCCGATTTAGGAGTTTTTCACGTTTATATTTATCACGGCGCGATTGTGATTCCTAGTATTCTCTTTACATGCCGTTTACCCAAAATATGGAGAAATATGCCTCCGTATGTGTAACAAAGGTGGGACAATAGCGTTTCAGTCAGTATTGCTTGCTTACCCGAATCCTGTGCTATAATAGTCCATAACCTTTAGTCTTGCATATAACATCACTATCCTAGAGGCTTATTTGAATAACATTTCAGAGATATACTACAAGTTTATGTTAATTGTAGATACAACAAAACAGTATCCGATGATTGATTTTGATTGGCTGATCGGTAACACCGAAGCTTCATCACCAAAGTAGGCTGTGGCACGTCTTTCAACGAGTTTGCTATGCCGTCAGCCTCATTGCCACATTTTCATGACACATTGGATACGTTTGGTAAAGGACTTAAATAGTGTCGGTGATTCTTGTCGCTGATATGGGGCCTTGGTGTCGCGGCGATATCTATTCAAGTCATCGGAATATACGGCTTATTAGCCTTAACAGTTGTCAGATGCAGTCAAAGAGTGTCATCGTCACGTTCTTTGTATGATAGGTTTTTGGCACATTTGATTCTCATTTAAACTTTTATTCATATTTGTTATGTTCGATGTACGTTAAGTGGTGTTTTAATTGCGTTATTTACAAAAAGCGCTTTTTGAGAAGCATGCTAAGATTTGGACACTATCTATAAATTTACATGATCGATGGTAATATTTTTTTTTTCGTAATTTGGCAATATTTATAGTTGCGACATTTATGCCACTTTAGATTATTTAAAGTATAATGTGTTGAAATTAGAGGTCCTAGTATAAAATTAATGTATTGATTTATAATCTAATTTTATTGTCAATTAAAGCAAAGAAGCAGAAAGGTGAAATATTGAATGTAGGCGGCGACGAGAGTCGTGACCAACATCTGTTTACTGAACATGACGGTAGTAACCTTATGATTAATTGATTACAAACCGCAAGCGTAGTTCGTGCCCATATTTTTTTGTAGTGCTCACAAATAGTTAAGTCAGTTTATTTTTAATTTTGGTTATAATATATTTATATAGCCTTAAATGGTATTGCGGGGCTAAGATATCATCAGATAATATGTTTTTGTAAATACGAGACGCTTGTTAAGTTTGTTATGCCTAATTCGCAGATTTAGATTGCTATTTCTTACATAATGTTACTATACTATTATATTAAGGTTTATCTTTAATTAACGATCTGTATTTAAAAATAATACATTTTTGCCAAAAATAATAGATGACCACCAAAATTGTTGCTCCATATTTAATGTTTATGTGTAACTTTCCTGTAAAATGATTTAATACTCTAATAAGTTTTTGCTTATATAAACTTAAAAATGTCCTCCAATTTTTATTATTTTAAATATTCAAATAGTACTCCTACTACACTACTTTTCTACAAAATTGTTTTTGTTACTCTACTCCAAAATATTTTTTTTCCCAAAATGATGAAAGCAACTTTTTCTACTACATATTTGGAAGCTACAGGTATTTAACTAATCTAACAGAAAGAGAGACTTTTACTAAGTAGTTTTTTTGTCATCACTCTATTCTGGTGCTCGCCATCCGCTTCTGCGGCATATCTGCATGCTCTCTCGTGGAAACTTACCGCTCCTCGCAACTTATGTTATCTTTGCCAATAATAAGCAGTCAATTTGAATTCGGCTTCGTGATCATTTATTTGGTAATATGGTGCATTTATTTGCTTTGATTTGTTTGTCAAAGATTTGCTGATATAATTAAAAGACGACTTTTATTTTTTTGTGAATGTTTTTTGATTTACTGTAATTTTTTTAATGAAAATATTGGGGTCTTAGTTTGTTTTGGTGGTCATTATATTTTATCCCGTTATGATTTACGCTGCTGTAGCTGCTTCAGTTACTCTTTCTTTTTCTTGCACAATTGTTTAATTGATCCTAATTATTTTCTTCTGTATAAATCGTATCAAAGAAACTGTTTTGTTTATGCCAAATTTGTTATATACATAAAATTTTATTTACCGTTACCAAATTGATAGATATTATATAAAATGGGTTAGGGATTGTACGTTTGTTGTACTTGTAGAAATATGTGTCTAGAGAAATATGAAAATTTAATTTACATATTAATAAAACTATTTGGAATTTTTTAACTTCATAGGTATAATTAGCATGTTTAAATGATAATGTATCTACAAAATATAGTTAAGCTGCTTTTATCCTAAAGTAATGATGTCATTTTTAAAAGTTTAAATCACAGTAGTTGGTAATTAGTGCGTAGTGCTCTAGCAGCTATCTTTAAATAGCTTATAGAAATTTTATAACTCCATGATGTTATTTCAAGTGTTATTGTTGTTAATGAATAAATAAATAGCGTGACATTTTCACATGGGGTTCTTTTTAAAAACTGTGTAATGAAAAGTAAAACGTAGTTTTATCATACTTATAAAATTTTATTTTTATTTGTGATTTTCATACGCTTATCACAGATTAAAACTACTAGTAAAGGACCATATTATTTTAGAAATTACATGCTTAAAACGATTTTTGAGATAATAATAATCAAATTTGAACGTTATGTAGTTGTGTAGCACCTTCTGTATTCGAAAATGCCATTTAATTTGGTCGAATTCTTATTTCGAGGGTCGGTTTTGCGCATGAGTCTTATTCTAAAATACCCGTCTAAAACTACTCGAGTTCGATATTTGATTTTTTAAAATTGTTGTACTACAGTCGTAAACGCCTAAGGCACACACACAATATTATTGGAAATAATTTACTTATTGTATATAATATTGTTCTTTTGCGAGCGGTATTGTATGGCAGCATGATTAAATTGTTCAATATTATTGCAACCGAGCTAGCATTGTCAATAATATTGTGTGTAAATATATCTATAATCGGTACGTCATTGCTTGTATTTGTGTATCTGCTCTAACGAACTGGGTAAAATAAATATATTTGTTAGAATTGTGCATAAAAAAGCAAAGAACTAATAATTTATAGTATACTATATATATAATAAATTATTCATTTATAAAGATTTAAAAAAACCCGCTATATTATTAACTAAAAAGTAACAAATTAAGTTATGAAAAATTATTTACAGTAAAAAGCTCGCTCATAAAATATTTGAATTAACTTTTTATAATTATCAATCACTTTATTTCATTTTTTATATTTTGCTTTATTTGGTTCTTAACGCGTGAGCAAATATACAAATCAACCATTCGTCTGGAAGTCTGTGGTTTTTTTAAAGATTTCATTAGATGTGTTAAAAAGAGCAACGTGTGAATAATGTACTTTTAGAACTAGATTAAGTGCAGTCATTAGAATAGCTTTAGTTGACTGCAACATAAAGAGCGCATAATTAAGTATTAAAAAATAAAACTTATTTTTGGGAAACGTTTCAGTTGAAGGGAATCAGCTAATGTCGTATACAGGGAATATTCCAGACTTTGAGGATATAGCTATGCCGGATTTGGAGTGTGACAATTCTCAAGACGTCTGCTTGTCACCTACACCCAGCAGCTCTACGTTGAACACGCCGCAAGTGCAGATCCATTCGCCTTCCTTCACACAAAAACCATGAGACAAACCCAAGCGGAAGCGTCACAAAAGACGTTCATCTAAAAAGTGATGTGGTTCGTTATTCAAGTATATTTGTACACGCTCCACATTCTAACGAGAACTCGTTCCTCATTTTCGTTTCTTGCGAGAATGTGGAAGGCCCTTTAGTGGCGTAAAGATTTTAGTTCTATGTATACTAGAATATGTATTATATTATTTATGTTTATTAATACACATAAGAAAATTTATTGTACAGTTTAACATAAGTCTCGGTAAATATAATGGTTAAGACGACTTAAACATTATTTCATTGTATATTTTATTCTGTGCCGATTTTATGTTCCCTCTTAGCTGTTAGAACAGATATGGCTGCGCAATAGATAGTATTATATAAGAATAAGTTGAAAATGCTATTAAGTTTGGCTCAAACTAACGATGCTTTTTTGTTACGTAATATACACGAGTTAATAAAACTAATTATTAACCTGTCATAAGCGCAAAGAAATTTATATCATTTTATTTAAATTAATTTTATTCATTCATTGCATATGCTATGCTAAATTTAAAGAACTCTTTAAATTACCTATAGTTTCACACAACTTATAAATCCGATCGGCAGTTTTCGTTTGCGCAGTCCAGTTTTCCGACATGTCAATAATCTATCTATATTGAAGAACTTTATTCCCTGGCGGAAATGGCAGTGTTGCTTGCTATGCATTCTTAGCTCTGTTCTGCTTGCACGATTCGCACCGCGAGATCGAAGTTTCCCGCGCTACTAAAATGATCTACTGCGCAGGTATATACACCAGGTGGACTTATTAGTAGTCTTAACTTGTACAAACGCTTTGCAATTATTGCGCAGTCCTATGTTGCTAAATAAAACGATTAAGAACTTTTCCGTAGGACACCTTTTACTGTGCAAAACCATGCAAGAAAATACTGAATGACAATTGCTCAGTAAAAACTTAGCTTGGTTGTCCCTAGATCCAACAGCACTAGATGGCGCCACATGACATACTTCACTCGCACCTTTAAGGGGCAACCTAAATGGAGTTCGCTATTTCACTGGCACATTACCAAATTTTTTTAAATATATTTATAAATTTACTAATCTCAGTCACAATATTACGAATGCTTCATATAAACATATAATATATACATTCTAGATATAGAAATAAATTCCTGTTAAATTATGTATGAAACCTTGTCTGAATTTTAAAAAAAAATATGTGAAACATTCGTAATATTGTTGAAATTCCTGAAATAGGTATAGATTTGTTGTAAGTAAATTCTGACAATTTATATATTAAAGAGGTGGTAATACGCAAGCGAGTTAGTGAACTCCATTAAGATAGCTAGTATTATTATTTAAAACGATTTTTAGATTAAATCCGATTCAAAGCTGATGATGTCCAGTCCTGTAGGATTTAGGAGCTTTATACTTGACGAAGTTTTATACTTGACGATTGTCATACATAATTCAGTACGACCGATGAGTCGTGGCCCGTCTGAAGTTAGCGCCAAGTGCTTGCGCAGAACATACTTTTCAAACCCAATCGTCTTAGCTAGAGATATACTCAACGTAAACAAAAACAACCACTTATTCGATTAAATTTTGTAATCGATTATTTTAATTAAACTAATTAGATTAAATATAGGTATAAAGGTTATTAACGAAATAAATTGATAATATGTTGAAAAGAAATTTAACGTTTTTCGTTGTTCATTGAGTTTTTATCCGTAAAAATATAATGACATAAAATTTATATTAATTATAATACACTTCGAGAAAATTTAAACTGTTAGAACATAGAAAGTAAATATATTTAAATTTCTTAATCATACTAGATTTGAATAATAATCGATTAAACAACACGATAGTGCACATCTCTTTTTGTTGTTTCATGCTTATTCAGCAATACTCGGAACTAGCGACGAGGTATTCGGTCTTAGGTCACACGTCAGCATTGGTCTTATCGCTATCACACTTTCGAGTACAGTCGGACGGGTCAAGACTCATCGGTCGTACTGTATCTACTTCTATGCCTGTACCTGTATTTTAAACAAAACAAAAAATATATTTAGATTTGAATACAAGCTATTTTGCTTTGATGCCTTGTGATTAAAACTAGGCAGATGTACAGAAATGTCAATAGTATTTTATATCTTAAAATAGCTTTGATGAACCAAGAAAATGGTTTACTTTCAGTATTGTATTGTACTTTGAGTTACATGTTGTTTATTCTATTAACTGCTTATTTTTCTTGTATAAAAGATTAAAAAAAAATCTGTGAAATTGAGAGGAAGGATTACAGATACCCAAAGAATATTGGTGTCATTTTTGAACAGGGTTTAAAAGTAAAGAAAGCTAAAAATTACCAAATAATTTTGACATGACAAGCGGGTTCTTGTATGCAAATTATATATGATGTCTGCTGTTACATATTGTGCTGTTTGTTGTGGTTGTCACATTTATTTCATTAAGTTTTACAAGTGGGCGTGCATAGCAGCTTAAAGAATAAACGAACTTAACAAAATCAACTTTCGTTACTATTTATTATTATTTACCGTTTTCAGCCATAATTGAATTTATAATATATGGCTGTCCAGCAATCTAAAGAGATGTTTAGCTTCCTATTACTGGATATCCATATATATTATATAATTTTAGTTGAAAAACACAAATAAGTAATTACGTAGGTAAGCAGTAAAGAATATTTCTTTTGTTAAATTAGTTTGTTTTTTAAGCCCACTCCTGATCGAGTCGCGTATATAATCCAAGTATGTTTGGCATTATTGCAGGCATATGGATTGACATTATACAAGTATACTCAGCCGAGCTTACTTGAATCAATAATATGTACATTTTTAAGATTAAAGGTGTTAGAATAGTTATTATATATTATATAGCCATCCTAGTAAACCCTTAAAAAATGAGTTCGGTCCAAGTATACTCGGATTAAATCGCCGTTGTCCAAATGCACTAAAATTGTCAGTTGCCACGATGCGACTGCATTTGGACCAAATACATTCATTTGGATTGTGTTAACTCGGTTCTGTATAGTTCCAAAAACGTTTTAAATTAACAAAAAATCATTTTTATTTTATGTTCTTATATTAATATAAAGCTGAAGAGTTTGTCTGTTTAAATGCGCTAATCTCAGGAAGTAGGTACTAGTCAGAATTAAAAAATTCTTTCAGTGGTAGATAGCCAATTTATCGAGGAAGGGTATATATAGGCTATATCATCACGCTAAGACCAATAGGAGCGGAGCACCAATGAAGCATGTTTCAAAATCGGGTTTTTTTATTAACTATTCCACGCGGAGGAAGTCGCGGGCACAGCTTATGCTTTATAATTGTAGTATGGTAAATTATTTTTTGTATATCATTTGAGAATTATTTTAACATTTGGAATATTATATTTGTCATGGAACTTTTTGTCACTAAATTGTGTAAAAAAATCTAATGTATCTTTGAATGTTTTCTCATTTTGAGATCTTGTAATAGGTAGACGCACACAATCTTGAAAGCTCTTTATGATATTATATAATAGTAATAACATGATTTCTGTTAAATATTATTGTTGTTAACATTGTCGTAGCAGTCTTGAAATATTGTTTCTATTTACATATGAGTTGCTTACAAGTCAATGTAGTTGAATTCAGAGAACAATTGGAAAGATTGATCTTCTAAAATTGTTATACAAAATATTCAGAATCCATAATAATCGGTCAAGTGCGTGTGAAGTTATGACTACGATACTTAATAAAGCTTTTAAATAAAAATACCCATATTTTATAAGCTACTCAATGGATTTTATTTAACCAAATTTTTGATCAAGATATTTTTTGGACTTTAAATTGTCTACCGCATAGTTTAAACTTTAAGAGGATACCAGATGCCACTTTTAAATGAAAGTCATTATAAGAAAGTTATGAGTTTTAAAGACTTTACTGCTATAAACGCATATATACAGTATTTCTTTCATGCGTGATCATGAATGGTGGAATAAACTGTTTTTGTTGTAGTGATAAGAGGTGAAAGAAACAATCTCATGAACTCAACCACGTTAGTTTTTAAGCGACCCATCTTATAATGTATGATAGCTAGCGACTTTTGATACAATATTATATAATATATATATTTAAACTATAAATATCAAAATGAACAAAGTTAAGATAGTATGTATAGTTGTATAGGGTTGATTATGTAAGAGTTTGAATTGATAAGTTATTTTTAAAGTTGATGTAATAAAAAACTTGTACAGGAAATGTGTTTTTCTTTACTGTGTCGTGACTGTTAAATAAAGTCGATGGTGGTCAATAATTTATTATTAAATTTAACATAGTATATTTACATGAATTTGTACGTTTTGTTATCACAGCTGCACTTTAAAAGTTAAAACAATCAATAATGTTATAATACTAAAATAAACAGCCCAAAATTTAACCATATAAATATTCACTTAAAAACCCAAGTCTAACTTGATCTTTCTTCAATAGACAATTTATCACATTAATGAACTGATATTAAATACAATAAAAACATTTAGTTAAGTTTGGTACTTATTTCTATTAGTAATAATTAAAAATAAAATACTGTTAAGACGTGATAATAGAAACACTATTTAATCATTGACTTCGTCAAAATTATTCAACAATGGATATAGCAGCATTGTCTAAATTGAAAGCTGCATAAAGTATCACTCAACGATTCTGATCAAATACATTGGTGCGGCGTAAGACTAGGCCAGGGGCCCAAATCTGCTAATATCTTGCCTTGCGAAGATATTCAAAGTAAGATTCCAATGCGATAGTGTCAATAATTCGTATTCTACTAAATCATAATATCTTCTCAATATCGTCATGGCAGTTAGTAAAAAATAATATGATATTAACATCATCAGAAATGGTGCTAGCCAAAATGAATATTGAAAACCTACCAAATTTTTTTAACACTCACTTGTAAATATTTATAAAGATAGAATGGCGAGGCGAGTCACGGCACACCATTGGAATTGACAGAATACCGAAATCAGGCAAATCTATGATTGAAATGAGTGTCCTGCAATTTTGACTCTGGTTGTGGATTGCTTCGCCTCTTATGACAGGCCGCCCTGCCACAGATATAAGGATTCTCTCCATTTTAAAATTATCTTGAGCAGTTGTAACTAAACTTTTCATTTCAAGTCTGATATTTGACCACTTTTTGTAAAGATTATCACAAATGTGATGGATTAAGAGATTAACACAGTTATTAACTATTTGGAGCTGCCTAAGAATCAGAAAATACATTTTTAATGGAGGCGTAATTTCCTCATAAGTGCAGGCAGAAATGCTGGAGCTGGTGACCTGTTTTTAACGTCATCTGCAACGTATGGGCCAGGCTTTGACATGAGTACAGTGTGTAGAGTTGGAAGGCATCCAATTGCACATGCCAGTTCTGGAGATATATAACGACAACCTTGTACATCAAGATATTTCAATTTTTCGCAATGTGACCTCACAGCTTCCAGCGATCTATCTGTTAGCTGGTTACAACCCTATAAAAATAAAAGAATTCAGATTTAGATAGTACTGCATACTTTCCGGGACATTCACCATCACATTGTTGTTCCAACATTAAATATTTTAAGCAAATACATCTTACCATAATAAATATGTACTAATACTTTTGCATTAAAAAGAACTGGCATTAAAATAATATTTTATCATTTAACCCTTAAAATATCATAAGAATAATTTTAATTACTGTAATACAAGTCAAATAGCTTATTGCTTAAATTAAAAAGTAATTACAATTATATCTGTTATGAAAATAAAGTGATGATTCCAAAGTATTTAAACACAGACTTGTTATATACATTATTTTAGAATTATCTATATATTAATCAGGTCTTAGTTTAAGTGGTTGGTTAATAAAATATTAACTTGTTATAAGAATTGTCCTTGGGACACTGATGACACTAAGAAGAACAATTAAAACTATTTAGTTAGTTTGTTTCATGAGGTTGTATGGTCTACCTTTGTCTGGTTTCCATTCCAGGATCTTTTACTTTGGAGCCCCCAAAGTAAAGGAATAATTTATAATAGTTAATAACCTAATAAAGTATTGGAATAACAGTGCTTACCCTAAGCTCTAGATGCTTTAACCTTCTTAATCCCTTTACTATCTCTCGAACGGCTTCATCTTTTAAGTTATAACAATCTGTTAAATTAAAATATTCTATGCTAGGACAGTTTTTGACTAAATGTTCTATGCCATCATATGTAATCTGTTGACATCTACTTAGATTCAAATTTATTAACTCTTTGAAGTTAAAGGCATATGTCAGGCTCACATCTGTAATTCTGTTACATCCACTGATATCTAATTCCCTGAGGCCCTTTATGCGCGCAAGGGAAAAGCCAGTATATGTATCCATTGTCAATTTTTCACACATCAACATTACATCTCGTTTTCTTTTTGCATCTTTTACAATTTCTTCTTCAGCTCTTGATCCAAGGTGAATCTTGGAAGGTAATAAAGTTTCATCAAAATTTGACATTATAGGGCCACCGTCATTGCCTTCCGATTCGACTTTTCCCATTCCTGTGAGCCCTGCATCAGATACCTTATCACAATGACTGATTTTAAGAGTATGGAGAAAAATTTGATTTTTAAATAGAACTTGTATAGAAGTGTCTGTGACAGCATTAAAACAGTAGCTTATATCTAAAGACCTTAAATTTGGTAACCTTTCTGAAAGAAATATAAGTCCATTTTGATCTAAATTAAGGGAATGTATATCTAATTCCTCAATTGTGAGATTTTCTTCAGCGCAAATCCCTTTTTCTAAACCTTCTTTAGTTATCAGTTCACACTGAGATATATTTAAGGATTTTAACTTCTTTAACTTTCCTAGCTCTGCTATTCCCAAATCTGTCACAGCTCTACATCTTTGTATATTAAGATACTCCAAGTTAAGGAGATTATTACAAATATGAACAAGGGACTGGTCCGTAACTCTGGTACATAAGCCAATATCAAGCTCTTTTAGACTTGTTTGATGTGTTGTAAGTGCAAAAATGCCAGTGTTAGTAAGTTGATCACAAGAGTGCATTTCTAGTGATTCAAGTTTTAATTTTTTTACTTCTGAGAGAAATTTCAGAGCTGCCCCATCAATAAGGGTCTGGGAGAATGACAACCTTTTAATTTTTTCAGCTCGAGATATTATTGCTTGAAGTACAAAGTAAAATGTTAATACACTTTCAGATGAATTTTTGAATATATCTGAACCACCTGGATAAAACTTTTTTACAAGACCAAGGTGAAATTGTAGAGAACATGCTGAGAGATTGATTTCTTGAAGGTCTGGAGCAGCTAATATAAACCTGTTAAAAAGTGCATCAGTTAAATATTGATTTCCTGAAAGACTTAATGACTTTAAGTTCTCAAGATTGTTAACTAAAAGACCTTCTGTCTTGCCTTCTAAAAGTCTTCCTGACATAAACAGTTCTTTACAGCTTTGAATATTTAATGTTTCTAAGTTTGTACACTTCTCTAGCATAAATACAAATACTTTTTCACATATATCACACTTTCTAAGAGTCAAACAAAATATGTTTTCTCCCATTTTATCCCAAAAGTCATTGAGTTTATTTGATATTTCCACTTCATTGAAAAAATAATTGTAGTATATAATGGAGGAATTTTCAAATATATTCATAGGTGATGTAGTTTCATCTGTTAATGATGATCTATAGAATGCTACCACTTTGTTTTTTAAGAAGCATTGGTCGTTTGCTGCAAGATACCATTGACGACAAGTTTCACTCGCAGCTTTTCTATCAGATTTCGGTAAATATTTGAAAAGATATACTAACACCTGCAAAGAACAGAATATGATGGCTAAATTGAAAGGAAATAGGTACATAAAGCTTTACTTTTGCAAATAAAACACAAAGTTGATTTTTTCTACCCATAAGGAAGAAAACACGAAGAAATCTTATCGGTAGAAAATAGAAAGATTGATTAGATCACGTGAATTAAAATATAAAAAGCAAACAAGGAAACAAAGACGTACAAATGAAATTACTGCAAGTAGCCAAAATATGATAACATTAATCCACTTACCTCATATGGGAGATCCATTGGGATAATATTTATATTAACAAGACTAAAATAAACCAGAGAAAAATTAGACTGAAAAATCGGTACACTATTTTCTAACACTTCCGTACCTCCATATCAGTGTGACCAGATTTTATTTGACGAATCTACTGCTTGTGGAGGTTAAAAACTACTGAATTCTACCAAAAGAGAACAAGAAAATACTAAAAATCTACTAGTTTTTTTTTTGCTGTCGTGTTACAACGTAGAACATGAATGTTTTCTTGATTAAACGATAAAATAATAAAAACAACAAAGAAACTACCATTAATTAAAGAAACCAATGGTTTCTTAAATTAATGGTAGGTTGGTATGGTGTTTCTTTAATTATTTAAAAGAAAAAAAACCACTTCAAAAACGAAAAAACTAAAATGTATAAAATAACTTATTTCTAAAGCTATCATTATTAATATATATTATCTAAAACATCTTAAAGTCGGTGCTTAGTAATTTTTAAAATATAGTAATTTTTATGTTTTACTTTGCACAGTCTTCAAGATGTTTTAGATAATATATATTAATAACAATAGCTTTAGAAATAAGTTATTTTATACTTTTTAGTTTTTGAAGTCGGTTTTTTGAAACGAAGTTTTTTATTTTATTTTATTTGTTACTTTTTAGTGTCTAGATATGTATGTGTATGGGTAGACCTACGAAAGGTTCAGCGCTCCTTAAAAAATATAGGTCCCAAGAAACGGGAACAAAAAAAAAAATGTTCGTAAAATGAATACTACTGAGCCAAACTATGTTAAATTTTTAGGGGACCAAAGGGCAACTATTCCGCATCAGACTAAATAAGAATCACGTAAATCAGATCATAAATCTTAGCGTAATCGGTGTACATATGGAACGGAATAGATTTTTTTCATAAAAAAATATTCATAAAATGAAAACTACGAGGCCAAACTATGTCAAATTTTTAGGGGACCAATTGGAAGCTATTCCGCGTCGAACAAAAAAGAATCACGTAAATCGGATCATAAATCTCGGAGTAATCGGTGAACATACATAAAAAAAGAGATCCCGACGAATTGAGAACCTCCTCCTTTTTTTGAAGTTGGTTAAAAACATCGTTCATAAACATCGATATTTTTAACATCGATGTTTCACTTTTGAAAACATAGATATCCTAACATCGATGTTTTTTATGAACGATGTTGCCTCCCTAGATATGCCAAAAAAGCACTAGAATAACGGAAATGCGTGAATTCTACTAAAATCTACCAAATAATTTTTACATACTAAATTCTGTTGCCAGTACCTCAAAATCTACCAAAAAAGTAGAAATCTACTAAATCTGGTCACGCTGCTCCATATATTCAATATACTCTTTTGCTTCCGTATTTTTGACACTGATTGACCAATGACTTAGTGTTGCCAGAAAAGGTTGCCAAAACCCGAAAATATGCTTTTTGAAAAAGCCCCAAAATATGCTTTTTGAAAAAATCCCCAAAACAGTTTTTACTTATATAAAGTGAAACAATCAAAATTTAATCTTGATAATCGCCAATATTTCAAAGGAGAAATAAAAAAGCAAAACCATCGTCGTAGCGAAAACGTCACTAATGGCGTCATCGTTTTCGCTCACGGCGCGCTCTCAACGACCCGTGCCAATAGGTGGGTCGAATAACCGTTCCACTCGAGTTTACGATTGTGACGCTAGCAAATAAGTGGAACGGGAAAAATCGCGGTTGTGAATGTGGTCGTTGTGAGTCTCTAACGGAACGTAGCCTATAGGATACGACATATACAAGTAGAGACGGCATAATAAATAAATAACATAAATAACGCACGAACGATTGAATTGAAGTATAATTTACTAGTAAAATAAAATTCTAAGATAAAGTAATAATACTGTATTATAACTTAGATATAATAATTGTAGTGAGGAGAATTGTGTTTGTAGATGAATTATTGGTACTTATAAAATCTCCAAAATGTATCGTAACAAAAAATTCCCCGAATATCTCTCCAAAGAATCTTTACCCCCGAATCTCCCCCCCAACGTCGAAAAAATTAATTTGCTGGGAATCCCCCCATCTGCCAACACTTTGAATAACTTCGACTTCAACAATAGGTACCGCTTGTCGATACAAATCAATGTGGCCAACAACTCAAGGCCTGATGTCGCCATTTTCCAAAAGAAAAATAGCCTAAAGTCGCCGATTTTATATGTTCCGTGCATTTTAAGGATGACGACAAATACAATAACTAAAACAGCACAAGTTTACTTTAGAAAATACTGCAACAAAAAATTAACAAAGCTGATTCTGTTTAATTGATATTATACATATTTTTTTAGTTTTCTTTACACCTTTGCATTACACATTAGATAGTTATAAAATAACTATATGTTACGTATTGATAAGTTTGTTGTTATTACTTAACAAAATTGTAATTCTAAGAAGGAAAATGAGATATTCATTAATTTTACTTTTAATTTCATTTTTACTTTAAGTTACTTTCATAGATGTTAAAGGGCACACTTAATTTTTAAAATGTACCAATTTATTTGTTTTTTTATTTAATTTAATTTTAAATATCCCTATTAATATTATAAATCTGTCTGTCTGTTACGTTTTCACGAAAAAAGTACTGGACTGATTTGGCTGAAACTCAGTATATATTTATTTACGATGTCGAAGATGAACATAGTATACTTTTTTATCCTTAAAAATGGGATAGTTTCCGGGTTTTTTTTACTTGTCTCTCTGTTTGTTATGCTTTTACGGAAAAACTGCTGGACTGAATTGGCTGAAATTAAATTTACATTAAAACTACAATTCCTTGTTTGATCTTACAAAATAATTTTTTGGATAAAATTTTAGTTAAACTCTGCCTTTAGATGATTAATACATAACATTTTCTACTGTAATAATGTTTAACTTTAGATGTAGCTTAAGTTGTCTAAAACATTTAAACATCAAATAGTGTAATTAATTACAAAACTCCTATTTGTAATGTCACGTGAATAATCTAAGGAAAACCAAGTAAACATACATTGGTAAAACAACAAGATATTATAATAAAGTAAGTTTCGTGTATGTCATCATGTATAGGATGGCTATAATATTTATTGAAAGTGTATTTATTTGTGGTTTGGTTAATTTAAATGGCTTGTCCCTTTAGTAGGCTAAAAAGCGATCAGTCGCCTTTCAGAATTTTTCGTCGCCAATTTTGGATCTGAGTAGCCTTAATGGTGATAAATCGCCTACGTTAGCCACACTGATATAAATGTCAGAAATGGAAGTTCTCAGACACAAGAACTGGTTATTGATAAAAGGCAAAAACCTAGTGATTCTCTTTCAATAAGCGCCATCTGTTAGTTGTGTAAAAATATAGTAATTGTAATTTTAGTCTGCCACTGGAAAATCGTATTTTATTGTATTCAAACAAATTTTTGTTTCTCAAAATTTTATTTGGGTCCTTAACTTTTTCGAGCATCCCTTTTCTTTAGAATCGTTGTGATTTAAAACTTGGTGAAACAAAAAAGCGACATTAAAAAGAGATAAACACATAACTCTATAGGACTAAGCCTATGAGAGAATGAAATACCGAGTTTTACATTGTGAAGAACAGATTTTTTTTTAAAGAAAATGTTGTATAACATTATAACCTAATTAACATAATAATGTGAACCTGCTAATGTAACTATCTATCTATACTATAATAAATCTGTAAATGGTTCGAGTTTGTACAATGCGTTTGAAAATGTAAAAAACAATCAAGGGGATAATTCAGACCAGGAGATTCCAATTTTTTTTAGAATTTTTCTCTGTTTGGTTTGTCCGTATGTCTGTTAGAGCACCACGTGAAAACTACTGAATGAATGAAATAAAACTTAACATAGAGCTAGATTATATCCCGAGACGTAACTTAGGATATTTTTTATACCCATAAATGAGGTCGTTTCCGTGGGATAGACCAAAATATCAAAAAAGATGGCGCTGCAATCGCATCTTTTTTGGTATATGAATGAAACTTGATATGGTTCTGGCTTATAATCAGAGTTAAAAGTTAGAATATATTTTATCCCGATAAGTGAAGTCATTTCCTTAGAATGGATGGATTATAGCAAAATTGCTGTAGATGCAATCGCCTTTTTTCAATTCACTAACAAATAACTATGCTGTTATAAACAACATATCATTAATTGTATTACTTCAAATCATGTTGGCTTCGACTCGCATCTATGTTTTGCTGGGCAGTTGTTTAGACTATAATATATGGCCGTATTTTCTTTGCTATTGTAGTAAATTTAACAAGAAAAATTAAAATATTAAATCTAAAAAATTACAGAATATTACTTTTATCCGAATATGTTATTTAGAGTAATAAAATCTCATTATAATTCATATTTCATAAGTTTATTTTAGTTTACCATCCATAGGTATAGTTATTTTGCCTTTTATTTTATCCGTGCAGGAACGGAGAAAGAATACAATTTCCTGCAGTCGGGCGGCCTGTCATAAGATGCGACAAAGCAATCCACTGCCAGGTGGTAGGAATGTTTATCGGAATTATTTAAAATGGCCAGAATTAAAAAAAAAACTATTATAAAAAAAAACGATTCCAATGTGATTTTTTACTGATTGATAGCAAATTTCATTTAATAAAATGTGTCATATCTTTTGTCTTGTGGAATCCTGCGGAAATTTTAGTTGTTCTGGTACATAAAAAGCTGCTTATTCCGTCACAGTTTTCACTAATATGACAGCTTATATTTTTTTTAATGCTGAGGTTCTTTGTGTCCCGGGAATCCCGTGGGAATTTCAAGTCAAGCGTGGAGGAGGTCGTGACCAGTGCCAGATTTTATGGTTAGTCTTAGCTCCAATAGGTACATAGTTTTATGCACCTTATTTAAAGAAGCTCTTCAGTTTGCACTTTGTAAACTGTACCAACTACGATTTATAGATGGCGCTGTAGTATGTAATCAGAAAAATGTATTTAGTATGTTATTTGTTTGCTCAAAGAATTATTGGGTATTCTTGGGTTGTCACTGACAGTAGTTGTCAGAGACAGCTGTCTGAAATTGAGCAGCTGCGATTGATAATGAACTATCAGGGACTCACTTAAATTTGCGGAAGCTTCATAATCTTTGAATTTCTGTCATTTTTAATTCAAAGTTCTTTAAAATGTTGCCCATTGCTACATTCAATCTACACCGCTAAACTACAAAAGGAACATTGTAGGTATATTATTTATCTATTTATAACCATTGAGATACCTATATAATAATAGCAGATACACAATGTAGAAGGCTATTTTCGCGATTTGCGTTTGTGGAGATTTTATTAGCCATGAAGCTTTTGCATTTACTGAACTTTACACATTCTGGCTATGATAAATGCACATATAACTTGATACTTCGAAGATAAGTTAGAGATAAATATTTTTTTTTATCAACTTTGGAATGGAGAACGTACAGTAATTTAAAACAATTGAATGCGCGGCAGATTACTAATACAGAGTAATAACTAAATACTTGCAAATAAATTCTACTATAAAAGTCATTTATTATTTATCCGCGTTGAATACCTACTTAAAAAATCTCCCGGTTTTGAAACATTTTTCATTGCTGCTCCGCTCCTGTTGGACTTAGCGTGATGATATATATAGCATATAGCCTTCCTCGATAAATGTACTATCCAACACCACAACAACAACACAAATGAAAGAATTTTTCAAATCGGACCAGCGGTTCCTGAGATTAAACAAAGAAACAAACTCTTTAGCTTTATACATATATTAAA
The DNA here is from genome assembly GCA_949752895.1 of Dendrolimus pini. NCBI lineage: Eukaryota > Metazoa > Arthropoda > Insecta > Lepidoptera > Lasiocampidae > Dendrolimus > Dendrolimus pini. The sequence continues at coordinate 11,905,256 of OX457126.1, forward strand.
GTATAAGAAGTATAAGATTTTAAAATAATAACCTGTAAACGTGACACTGGTGCGAGTATATCCGCCACTCTTGACCAAAGCGGCTTAGCGAGTTTGACACATCGTTTATATCGATGCAGATTTCATCACAATGTTTTCATTCGTAACAGTAGGTGCCTATGTGGTAATTGTAATAATACTCGCGTAAGCTAAGCGTGCACCGCAATTGTTAATAGTGGACTCATCCTTTCACAAAAGATTTCGGATTTCGATTTCGTTGATATATTACAGGCATGCTTAGCTTTAAAGCTTTTTAGCGAACAAAACTTACTACTACGTTCGGCATTATATCAGAAAACTGAAACTGATCAGAAGTGGTGCTTTGCCTACCGAGATTTGCTGACCTGCGCCAAATGGACTCAGGTTAATGAAAGAGTCAACACATATGGGTGCAAGTTGGCAAGCATTGATATAATTTTTCAAATATCACTAATCACCATGCCTCGTGCTTTTATGAGTTTGCGCGTTACAGCCACTTGTTGGGCGCCAGTGAGCTCAGTAAGCGCGGGGTGGGCCGCGCGTACGGGCATATTATGCGCGCATTCTGTATCGCGATCATTATAATCTTTCGATAAACTTTCACGAGACTTTTCAACTGGCTAGATAGTGTTCAAAAGTTAATAAAACAATGTTCTGTGTACAAAACTAAACTTTTCTGTTTATTGGTACTTGGGATTTAGGTGCTTAAGGGATGTCACGGAGAAAACAGGCTAAGCCGAGATCACTTAAGGGTGAGTTGGAATTTAGTAATTATGCCCTGGTGATGAATGGATGAAGGTTGTGCACGGTGGATTAGATTGTGTAGAAAGGCAGAAGCTTGCAAAAAGAGAGTATAATTGTTAAGCAGTATCTCCCAAAGTTTTCTAAGGAAGCAGTTTTTAATTGCCAGGAGTTAAACAGGCAAATGACTCATGAAACTGAAAGTGGACTTCGAAAAATTTCATAACCTCCTTCATAAACAACCCCATGTGGTAGCATAGAGAGAACTCTTACAATTTCCACGATGAAAAGTACCTACCTATACAACATTTATTTATGAATACTTTGAGCTACTATTATAATCGGTAAAGAGATGATAAAGCTACATATTAAAAGTTGCCACTGAGCTTACCATAGTTCTTATCAATCCAGAAGTTATCTGGAAGAAATCTTTAATAGTGATAAGACCTTCTATTAACTGCTAGTTTTGTTAACTGTAGGTATATTTTAAAATATTCATTTAATATCACGTCTTTCTGCAAAAATTAAAATTTATTATTATACACATTATAAAAGTATAACCAAATTGATTGTCTGTGAGTTTGTAACACTGAATCAGAAACTAAGTCGAATTTGAAAAAATGCGCCGTTCATTAAGGGAGTAAGGGATAAACAAATAGGCATTCAATTACATACAATATAAAATTATTGTGATAGCCATATTATTACGGAGCAGGGCACTACTAAGGGTGCCTTTCCACGAGAGATGTGCTATGCAGCTGCATAGAGAATTTAAAAAATGCTGTGAGAATTTAAAAACTAAGTTCCGAAATCTTGTGACCGCTTTTACTGATGAGAAACTATTAAGCGATTAAGATGTGCTATGAAAATGCAGTTACGTAAGGTAGCTTTGCGAGAAAGATAGTATTCTGAAGTGATTATCTTCTTTATCAGGTATGAGGATCCACTCGCGATCATCCATAGCACGTATCATTCGATATACAAAACGTAGCTTAATTGAATCAATTTCCACCAGTCTATGCTATGTGGACCAATGGATATCGTTGTTGGTTATCGAACGCATCCATAGCAACGTTGCATAGCACATCTCCGGTGGAAGAGCAACACAGGTAAACTACGGTGTGCAAGTAGTCTATATACTTAATTTAATTAAATTAAGTATATAGACTACGCATATACTATACGCATAGACTATAGATATGCACGGCAGTAAAGAGGAAACAAATAATTCACAAAAGAAATATTATACTTATATATTTTAATTGCCGCACCCAGATTTCCATTGTTTTCCATTGGCGTTATTTAGTAGTAATACTTATGTACATAGTACACGACATGTATAAATAAAGATATACATACACATTATCACGCCTGTTGCCAACGGGGGAAAACAGAATCACTGGATCTCCTCTTGCAACGATCCTGATACTTTCGCTTCATCTACTTTCAATTACCCCTTTTCATATATACACGTCTATTAGAGATAGCCCTGACATTTATTTAACATTTATGCTATTTTATCATGGTGTGTACGTTGTGGTGTACCGGTATCAACTCTACCATTCAAAAAGCTGACTTACACTTATTTTGTGACTCTAACTTCATCCATTCTGTTTACATGCCCAAACCATCTCAACATTAATCACGATGGAGGACTTTGTTTGAATTTTCAAGACTTACTTAAGCATTTTGATAAAAATAGAAACTTTATAAAATTGTCATGTCCGTTTTAATATGAAAATAGTTTTCAATAATTTCTAATGACTAGTTTTTGAAATCTGGGGTATTTTCGATTGTATGCTTTTTATGATATAGGCATATGACACAAACAGTGACGTTCACTCTCACTTCGTTCTCACTTCTATGAAATTCTTAATAGTTTGTAGCCTGCTATCCATTTACCAGATTTATTTTTTAAATCTATAATAGCGGACGGACAGTCAAATCAACTGTGATAATTTTTATAATTCTACAGAACGTCGCAACCTCATATATTTTTTACGAGCTTACGTACTTGTGAAGGTTATAAGTAGGTAAAAGGAAAAGAAGTCAAATAGCACATTAATTATTGCTTGCTAAGTAAATAAAATTAATTCTAACATTATATCTCATAAGTTGTATTGTAAGATGTTAAAGCCTGCTATTTTATATATCAAAATATTAGAATTTATTGTAACATATAATATGTCCATTTTCCTGTTCATAACACTTGGGGCCGATTTTTTAATTACCAGATAAAAGTTATAAAAGTTATAATAATGTATAACATGGATATTAAAAATGTTAGTGGCATGAATAAAACAGTTGAATGTTTTCACTTTTGAATTCGCTCAGGTTATAAGTTATTCGACTGATAACTTTTATTTGATGATTAAAAAATCGGCCCTTAGTAAAAGGTAAAAAAAGTAATAGTAGTTAAAAGTTAAAGCTCGAATAGTGACCGGTCTGTACATAAAATTTTCGAGTGCGCCACTACGTAGTCCTGATGGTACAAGTATTATATATGTTGAGGCCAGATCTTAGAATTGATCACTTCATGATGTGTCAGACCATTTCATGTAATGGAAAATATTCGCTGCGCACATCGTGATATAGTCTGGCCAGATTCATGAATAATCAGCGTTTAACGATATGAACAGCTAAACGCACGGCGTAAAATATTTATTATTGTTTTTGTGATTCATCATGATCTTGGCGACGGACAATTATTGTGATAAAAAACTAATAATAATGAGCCAATTCAAGATAAAATTGAAGTGAAATGTCGTTAGGACATAAACCTATTTAAGTTTTACGAGAGTCACTCAAAAAACGAGTGCACCGTTAAAAAGCCATGCAGTTCGGAACCTATTTCACAGGTTAGTACAATTCAATCAAAAATCGTATTTATTCAGTGGTAACCTTTTAAAATTTAAAAGCTATTTAGTTATTTCTATTTTTAGATTTCAAAATATGACTTCATGGAAATTGCGAGTGAAGAATTTTAATTTTTCAAAAGAAAAGTGTTGACGATCCTACTATTTGCAAACCAACTGCATTAATATTTTTTTTGGGTGGGGTATTGGTTATATGGCACTTTTATTTGTCCTTTATCATTGTACACCGATCCGATTTTTTAAATATAGGTTAGAAGGCTAAGAATGGACGGGAGCGAAGCGAAGCTCCAGTCTTAAGTCAAATTCAATTTGAAAATGCCCTTTACATCTTAAATAATAAATAAAAGTGCCTCATGTCTATACCGCACCCCGACATGGTCAATTTTAGCTGGCTGTATCATGTAATACAACTATTTCATGAAATGGTCGGCCACATCATGAAGTGATCAATTCTAAAATCAGGCCACGAAATATATTTTTAACGGCCTCTGCGGTTGAATGGACAATGCCTTTGTCGACCTATCTTAATGCAGGAGAGAGGATCCGGGTTCGATTCCTGGTATGGTAAATTTGGGAAACGAACTTTTCGTTATTTATTATGTGGTCTGAGTGACTGGGATCGGCCCCGGAGTGGTTCGTCGTTTGTATGTACGTATCTATAAGGGGCCCTCCACAAATAACGTTACACGAATTTAATGATTTTTCCACTCCTCTCCCGTCCTTGTCACAGCTGGTCACATTGGTGAGACTCTCTAGTGTGACGTCACATACTTTGCAATTTTTCATCAAGAAATTACTAAATTAATACAGCAGTTCCGTGGTTAGTTTTATTTCCATTTCAATTATCTTTATAATCTTTTCATACAGATAGAGTTGGAAATATTTTGATATCAAATCTTGTATTTCAAACCTTAAATATAGATCTTGAAATGTGACGTCACGAAATTTGTGACCCATCCCTTGTCACACAATGTCACATTTCGTCGACCCCCTCCTTACTTTGTGATGTAATTTATAGATAGCCCCTAACACAAACGTAAAATGCTTAGCTTGGAAATACGCAATGTACCTGTTTGCCTGTCGATTATTTTTCTATATTATTTAGGGAACTGTATTTATTTATTTGCTGTTTTAATCTGGCTTTATGGCACCCAGTGTAGTACTTTATGCGCTAGTGTTTGGCGCGAAGGTTGATAGTCATGCAACGGCGCGCGGCTGCGGTTGCGTTGCGCGACACCGTAATATCAGCGTTTTATCAACGATGGCACGGTCATCAGTCGCTGTGGTCAAGCTCATTCACATACTCATGAGTTACGCAACTGTATTAAGCCAGGTTTAAGCTGCATTTTAGAGCTTATTTAGGGAGCAAGGGACGCCTAAAATACCTATAGACTTCAAATTAAAATAGGCTTCATTGTTCATAAAAAAATTACAGTAAAGTTTCGTAAGTATTTAGTTCTTAAAGATCAATGTATCTTATTGATACATAGGCCTCTTCCAGCTCTCCCCATGAATCCTTGTCTTTCGCTAGTCTTGGCCATGAAGGACCAGCAGCTTCCTTTATGGTCGGTTCTTATATCTTACCGATCGTTCATTTGCCTTACTATCGGTTTAACGACATAGTTAAGCTCCATAAAACTAACGTCAATATTCAACCGATACTGCGGGCAAGTGAATGAATACTTAGGAAGATACTTACTTAGGAACCGGCCCTTAATATTTTTATCATTTTATTTTGATTCTAGACTTCGTTCTCAATATTAATACTTACACTCATCTTTGTTTGCATATCATAAGAATATAAATGGAGTTTTCGTTCTTACCTACGGTTTACGGTTTATCTGTTGTAGTTGGATTTTTCATATTCCCAAGTTAAGCGGCAAGTCGTTTGATCTCTTTGATGACACAACACTTATTCCTATTTTGACCAGTGTGCTCCTTTAGCTTAGGGCGCGTTCCATTGGAAGCTCACAACGACCACGCTCACGATCGCGATTTCCCGTTCCACTTGCGGGCGTTATAATCATAAACTCAAGTGGAATGGATTATATAGCGTTGGTGTCATTTATACACAAATGTCATAGGTTGATTTGAAATCGTGCATTTGTCCAGGTCTCGATGAACAGTATTACTGTTCTGTTGTCAACGCCCATTTTGATCCACCTCTTGACAGGGTCGTTGTTAGCGCTGCGTGAGCGAAAATTATGATGTCATTAGTTACGTTTTCGCGGCGACTATAACGACCGTGATGGCCATGGGGAACGGCTGAAGGAGCATTTCGGGCATTATAAGCCACAAGTGGAACGTAGCCTTAGTTTCCATTGTGTTCTACCCTAATTTTCTATTACGATTTTTAAGGAAGTGTGTACTTTTTAGTTAAGAAAATTTTTCCTGGTATTATTTATTCATTAGAAACTACATACTTTATACCTACTTGAGCCACGGAAACGGAATACTTATGGGAGTGCAACTCTATGCTCTATTAATTGAATATAGATTATTAATTATTAATATAATAAAATAAAAATTAAGAACTATTTATTTACTTATTTTCGGTCTAGATATTATCTTACTATAAATTCTGCAACCGTTTCAAAATTAACTCTAACCTATTATTACCTTCTAAAATGTTAAATAAATTTCAAACATTCGATTATCAATTAAAATGTGTTACCCATAGGTATCTCTGAGATATAAAGGGACATACCAATTCCATACTATTCGCACGTTTATATTGAAAGATAGCCATTATCTTGTAAAATTGTTGTTTGTTGTCGACCGAAAAGCATTGTAATTTTGTAACTTTATGTATTGATCTGGTAGCGTCTAGTACTTTCGTAATGCGTCTCTTGGGAGGCGCAAGGATGCTGCGACTCTCCGGCGTACTCCTGGGATGCCTAATGCAATACTAGCTCTGAGTTTCTTTCACTGAATATTATGATATATTTCACTGCTAGTAGTTTGTAATAAAAAAAGCTGATAGCATATTATGAGAAGATAATCTCATATTTTTTATATTTACAAATATTATTGCAAGGAACTAACATCTCTATTACAAGCTGTACCTTGTTTATGTGTTAGTTTTCACTAATTTACTAATTATTTTTATTTTTCATTATATTAATTACTTTTAACTTTTTCTTCTACTGTAGTAGGACTTTCTGTTACTACAAATTTCGGTACTAAATATTTTTTTAAACAGTACGTATATTATTATGCATTTTTAGGTAATTATTGTTAACTTGTAGTGGTATTTATAATTAAAAACAAAGTTTTATCATCATTGTGTTGTTTAAGAACTTTAAATCCAGTTCTGAGACCTGCAAAATTGTATTCCGATCACCTCTATAAAACCTCTATAAAAGCATAGGCTTTTGGTGGTAAATATTTTATAACAATATATGAAAAGATTGGAGATCATAGTGGAAATCAGTACTAATTTAAATATTATGAAAGCGTAAGTAGCTGATCATAATGAATTTTTGTACCACTGTACTATTCCGCGACATACGACTTCAAGTTAGGGTTCGTGTGATTCAGTGAGTGAAAAATCCGCTTCTCATTTTTATGATGCGTTCAAATTCCGGTAGAGTACAATTAGAATGATTTTCTAATGAGTGTTACTGTACAAAAATGACGTACTATCTCTAAACGAATACATTGTGAGAAAAACTGTACATCGAGATTACCTATGCGTGAGACCTACCAACCCATTTAAGTCACGTGTAACGCGTTCATTGAAATAGGGTGGTCTGAGAGCAGCACCAGTGATATTTGTATTAATGCTACGTGTAATGGTGTGAGGTGAATGAAGTGTCTATTTCTACTTTAATGAAACTCATAGTAGGTACTTCTATAAGTTATGTATGTATTGTTTTTATTTAAAAATTAATACAAATAATGAAATTGTTCAGTTTGTTAATACGTAGGCTGTGCTCGACGCTCGCTGGGGTCCAATAACACGTCAATTTCAGGTTGCCGTCCCTCATGTGGAGGAATTAAAATTTTACATCCAGTGAAAATGTTAATCCTTCCCTGTCCCAGGCAGACAATAAAAACGAATTGGTGTATCTTGAATTGTTTACCCTTACACCTTTCTCTCTGCGTATTCGAAGATAACGTTATATTCAACTCATTAAAACACAAATAAATTATAATTAGAGAGAAGTCTAAACATGACATGGAATTTGAAATTGAAAATGTCCATAAAAAAATCGCGAGCTGTATACGTACTACTTTTGAGGTGGGGAGATTTCGAAAACGGGTATCACCTTACTTATTGATATGTATTTTATTTATTGCATGAGCTCAACAGACAGGCAGACGGCCACCTGATGGAAAGCGGTTACCATCGCCTGTAGCTATTTGTAACACCAAAGCTGCTACCAATGCGTTGCCGCTCTCTATAGGGAGACTGGATCCTAACCACTACCGGCAGTTGTTATGGTGGCATACTGTAGGCCAGAGGTGATATCCACCAAGACAGACAAATACTCTACCACCGGGATGTGGGTTGTTTTGCCGCCTCTTACGATAGGCCGCCCGGCAGCAGGAAATTATATTCTTTCTCCGTTCCTGCACGGAGATATATAAATCTGAGTTTGTATATCTGTGTAGATAGAAGTCGTAAAACGGATTTGGATATAAATAATAAAAATCACCAAAAGACATGGTAATCATTTTTAAAATTCGACTATCACACCCAACTATAAACATTTAAAAAATATTAAGTACTCAGTTACATTATGGCGGCCACCTCTACTAGTAGCTGTAGTGGAATATATGTAATTCTTTGACAAATTTCATTCCTAATACCATCACAGTAGTTACAGAAAAAAATGATTTTGACATACCAAAACGGACGTACAAACAGACGGAAGGATCCTATAACGGATCAGTGTTTACCAAAAATGGCTACGGAACCCGAAAAATGTGAAGTAAATAAAATTCCAGAAAACAGAAAAAATCCGCACTACCTTATTGGTTAGTGCACGCTTCCTTAACTCAAAGTTAGCGGGATGAATCCTGGCCGGCAGCCATGCGCCACTAATGCAGTTTTCTAGTCTAATTAGTCCATAATTGTACCAACAATTACCACGTGCCAATGATGAATGAAAAAATCGCGATAAAACCTGTATATCGAGATAAGCGATGTGTCAAACCTGTCAAGCCGCCTTGGAGATAGGTGGTGGGTATACTGACCATTCCCCTGTAATGGAAAGCCCGAGCCCAGCAGTGGGACGTTTATGGACTGTTATTATTATTATATGGATGTTTTACACGCACTAATTTACCATGGTAGGGAATAATACTACATTATTCTAATCGTTTAATCTTAAACGAGAGAATGGATTTTCAATATTAATAAAATAATAGTAAAAATAAGTGGATCTGCTATATCAGCGAGGAATGGCAAGTGTAAAGATCACAATAAAACGTTTGAATGTTTTATGCGAGGTAAAAGCTTTGGATGGACGTATTTGTAAGCCTTTTGAAGAGGGTTAAGTCAATTTGGCTTTGAACGTCAACTTTTTGCTCGGCTTTATGTGCTTCTGGTGTCGAGACCACTCTAATGCAGTTTACTAAACTTTCTTTGGAATTAAAATAAATGGAACTGGTGTCTGTATCCATACTATAGAGAAATGTGTTAGTGAGGTGGTTTATTCCCGGAAAGAAGAAAATGGGAGTGGACAGTCAAATAACTGAGCTACTCGTTATAAACTTACAGAATTTTGATCGCAGCCTCATAAATTTTGTACGAGTGTACATACTTATGACGTCGCAAGTAGGTATAAGTAAAAGAAGTTAAAAAGCGCATTAATAGTATTTAAATAAAAACTTGAGAGGTGTCAAAGGACACTTAATTAGTGAAGGAATTGTAATATATATTTTTTTTTAAGTTATAATAATATTTCTTTTACACCATTCTGTTCAATGCGAAATAGAAAGACGAAACGAAAATAACTGGCTTGCTTTCTATGAGAGAGAGAGACAGACAGAGAAACACGCGCACGCCGCACGGCTTACAACTATAGCAAAGTGTCGTTACAACTTTTGGTCTTAATTTTTCCGGTCTAGCCCCCTTTCGCAACGCGCGATAAGGAACTTCGTTTCAAAAGTATAATAATTAGAATTATTTCAATTATGTAGTTTACAAGTATTTCTGCTTATTTTTTAAATAATCGGCAGATACACACTATAATCCACAAATTAAGCAAGATTGTGTTACGGACTACTATGCGGCCGATCCCACCCACAGGAAAATTCAATTTCCGAAATTTATCACGCCACAAATTGAACCCTGAGCTTCTGCTTTGCAGTGGAGTTAGGTCAAAAAAGACTTAGCTCGCTGAACCACAGGCCGTCAATTAGATAAAATAAGATGCTATTTTAACCCCTTGCATCATCCCTATTCTAGGAAAAACAATCGCTCAGTGAAAACGTATCCTGAATAGATTCTAATTCTACATGACTACATGGCGCCACTTATCGTGTCGCGCTTTTTGACTTTATAAATTATTTTTTAGAGCGAATGAGTGAAATATTGAGTCTTTGTATTTTGTCTGATTCGATTTAAATAAATGTTTCAAAATGCCAGAGAACAATAATCAGTGGCGCCATCTAGTTATGTAGGGTTTATAAGTTTTTCAGAGTTGGTATTTTTTGCTTTTCCTAATATTTTTCTATGTTATGTATGTAAGACATTTTAGCGACCGGAGTTGTACTAAACTACTTATTACTCCACTAATCTTTCCATGAAATATCGAATTTCTGATGCCAATAAATCAGTTGGTTTTATTTTTGTTCCTTATAGGTTTTAGATATTAAACTGATCATGGTGTAGATGTTCTTTTAAATTCGTGGTTCTCATGGTTCGTTTGTGGTTGTCGTTCGACTTTGCAACTCTTGCAAAGTTGAAGCCATAGGTAAGGTCCTAAGAGTTGCATATGAATCATTTACAGTATTAGGAAAGGTGTAATGTAAAAACATATACCTACAGGTCAAATTTTCAAGTGGGCCTTCAGGGGCAAATTTTAAACTATATGAAATAGCGAAAAATACTCAAAGGAGCTGATTTTGATGAAAACTAAAGTGACATGATTAGATTTTTTGATTTAGAATTGTGTCGGCCGATTAAAATAAAATAAAATGTATGTATTATTTATTATACCAAATCAATGCCTGTAAGGATCAATTTCTTTACAGGAATGTTAAACGGCAAACTAAGGGAAAAGAGTTGTGTTTGTTTTTTAATGAAAACTTCTATTTTCCATACATTAATTAAACATCAAATTACGCCGTTCATTTAACCCCACCTCATTTTCAGGCAAAGAATGAATGATTTGTTTTATTGGGGTAAAGAAACGTGCGTTTCGAATATTAATTTATAGATGAATATTAACAATATTACTATAATTTTCGTCTTTTCCATATTGAATTAAATGAGGGGAGGTTTTAGGCTTTTTTTTAGGAAATACTTTTTTCAGTGTTCATATAAAATCATTCTTGAAAGGAGTAGTCTTTATATAATTTAAAATTGCCGCGTACAACGACACTAAACAGCCAAGTAGGTATTACATATCAAATGTTGAGATAAAGTTACGAAGACCACCGGAATGAAAATTTAAAAAGAATATTGCAAAATAGTTAATAAAGATAATGGCTATGAAGTAGCAACCCTGGGTGAAGCGCGTCCATAAAACTTGTAGAGGCCCCGCAGAGAATCGCCGGGAAATTTCCCCTGGGTGGTGCACACCTCCCTGCGCGCTTCTGGGAAATACGTTAAAGCCATATCATAACAGTTTTATGTTGATGTTGACCTCTCATCTAACATCCAGCCATCGGCGGCTCCTTAATCGACATAATTCGCTGTTTCGAGATTTCAAACATATGAATTCTGTTGTTTATTTAATAGTCTTGCGATTTTATAAGCGCAAACATATGTCACTTACGTTTATTATAACTATAATATACAAACATGACTATTACCTAATATATAAATCGACAGGGTACTAATCACTAGCGGAATGTCAAACAATTACGTTTTACTTACGGCACCTCTCGAGTAATTTTAGATCCATATGCCGTGTAATCTAATAAATTTTTGGGAGTAAAGTGGCATAGATATTTACTTTCGCCATCGAAAGTATCGCGTATAATAATTATTTTCCAACTGTCTGTTATTCACTGCGGATGGCAGCCATAAAACAAAACTTGCCAAATTTGTGATACGCTGCATATTTTTCGGTATCTAGAAAGCAAAATTTATGGAACGACTGCTATTTTCCCGTATCAGGACATGACTTGAAATCTTCATAAGCACGTGGAAATTAATCGCTTATAAAATGTATTGAACTAGTTAATAGGTTACCTCCTTGAGTACACAATATGCATAGCTGCCGTCGCACAGAGTTAAACATATTAGAAGAAAGTATACCAGAAATAAATTTATAACTTACTAGGTTCACGTAATGCGCGCCAACAGAGTAGGTAGGTTCAGTTGAGGACAGAAAAGCAATAAGTGCGATACGAGAGAGGTAGAAGAAGAACTTAGTAGAGGATAGTGACAAGTTTAGTGGTTAGTTTAGTGGGCAGTTCAGTGAAGGCGGAGTTTAGCGTAATTTAAGAGAAGGTTCAGAAACGAGCTACGCGCGGTAAATTCGGAGGTGAGCGCCGCAGCAGCAGGAGGTGCTCTACGCAAAATCGGCGATGGTATTGTGAGTGAGACATCTTATCGTCGGGACAGGGCGTTCTTAGTTGTGCGTGTAGTGGCAACCCTGCAAAGAAAAATCATGCATATTCGGCTGTCTAAGTTAATAATAGCATTTAGTTAAAAAACTGGTATTTCCTTCCAGTCCCAAGTGCGTACCCCCGCTCACACGTAACAATATAATTCCCGTAAAGTAGTGAATGTGTTTATCGATTTTGAAAGGAATTGCGATAGTTGTAATTTCCTTTTCTGAGATGAAATAATATTTTACATAGTAAGAAGGGTTAGGGAGATTGAAGGTCGACCCAAACCAAGTTGCATCACACTTATTAATATGCTGCAGTACTTTTAATACTCAACCAGAAAGTAATATAATATCGTAGCTTTGTAACAATTTAGTTTACTCTTATTTCCTAAGAGACGTGATTGCACTGATATTACAGAGTCTGTTAAAAATATTACGGTAACGTCCTTGCTTGTAGTGGGAATAGGTGGGTAGTGGGGGGTCCCTGTGGAAGCGAAGTTCTCGCCCGCCGCCCACGCCACATCCCGGGGGACCTGGCCCAAGCAGCCGCGTGCCGCCTGCTCCCCGGGGATTCCTTTACTCTCCCCGCACTCCACCGCGCCGCCGAGCTTGTCTTTGAGGAAAGAGCATAGACGTTCGACTTCTAATTGATAGCTAGAACGTTACCCTTTGCTTGCTTAAAATCTTTATTGTATTTTCAAAACGTGTCTGGCATTATAATCAAGTATCTAATTTAAATAATTTATTATATTACTATTTAACAGTCTTCTAAAGGAGGAGGTTCTCAATTCGACTGTATGTTTCTTACGCGATTTCTCCGTGAATTGTGGGATCCTGAGGTGGTCCCATTGTTACCAAGTCAGGATGTGATGTCCCAGGGAAATTGAGAGTAACTCTTGTTGAAGAGCGCAGAGAACCTAAACTCTTCGAAAGACAAAACTTGTAAAAGCGTGTCAGTGGTAGAATTTATAGAGTTGCTTAAAATATTATTAACAAAGTTATTCAAGGAACTGAAAGTAGAAACAAAAAAACAACTAAAATAAAACAGACTTCAAATTAAAAAAAAAATATTTTCTACAGATAAATAAGCTTCGAAACGTTTTGCATTTGTAGTAGTGTACGGTCAGCAGATAAATAAATAAACTTATACTTTTTATATATTTTTATAGGCTAGTACTTAATACATATTGAAGAGGGTGCCAAGTAAAACATAAAAAAACAACAATTTTCAAAATGCGCCGACTTCAAGATGTTGTAGAAAATATTTAGTTTTAAGATTTTTAGTTTGAAATCGGTTTTGTATTTGTTAAAAAAATGTTTTCAGTAAATGTAGTACGAGCTTCGAAATCATTATAGATGTACATTATTGAACGATGTTAGTATGGAGCGGCTCCAGCGGTTCGGTGGGCAGCTGGGGTCTTCAATTCCCAACAGGCATCGTTCTAACGCCTCCGAACACATTAAAATTACAGTTTCCAAGGATATACAACTAACCGAAACTACAATGACTTGAGCGTTGAAGGGGATTGCGTTATTATTCCTCTGTGCTCGTATCCGTTTGCTCCTTAATCAAAATTATTAAAGCGTTTAGAGCTTTCAGTGGTGTACCTCGTTTGTACTGTATTACGCGAATAACGACCAAATACCTGGGAATACACACATACCTTTACATAATAGGCGTTTGAAGTATCAGTTACGTTTCTGGGCTAATGTGAGAGTATTATCCTTTTTGTAATTATTGTAGGTGTACAGTAAGTACCCTAGCAATAATAACACACTAGGCTTTATAGACGAGTATAGGACAGTGGCATGTGAAATCTATCGGCAGAAAAATATCAATAGTGGATATTCAAAATAAGTAACACTTAGTTACGTCTTATTTTTTAAGGGTTCTGTAGTCATTTTGGCACAAATTGCAGGTAGATACTCTTTTTAAATAATCCTCATGTCCGAGTACTTCCGTCTGTTTATGCTACAGAAATTTTCTCGGAACGAACTAAATCTTTCAGGATGGAATTAGTACAAGGAAAATAAAATATTAAAAAGTCCGAAAATAATTAAAAATACCTGCAACTAAATTTGTTTGCATATGATCCGTTAAGTAATGTTTGAGATATGCGATATTTTGTATTAAATAGTATTTTACGGTCCCTTAGTCAAATGACTAAAAAGGTGAATGTTTGTAACTTCTATAAAACTTTTTATATCTGGTTTGGCACACACTTGACTGATAGTTTGTTTATTATGCAAGCAAACAAAGCAATGCGTCTACCCTAGTTTTCAAAACTAGTATATACATATAGAGGAATTTAAGAGCAAACAAGTATAAAATTGGATAATAATAAATAATACTTACGCGTACTTTGCGTACTTATACCGCAGGGGGGCTTTGTGGCGAAGCTTGGGTGAGTAGCGACACCTCGTATTTGATTCCGGGGGCCAAGGCAAGGCGGAGGTGGGGCTCCGTGCTTGTTTTCGCCAGCCGGCAGGGAGTGGAGATCGCTAGAGCTAAGACTCAAGCTCCCACGTCAGAAGTAACTTCGGTGAACCTGCAGCCCACCTCTCTACACCCCTTACCACTCACACCCATGATGCCCCTGTCTTCTACGGCAGTTTTGGGGTCCATGCAGGGAGTGGCGAGTCACCGTCTGCCCATTTTTCCATGTTCCCTGAACATTGTGACGGGCAGACGCCATAGACCCCATATTCCCAGATCCTTAGTAACACTAGCAGTTGACTCCAATAGCCCGGTACTTTTTGTCCTCATTTCCCACAGTAGTCCTACACTGACTACGGGGCTTGTCCTTGGGTACATTATTATATGGTGTAGACAAGGATAATCGCCGGTCAGTGTCACGCCACATTGACCTTGAATTTGTCAAGGGGCCTCTACGTGTTGGTCTCCCCATGGCCTTACGCAAGCTCTTCAAATGTCCGGGCCATTTTTATAGCGCGTGGTCTTGAAAGACGTACAATAATTAATAATATTTATACTACATGTTTTACGTTATTTTATTTTTATATTGCTGTATTGTCATCAGGACCCAATATGCATGCAAAAATGCAGTCGTAAGTCTAAAGGAACTCTTCCTAGTTAAGCTCCTAATATTTGAATTAAATAAACAAACAAACTAAAAAACGTTGTATGTTATATAAAAGTATAATATGAATACTAGTACTGCAAGTAATGTGAAATGGACACTAAGAAAATTAAATTGCGAATGGTATTGTAGTCGTGGGGCTTTGGTGCCGTATGCGTCCCGTGTGTCACATTCCGAGCGGGAATTATGATGGGCTATCGTTGCGATGGTGTCTTGATGGCTCTCCGGTGATCCTGCAATATCTTGCTTATTTTCATAGACTTTTCACACTATACTAAATATTTATTATTATCAATAGTGTAGCTATTACGACTTGTTGTTGACACATGTAAAAGTATTCTTATATTATGTACTCAAATTTCAATTCGTATGTTGTCAATGTTTTAAAACAAATCCATCGGCTAAGACTAATTCATTACCATTTATCGTTACCGAGAAAGAATTTACAAAAAAATAGTGCTAAATTTGGAATTATGTTATCGAGAAAAATAACTCCAACTCCATTTTATTAACTTTCAAATTCAAACTTCAAGAGTAACTAAAAAGCAAGAACAAAATGATATTTTCTACAAAATCTTGTAGTCGGTGCCAAATAAAAAAAAACAAACATAAAAATTGTTATATTTTGGTAATTTGTTGCTTTTTTTATTTTTTTACTAGGCAGGAAAATATTTATTTTTCGCTTTTTGGTTTTTTGAAGTTTGTTTCGATGTTTGTTTTTTTTTATTTTCTACTTTTTAGTTACATAAATACTTGAATAGTTTTAGAAAAAAACATATATGAAACACGTGATTGTTATATTCGAGGGTTGCTCTCGATTTCTCTGGGACCCATTTCATCACTCATCAGAGCCCGAATTTGTGACAATGGACAATGACCTCAATGAGTACAATTATTTTTAATAAAAAAATTGCAAGTTAGTCTAAAATTGACCTGAAGAATCGCGTAATAAACATACAGTTGAATTGAGAATCTTCTTTTTTACGTTAGTTAAAAAATAAAATAAACGAAAAATTTGGTGGAACAAAACTCGATGTTTAAAAATCGTTTTACATTCATTTGTGGATTCGTGATTGGTGTTGGTGTATTGTTGTCAGGACTGGGTGCGGTCGGCCTGGACGGGGCGCAATCACGCCACCCGCACCCACTCACCGCTAATTATGTCACCAAACCGTTATGTATGAAATCGTGCACCACGACCCAAGTGTTTAATGTACACGTAAGTTAATGACGTACACACAGCGTAAAGGTAAGTTAATCTTCTATCGTTACAATTTAAAATAAACTGTGGAAATTTTTAGTCGTCTAGGGTCCAGGTCCTACTTCTTCAGTATTGGATTGAGGAAGATGGGATCTTGAGGTTTTACCTCTTTGCGCCGGTTGCAACTCGAGCCCGAGATGACTGTCGTGGCTACTGGCCTGTCAGCGACTTTGTGGATTTCGTGACCACACGTCATCGCCCTGGCTAGGTGAAAGTATACGAAGTGTTTGGTAGTCAGTACACAATTAAGGGTCTCATAGAGGTGGCAATCGTTAACTGTTTTCTTCATTTGGTTACAGAACCAGTAAACACACATTATTTAATCGATATCACCGATATTTCAAGAACTACTACTCCACGAATATTAGTCACCCAACCTGTTCAATATATTTTTTTCAATTGATTATAAGTTCTATAATCATAAAAAAATCCACATTTTATCGATTTTAATTGGTTCACAACAATATTTCGTCATTTATTGATTAACGTAAAACAATAATTAAGTTTTATCGTTATGATTTTTCAGAATCTAATTTACGTGACTGACATCCAAAATAAATACTATGTAGATTTAAAAACATCTATCCTCAGGCCCTCAGCTACATGAAGCCGGTCACCATATAGACTATACTTTTAGCAAGCTTTACGCTTTTATTAACCGACTTCACAAAAAGGAGGAGGTTCTCAATTCGTCGGGATCTTTTTTTTTATGTTTTTTTTATGTATGTTCATCGATTACTCCGAGATTTATGATCTGATTTACGTGATTCTTTTTTTGTTCGACGCGGAATAGCTTCCATTTGGTCCCCTAAAAAATTGACATAGTTTGGCTTAGTAGTAGTAGTCATTTTATGAACATTTTTTATGAAAAAATTTCCATTCCGTTCCATATGTACACCGATTACGCTAAGATTTATGATCCGATTTACGTGATTCTTGTTTAGTTTGATGCGGAATAGTTGCCATTTGGTCCCCTAAAAATTTAACATAGTTTGGCCCAGTAGTTTTCATTTTACGAACATTTTTTCTTTCCGTTTTTTGGGACCTATATTTTTTAAGGAGCGCGGCACCTTTCGTAGGTCTACCCATACATAGCTAGACACTAAAAGGTAACAAATAAAATAAAAAAAACTTCGTTTAAAAAACGAATCGGTGCAAAGTAAAACATAAAACTTACTATATTTTGAAAATTACTAAGCACCGACTTTAAGATGTTTTAGATAATATATATTAATAATAATAACTTTAGAAATAAGCTATTTTATAGTTTTTTAGTTTTTGAAGTCGGTTTTTAAGAAGTATTTTTTATCATTATTTTCTTCCTTCCTGCGATTAGTGGCAGCACTTTAACGGAAATGATATGGGAAGATTTGACTGTAGAGATCGATCCTTACGTTAAAGGACCTCTTTTAAGAAATACATTTGGTAAGTCTGACCCTGAAGTGCGCAAATTTGGTAAAATCCTAAAAGGTAAATACCATTTATAATAATACCATATTAGTAACATTTTATAATACCGACCATAAAATTCAACAGCTTCACTTTTTATATGAACTTAAGTATGAAATATTTAATGCTTTGGACTTTGTATAATAAAGAACAACAGTGTTACAAAATGAGACACCGATTTTAGGTCCCTGTGGTCCCTCCCGCGCCTAATATCTCACAACTACCATGTCTACGCAACTATGCTTACATTATCCTAATTAGTTTTCCCTCCTCTTTATTCGTTAATGTGCTGTCCTTTTAAATTTATAATAATCTATTGTCTTTTCAATTAGATATTTGTCACATTTTATTTCCAGAAGTAAAAAGATCTTAACGGCAAATAAAATCTTTGTAATACCTACCTTATAATAGAAAGTATGATTAGGAAAATGTTAGGGTGTTTCGGAGCGGTTTTAGGTTTCTTTGTTATGAAATAACCAAAACATATTGCTTAGTTTAGATATATAAAATATGTATTCTTTGTCTGCGACTATTAAGTGACTGAAAAATTTATGCACATTTAGGCTTCCGTAAATTTTTAAAAATAATTTGATTAAATTTATTTTATACGCATACATACCTATATGTATATTGTATATGTGCATTTATTTTGCTATACCGATATTTAATAGCATGGTAGATGAATATTTTATGCAACACTTAGATTTATAGTAAAAAGCTCTACCAAAAAATTAAAAACGGTAAAATTTGTGACTTTCTTCAAATTTCTACACGCGACGTCCACAATTTAATTAATAATCTAATTATGACCATAATTAGATTATTAGATATATTAGATTTATAAACGTCAGTGCGTGTTTCCAACAATATAAGGGCGTTAGCTGAAATTGGACAGTAGACAATAATATTACCATAATAGGCGATTGCAACGTATAAGGGATTTCTGCTTGTTGTTTGCGCAACACTGTTATTACTGCACGCCACAATATCCTCACAAATATCAAATAAAATCCTTGAGAATGACCAAAACTACTATTGTCTCTGAATTGGATACTTAAAGGTAACGAAATTCAGCTTTGGTTGAATTTTGTTGGGCTCTTCAAATGATAATAATTTCTCAAAAACATGAAGTAACTTTTATTTACGAATGTTGAGGAATTGAATTTTGTGATCGCTTGGAACAGTTTGAAAATGATTTTACTGTGCATAGTATTTTAATTCCTGATATTTAAATATAATTATTATTTGCCTGTTACTTTTAAATTTAATTTAAAATTACTATAACTTTTACCGTTTTTAGACATTTGTTTTTCACTCTGCTTGAAAGTTTATCTCGACTAGGGTCTAAGACGGCTCAAATTTACTGAAACTTTTAACGATTAAAACAGTAACTTTGTGTCATGTTTTCCTGTATGTTTAGTTTCGATATCGTGTAGGGTTAGAAGATATTATGAATATGAATGAAGTCAAGTCTATTTCAATTTTCTCCTCCTTGGGATCGGTGTTACCTAGAAAAATCGCGAGTGACTGCTCATTGTGCACATATTAATTTATAGGTTTTAATAATAACGCATTATCACAATAAAACTTCGTTTTAACGGTTTAAAACGCGGTAATTTATTTGATTTTTATTATTCCGACGTTTTCGCCACTTTTAAGTAGCCGTGATCACGGAACACAAATATGTCAATTATCAATGAGTATTGTTAAAGTTTTATTTAACCTACCGTCAACTTGTTCATTTTAATTGATTATTTTAATTTTTGTTTATGGTAATTATTTTCTTTATGGGAGCCTAATCTAACGCATTATCCTTATTTTTTATTAAAATTTTAAAATAAATTAAATATAGTATTTTTTATTTTTGTTATAGCGGAAGAAGAAGAATGGATTGAGGAAGGCACAGCAGCTGAAGTAGATTCAGAAGAAAATGCTGAGGAAGAATTCCAAGATGCTAAAATTGGCGATATTAAAGAAGATGAGATTCAAGAGAATGCTGAAGACCCACTTGAAGGTAGGATATATTTACTTACTAATAAAACTGAGTTTATTCAACACATTGTCATTTCAGTAGACGAACAGGGTTAAGTCAATTCACAAAAGCAAAACCGACTTCAAACTAAAAAGCAAAAAATAATTGAAGACATGAGTGGATGAAGGTGATAAGTCATATAATTCCAATTCTGAGTAAATCGAGATAAAAGTTTTACTTTTATTTGAAACTGAACTGAAATTAACACCTTTAGCAACTTTTTAATTTTTAAATATGCCTTATATCTATGGTCTAAGGTCTGTACTCATTTGGTATCGACTTATAACATTTATCTACGCAAAAAAAAAGCAAAAAACCGAATATGCGACATATCACCTTCATCCACTCACGTCTTCAATTATGTAACCGGTTTTGTTAAAAAAATATTATTAGTTGTGCAAGCACTTAAAATACCTTGAGAAATAATTTATTAAACGCTTGCAAAAATTGTACTACTGGCAGGCGTATACAAGGTAACTGTCTCACTCTTCGGTTTTGACGCTTGTCAACAAGGGTTGTTCCCGATTTCCCTGCGATCCACTCATCAGATCTTGACTTGGCAATCATGGGAATATCTTGGCTGTATGTATGCTCTTACGAATAAAGGAAAAAAATTGAAAATAGGTCCACAGT
This sequence comes from Dendrolimus pini, assembly GCA_949752895.1. Lineage (NCBI taxonomy): Eukaryota > Metazoa > Arthropoda > Insecta > Lepidoptera > Lasiocampidae > Dendrolimus > Dendrolimus pini. The sequence continues at coordinate 11,926,102 of OX457126.1, forward strand.
AGACGGAGAAATCGCATTATATGCATGCAGAAAAATTCAGCGCCTATAAAACGCGTATACAAGCTTTTATCCAAGAATTTAGGCGCACGGCGTTATTTAATAAGGGTTATTTTCTCGATTTCCTTGGGATCCGATCTACTCATCAGATCCTGACTTGGTGACCATGGGACTACCTCGGTAGTATATAAGTGTATAAAAAAATTTAAATTGATTTTACAATTGACGGAGATATCGTGTTATGAAGAAGCTGGTTAACAATATTCGGGAGTTTCGCTAATTCCTTGGAGTCCACGCATCAGATTCTGTCATAGTGATATGGGACCAATTGGGGAGTTCACAATTGACCGAAAAACCAAGTAACGAACATACAAAAAAAGTAACAACAAACAGACGAATTGAGACCCTCCTCCTTTTTGAAATCGATTAAAAAGCAAAATTTTGAGCTGAACGAGCGATTTGAAGTTTTATAATAATTAAATATTTTGTTCAATTTCTATAAGTATTTGGTCGTTCGTCGTTAACGTCATTGTATAAAGTAACTATGAGTATTTTGTAAAACTACATTCTATCGGTTAAAACGTAGTTTTGTTATGTGTACAAATCGCGAAAACTTAAGAAAATACTATTTTGTATGACAAAATTATACGACCGCTTGAATGAAAAAAATGCAAGGTTTTAGTGTAACTGCATTTTAGCTTAGACCATCATGTTATAAAAATTTTAAGTTAGAGATCGCATTAAAGAGAAACTAATTCCTCCTACACCATTCCATCTTCGGACGACAAAGCGCTCTGGTCTATGCCATCGCCTCACAGTGGAAACACCACCAGTGCGAACGAAACCTTTTTCCTCCATGTTCCTTTTGCGTAGGTACGTTAGAGCTGCGCATTGCGCTACCAGAGTCCGTATTTTCTGAAAAGTACAATCCGGGTGTCTTCAAGTTTGGTATGAATAGGTACTTTCTAGGTAAGCGTGCACCATTTCGACGGCATAATGGTCTCATATTAGGTGTGATCGTGGTCAAACGCTAACTTATTTATCAAAAAAAAAACTACTCTGTTCATGTGAACATAGAACATGAGCTTTTATATAATTTCTTAAAACTTATTTTAATCGTTAGAACCTTTCGTAAATTTTGCATGCGTACTAAGTACATATCTAATTTAATCTCGCGGTACTGTCCCATTTTTCGGGTAATATCCTTGATTGAAAGTACATATAATTCGTCTGCAATCAGGCATAGCTTGGCCATTAGGCATATTTGTGAAATGCATATCGATGTTAGAGAAGTATGTCCTGACACTGACATAAAGCCAGAGATAACGGATGACGTACATGCGAAGCGCCGCAGCATGCAGTGGGTGCATTGCGACATCGAAGTGCAGATGACAGACAATTGCGTCACACGCCCATTGAGTTAAGTTTATGACCACTGGACTACCGAACATCGGCTTTAGAAAGTATGGTTCTGACAGCATCAGATTTTAAGACCCGGAATACGGGCATTACAATTTGAATAAAATTGCTATGTTTTTAACTCTGTTAGTTGTTTTAATGGTCCCGTAGTCATTTTGACAAACACGGAATCCTTAAAACTCGTCATGTTCGTTCCCTCCTTTGACTTTCCTCCAGACTACTGGGTCAGTAAAGATGAAATTTGAGAAGAAGGTGTATTGTATTCGCTGCTTCTTGGTTGAGGGGAGGCCGCGTGATAAATAGAAGTTATTATTTATATTTATATTTGGAGGACGAGAAAAATACGGATGCTCATAAGAATAAATACTTACAATGAGTACGAAGAGCTACAGTACAATTTATATGATTAATATAAGTACATGCAAGTACAATAATGTAGGTACTTATAATATATACAACAGTACATACGTTGACACAGCACTCAAGCGTTGGTTAAAGGGGAAAAAGCTTTTAAAGTTGATATTTTCTGCTTAATACTTGTTGTGAAAAAGTACGTATTAATGGAATATTTTAGGGTTCGGTGTGTGTGTATATGGTTTTTATTGCGAAGCTGAGAACCAGGCTGACGGCCCAGCTTATAAAAGAAGTAAAGAAGAAAGTGGTTACCATCGCCTACAGATGTTTGCAACGTAAGGAATTAAGCCACTGTATCACCAGCTTTTAGGATGGGATAAAGAGAAAAGGTCGAATGGAATACCGGTCTCTTGAAATAGACTCGTGATATAGTGCGACGTTTATGAGTTTACATTATTATGTATTCGGGACTAGTTGACACTACCACTTTGTTCGCGGGGGCTTTGACTTTATTTGACGAGTGTCTTCTGAACCCTGAAAGATATGGAATTTAAACATACATGAAAATTTAAGACTAACTTCCTGTTTTAATCTCTAAAATATTGAGCCCTTACGACGACCATTTCAGACCCACATTTAGTGAAAAAAGTTGTGAAAACAGACATTATGATTAAGTGTCGTACAAGTAGCAATTTTCGCTTAATAATTGACATACATTTTGAAATTACAAACTACTACAATTCTATTTATTAGTATAGATAATGCTTTAGAAATATGAATTTATCTTAGCTCATAGCAGAGATAAATCTGACGCAAGGGATGGAAAATATAAAATTCATAGTCGAAATATTATGTTTAACTTTTGAAGTCCAGAATAACTATTATTTAATACAGCGAGTTACTCGAGCGGGTCTCATTATGTCGAATCTTCATTGAAATTCATAAGGAGGCCACTAAAATAACGAGCACTCTCGGAGTTCGCCCAGGCGGGTGATGCGTTTTCATTGTGGTTTAATGCTCTTTTTACAACTTCGTCAAAGGGTGTGCTGCCGTGTTGAGCAGCCGACGCGCCGCCGCTGCTACCGCTCGGTGCTTTATGGCTCTGTCCTCCCTTATCTCCAGCTATTTGCGATAAATCTCCACCGGGCTCCTTGGACCTCAAATATTAACATGCTAATTCGTAGCCAATTTTGCACCCGAGATTATAAATAAATTGGCTGGCGTGCCCATCAGCGGCCGACGCGACGTTACTTACCGCCACTTTATCTTTCATGGCTAAAGAAGTTTTTAAAATAATTGGGTAATTTCGAAGGTTTGATGTTTTAATTTTATGCCGGCCTGATAATTTAAGTTTTATGTTTGTGACTCATAACGAAGTATTCTTTGGAATGTCTGTAGTAAAATTTTGTGAAATTAAAGGAGTATCTTTGTTGTAGGTAACTTATTTCTTACGGATAATAATTTAGTGTCAGATTGTTTGTTATATATATTGCTAAAAAGATAATTTATCTTCCCTTTATTCATAATAATTATGCAAGGTGTGCAGCCTCGTTAAAAAGTTAAAAAAGTGTTATTCATAATCGTATTCAGAACACGAATCATTTTTAACGAGTCTATAGACTCGTAAGCTGTTATAACTAAGGGCGTATGTCTAATTGTCTATATAATTTGCGGAATGCAGCTACAAGCTACAATTACGTACCATTGACGGTTTGTATTTAGGTGTATTTCAAAAATATTTTCCTGCTATTATAGACTTACATAGACTTTAGTCCTTCCACAACCTGTACCTATAGAATCCAGACAATAGTATCATAAATGATAGACGTCTCATGTAGTAAGCCAGAAAAAACCTATTTTCGAAAGGCACCCATAGCCACACAATGTTGGGATAAAACGTTCTTTGTTTAAATTTATTGTATTATACTTGAACGACCTATCGAGCATGGACCAAAACGGCTTTGCCTTATTTACAATAGCTCATATATTTATTCGCGTATTCCTAAAGCCTACAACTTTAATACAAGTAAATGAATGATTTTTCTTAGTCAGTAGCTCCCGTTGTCGCATAGTCGTTGTTAGGCCAGAGTGTTGCGCAAATGTATTCTCTGCGGGGGTGTGGGAGTGCGCGGTGGCCGGGAGGCACGGCGCCGCTGAGCCCGAAGTTGGGCGCGCGGGCTTGCTCCCACGGGACCTGGCCGCAAGGCCCGTACTCGACACTCACGTTTATAGGGATTTTTTAAAATATTTAGTTGCGAAGCTGGCAAACAAGCGGACGGCCTATTATTGAAAGTGGTTACGGACGCCTATAGCCGTTTGCAAGAGTAGGGGTTCACCCCTACTCTTGCCCCTAAAGACTGGCTTCAGCCAGTCTTTAGGATGAGACAGGAGGGATAGGATAATGGGGATATAATGTATAATAGAGAGAGCAGATAGGAAGACAGAAGGAACTGGAAAGAGGGCACGATATAGGAGAATGGAATGGAGGAAGGAGAAAGTGGGGCATCGGAACTTGCACTCATTGCACGAAAAAATATTCGTTCAAGGCTAACCGTTTCACGCAATTATTATGTGAGAGCGTGGTATCACACCGCTCGAGCTGGCCCTAAGTATTGTAATAAACTAATGATTCCAGCATGGCTTTACCACGTTGAAAATGACATTTTAAACTAATCACGCTAATACGTGTGGTATATACAACGTTATTATTTCGTATGCAGGTACATAGTTTACGAAATACCCATCCATAATGATAAGATTTTAGACTTTTAAAATCAAATCTCAAGAGTTTCACACATTATAATTTAATCAAGTCGTCCCATTTTCCATATAATATAACATGATCACTTGAAGCGGTCAGTCAGATGTGGGCCTCTATAAGCCTGCGCCACATATCCTGGTCTCCTGTTTTCCTAATCTTACCCCTACCAGCGACCTTACGCTGGTCGTTGTTTCACTGGGCTGGATTGTGTCCTTCGCTACGTTTACTGAGGCGCAGTCTCCACTCCAGGATACGTCTGGTCCAACAGCCGTCGATGCTGCGACAGACTTGGCCGGCCCACTGCCACTTCAGCTAACTCACGTGAAATAAAATTTAGAGAAAGAAAGGTGTTTATTAATTTAGGCAATAATTATGGTGTCGGGTTAAAACTAATGTTAGTATAAATACCAGATTGTGCCTCGGTTTATAACCGGCTTCCAAAAGGAGGAGGTTCTCAATCCGACTGTATGTTTTTTTGTATGTTTGTTACGCCATTCCTCCGCTAATTGCATACCGATTGTCAAAATATTTTTGATCTCATGAGTGGAACCCAAGGAAGAGAGCAATTCTTGTTGAATAACGCCGAGCGCCTACATTCTTCATAAGGCAAACTTGTATACGCGTATACGCATGCTAGTAGTATAATTTCAATAGGCGCTTAATATATTAAATTCTAAAGCTATTTAAATATTTCTACAAATGAAAAAATATTTACACAACGTTATTGAGAACCTCCTCCTTTTTGAAGTCGGTTTAATTTTTTTTAACAACAATATAATCGACTTCAAACTAAAAAGCAAATAATAAATATTTTCAACATCTTGAAGTCGTTGCTAAGTAAAACATAAAAAACAAAATTGCAAAATACACCGAATTCAAGATTTTATAGAAAATATTTATTTATTGCTCTTTAGTTTGAAGTCGGTTTTGTTTGTGTTAAAAAAAATCATTATCTATTCTAATATTATAAAGAGGAAATAAACTCAATAAGTAATGGACCCATTAGAAAATTCTTTCACCATTAGAATGCTACATTATCCCTCCCAATAACATTAGGTATATTTAATTTAAATAATCGAGTTCTAATTGTTTCAAGCCAGGACAACGTCTGCCAGTTAGATATAAACTCAAAAACTCTTATACTAAAAAGAACATATAAATAATTCTGATAAATATCAGCCGGTATAATTTGTATAACACAAATTAAACTTTAAACATTTCAATTGTCTAATGCCTAAACATTTACAAGTTATTCAGTGAACTTAGAGGGTTAACAATGCGAGCAATGTGAGTGGGCCCAGGACCGCCTCTCGTCCAGGCACGTGGCTAATTAAATGCCGATGTTCGATTGACAATCGGGGGTACATCCGGAATTCCAGCCGGCGCGGCGTCGGCGCCGTGGCACGTGTCCGCCGACACCGCATCGCATACCTCCGCATACAGATGCTGTATCAACAATCTCCCGAAATTGTTTCCTAACTGAGACCTAATAATTCCGTTGCGAGTTTAATAACCACAACAGGTAAATATCGTAGTCTACAGGGTGGCCATAATTATGTAGAATTTATCCGTAATCTGTGTAACTTATTTATTGTTTGAAAAGTAAGTAGGTACTACATAGAATAACTTATTTTTAGTGTTCCAGAGCAGCCAAAGGGTGTTATAGAAAAAAACTCCTAGAATGTTGTATTTTCTTAAGTTTTAAGAAAATACAACATTCATTTAAGAACAGACATTTCAATACAGTGTGACATATATATTAATCACGAAAATAGCTTCGGCGGACATGACGACATTATGTGATAATAATTCTACGTTTTAATGTCACACTGTATTGAAATGTCTGTTCTGGAGTCAGTTTTAACTTTTTTATCATAATTCATATAACATGACTGTAATTATAGAAAGTTTAAATTTCAACTTGGTAAGTTAGTCTGTTAGATCTATGGCAGGGCTTATGACCGATCGTCTTGGGTGATGCCTGTGTCTCAGCAAACATAGTGAAGGGTGCAATCCAATCTACATGCCAGGACTGTCAATGTGTGCAAGATCGCTTGTAAGGGCTTGGTGAAGAACGTGGAGGCCGACTACGAGTATATGCGGGGAAAATTTGGGAAGACCTAAGTCCAGCATCTGTCTTCGATTGGCTCACAACGGCGAACGCTTTGTTTCTGCTCTGAGTGTATCTTGTGGCCGTCATTTATAAGCTTGTAATACCTATGTATGATACATGGTTATTACCATGGTTACATGGAGTTGTCGGTTAAAAAGATAAATAGAATTATTAAGTTGTAAGTTCGTCCCTGCATGATCCCAGGTGGCGCGGCCGCAGCGTTTGGAATTATCACATAGTGGAGAAGAGGGGGTGGCGTGCGCGGGGGGAGGACGGGCCCAATACATTCGTCACAGGCCCAGCAGCCATTAGGCTTTTAGATATTATCAGCAGTCACTTAGGGATGACCCGCGACCTGGGGCCACCATTGTTCAATGCTTAATTACTGAAAGTGTTTGTTGTTTGCACGTGGGATCCGGTTTTAATGCCATGGAATACTGTTTCCGTACCGGATAAATATCAACAGTGTTCAATAAAGGCGGTCGTCATTTACGTCTGTTACTTGTCTAATGTTACTGGGGCTGCGTCGCTCACCCCCGCGGTACCCCCGCGATCCCAGGTGGCCCCGCTCCAGCCGCACTTCCTACCCTCCCATGGGACGTCTCGACCCGAGCTTACCATACACACATACACTGACTACATAGAGACAACAGTATACACCACACATTCGTATTTACGTATTTGTTTCTGGAAAGTATGTCGATTTATAGCAAATGAAGCAACGTACCGTCATCAATGCAAGATGATTATAAAACTTCATGTGACATCTATTTACGTATTACATGTTAATATTATAAGTCGCAGTGGCTTCTAAGCTAAGGCAATAAAGTCTTATTTCACTGACGTGGGTTCGGTTCTTGACTGGGGAGCTTGCACCGCTTAAGAGAGTTTTCCAATGCTTGTGAGCATTTTGTTACAGTCACAAATATAAATATATTTTTTTTCATAATCGGCAAACAAATACTTGCCTTATTATTTTTACACCACAAGCTAAGCAAGTTACGCTTGTGTTTTGGGACCACTCTTGGGCTGATTCCAGACACCCAGACCGTAGGAAATAACAGAAGTTTCATTTACGAAATTTACCATGCTAGGAATAGAACCAGGAGCTTCCGGGTTCCAGTGAACTAGCCTGTTCAACCACAGGGGACGTCAATGACTTTGGAGTTAGTATTTTAATTCAATACCTAATATTTTAACATGGATGAAACAGCGCGTGAAAGCTAGTTTTAAATATATAGTAGGTAATTAATATATTTTGTGTTCTACATATTATGGAGGAAGCATCTTTGTACTTAGATATATAAACCTCAACTCTCATTTTATTCATATTAAGTCTTTGTTAGACTCCGGTGGTTACAGAATTTACTTAATATTTTATTTGCAATCTGTACTCTGTACTTAAAATTCGCAATCCCTTGACAATAAATGTATAAAGTTTGTTTTTTATGTCAAATGGATCTGAGCCTTTGGGAGAAGATCCCCAACGACGTTGGGCTATTTAAAAACTTTAATCATGGAGTATGTACGTGCTTTTTATACTAGCTTTATCTTCAATTCAATAATCGGGTGACAGCACCCGAATGCGGCTGAAAAAGGGCGGTTCTATGGCCTTCTAATTTAAAAACATTGTATGTTACACTTATGAATATTATTATTTTGTATTAAAGTAAATTTAATAAAAAAGGTCGCCTAGAAGGGGTGTAACGCTTTTTTTACGTGACGATTTCAGCCAGTTCACGAAGCCGCGTACTCGTAAAAGAACTTCGTTCCAAAAATGTGACAACAAAACGATCGAAGCAGGAACGCTTGAAATCGGTTACAAGTTATAAAGCTATAGCATCGTTTTGTAATAATTAAAAATTAATCTAGTTATTCGATAAAAAGATGATGTTATGTATGAATGTAATGTGTTCATGGCATAGCCAGCCTCGACTCGTGATTAATGCATCCTCGGGGGGCCTACCAACTGATTGCCACCGTCTCCCAACGGACACAACTCCGCCTATATAGTAGATAGTAAAATCATATAATGAATACATTTATGAAAGTAATATGACACAGAAACTATAAACTAAACACAAAGTAGGTAGTGTTTGTTTCCTAGTCATCGTCGTGTCCGAATCGTACTTGGAGAATTTCGGTATAAATACATAGTTTGATTATAATCATGAATTGTTTAATAGATACAAGTTTGAAATATACATTTTTTGCATTGAGCTACTAGTATCACGATGGTATTTTTTTAAAATAAATTCTAAGTTTTAATGTTCATAAATATAAAAATTAATACGTTTTTATATATTGATATTTATGATCCTACACTTAAAGGCCTTTGAATGAATTAGTCAGACAATAAATTATGCGGTCTAAAGTGTAAGTCAGTACCGAAAGCTCTGTTCATACTTCATGAGAATACATTGACAGCGGCCGGGCGCGGAGAGAGTATTGGAGTTGTCTTGTAATCCTTGTAATTTAAAATGTTCGGACGCAGCTAAATGTATTACACTAGTGTTGACATCCTAAAAGATATAGCAGCTAACACAATGTCATGAAACTATGGTTGTAGTAATGAAATATGACATCATATAATAATGTCATATAAGATTGTTACAAAACAGTAACTATTTTAAGACAGAATCATTGATCTGCTCTAGTGAATAATAAGGATTTGTTAGCTAATTTTAAGAAGACTAAAGACTTTGGCTTGTTCTTTCAAAATGAATACAGGGATAAACTAGAGTGGTGCAACCTATAGCTGGTAGGGGTAATTCATACTGGCTATTGGCCACGGTACTTTTATATTCACTAAATAGTTTTGGTGGTATTTGTAACAGGTATTTACAAGTTGCTGGACATTTTACACTTCGAACATATAATTGACGGTAGTTTCAATTGTTTTATAGTATTTTGGTGGTGTGTGAAACAAGGCAGACACGCAGGTGTTCTACCAACCGCCAGGCGCTACATGCTTCAGTAAACTGAGTAAATGATATTCTTTTGTTATTTTTAAATATTTATGGAATTGCTATTGTGTGTGTTTGCTGTGTAGATTTTTAAAATAGATAATTTAATAACTGTGAAGCATGGGGTGGCTATAGGGCGGAGGCTGGAGGTCATCTAATCAGGTCGGGACCAATCTTTATTTCATCTTGGTAATGTAACTAAATGTGATACTATCAAATGATTGAATAGACTTATTATTTCTCTTGTTACGATACGATATAATATGCGTTTATTCTTATATTTTGCGAAGTCTCGATGACGCTTACACTGGGTGTATACGTACATACACTAATCAAGGAAAACTTTACCTAAGGGTTTGTAAGTTAGTAGAGAATATAATATAAAGTATATTACACAACAAGTACGAAAAGTCTACATAAAAAAAACTTCGTTTAAAAAAACCGACTTCAAAAACTAAAAAGTATAAAATAACTTATTTCTAAAGCTATTATTATTAATATATATTATCTAAAACATCTTAAAGTCGGTGCTTAGTAATTTTCAAAATATAGTAATTTTTATGTTTTGCTTTGCACCGACTTCAAGATGTTTTAGATAATATATATTAATAATAATAGCTTTAGAAATAAGTTATTTTATACATTTCAGTTTTTTAGTTTTTGAAGTCGGTTTTTTTAAACGAAGTTTTTATTTTTTATTTGTTACTTTTTAGTGTCTAGCTAGCTATGTATGGGTGGACCTACGAATGGTGCCGCGCTTCTTAAAAAATATAGGTCCCAAGAACCGGGAACAAAAAAATGTTCGTAAAATGAAAACTACTGGGCCAAACTATGTCAAATTTTTAGGGGACCACATGGCAGCTATTCCGCGTCGAACAAAAAAAGAATCACGTAAATCGAATCATAAATCTCAGAGTAATCGGTGTACATATGGAACGGAGTGAAAATTATTTTCATGAAAAATGTTCATAAAATGAAAACTACTGGGCCAAACTATGTCTAATTTTTAGGGGACCACATGGCAGATATTCCGCGTCGAACAAAAAAAGAATCACGTAAATCGAATCATAAATCTCAGAGTAATTGGTGTACATATGGAACGGAGTGAAAATTATTTTCATGAAAAATGTTCATAAAATGAAAACTACTGGGCCAAACTATGTAAAAATTTTAGGGGACCAATTGAAAGCTATTCCGCGTCGAAAAAAAAAAGAATCACGTAAATCGGATCATAAATGACGGAGTAATCGGCGAACATACATAAAAAAAGCAAAAAAAAAGATCCCGACGAATTTAGAACCTCCTCCTTGTTTCGAAATCGGTTATTAAAGAACATTAATATTCCAGTACAATCGGCGTGGCGGTCTTATCACCCATGGCGATTCCTTCCACGCAACCTTTGAATATAAGCAGGTCAACTAATACTTACATTAAATGCAAAAACATCCGTAACTTTTATCGGAATCTTAAAAGAATAATCGAACTTCAGTGGCTAAAAAAGTAATTGATTTTAGAAAAACTGAGCTAATGCAGTTTTAAACCTTTAGATATCTGTAAAATATTAGTGAGAGCAAACGGAATTATAAATTATAACAAGTTAGATAAACGTTATTAGTAAACTACTATTACTAATAAGTATGGATTGCGTTGTCATAGCCAGGATAATAATATTTCAAATGCGTGTTCCCAATACAAAAACTTTTAATAGGAATCAAACAAAGTTCCATTTTACAAAATTTACGAACACGTGTGTGAATTTATAATGGATTGTGCCGTGATTGGACTGTTGTCTACGTACTGCGATTTTTAGCACAAATACACCTATACAAATTTATTAAATTGTAAAGTATCTGTCTGTAATTATAAACTCTACTGCTTATATGCTTAGTTGTGACTGACAGACGATAAAACCGTGTTTAGAATTTTTGACTGATAATCTGCCTGAAAGTTTCTATTGAATAATCTCCGAAACCATTCAACTGGATGTTTATCCGGGTAGGAACGGAGTAAGAATACAATTTCCTGCGGCCGGGCGGCCTGTCGTAAGAGGCGACAAAACAACACACAGCCAGGTGGTAGGGTATTTCTCGACTGAATGGCGACCACCCCTGCTCTAGAGTATGCCGCCATAACAACCTTGAGTTGTGTTCCGGCATTAGTGAACAGGTTCCAGCCGCCCTTAAGAGAGCAGCGACGCAATTGTAGCACCTCTGATGTTGCAAATGTCCATAGGCGATGGTAATCGCTTTCCATCAAGTGGGCCATCTGCCTGTCTGCTTCACTCCTGCACTAGAAAAAATAAATAAAAACCGATTTTAATGAAAACAGGAATCCTATACTAATGAAATTATTATACATTGCGATAAGGCCGCCTGTTGTATTGCCTAGAAAATATTGTAAACATGGTCTGTTTTTGTAATTGTATATTTTGGTGTGCAATAAAGTGTTATCTATCTATCTATCTAAAATTTATTTCGACATATTACAATGTTCAGTAGTCATTCATGTAAATTACTTTGTTAAACCTTGTTGTATTAGGCATATTAAACTACATAAAAAAACGAATAACAATAATTGAAAAGTAAATATATGCTGCTGTGGAGTTTGTTGTGCCGCTTCTTCTCCTTTAACACTAACTATAATTAATTTGCAAGCGGTGGTAAAATTATGACTTTCAATAAGTAATCTGTAAGATTCCATATTTTAAAATGAATACATTCATTTTCTTTATGTCGCAGGCACCAGTTGTATATAAATAAATATATTTACAAATCACATTAGTTACGTTTAAATATAGGTTTTTGGACAAAATTTAAGTGTAACATGTTTTGTTATTTTGTATTACGTGAAAAAGTTTCCTCAGGAGAGGCATATCGGCATCAGTCCGCGGCGTTACCGGAATAACACCTTCAGTCTGAATGGCTACGCGAAAGGTAGCGCGCCCCCGGGGGGCACTATGCTCAAGGCGGCAGAAAATTAACGTGCCCCCGCGGGAAATCTACCGCCAGCCTTAGAGCTTTCCGACCGCCCTGCTCTCGCCGCGCTCGCTCCGCCGGGACGTATTTAATACATCCAGTGCTTTGTCGACGCCTTGCTGAAGTCTGTCTTCATCTACAGTATATGTAGTACTCGTAAATATTATACCTAATTAATTATCTTAGCAAAGAACTAACACGATAATAACCTATACCTTTCTTTTCTTTCACCTTCTCCCAATTATTTGGGGTCGGCACAATATATCTTTTCCTTCCATACCTCTCTCTCTATTCTAACAGACGTTTTCTGTCTTACCACAAATCATCATATCATACTTCACACATTCCCGATTCCCGAAGCACAAAATAACGAAGCATGTAAGAAATGTATCGTTTTATATAAATTCCACAAAATATTCCGTGGGATTCTCGGGATAAAAAGTAGCGCAAATTTTAAGTGTAAGAATTCGCTGTCGATTAGCGAAAACCGCACCGAAATAGGCCCAGTAGTTTTTACGTGAATCCCGAACAAACAGACTAACAGACAAGAAATCCAAATTGTATTTGGTGCATTCTTTATATAATCTATTCCAGTTGTTTTTTTTTAATTGCATCAATGTACAGACACGGAATTTTGAGAATTTTATAATATTATAGATTTTATTAATTTTGTGCAAAGCTAAGTTAACGAATAAGAAAGTATATACGACAAAGACACCAAGATAACATAAGTACATAGTAAGACAACAGAGACAAAATAAGCCCTAAATTGGACCCAGTCTCGGCAAAATGCTAGCCTACGAGGACCAGCACTGTTCTTCTACCTGGGACCATAAAGTGAAGTCACAGTGGATACAACACATAACGAATAATCTCTTATTATTTAATCAGTTCGCTATTAATTACTATTAAACTGACTCGCCTCGAACAGATTTTTACGCCCCGTATTCAATGCTAATTGATATTTCAGATCTGGGATAACTTGCCCTTAAGTTACGTTCACATTATGCTTTACTAACTAAATGTACCAAAACTAAATGTACTTAATATAAACAAAGCTTATATATTAAGTTGTATGTACTACTTGTAGTCCCTCAAGACAACACGTAAAATACTGAGCCTGGGTCACTTTCTTTATGTTAATAACGTGATATAAAGCTATATTGTTAATTAAGGTGTTATTAAGGATAGGATCTCATATGAGTACAAGGTTAGTAAGACTTACACAAGATATACAATCACGAAAGTGAATAGTACCTCCGACATTAATATTTCACGCCGTTTGTACCTACTGTCTATTACCCTTCTTGCTTAGTTGTCGCGCTATTACTGAAATTGTTAGTACAACTGTTTCATCATTGATCGTATTGCTCAATTTCATCCACACTGTAGTTGAAACAGCGTGGGTTGTGGTACAAGGAAATCAATGAATATATTATTATGTAGGTACCTAGTAGGTATATTCGTACCTGTATCTAAATAACTAGAATTTTTGTTAAACAATTACGTCTATCTACATAAATAAAACTAAACATTTGTATGTGTGTTGTATGTTTGTATCCGGTTCATATTTGGTTTGCGTAAATATGACGACGTCTCCGAATTTCGTGATGAACTTAAATGGTTACCTATTCGCTTTCGCCGGAATGTTCACTCTCTCACTTTTGCACAATATCCTTTATAATCCCTGTACTCCCCCATATTTAAAAGAACTTTTAGTTTTCTATATCAATCTCATTCCTGTAATTTGCGCTCAAATGAAAATCTTTTGTTAACAAGACCTGCATACTGTACAGGCTGTTAGACTGGGAACGCCCTCCCCTCCCTTACCAATCAGACAAGCTAAGTCAATGACTACATTTAAACGTATGGTCACTGACCATTATTGGTCTATTAAATATAATTAATGCATTACATGAATGTATGTATTGTTTGAATGTATACGAGTATATATCTAATTTATAATATCACCGTATATATAATTATATATGTATACTAGCTGTACCCGGCAGACGTTGTCCTGCCTTTAATAAAATAAAAATCTATAACCCGATTCCAGCGTCATGTATCGGGACCAAATGTTAATGTAAACTATTCTCAAATCCACTTGAACGAACAAAAAATTTCATCAAAATCAGGCCCAGCGTTTAGGAGAAGTATCGCGGCGCCACTTACTGGGTCCAATCGATTATTTAAACAATTCCGGGACAAACTTCAACACATACAACATCAAAAAGAACACCTAAATTCTGGTACCGGATTGCAGCGCCATCTACGTGGTTCAAATTAAAATCTAAATCATCCCAGTAGAAACTTGTAAAAATACTAATATCGCTATTAAAAAATAGGGGTTGATCGTAGAGGGTTGAAAATTTAGGTTTGTATATATTTTTTAATTCTGTATCATAAAAAGATAAAAATGAAAAAAATTATCAAAAAAAAATATATTTAAGGGGTGGACTACCCTTAACATTTAGGGGGATGAAAAATAGATGTTGGCCGATTCTCAGACCTACCCAATATGCATACAAAATTTCATGAGAATCGGTCAAGCCGTTTCGGAGGAGTTTGGTAACTAACATTGTGACACGAGAATTTTATGTATGTAATATATAATAGTTTATTTTAGTTTCGTATATCACCAAAAATCGTTTCTTGTAATTTTCTTTAAAATCTCCTTAGACATTGGGTTGCCTGGAAGAGATCGCTGTAAGCGATAAGGCCGCCCAATGTTCTAATACAAATGTATTGTCTGTATCAATTGTCTAGATTTAAGATTATGGTGAACAATAAAGAGTTTTCATTCATTCATTCATTAATTCATATGTTTTGTCCTCTATGCGTTCCTAAGCCATTGATCAAATTGTGATGAACCTTTGGTGGAATATTCTTAGGACGCCCGCGAGGGTTTTTGGGCCCAAAAACTAAAACAACCAAACTTTGTTTACCTTACGTGGCATGGCAACGCATGCCGGGTGCAGCTACTCTTTCATTTTTGCTGCGATTTCACAAAAAATGACCATTTTATGGATGAGATGTGCTATTTATCCTAAGGCAATTCAAATAAAATAATCGATAATCAAAATTTTTGTCTGTCAATCTGTCAAAATTTTTGTCTAGAATAGGGTCCCAAATGACTATAACGGATTTCTTTTAAAGTTTTAGGGATAAAATAGCAATTATGTTATGTATGTGTAATTTTATTTACATTGCTTGCAGATACCATAAATATGAGTAGATATAAAGTCCGAGTATGTAATAAATATAATAGGTATCCATAAACTTACTACTGCTCGGTTCGGAAGTCATTATTTTAACTGATGTCGTTGATTGAAAGGTTTAACATAAAAATATAAGATCGAAACGCGGGTTTCCTTGTGAAGGTTCAGTTCAATGTCAACATGTGGTAATTGTAATAATACTGTTTCGAGTCGCAGGACTCGAATTAAAATGCCGTTGGAATTATTATATAGAATTTATTAGAACTATACAAACATGTATATCACAGGTACAAATATGTACAAACTGTACACAACCAGTCCAAACGTAATGCACGATTCAATCACACGCGCAAAGTCCGTCCTAACGTCTTGCTACGCTTGTGGCTATCGCTAGATTGCCTCATCCCTCCATTTATTTATTTATATTAATTCATTAACAAAAAACATTTGTGTCTGAAATATACATACTTAGTCATAATTAATAGCATTATAAAATTTTCTAATTTACAATAAACATTCTTAATTTTACAAAAATTATGTCATATTATTATTTAAGCACAAGAATAATCGTCAACTGAATAAAATGCTTGTTTAAGGAGGAATGCTTTAACATTACGCTTAAAAGTTTGCATTTCATATATATTTAACTTAGGTCAGTAGGTAATTTGTTGAAAATTTCAATAGCCTAATTAATATTTTATTTTTTAAATCTTTCCTTCTTGTTGCTTCTCTAATTTGGGGCATTGCTTTATACTGTACAAATACATTGTTTGTACGATCGCGAGGACTGAATTTTCTAGATTCACACCTGGCTAATGACAACCTTAAAAGATTACAATACACAATGGGCTGTTTTTCTAATCACAATTTTTAAATACAAAGTAAACAAAACAAATGCACCAAAGGTATATATGTATGCAGGTGTGTATTTGTCTTTTGTCGGCGCTCAGGTCGTAACAATACTTTTTATAATTATAAATGTAATAAATAGTACAAGCATTTGCATACTTATTTCTTTTATGTAGACGGAATTAAATCCAATGCAGTGTTCTTGCAAACTATAAAATTGAACTAAAACTTTTAAACGAGATCACCTATTCGTATTGGAATTTAAAACGGAACAAAAGTGTTTTACGAATGGGGTTCCGTCTGGTGGTGGTTCGCAAATTGGTAAGAGCGCTCGACCGCAGCCCGAGGTATTGCTCGCGCCTCCGGCTCACTAGGGCTCCCGTAACGAACTTTATTGCGGTCCTACCCTCTAACTGAAAGAAAATTGTTCTAAAAGTTTCCAGTCGGAACAAATTTTAAATCTCCGCACAACACTGAAAATATTGTTTAATATTTATGAACGTGTTAAATTATTTCAGTGAGTATAATAATCGTTTCTGTGTTTCAGATATGGCGGACAGTAAATCGGATAGCATGGACAGTTTCGAATCGGGTAAGTCTTACACAAACTTCAAATTCTTGTGATGTTCTCTCGTAAAAATAAAATTATACGTAAATGACTGGAAGGAGGCAAATATCTCATATAAATATTTGAATAGTGGAGAATGTAAAAAAGTGTTGAAGACGGAGGTGATAGGGCCGGCCGCGAAGTTAACGCAGCCCTGGAGGGCCTTTGGCCAAGTCCCCGCTTCGCAATACAGCCGAAAAGATAAAATGAACATAAAGTTGAGGAGCAGATACTCTCGCTCAGAGGAATCGTAGTTTCCCTCTTGGCGACACTAAAGCCGCTACGACTGGCGACACGCAGTTTGAGGAAGCGAACTTTGCTACTTTTATATTAAATAAATTTGAGTGATTTTTGAAAACAATGCAGCCCCGTGAGCGGGAATCAAATTACTTGTCGGGAAATGATTAAAATAGTTTATTTTATATGGGAGGCTTACAGCTGTAGCCTTAAAAACTAAGGTACAAAGATAAGTACAGAGAGCTATTAATAAGCCGTCACAGATGATAAATGACAACAAAAAACATGTACATAAACATGTATCTAGTTGAATCTTTATATTTTATACTATTTTTTTTTCTGTTATTAATTGAAAAAATCAACCACTTCCTTTTGTGACAATATATTACGAATAAAACAAGAAATATGTCGTTCCAATCGTCGTTGATCAATAGTGCATTAAGATAAAATATGATTTTTTGAGTTTGTTCGAATTCTCCGTAATTTTTTTAACTGTCCCGATTTTATCGCGAATACTGCAACCAATTTAAAAAATATCCCATGAAATAAAGCCAAGTGCTTTTGTCCTGTTTTCCGTGGGGCTTTGCCAAATTTTCTTTCGGTAAAAACTTTATTGAAATTAAGAAATTAAAAAATTGCCATGACGGTAGTTAGGTAATAGCATTTTATTTTTATTGAAATAAAGTAAATTGATAAATAGTCTGTCGAAAAATTATGGTGTAATAATAACACTGTTTTGCATTTGAAAATGGAATTCTAAATTCGTTTTAAGACTAGAAATGGCTTTGACGGAAAATGTTGAAGCTAAAATTGCATTGTGGACGTCGACCGTTTCGAACTTACAATTAAAACGGACGCCTGAAATTGTGTACATCGTTCGTCACTTAGTAAGTAACATGATGAATGAACCAGATACTTCATGCTGTGCTTATAAGTAGGATACATGCAAACAGGAAGTAATGGGTTACATTCTAGTTTAATTAAATGTGATTAAAATGCAATATTGACACTTAATACTTCATGTAAATATGTATATACCAACCTTATTTTTTTAATGATCTTACTTTATACTTACAAAAAAATTGTAGTGCTCAAGATTTAAAGGTTGTAAAGGTTGTCTATCGGCAAAAACTATTAGAATACTATTTACTTTTGTTATAATCTATGATACTTTTGGGGAAACTGACATGACAGTAGGTACGTTCGTTATTTTTTGCAAGCTTCATTTTTTTAAGTGCTTATATATTTGCTACATTTTAGATCTGTAAGCAGTTAACAATTTTTGCAATTCAATGTCATGGTGCTGTCTTGAAGTGAGAATACTAATTGATGATCTTATTTTAACACTAGCTTCTGCCCGCAACTTCGTCCGCGTGGTGCGGTTTTTTAACAATCCCACGGGAACTCTTTAATTTTTCAAAAGTATCCTATTTGTTGACCAGGGATATAATCTACCACCATATAAAATTTCATTTAAATCGGTCCAGTCGTTTCGTAGATTAGCCGGTACAAACAGACAAACCGACAAACAGACAAACAGAGAAACAAAAATATGAAAAAAATCTAAATTAGTTCTATTTCACTTCTTACATCCCCCTGACTCGGTTTTTAGCATCTTTTATTATATGTATAGATTTTATTAAATAGCTTGACTAGGCAAGACAAGGTTTTGTTGTAACTTCGACCATGTTTCCAATTCATACCACATGATGAATCTTTTGGCAAGGAGATAGATTGTATTGGTGACGCTATCGTTTGTTTCAAAACAATGGGAAGGGAGTCAAGTAAGGGATGAAAAATTGTATAAACAACCCAAACATTCTATGGGTTGTTATGTATTTAACTTAATAACCCATGAAATCATAGAATGGAAATAAGTATTTTAGTGTTACAGTTGTGTTTTTTACTTCATTTACAAAGTAAAAATAAATGCAGACGAATTCGCGGGTAGAATAATTGATAAATTAATGAAACTACAGCACTTGACTACATCACCTATTGTAAATCGCTCCCTGTATGGGAGAGCTTATTGTCGTTAAAATAAAGCGACAGTCCGACTTTTAGTTGAGGATTGTAACACGACTCTGCAATCAGGTGCAGTTTAAAATGTGCATATGCGATGTGGTACGATGTGGTGCAGCGGGCGCAGGGCGCGGACGCGGACAGAAATGCATTTTCTATAATTGAGGGTCAGACAGGGTGGTGGAGGCATTAAAATACCCGCTTGCTAAACTTTCCAATTGACAGGCACTCGATTTTTAAGTGGCTATCTTTCATTCATCTACTTTTCTATACTATAATAAATCTGTTAATGGTTCGAGATGGTGCAATGCGTTTAAAAATGTGAAAAAATCAGGGGGGATAAATCGGACCAGCAGATTCCGACAATGCAATTTTAGTCCGTCTGTCTGTTAGAACATCATGTGCAAAAAAAAAGCTCTTTCGTAACTTAGGATACTTTTTATCCTAAGTTACGAAAAAGATGGAGCTGCGATCGCATCGTTTTTGAAAAACACAGAACGTATATGAACGAAACTGGCTTATATGCCGAATCAATACTTAGAATGTTTTTTATCCCGACAAATGAAGTCGTTTGCATAGAATAGACGGATAAGCTAAATAGATGGCGCTATAATCGCTTTTTTCGATTTACTAACAAATACCTACGTTGTCATAAACAACATGTCATTAGTTGTATTACTTCAAATCAAGTTGGCTTCGACTCATCTCTGTTTTGGGCAGTTGTGTCGACTATATGGACTTAGTTCCTTTCTTATTGTTATATTGGAAAAATCGAATTAAATATGTATGTAAGTAAAATAAAGCTACTGCCACAGGGTTTGACACGCGGCGCGGCCGCGGGGCAATTTCTAGTACCTGTACTAAAACTCCATTTGAAATGAAATAAAAATATATACATTATTGTATTTGTATTTGGAATTGTTATTATTAGTAACATTTCTTAATGCTGTAGTGCAACAAATAAATTTAGGCGTAGTCGGATCATAAATGCTGTCAGATCCTTATTTAAGCTGTATTTTGATTACGACTTAATATAAATATTAAAAGCAATAAAAAGGTTTTACATGTCTAAAAAATCTTCTTAGATCAAACAGTAATTAAAACAACTTTGGCCCAAGTAATTTCAAACTTTATTGTTAAATAGTTTCAAAATTTTCTGTGGAACAATCAGTTCTGAGACTTAGTTTGAAAACGTAACATGTGCTCGCGAAACATTGAATGAATCAATTCGAATACTGGCGAACATTTTCATACCACGTCATAAAAAAATTCATTACGAATATTACTTACAACTTTCTTATTTAAATTAACAAGATGGTAGTAAAACATTCACTTCCAAAGTCGTTAAAAGTGTAAGTAACACCTTTCTTTAAGTTTTGAACCCGATAATTTGGTACTTTTAATAATCCTCTAACCAAAGTATAACTGAAAAGTTACCAAAATGTTCATTATTATGCTATAACTGTAATAATAAACGAAATTAAATGTTTAGCAATTATAAAATTAGGTGAGCCACAAAAAAACAGCATTTAAATAATTTGGTCAGCATACACAGATTATGTTTGCAATTAAAAAAATAATTTTGATAATAAGTCAAAAATTAAATCATAAATAGGCAGCTTACAATAACATGAGTTTGCATAATAAACATTCAGTCAGCAAAATAACTACTTGATCAGCAGTTTCACGATTGATAAGCAGAGAAAACATGTCTATAAGCAGTGTGTTTGATTGTTGTGCATATTTAAAACATGGTGAGCAAAATAACTAATTGGATTGTGTTTTTGTTGAAAAATCGACAATGTACGTTAGGGTGGGGTATAGATACACGGCATATGTGTTATGAACAAATCCGAACTTTTTTAATATAGGTTAGAAGACTAAGGCGGGTGCGAAGCGAAGCGGAGCCCCACCTTAGCCTTCGTGGTTATTTTTTTTTTATAGCCACCCAAACTACTTTTATATGCAGCTCAAAATGAATTTTTTTGCTTACTCTCTGAGTGCTTACCAAAATTTTATTAAACAGGAGCAGCTCATTGCAGCTTATATAATTAATATGCTGTACAAAAATAATTACAGCCATCCAGAATGACATAAATTGCTGACTGATTTTGGAATGTTTGCTGGCCATGAGTTGCTGATCAATTAGCTATTTCTGCTCACAGATTATATTTTTCTACTCAGAAAAATACGAATACTATGCTAACCATTTGAATAACACCCATAATAAACTATGTAGAATTTAAATTTAATCTTCTTTTTACTTTATGAGAGTGGAAGTGAATGGCCAAAGTTTGAAAGTTTTAATCCCCTTGGATAATGTACGTTACGAATCACTGTAAATCGTTATAAATGAATTAACATCACCTTGATAGGACTCGTTTGCTAATTAACAGATTTGTATAATCGCTGCTGAGTTTTCGAAACATTTTAATTACATATTCGGCGAAGCAAACTTCTTATCCAAATGACATTATTATCTGTGTACTAAATCCAAAGGAGACGAATTAGTAATTAAAGTGCCTGCAACGTGTTGTGATTTCACTCGTTCTGCCTGCCTGCTAGTCTGAGTTTAATTTATATGTACCTTCACATTGACTACAAACATTATTGGAGAAAAAGTAGACTAGTAAAATGTGTATAGGTGGTGGTCAAAACGGTCAACAAGTATAAATTTTGCTGAAAACTATAGTTAGTTACGGCTTTAATAGTTACAGTTATTTTATACACTAATCAAATAATCTAGAATTTTAATTGAATACTAGAGCTTTATAGAGTTTAAAACGTATCGCATATGGTACATAATTGGATTTACTTGGTAGGCCTTGAAGAAGTAAAAATAAATCATATAAAAAACAAACACAAAATTGTAGGTACTTGAATTTGTATGTTTTGTTTTCTTCTTTTCTCTTTAGGATCGTTAGGTTATAATGTTTATGTGTCCGTCTATCTGTGTATATTACACTTATATTTCTCGATAACTACTGGGTCTACATGGATGATATCTGACAGGAAGGTGTATCTATTTAGAGCTAAAAGTCATGTAGAGAAATGGCGAAAAAATAAACTAAAGTGGCTTGTAACTAAGGGTTGATATTTTTATACATAGTCGTGTGTGATGACGTTAGCCAGATTTAAACAAAAATGTGTGTGTTTGGGTGTGAGTATGTGTGCAATTCAGTATAAGTGAAACTTCAGAGAATATACTCGCAGATAATTCTTCTCTAACTTCTATTAATATAAATTCCTTTAGCCTACATACGTCAACATATTATAATTCAAAATAAACTTCTTAAGTATCATTTTAAATTATTCACTGTTTTAGTCTAAAAAATATTATGATCAGTTTTATATCGGTCCAGGTTGGACCTATGTTTAATCATCGGTCTTATTGACTCTAATCTATGTATAACTCGTATCTCATTCTCTCGCAGGGTTAGTCCTATGGATTTATGTCTTTATCTCTTTTTAGTGTCGCTTTTTCGTTTCATCGAGTTTCAAATCATAACGACTCTAAAGAAGTTTCACTTAAAAAATATAGTGGTAGTTTTTAATGACTTTTTGAATAACTTTTTGATTGAGTAGATAGAGATATATTAGCTCCCAAAGTCGTGACTATTATGTTCTGTGGAAAACTTGAAAAAACTAAGATGATACAAATAAAATTGTGTAGAATTATATTCGTTGAGTAGTTTTTGAGATACGGGGTATTTTCAATTATCATTTATGATTCGGTGGCTAAATAACAACAACGGGCGGTGATTGTAATCTTTACGAAATCCTTAACTTTGCGGGGGAACTGCCAAGCACTTTCCCATTTTGTTTCTACAATGAAGTATATTCTGTTCTATTTATATTTAAAGTATAGTATTTGAAAGACCAAATTAAATTTTTAAAATATTTTTTGCTAACAATAAGCAATTATAATAAACCGTAAGCTAATATTTTATTAATCATAGATAGAAGCCACCAAAATGTACAAAGTAAGTGCTCGATTTCACAGATCGTCTATTACACTTTGCAAAAAAATAAAAGAGACGAAACAAAAAGAAGTTGCCCTCGGTTATTTTCTTGGGGAGATCACGTAGGCGCGCACCTCATCTGCGGCGTTCCCGGAGCGGCGATAAAATTTAAAATTCAAGGCCGCGTTAACGAACCGGCCTCGTGAAGAAATAGATATTCAAATGTGAGAAGATCCCATATTAACATTTATGGCAAGTTTGCGGGTACGAGACAAAGGCGGCATGGCCAGAGGCTCCGCGGCACAGCGCCGGCGACGCGCCCGCCTCTCCTCTTACAATATGCATATCTTTACAATATGCATTCAGTTAAGATTAAGAAGACTACTGAAGTAAAAAATTTGCTTAGTTAACCTCATAGAGAAACTGAAGCCAGGTTTTGCCAAAAAGTACCTACTACATTAGGGAGTGGACATTTAAATCAACTGAGACACTTTTATAAAATTAAAAGATGTAGCCTCATAATTTTTGTGCGAGATTATCTACTTATGACGCTTACGATAGGTAGGTACAAATATAAGCAATCAAATAGCGCATTATTATCCCCGCAAATAGCTATTGCGCCTGGCCGCCATTTTGGTGACGTAACGTAGCCGGACCCTCAGCATTGTTAACATCACTGGCCAGCGAGTACGCGTACATATCGAGTTTCGGATGACGTCACGTGAATGTTAATTTGACAAGGTTCCAGCGCATTAGCAATTTTCGGGGATAATAGTTATTATTCAAACAGTGATTAAAACTATTTGTATCATATATTAAAAGTAAGATGATAAGATGTTGTTTTTTAATTTTATATTTAAAAATATTTGAATTTATTGTAACACATCTGTCCCTATTGATTTCGAGTGAATAACGTTTATAGTTTGAGTCGGGATTAAGTGCTCATTGGTAACGGTAAATTGAAAGAGTGGGAATGTCAGTTTGTGCTCTATACTTGTACTTTGATACATCCCTATTAATATTATAAATGCGAAAGTAACTCTGTCTGTCTGTCTGTCTGTCTGTTCCGTTTTCACGGAAAAACTACTGGACCGATTTGGCTGAAACTCAGTATATATATATTTTCGATACCGAGGATGAACATAGGATACTTTTTATCCCGGATTATGGGATAGTTTCCGGGATAAAAATATATTTGTCTGTTTGTTTGTTATGCTTTTACGGAAAAACTACTGGACCGATTTGTCTGAAAATCGGTATATATGTAATTTTCATACCAAGGGTGGACAAGGGATATTTTCATCCCGGATAATGAGATAGTTTTTGAAATAGATTTATGTAAAGGTTATCCCAAAAGTGGGATAGGTTTTGATTGGTTTTGTGATTTGCCATTTTCATCATTTTGGTTTTTTGTTCTTTTTGTCCATTTTGATCTTTTGGCCATTTTGCTCTTTTTGCTCCTTTTTGACCATTTTGCTGTTTTTGCTCTTTTTGTCCATTTTGCTCTTTTGCTGTTTTTGCTCTTTTGTCTTTTTTGTCCATTTTGCTCTTTTTGCTCTTTTTGTCTATTTTGCTCTTTATGCTCTTTTTGTCCTTTTTGCTTTTTTGACCTTTTTGCTCTTTTTGTCATTTTTGATCTTTTTGACCTTTTTTATCCATTTGTCCCTTTTTCTCTTTTTGCTCTTTTTGTCCTTATTGACCTTTTTGTTCATTTTGCTCTTTTTGCTATTTTGCTCTTTTGCTCTTTTTGCTCTTTTTTGTCCATTTTGCTCTTTTTGCTATTTTTGTCCATTTTGATCTTTTGGCCATTTTGCTCTTTATGCTCTTTGCTCCTTTTGCTCTTTTTGTCCATTTTGATCTTTTTGTCCTTTTTGACAATTTCGTTTTTTTTGCCCTTTTTGTCCATTTCGATCTTTTTTCTCCTTTGCTCCTTTTACTCTTTTTCCCATTTTTGTCCTTTTAGCTCTTTTCGTCATTTTTGTTTTTTTGTCCTTTTGCTGTTTTTATCGTTTTTGTAATTTTTGTAGTTTTCATAGATAAATAAAACTAGGACGGCATGAAATAGAGGTTGAGAGTATGAATGAGACCAATCATTTCCCAAGTTCATAGATATAAACA
Organism: Dendrolimus pini; assembly: GCA_949752895.1. Classification (NCBI taxonomy): domain Eukaryota; kingdom Metazoa; phylum Arthropoda; class Insecta; order Lepidoptera; family Lasiocampidae; genus Dendrolimus; species Dendrolimus pini. The sequence continues at coordinate 11,951,703 of OX457126.1, forward strand.
TTCATCCCTATTAATATTATAAATGCGAAAGTAACTCTGTCTGTCTGTTCCGTTTTCACGTAAAAACTACTGGACCGATTTGGCTGAAACTCAGTATATATATGTTTTCGATACCGAGAATGAACATAGGATACTTTTTATCCCGAAAAGTGGGATAGTTTCCGGGATAAAAATATATTTCGTCTTTCTGTTTGTTATGCTTTTACGGAAGAACTAATGGGCCGATTTGGCTGAAATTCGGTACGTATGTAAATTAAATACTGAGGATGGACAAGGGATAATTTTCATTTTGGCCTTTTTGGTAATTTTGGCCTATTTGGTAATTTTGGCCTTTTTGGTCATTTTGACCTATTTGATAAATTTTCCTGTTTGGTCATTTTGGCCTTTTTGGTCATTTTGGCCTTTTTGGTCATTTTGGCCTATTTGGTCATTTTGGCCTATTTGGTTATTTTGGCCTTTTTGGTCATTTTGGCCTTTTTGATCATTTTGGCCTATTTGGTCATTTTGGCCTATTTGGTCATTTTGGCCATTTTGGCCTTTTTGGTCGTTTTGCCTAATCGGTCATTTTAGCCTATTCGGTCATTTTGGCCTTTATGGTCATTTTGGCCTTTTTGGTCATTTTGGCCTTTTGGTCGTTTTGCCTATTCGGTCATTTTGGCCTATTTGGTCATTTTGGCCTATTTGGTCATTTTGGCCTTTTTGGTAATTATTGCCTATTCGGTCATTTTGGCCTATTCGGTCATTTTGGCCTATTTGGTCATTTTGGCCTATTTGGTCATTTTGGCCTATTTGGTCATTTTGGCCTTTTGGTCGTTTTGTCTATTCGGTCATTTTAGCCTATTCGGTCATTTTGGCTTATTTGGTCATTTTGGCCTTTTTGGTCATTTTGACCTTTTTGGTCATTTTGGCCTATATGGTAATTTTTCATGTTTGGTCATTTTGGCCTATTTGGTCATTTTGGCCTATTTGGTCATTTTGGCCTATTTGGTCATTTTGGCCTATTTGGCCTTTTTGGTCAAGTTTTGTAATTTATTTTGTTGACAGATAGACGGGGGATGGTATATATAATTAGCGATATAAAATGAAGTGAATCTTCCGTGGGCAAATACATAAAAATGTAATATAATATAACCTGTAGCACTTGCTCTATAAACAAGAGACACGCACCAGAGTTTACCCCGCGGCGCAGCCGCGGGGTAAACTCTAGTGTACTTATAAGTTGTTTCTGTATTAGTCTAGGATTTTTATAAACGAACTTGTTAAGTATTAGTGAAAATAAAATCATCTAGAAATTGAGCCTAAATTAGATGTTGTTTATCTGTGGTTTGGTTCATACATACTTTTTATGTCATAGGCATGTGGAAAAGTTTTGGTCTGTTTTTGCCGTAGACGGGGAACTCTAGGTTTCTCTGTCTACGGTTTTTGCCGAGTAGTAATGTATCACATTCTGATCAGGTTGGTGTGAATAACATTTTGATATAATTTGTGAGATAGTTTATTATCCCATTGACATTAATAAATGGACTCGATCAATGCGAATTATGGAATTTAAATTAATATACATAATATAGGGCATTTAAATTCAATAACGATCGAGATGATCCTTTTGCGATTACCATTGCCATTGAGGACAATGGCAAACATAAAAGTTTTAAAGAAAACAAATCAAAATCCCAATTTTGCTGGTTGCATTATTTATGTGATAGCCCGGTGACTGGCGACGCTCCCCTTTTTCTTGCCTATGATCTTGCGGTTGCTGTAATTCACGGTTTCCCAACTTTGGCTATCAATAATAAAAATAATATAACTTCTATTTTGAATTGTGATACTATTCTACGGATACTATACTATGGATTATTGTTTGTTTGAAACATACAGATATGAATGTATTGTGTATTGAAGACGCCTTAGAAACACACATGCGCCTTATTAATATCAGGCGGCTGAAATGACCGAAGATGTCCCCAAGGGCCGTTCTCTCCCAAATAAAATTGCCGCTATCTAAACAAAGAGCCCTAATTATTCGGCCGTGGCGGGCGGGGTCGCTCTCTTATGGGTGTTCTGGGGCCCATTTCGCTTCTCGGATAGGGCCCCGGGGAGCAGCGGGCGCCGCCTAGCCAATCGCCCGGTGGAAAAGCGAGCGATCCTTTTTATATGCGATATCGGCGCTGGAGCTGGACCTTCCACAATCCCCCTTCCTACCCATCCCCACGTACTCAACAACCCCTATCCAGATCCCCGGGAATTAAAAGTTGCAAAGCTCACATCCTGATTACCCAAACACACACATTACACTGAATCTCGAATCTCGATAAGCCCCCTACAATTTATTAGCGGTCGCTGACGAGTTGTTTGTGGTTCTTATCTCATTAAGTGCACGGAAGCTTACGTCCGAAACAGTTGTATTGGAAATAAGACGTTTCTTGTTATAATATTGTTTAAATTACTAATATTTTTTTATTTTTGATAGAACCTGGGGAAAACTTGAAAAAATCTCTCTATAGCCAGCATCATGTAGTGGTGACAGTCAAGAAGATCAAATACAAGTGATCACTAATATAGAGACAACCGAAGTCGTCTAATTGTTCAGATCGCCCTTTTTACCCAAATATGAACACAAACAACGTTATAAATGAGTTAATTTAAATCATTATTATTAAGTTAACAATCAAAGCGCCAGTGGTTTTAATGCAAATTCCAAAGTATCCAAAAATACGGTACATGCTAGAAAAATGATTTTTTATTACGTAACTATTATTCGACCCTCGACTTCATCCACGTTAGTTAGATAGCAAAGATTTAAGTTATCTTACGGTCCTTTAAAATAACAAATGTTGAAAATTTATACGATACTAGAGACGAAGAGTTCGTAATATTCAATACTCATTTAAATTTGCACCCGACATTATTTTGATATAAATGGTTTCCGCGGACCCTTCGAGTCCTTAGCTCCGGGTGCATTGTCTTCACCCTACGCCTTTACAAGGAGTTCATTGTGTAGAAATTACGAAATAAAACGACGATATCGTATGTCGGCTGTGAGAGGTGCGGTTATGGAAAGGCTTTGCTCGGCGTGGCACGGCGTAGGCGACGTGCGCCTGACATACGACACCTCCCAGCCCTGGCAGCAGTGGCCTCGTAGGCCGACTATTGTGTACTGCCGACACCATTCATCCGCACCACCACAATATTATATTCGATTGCTGTGTTTTAAGAATTCGATTGCCTTCGCTGTTAATAAAGGGTTCCCAAGAAGTATGATTAATAATAATATGAGTTTTTTTACGTTTTTTGTATTCTTTCATTCGGGCGCGGTAAAGGGTATGCTCATTGTTTCTGTTCTGTATTGCTTAGATGAATGGGTCCCCGGTATTCAAGTATTCAGTGCTTGGAGATCGCAGCAAGATAATACGAGTAGGCGGGTTAGGGTGGACCAGGGTCGCCTTTAGCGACGACAACAAACCTCCTACAAAATGCTGTGATAATTAAATCCTTACCCTCTTATTCATAGAAAAACGGTAATGCAAAGTTTTACATAACATTATTTAGTTAAAACATACATTAAATTAATAAAATGTTTATTAGAAACATTGAACATGATTCATAATGATTTCATGAACCTCCGACGTTGAATGTTGCTGTTTTGTTGAAATTTGATCTACAATCTGATTGAGGCTTTGAATTGAAAAGTATTCTACAAATTGTCGCTATAATACACTTTAATACCTTTTAAATCTGCAGTAGAAAACAATGAAATAGTATATACTTAAACTAACGACCACATACGACTTCACCTGCGTTTGTCTTGAACATTCGCAATATGGGCATAACCTTCAGTAGGTAACATCCGTTTTTTATTGGATTTGACTATGTTGCTGATCCGAAGACCTTACAACCCCTGACTTTGTATACTAGTGATAAATATACAGAGAGAGAGAGAGAGAGAGAGAGAGCGAGAGAGAGCGAGAACGTTCAACTCCGCTTTGCTGTAGCTTAATATGATATTATTGGTGAAATTAAAACAACGCGGACAAAGTCACGGGTATTATGTTGTAATAAAAATACTCTTCTACTAATATAATGACGTCATGAAAAAAATTCAGATAGATCTACAAGCAATTTTCTAATTTTTGCTGCATTTTTATATATTAACATAAAATTGTATTTTTCATTACCGACTGTTATGTCATATAACATTCACATTTTTAAACCCCGCGTCATCTAGCCAATGGGAGATAATGCGGTGAGTGCCACCCTTTTTACACATGGTACTACATACTTTGAATATTTACGGATGAATATAAGATACTGGCTGAATACACAAATAGAGAACAATAATCACAACTAAATCACAAGTAGTAAACAGCTGATTGAAATCGGCCTTTTTAAAACAGCGTTAAAATAAGGGCCGAGCTGTTTTAAATTAACAAGGAGTTTTAGAGCGCTTTAGTGCTAAAATATCATTATCAATAACAGTTCTTTGACTATCGAAAAATACTGTAATAAGAGCAAATCAAACATACTTAGCTTGAATTTGTAGAGTTTTGACGCTAATATATATTTACGAATAATATTTTTTCACGTTTTAATTTAATGACGCCTACAAACTTTGAATAACTCGATATGAATTAGACCGTTAATGTTTCAATTAAAAATATGTTTGAACTAATTTCTGAAATTCAAACAGGATACGTTATTAATAGTATATCTTTATATCTAAATTTAAGTTTCACGGCCGATATCCCGATATAACAATTTAATTATTGGAAATTAATTTAAAAATTATGTAATCATATACATATTACATACATTGAATCCTTGCTAACTTGACTGATATGATAAACTATATCTTGTTCCTAGTTTTGTTATTGATTAATATTAGTGAATTGGCTCTCATAGATTGCGCCTCGCGCTTAGTGCTTAGGACAGGATAGGGAATTTAGGCCAGTTCTAAGACTATCTTTAAGATATTAATATCAATCCAAATATTCAACAGAATCTAATGATCAATTTAAATACTTAAATTATTTTTATTCCTTATATAAATCACTACAGTTTATCACGAACAGTGAAAATTACCCAAAAAATGGTGGCTTAATTCACTAGACAGAACTTGTCATGACAGCAAAAGCAGTAATATCTCAAGACGCGCGGCAGGCTCCTGGGAGCATATCCATACTCTGTACACAAGCCTTTTTACCTATGCATGAACAGTGCGGTCTGGTGAGCTACGTAACAACTCGCGATTGTTGTGTACGTACAATAACACATGGACATGCGTATACACCTCGGTCAAGAAGTTAAATCGACAGTCTTCAATCCCACGAGATGTTCTGATATTGCGACGACACTTGGCACAGATGCACTTAACTATGCATGGGCAGAGATTTTGCATTCCCAAATACGGTTGTTTGCCAAAGTTTCAAATAGTTAATTTTAAACTTATTCTAGAATTTCTTAGGACGAATGGTATGATAATATTATTATTAAGTTAAAAATATTGTGTTTAAAATAAAAAAATACAGGCCGGCCAAATAAAATAATAGAAAATAACACTTTCGCAAAGTTCTACACTAACAATATTAAGTGTAGAGTTATTTAGATACTTACTAGTAATTTTTAGTATCACATCAAACAGCGTGCAATTATTAAGGTGCTCTATTTACGACATACGCGTTTTGTAAACATCACCTATGATATTTACTGTAATGATAATGACTATAATTTTGCAAACAAGAGCTTTAACAACTTGTGATAAATAATAGACCTATTATTCTATTAAAATAGCGAATCGAACCATTACAATCCTGTCATGTCGGTGGTCCTTTAGTATATAAATATCGTCAAATTATGACGAAAAGATTTTTTCTTTAAATTCCGCTAGACATCCTTGGTAAAATTTAAAGATCACTGCTCGTGTGAAACTTAATCTTGCTATATCCTTATTTAGTTATTTTTAGTGGATTTTAGACTTGGATCTACGTTAAACTTAAAAATGAATAAATACACTTTGTTTACAGTTCACTGAAATTGAAGGCAAAAAATTAGTTCATGTTCTAGACATTATGGCCGAGTTTTAACTTTGTCTATAAAGCGTGTATATACAGACATGTGAGGTTCGACAACTATTTTACCCTTGTGTAATCTTAAGTACGTGAACTTTTAGAAGCGAAGAACATCGTGGAGCCATAGTCCGCATTAAAACCCATAGTACTTACATACATAGACATGACACACGTACCTACTAAAACTATATATATTGTTTAACCGATAGAAGTTTTGACTTTGATTAACTCAAAACCATGGAAGAAGAATACTAAGGCTGGTGTGCACCGACTTTTAACCGATGATTAAAATACAATAATCGCTAAAAATCTATGCATAAACAGTGATTATTTTATTCTAACCGTTGATTAAATGTCGGTGCACACCAGCATAAGAATAATCATTGCTCAGCAACAAGCATTAATTTATAAACATGCCCTGTCTGTACATTCAAATTATTAAAAAAAACAACTGGAATAGACTAGATAGGCATATAAACGACGAAGAACAAGATGCATTTTTTTAGATTTGTTGTCTATTTGTTTGTTTGCCCGTTCGTTTGGGATTCGCGTAAAAACTACTGGACCAATTCGATGCGGTTTTCGCTGATCGACAGCTAATTATTAGACTTAAACTCTGCGCTACTTTTTATCCTAGGAATCTCGCGTGATTTTTATGGAAATTATTTAAAATGGCCAGATTAAAAGAAAATCTAATTACAATGTGATTTTTTTACTAATCAATCGATAGCAAATTTAATGTAATAAAATATGTGATATTTTTTATCACGGGAATCCCTTGGGAATTTTCCCGGGAGCGGTTTGAAGTTCTTCGGATTCGCAAAAATTAGCTTTCACTAAAACGATACCTTACATTCTTTTTTTAAATTGCTGCGATACCTTGTGTCCCGAATTTCAAGTCAAGCGTGGACGAAGTCGCGGGTATATCCTAGTATCATATAAATGTATAACTTAATGCAAATACGATTCGACTTTAAGTGGTCATTTTAACGCTAAAGATTTGTGTCATCAATATTTTTTAATCAAATTTATTTAATTAAAAACATTCCTTAATAAAGCTTAACCGCATTAATCATGAGATAATAGCATCAGTATCAGCTTTGGGCATGAAATCGTTTCAGACATTGATTTTCGCCTTGAGCGATCATTCGTTTGCGTACGGTGTATTTGTTTGACCGGAACATTATCTTTCAATGATTACACTATTAACATTTTGCTTGACTGGTCACAGCTGTGCTATAATAGGAAATGGCGATAATTATTGGATAGCCGGAGTATTATTACAATGGCGTCGCGGCGGGGTCGCCTGAGAAAGTGGCATCGCAGCAAATAAATAAAAATTAGTAAGGTATGTGTCAGTCTAAGTATGGTGAAGGGTTCCATAGAGGTGATGAACGTCCACTGTATTTATTATTAAGCTACAGAATTTAAATATTTTCTTAAGTTTTCGCTAGGTACTAGTATACATAATAAAGTTATGTTTTAACAACCCATTGACACTTGACATCTTTGTCTTTCGTGATCACGGCTATTTAAGTGGCCGAAAGGTCGGAATAATAAAAATCAAATTAATTACCACGTTTAGAACCGTTAAAACGTAGTTTAATTACGGAATTTTATTTTTGATGTAATAATTATTTGGTAAATTCATTTTCAAAGTTTCACTATGTACCATAACTTTTATGTATTGGACACGATTATCTGCGGCACGAAAAAGCCCATGAGGTTTCTGTGTCGCAGTCGAATATGTTTTTATGTACATACATTTATGAATTTAAGCATATTGGAAAATCGACTAAAAAGTGAGAATTTAACTTAAAACATTGCATTTCTCAAAAACTACTCAAAGGATATTTTTTGAAGTAATTTTCCTTCTCAAATTTTTCAGGATTTTCATACACATAGTCCAAACAAAAGAAAACCTTTAAAACATGTTTCACGATCCAAGGTGGGAATATTCAGCATCTGTAATTTTAAATAAAAAGTAACTAAAACACCGTTATAATTCCGAAAACCTGGCTATCTGTCATACAACATTTTATTTTTCATCTCTGAGTTACATGTATTATGGCCATTACTATTCTTGATTGTCTATGAGATTTTATTAAACTTTTCCAAATATAAGTGCCATCCAAGGTAAGACGACCAGCATTTTGTGAAAGCTCCCCGTCGACAACGATTTTTAACGATTGAAAAGTAATTTAGGCTGGTGTGCACCGACTTTTAACCGATGGTTAAAATAAAATAATCGCCAAAAATGTATGGAAAAACAGTGATTATTTTAGATTAACCGTCGGTTAAAAGTCGGTGCACACCAGTCTCAATTGTCCTTGTATTTAATCAAATATATATGAATAAAATACACTGCTAAGCTCATCCATATGAATTCAGCGGTTTTCAATTAAATTGAATACACTGGTACATACAGAGCCGACAGACGGATAGATATGATGATTTTAGAAGGATTCCGTTTTTGCCCAAATTACTGAGGAACCCTGGTAACGGCGGCGTGGGAAAAGTTCGCGTATTTTTGATTAGCCGTTACGGAGAAATTGAAGTTTATTTAGAGTCTGTATTAAATATGTTTTAATAGGAGATGAAGTGCGAGGTGAACGTGGGTATTTTATCATAGATTTGATGCAAGACTCGTGCCTGTGCGGCGGCGTAGTGTTTGTTGATTGTATCATTAGCTCCTTCATCTCGCCGCTTTGGCCTACCGCGGCACGCCACTCGCGAATCACGCCCTAGTCCGAGTCTAAGCTTACCTATGAAATGATAACAATCGAATTATATAAAGTGCATAATAATTAAACACTAAATACATAAATATAGTTTCTGATTGCTAAGTTAAATGCAAAGGAGAAAGATAAAATGTAAAAGATGTGTAATATTAATGGACTTTATTAGGCCTCACAAAAAAAGTTTGTATTATCTAAATTATTATTTTTTGAGTTGCAATAAAAAAATATGCTACAATTCTACCACCTTATTTCGGAAGTATAACACTCGAAAATTAAAAAAGAGAAATGTTTCCACTTGTTTTATTTCAATGAAGAATAAGATAATTTCGTGAAAATCGCAACAATTAATATCTATATCGTTTTAAGTAAACAAATTTCACGTATAATTTCGTACAATAATATTCATGGTTTTAATTTATATAAGCTTTTAAATGATAAACGGTCATTTGTAGAATTTCTATCCAAAAATTGTACACTTAAAAATAATAGACATGCATATTCTTATGAGATAATTTTTTAAATAAACTTATAGTTAAGTATGATATTTATTATATACTTTAATTTTCCTACTCTATGTTAATTCAGGTATTTTTTAAGTTGCAGATAACATTTAATTGACATTTAGGTAATAGAGCGATTGAGTGAAAAACACACGTAGTCTGTATATAGTACCAAAATTACAATATAAACTAAGGAACAACGAGTTGCAAGTTGCCTTATTGTGAGGTTACCGCAGCAGAGCTAGTGACAGAGAATACATTTTTTAAATGATGGGCCAAGAAAGACTATCTTATAATATAGATTACTAGGCGTATGCCTGGGACTTCGTACACTCTTGACTTGAAATTCCCTCGGGATTCCCGAGACACAAAGTACCGCATCAATTAAAAAATAATGTAAGCTATCGTTTTAGTGAAAATTGTGTCTGAATAATTTTAATTTAATCTAACTTTATGCAGTCAAAAAATTTAAAATCGCTCCCGGGAAAATTCCCTCGCGATTCCTGGCATAAAAATATCATCACATTTAAATAAAATTTGCTATCGATCAGTCAAAAAATAGCATTGAAATTCCAATTATTCTTTAAATTTGGGCATTTTAAATTAATCCCAGAAAAGTTACCGCGGGATTTCCAGTAAAAAGTAGCACAGATTTTAAGGCTAAGAGTTTGCTGTTGATCAGCGAAAGCCTCAGTAGTTTTATCCGTGTAGGAACGGAAAAAGAATGCAATTTCCTGCGGCCAGGCAGCGGTTGTAAGAGGCGACTAAAGAACCCACAGCCAGGTGGTAGGGTATTTGCTAGTCTGGATGGCTATCACCCCTGGTCTAGAGTATGCCGCTATAACAACTTTCAGTTTTTTTCTGGCATTAGTGGCCAGGTTCCAGTCCCCTTTTAGAGACCGCTAGCACATTGATAGTACGTCTGGTGTTACAAATGTCCATATGCGATAGTAACCGCTTACCGTCAGGTGGGCCATGCCTGTCTGCTGAACTCACGCAATAAAAAAGTTTTTACGTGAATCTTGAAATAATAAGAAAACAAAAAATATTGCATCGTATTATCCATCGTTTATTTATAGTGTATTCTAGTTGTTTTTTTTAATTCTTCAATATACAGACACCGCATATTTAGAATTCTATAATATTATAGATAAAGGAACATTTTATGCGACTATATACGAGTACGTGTACGTTTCGTAAACAAGCCGCTTGTTTTTCTCAAAACGAATACAATTGTAAAATATCAATTAGGTACTTGATATTTTTCTACTTTGATTTTGTTGAATTCGTATTTGTAAAGTCAATCCTAGAGGCCTTTCTTGAAACCCTCAAATAAATACGAGTGAAAAAGCGTCAGTAGCGCGCTCTATTGCATGTGGAGACTAAGTGAAAATGTTCACTCGGGTTTGTGTCTTGAGTTGGTTTTTGTTGATTTCAATACGTTGCTGACATCTAACGGAAAAGTAGAGAACTAACTTCCAAACAAAATTAAGTTGTTGGAAAGCTTTGGGTGGCCGTTCGCAGTATTGTAGTCTTATTTTTTTTCATTCAATAGGTTCGTTTATAAGTCTTATTTAATGTCGACTAATTGTATAGTCATTAATAATTATCACTAGATCTTTTTATTAGGTCCTAATATTATTTTAGGCCTCGGTATATTGTATAACCGAGTTTGTTTAGTGAGTTTATAACTGAGCTTTGTTTAAAAATGAGAGCTTTAGATTAGATAGATGTAAGAGGACGTAATTTCACTGAAATATTGAAAGCTGTGTTAGTCGATAGATATAATAACCGAAAACTAAATTTAACGGAATCTAACGTTATTAACTTGGACTTATTATTTGTAGTATTTGGACGTTTTTAAGTTGGAGCTAAAGTTACATATAAAACTATAAAATAGTGGTGATGTGCAAAGGCAAGCTGAAAGAGTTTTCTTCCAGCAAACTCGTGCATCCAGCGGGATGTGAAAAGCAAGCTGAGTTGTATAAACTTTTTTGTTGTTGTTAATATAACTTATATTTTATCAAATTGTCAATTGTCATGGATTTTAGTTTATTAAGACGTTATACTTTTGATTGTATTTCCTTATTTTTTATCTGGTGGCGAAATATTTGAAGTCTTCCTCGGACCATGTACAACATTGTAGATTACTTAGATTTAGTGCCGGCGTTAGGGATGGTTGGGCGCTTGGTGCCCCGGGGTCTACAGGGCACCTGCTTAATATATGATGTATATATAACTGTGAAGTTTTATCAAAATCAGTAGTTTTTGCGTGGGAGAGTGACAAACATGTACCCATATATACTCAAAGTATTATCGTGCTATTAGTAGGATAAAAAGGGCGGGAAATGCATGACTCGCGCGGGGCTTCTAGATGGCTAAGGCTAAGGCCATTAGACTAACATTTAATTTTGCTTTATTTTATTAATTTTGACAACATTATTCATTCATTAACTTTTTACTATACCTATTTGTAGTTGATATATGCATAATATTGACATTAATTAATTAAATTACTAGAAATTGACATTCGAATTATAAATGCTGTGCACTCCTTTAATGTGTGGACCCATCAAAACTTTTATACTAAAATAATGTGTGTGCTGTTGGTGTGCCTTAAATAAATAAATAAACATTGATTATTTTTCATATTGGATACGAAACGCTAAGACAAATTGGGTTACTGTTTGATAGTCCGCGCACAACGAAGGGTTCTGTAGAGGTGACAAAGGTCCACCTCTATTTTCGTTATGTTCTACCGAACCAGAAAATCGAAAATACTCCTTTTATTAATAACTACGCAACGGGCATTGTTTATAGTATTTTTTTAGAGTACTGTTCAAGGCCTAAAATCTTACTTTTTGCAGCATTTCCACCCCTTACTTTAAGAATTAGAGCAAGTGGGGCACAATTTTCATGACTTTGGAGTCAATATCTCGCTACCTACCGACTTAATTATTAAGTCAATAAGGAAGTGTGCAATGTTATTTATATTTGATTTGCAATGTTATTAATACTAACAAAGTATAGTATATGTATGGTGGCCACTACTAACGTTCACGATTTCGCTACACAATTTTGTAGAGACATAAAGATTACATATTTCTACTAAAGATCATACTACTGTGTCATCGAAACTTCGCAAAATAAATCAATAAAAGCATTTATCGTAATCAAAAAAACATGAGAAAGAACTATTCAGTCATTTAATAGCCACATACACATACAAGATGACATAAAGAATGAGTCCAACCTAGCCCGGTGACCTCCAACCTCCCCTTACAGTCATCCTGTTCCCGAGAACTAGTCTTTATATCATCTCAGTTCTACATATTTTAACACATTTGGTAAATCACACATGGATATTTACATAAATAAACATTTAACTTTCGCAGTTTACCGAAAAGCGCAGCGCCTGGCGAATCGTAGAACAATTGTGTCTGCCTGGCCTCACACACTACTTAAAGGGGTTTGAGTAAAACTGGCTTGATTTTTTAAGTTTGCGGCCAGCGATTACATTTATACAGTAGATAGTATACAGCAATAAAAACACTTTTTGTTTTAACATTTTTGTCTAACATACATCGGAGCAGAAATATGTGAAAAAATTGAACCAATTAAAACATACATTATTTTTTATTAGATTTTGGGTTTTCATGCACAAAACTTTTTAATCTGCAGTTTATTCGTTAGTAGTATTAGGGTAATAGTTCACTTTAATTAGATATGTTATATTATTTCAAAAGCCATGCACAAAAAAAAACAAAAAATCTTGTAACAAATAACCTTGCATAAAAGTGATACCGTAAAACGGGGTCGATAGGCGCGTTTCGTAATCTCAAGTATCTCAAGTATAGAACTATTAAATAGCAAAAGCTAAAAAGTGGCCGTTTTTAAAAAAATCATGCCAACCTCCGAACAAATTTACCCAAACCCCTTTGCTTGAAACTACCGTCAATTAAATGTTCGCAATCTAAAATGTCCAGCAACTTGTTAATACGCGTTACAAATGCTACCAAAACATTTAGTAAATATGACGGTATTGTATTTACTTACTAATCTAAATATAGATGGATGATAGATGCACTAGTTTCTGAGAAAAAATATTTTGAAATACAAATATAGTTGTTCCATTATTGACAAACTGGCTACGGTTTTAAAGGCTAAGATATAAACAAACGAATGACTACATGAAAAATATATAGAATTAAAAAATTAAAAACAAGAAATGTCTGTGAACTGCAATTAATTTAATTTATATAAATTAAATTCAAATATTTATAAGCCCAGCGAATGGGCAATGGCATGATATTCTGTAACATATTATAAGATTTTAATCAATAGTACCGTGTAATTGATAAATAATTATTATTATTACCTATTACGAATACGGACGGACAGACAGTCAAATAGACAGGATGATGTTATGAGTGTTCCATTTTATTAAACAATTGCTACGGAACCCTATACAGGCTAAAATAATAAATTAATAAGTGCATGAAATCAAGTGTATGGAATTAATATTGACAGTAGGGCGTGCCAGGAGGGCGTGATGATGGGCGGTGCGGACCCGCCCGCTGCACCCACGCCGGCACCCAAACGCCTTCTTCGATTTTGCAATTTAGCACTTGTAATACTAAGATGTGGAGGCCGCATACATGTTTTCATTCACATGCTAATACCACTTCTTCAATTAGCATAGGTTACCACCTATAAGCCGTGATAGATTAGTGGTTAACGTACTTGCATCTTAAATGACGCGACTTCGAATCCTGGCCGAAAAACATGCACCACTTTAGGGCTTTTCTTACTTAATTTACATATTGTTATAAATTCCACGTACTGATGGTGAAAGAAAACATCGTAACGAAACCTGCGCATCGACAAATGCGATGTGTCCAACCCGCCAAGCCGTCTTGGAGAAGCCTGGCAGCTATATCTACTGTCCGTTTCTCTAAAAATTGAGAGGGTCGAGCTCAGCTAGAATGGGCTTATAGAAAGAGCACCGGAGTGATATTAGTAAGTATCCGGTAGTTCCCGCAAGTTCCACATTACGTCACTGCTTGACCCCAAGCAGCGAGGTATGCCTAAAGCATTTCTGCCTCTCAACGACAAAAAAAAGATCAACATAATCAAGACAAATTACTGTATTATTTCTATTACATAATACTAGACTAAATTCATTGAGTATAAGATCTGTGCATTGCTTATGAACCGGTAATAGTTTAATAGCTGGTAAAGTCCGTGAAATGAAGGTGCGTCGCTGCGACCACCCAAAACTTGACGATTGTGATGAGGTTACGCTAGTTAATCGGGCTACATTTTCGTCATTGTTGAAGTATATTTCACTCTCACATTAAAATATCAACGTGACAGAGAATTTATTGAATTTTCATCTTCAGATTAGTGTTTCATTAAATACTTTTTCAATGTAGATTCGTTTACTTTATCTGCTTATTTTTAACATACCTAATTTGTCTCACACTACATACACACCTAATATCATTGCAGCTTTTCACCAAATCGTAATATCTATATATAATAATATAATATAACCGTAAAAAAACAAGTCCTTAGCATTAATCATGGTTACAAGCACTAAAGTGCCTGGCAAGTCATCTAACAATAAGCAATGTTTTGTCTTAAATAACTATTATAGCGAGTCTATATATATGAAATAGAGTAATTTATGGTAACGCACTGGATAAAGATATTAGGCACAGATTTTATGGGAACACAAAGTACGTGGTGGTCCTCTGCGGTTAACTCCAAACTCTTCGGTCACGATAATACCATTCATTGTTGAAAAATAAAAATAACATTTTTATTACTCATTATTTTTAACATTATGGTCTTATGGTTTAATGTTATGTACGAAAACCGATTGTAAAGGTTTTTTATTTTTTATTGCTGATGCACAGCAGACAGGCTGACGGCCCAACTGTGATGGAAAGTGGTTACTGTCGCATATAGATATTTGCAATACCAGGGATCCTACCAATGTGCTGCCGGCCTTGAAGGAGAAACTGGAACCTAGCCACTGATGCTGGAACACAACTCAAAGTTATTATGGCGGGATATTCTAGATCAGGGGTGGTAGCCATACAATCGGACAAACGCCCTACCACCTGGCGAAAACGCCTACGCCTTTTCATTAAGTCTAATAATAATAAACCGATTCGTACGTACACCTCGTACCTGACTCCGGGGCCAAGTCAAGGCCCCCGCCTCCGTGCTTGCCTTAACCAGCCGGCACGGAGTGGAGATCGCTAGAGCTAAGACTCAAGCTCCAGGGGTGGAAGTGATAAATGGTCTAACGTCGGAAGTAGCTTCGGTGAACCTGCAGCCCACCTCTATACACCCCTTAGCCACTCATATCCATGTTGCCCCTGCCTTTTATGGCATCTTTTGGGGCCCATGCAGGGTGTGGCGAGTCACCGTCTGCCTGTTTTTCCATGTTCCCCGAACATTGCGACGGGCAGACGCCATAGTCCCCATATTCCCACACCCCCAGTACCACTAACAGTTCACCCCAATAGCCCGGTACTTTTTGTCCTCATTTTCCACAATAGTCCTACACTGACCGGGGCTTGTCCTTGGGTGCATTATTGTATGGTGTAGAGAGGGATAATCGCCGGTCAGTGTCACGCCACATATACATTAAATTTGTCAAAGGGCCTCTACGTGTTGGTCTTTCCATGGCCCCGCGCAAGCCCTCCAAAAGTCCGGGCCATTTTTATAGCCCGTGGTCTTCCAAGACATACAAAAAACCGATTCAAACGTAATACATACCTACATATATTTACATACATACTCAGTACTCTATTAACACTTCTTCGTTTTCATGTGATTTAAAAATATCGTACCCAGTTTAAAAAATTAAGCGGCAAATAAAGACACACATTGTATATTCCTATGTTAAGCAAGTTATTTATTTCTTTGTTTTATACGTATCTAATATATGTATTACTGACAATTCTGGGACCGATCACAGACAGACCGGGACACATACCAGACAAAAAAAAGGAAAGTTCATGTATGAAATTTACCTTGTTGGAATTCCTTCATTATACGCACCGCAAAGAAGTGGAACACACTGTTGGAGTCTATTTTTCCCGAAACCTACAACCTGGGTGTCTGCAAGTCTCGTGTGAATGGTACCCCCTAGGTAAGCGTGCTCGATCTTAGACCAAATCTCCGCTCAAATCGAGCGAGATAATGGTCAAACGTGAATCTATACGCGATAAAAAAAAACCAACTTGGACCATCCGCATTTAGAGTACAGTTTCTAGCAAAATTCAGACGCAATTTATTATACTGATAGGCAAGTATCTTTACCACTAAGCTACTAAACATGAAGCCCAAATAACATAATTTAAATTACCATTCATTATGTGCCATGGTGTCGGGAACTTTTCTCTGAATGCGAGACCAGTTTAATAATGTTAATGTGTTTGTTATTACGTCTATATAAATGGCCATGACTCACGGTTGTGGGAACTTTTTCAATTCCAGTTTCTTTTTAAACTTTTGAACCCAAGTAGCAAAGGTTTTTATCCATAAAGTACTTACTAAGTATAATAGCCACTTGTGACCTCTGTCTACTCGAATACTCATTTTTTGTTTATCTTAACAAAATATGCATAAATAGTTGCTTAATGTCATCGTAGTTAACTGGCCTTGGCCTCAGCCTCCCATTTCAATGACGTGGTTTTGAATCTATGCTAGGAAACTTTTAATTAAGGAGAGACGGTGAAGAAGTCCATTATGAAGAAACCTGCATACCAAGTCTACCGATTTTATGTGTGAATTAGTGCTGTAACAGAATAGTTTTCGGCACAATAACTAAGTAATAATACACTGAGTGCCAACCTTAAGAATTTTATGCGGGAATGAAACAAATAACACTGCAGCATAACTCTTATCATATTTTTCATTACTTTTCTTTGTCATGTGCGTGTTGCGTTTGGCAAATAAATGTAGGTATTATTTTTTCTTTTCATCAAATTCTGCTAATACGCCTTGAACAGGTGTGGTGGGTATCTTATAGAAAAGTGGAGGGCTAGTTTTAGAAATATGACGTATGAACTTTTCTGAAATCGAAAGGATTAATTAATTTTCAGCACATAAATAACTGTATAAAAACTTTTTTACATTTTACAATATTGAAACTTCTAAAAGAATTTAATTGCTAACCTTATATCGAAATTTAGAACCAAGAAAAGTCACGCTTCTCAAATATCAAACTTTTTGCTTTATACTTTAAAACCATGTTTTTTTTTGTTACAATATCAGATTATGTACATTTGAATCACTTTTCGAATAACCGCATCACGTTTAAGCCAGGTGAATCGACTAAATTGATTCAATTCTACATAAGTGTCTTATTTAAGCAGGTGAGAAATAAATTACTGCTTGACGACTTCATCGACCCGTGCGCGTCTAATTCCCCATTCATCCCCCACATTATTATCAATGTGGAACAATTCCAATTTAACTGGCCTCCGATAATTTAGACTATTAAACAGTCTGTGTGGCAATCACGGTAGCTTCCGTATTTTTTTTAATGTTTGATAATGACTCTTTAACGTGTAAATGGATGGTGTTAAATTGAGTATTTTGTGTCGGTGTTTTTATGAGGTGATCTTTACATTTTTTTTGTTAGTTATTAGATGTTGTAATTAGTTGTTTAATACCTTGAAAATGAAATTCAGAGTCAGATGATTAACATACAAGATATTGTGTATGGCTAAGTCTTGGTGTGTTTTAAGTATAGGAAACCTTTAGTTGTTTTCATTTACTGCTCTAAACTGCTGCTGCAGCCACATTCTCAAAAACGTTGAGTAAGCGGTCATTATTGTTTTCAAGAAAATATTCTTCTATATTATCGTACTTCTGGGGTTATCTAAGCAGCCTCGATCTTAAATTTCGCGTTGAAGAAACTACCCTATTATAAGCTTTAAAACATCCTATGATCGTACTCACTATCTAGAGTCTATCTAAATCTATTACTCAAGCCACAAAGAATTTAAAATCGAACATCCAAAAAGTCATTTCCACATTTTTATATTAGTATGGTTATGGTAGTAAAATTTTAGAAACAGGCGCCCAGTAAAAAGCTCCAAAAACCTTCTATATTTTATATGACTAGATAACGCAAGTGATTTCAAGGTTTTGAAGTTTTATTGCTTACTAGCTTTTGCCCGCGACTTCGTCTGCGTTAAATAGTTTAAAAAATCTCCCGATTTTGAAACATTTTTCATTGTTGCTCCGCTCCTAATGGTTTTAGCGTAATGATATATAGCCTATAACCTTCCTCGATAAATGGGCTATCCAACACTGAAAGAATTTTTCAAATCAGTAGTTTCTGAGATTAGCGCGTTCAAAACAAACAAATTCTTCAGTTTTTTTTATATATTTTAGTAAGTAATAAGTAATATATATAAGATAACACTCTCTCACCGACACCACACCCTGTCAAAATCTCCGCTTCTGTTATGTTACGTTCCAGAGAAATTACTTTCCGTCTGTTATAAGCTGTTTAAGTAATTAAAGCTTTTTTAACTATCCCACGGGAACTCTAGGGATATAAGCTACCACCATACAAAATTTCATGTAAATCGGTTCAGTCGTTTCGGAGATTACCCGGTACAAAAAGACAAACAGAGAAACAAAAAACTTGAAAAAGAACTAAATTAGTTCAATTTCACTTCTTACATCTCCCTCTCCATCTCCCTGACTCGTTTTTAGCATTTTTTTTTCATTGTACAGAAATTTGACCTCTACAATTTTATTATAATATGTAGGTATCAATTATAAATCATGTGTAGTTTCAAAATATGACTTCTTTGGTCTTAAATATAAATGTTTTAAAAAACGTATCGAGTTTGCAAGATAAAGCCATTTATCACAGTAACGTTTCAGATTAAGTTTAGTAAGAATTATGAGCGATTGTCATTTTGTGTATTTTTCCATTATTTTCAACAATCTGCAATTTATTAAAAACTTTACAAATACTACTAAACGTATACGTCATAATTAAACATCTCAGCTACCGAATCTAATTTTCTAAACATTACTGGATGCTTGACGCAATAGATTTGTTTTCAAATCGCATGTGTACCGATTGTGTTTAGCCTTTTGTGATTGCCATTGTGCGTGATAGTTTAGAGAAACGCGGCAAATCTTCAGCTACCCGCCATTTCCTGCCCCTGGTCTTACGTCCATTGTTGTTATTGTTTGCTCGAATTATGTCCGTTGCCGGTTTGTTTACATTAAGATCATAAATGGAGACGTAGAATAGGGTAGTTGACATTCATATCAAGTGAGCAACTTTTATAAGATTACAAAACGTCATACCATACAACATATTTTAAGACCCAATCAATAAACAATTGAAAGTTTAAATAAGTCTTTTTATAATTTTTAATGAGCCAAAGCGAGGGAATTTTTCTTTAAACGTGGTAGAGTCATGCTAGAAATGATATCTTGATTACAGCTATTACGGGCCTGCTCGGCGTGATACAGAAGCGGTTAGCCTTCAGATAATTGTGTTTCGTACTATGAGTGAGAGTTACGATAGCCCACTTCCTCCTCCCCATATATACTATTCTATAATATATATATAATATTTCTATAATATATATGGGTTGGCTTCGCCCCTAGTGTTGCAAACGCCTACAGGCGACAGCAGGGTAGGAGTTCCGCCTGATTAATATGCACTGTAACTACACATCAAAAAGTAAATGAAATGAAAATGAGAACTCGATTTTTATGATTTGGCATGAAACCAATAACTTCCCAATTTTTTAAAATAATTTCTATTTATAGCAGAAAGTTGTTTTTTTTGCTGTTACTCCAAATGTTGCCGTCTTCGAAAATTTTAACTTGGGCAAACCTTGGTGTACATCTATTACTGGGTGACGGTTTTCCATTACATGGGCCGTCTGCCTGTATGTAAGCTTCGCAATAGTTGTAACGTCTTATACAGGATTTAGGAGCGTTTTTTGAGCTACGTTTTTAGGGCTTTAGTCATTCCCATATTTGTATACAAAAGCAAGTATTCCTATTTTTTTAAATCAGGTGTCAGTTAACAACCATTTCGATCGGTCATGTTATGGGCCGGGCCGAATGATGGGCCACTGAAGTGATAGACCACAAACGACTCCACTCGACAGAGATGAGAATGTTGCAACTTGCAATGTAGTGTTAGATGAATGGTTAAGATGAGAAATGAGTACATAATGGGATCTTTGAAAGTTCCACCCGTGACTGAAAAATTGAGAGGAAGAGACTGAGGTAGTATGGGCACGTCATGAAGAGGGATGAAAGTCACGTGACCAAAAGAATGTTAAACTGCAAGATTGAAGGATATAAATGTAGACCAAAAAAGAGATGGATGGATTGTATGAAGGATGGTATGATAAATTGTGGTGTGACAGAGAACGTATGTCAGAATAGAGTATGGAAAGTGTGGAAGAAAAATATATATTGTGCCGGCCCCAAATAATTGGAAGAAGGTGAAAGAAAAGAGAGAGAGAGGCTATATCTGCAAAAAGAATAGTTGTTAAATTTTCTATGGAAAATTACAAAGGCTTTAAAAGATCTGCTAAGTAACTAATTTGTCAGCTTACAATTATGCGGTATTTGATATCTCCGCCCACTATCAACTACCTGTTTAAATAGCATCGTGCTTATAATTGTTAATGCAACAATTTTGAAGTTATGCGTTAGGTATAATTACTTGACCACATATTACACGTAAACCGGTTTAATTATTGTCAAAAAGCTCAAATACATTTGATGCGTTTGAGTTCTGGCCCCTGAGATAGCTAATTCTTAAAATTGGTTGGATAAACTGTATAATAAATAGTTTTTTTTAATCTTATCAATTTTTGC
Organism: Dendrolimus pini; assembly: GCA_949752895.1. NCBI lineage: Eukaryota > Metazoa > Arthropoda > Insecta > Lepidoptera > Lasiocampidae > Dendrolimus > Dendrolimus pini. Next base: position 11,972,907 of record OX457126.1, read on the forward strand.
AGGATTATACTAATTTGTAAATGTGACATTTGTATGCGTGTGTGTTTAATTAATATAAAATTTAAAACACTACTACAACTGTCCATAGTGGGGATGAATATTTATACTAGGTACTGTAGGGCAGCAGGGGGATAGTTTTATCCAGAAAAGTGGGATATTTTATATTGCATACGGATTCGAAGTTAACGCGAGTTTAAACCGCTTGAGAACTTCAGAACTTTCGTAATATTTACATTAATTAAGTACATCCCCATTACTCTTCTCTCATTGTGTTAAGGTTTAAAAGTCGTACCTTGAAACTATTGTTACGTGCAAGCGGGGGTACGTACTTATGAATTGGAAGAAAACATTAGTTTTTAATTTAACGCTTTTATTGTCTTACACAGCTGCACGTAATACCTCTCTGCAGGGTTGCCCCTATACGCACGACTAACGATGCACTGTCCTAACGAAAAGTTGTCTCGCTTACAATACCGTCGCCGATAGTAGACCACCTCCTGCTACTGCAGTGCTCACCTCCGATATTACCACGTGTAGCTCGCTTCTGGTTCTTCCCTCGAACTATGCTACACACCTCCTTCACTTAACCGTCCACTAAACTTGTCACTAAATTCACCACTTAACTCGTCACTGTCTTCTATTAACCTTCTCTTTAGTATCGCACTGGTCGCTTCGCTGTTTTGAACTCAACTCCACTCTAAACTGCCCAGTAGGCGCGCCCTACGCTGCTTATATACCCGGGAGAATTTTCTGGAACCCATCATTTCGTTATTCTTTTATTTACAAACTGTCCCTTTCTAAACATCTATCTATCTCTGTCTTTTCCTTCCCGAACTTTCTATTCTAGAACTTTCGTTCATCGTCTATCCCTTTCTGAAATATATCCGTCCTTGTCTTTACCTTCCAGAATCTTCTACCTTTTTCCAAAAGTGTTGCGACCGGTTCACGCTGCCGGAAAGTTCTACCCTCGGTCGCCACACTATGATTAATTTTAAATTGTATTCAAGACTAGTCTACCTCGCGGCTGCGCCGCGGATCAAATTCTGCTACGTACCTCTAGTTTCAAGAGCAGGCATTAATACAGCTTACATTATATTAAATTTGTATGTAAGTCCTATTTGCCTCCGGAAGATTTACCTTATTTTATATCGCAAATTATCCCATCACCCCGGCATGAAAATATATATGCCCATTTTCGGTAATTTAACTACATTTAAACAGAATTACAGCAAAACCAATCCAGTACTCCTACTAGTTTTCCCCTGAAAGCTTAACAGGCAAACATATCAAGTTACTATCGCACTTTTTTATAGATGATGAATTTTATATCTATAAACCTGAGAAATTATTGGTCCCACACACAAACTTTCATCCTCTATTTCAGCTCGTTCTAGTTTTATATTTTATCTATCCCCCGTCTATCTATCTGTTAACTACATAAATGACAAAAATGACCAACATGTCCAAAATGACGAAAATGACCAAACGGAAGATGGGACAGTTTGCGATATAAAATGTAGTGAATCTTCCGGGGGCAAATATCAATGACATAAAAAAAAAATGTAACCCGTATTAACGCTTGATCTTTAAACAAGAGGGTCTAGGTCTAGAGGCACAAGGCACACGCAGCCACGGGGTAGAACCTAGTCTGTATTATAAATTATATTTTTATGAGTTTCTAACATTGTATACATACCCCACAACATAATACAGTTATTTTTTGTTTACTAAATAAATAAAACAAAAATTAAATAATTCTTTAATCTCTCTGAGTTATGCCGCAAATACTATGGCCAATTAAATTAATAAATCAAGTTGTGTTCTTGGGAGTGTAGCAGATGACTGAAACGAGTGCAGTGGTAACATAAAAGGCGGAAGTCCATCTAGACGCAATCCCGAGCAACGCCGGGGGAGCGACCGGATGCACGGACCACTGCCGGACTGTAAGGAGGGCCAGCCTTCCTCTACGGACACGCAGGCCTTCTAATTTAAGTGCCTCTTGTGCATATAAATTGCTTCCCTAAGAAAATTATATTGTACTAGTGCATTCCACGCGGGTTCGTTTGCGGGCATTACATTAATTGAGGTAGCGTGCTAAAATTGGAGTAGGTAAAAGCAGTTGGAAGTAAGCGATCCAATCTAATCCGATCATATAGGGTCTGCTACGCTTGCTAATCTAGTGCACTAGCTAGCGCACCAGTATAACCCTCTGCAAATTGGATAATGTAATGCCCGCTTATATGTAAATTTAGACCCGTAACCCGTATTCTGCAAGAACTGGAGCAAATTTTAATAACATTTTTTTTTGCATGAGTTCAGCAGACAGGCAGACGGTCCACCTGATGGAAAGCGGTTACCGTTGTCTATAGACATTAGCAAGATCAAAGGTGTTACAAATGCGCTGCTGCACTCTTAAGGGCGAGTGGAACCTGGCCACAATAATAAATCCTATTAGTTCATTTTCCTTCTTTAAATGTTGGTTATATAAATTGTCAAATATTGATACGTGGAACATGTCTAACTTTAACTTTTAATTAGTTTACTCTGAAACTCTTAGGTAATTATATAACCCGGAAACATATGATATGCTTAAGGTTTAAATAATTAAACTGGGAAGCTACGGGTAGATTAGAAATCTGCTTTGCAATGTTCTAGGAAACTTTCAGATACAACATTCCTATCGACTTAAAATTTCGCATTTTATATTCTGCAAAATACTTATGCTGATAGACGATTATCTGTTAGCTTGAGAATCTTTCATTGGGATAATATATTATGTATGCACAGTGGAATAAATTTAAATATTTTATTATTTGAGAGATAGATAGTAAGTGGTTTTGATTTATTTGAGCTGGTGATGCGTGGCATGCAGGTGCTGCGGATGGTGGTGGAGCGAGACCGCAGCATCACCGTGCCACCTGCTTGCCGGAACTACGTGCCGATTCGCCCAGCGCACGCGCACCGATCTGCTTAGGACTATTACCTGCAATTTTTTTTTGTAATCACTCGAGTTTATTGCTTGATCTGTATGCAACGTTAATATTACTGACTAGATAACTGCCTACCGCTTTACTCGTGTAGTTAACATTTACCGAGTGGTCTACTGCTGCTAGTGGTCCAAAGTCCATAGATATATATGTACATATCCAACCTCTCAAGTCAAAACCGCACTAAATGGTCCACTCCATGAATGCACGAGGCAAGCTACAGTCCGAGAGGAATGGCGACGAATTGTGAAGCTTGCCACCACCCCTGTCATGAGGACCACGACCACTCTGCCAAGAGTGTGACGACGGAGAAGAATCCAACCTCCAACCAATACGGCTATGAGGACAGCTTTAGTTTCTAATGTCGCGAAATTCGTGCCCCCTTTTGTGACTAGCGTAACCAATGTTGTTTACAGAAGTAGTAGCTTGCATTTTGGACAGGTCAGAACGCTATTTTAATCATTATAATTTATTGAAATCGGTGGTTGGGATTTCAGCTAGTTGCGCTTTTCATCGATCTAAATGCAACGTTGAGACTCAGTTTTTCACTTTAAATTTCACCAAACCTTGGCAATTCATACGATTTCCCATCGTCTTCTCCCAGTAAAAGGGCTCGATGTTACATTTAATCTTTGTGCGGGAGAAGTTGCCTACCATGCTGTCTTCCGTTCCGAATAAAGAATACACTTAGCCACTCCCTTTCTGGAAACATGAGCACACCACTGATTTTGCCGCCGCATAAGATCTGCCAATGCCATATACGTACTATACCATATACATACGTATTGATATCAAGTGTTTTTTAACAGGGAAGTACAATAGAAATGTTTCGACTACGAGCAATATCAAGAGTCGTGCAGACAAACTAAGCATAGCGCACCAAGTGGTGGTAAAAACCTGCGTGACGCGGCCGTGGCAATTCCAGATCACGACCGCGCCAGTGCTATCAGGGCAAACTGTATTTGTCGCAGATTCGTTATTGTTGCTAGTGTGGCTATAATATTCAAGAAATTGAAGACAGTTTGTATATGTGTTTTTTTTTTTAATTTTTAGTGTATTAAGTTGTGAAATAGTTGAGTAAACATGTAGTTATCCAGTAGGTAATCCTTATAGAAGTAATTCAAAAATGCAAAGATAAATAAGTATTCCTGTTAATCGAAAATTTTTTCTTCAACCAATATGCCAATTTGACACGCAACAGATAAAAATAATAGTAAATGAATTTAGGATAAACAGATTTTATTAATCTTATCTTTTGCATCCTGCATTAACTACATCCCATATTAGCTACGAATATTCTTTATCTTAGATTATTTGGATGAGATCATATTAAACAACAAGGATAAAGCTACTATTTTTGTGAAAAAAGATAACTGTGCTATATTAATTGCAATAAACGCAATAGTGTTATCGACGTGTTCATGTTTTTTAGCGATGGGATGATGCACATACATATACTCGTATATGTATTTGTATACACTAAAATTCATAATTGTCAGTTTAAACTCAAGGCAATAGGTAATATGAAGAGGGGATAAAAGTCAGTTAATTTTACTGTAATAGCATTGTTACGTGACAGCGGGGGTACGCACTTGGGATTGGAAGGAAATACCAGTTTTTTAACTAAATGCTTTTAACTTACACACCCGTACATGATTCTTTTCCGCACGGTTGTCCCTACACGCACAACTAACGACGCACTGTCTTGTCTGTAAAATAAAATGTATCTGTCCTTGTCTTTTCCTTCCAGAATCTTCTACCTTTTTCTAAAAGTCTTGAGACCGGCTTACGCTGCCATACAGCTCTACCTTCTGTCGTCACAATATTCTGGAACAATTTCTAGCGTTACTTCATCCTAAGGAGTTATTGCTATCACTGGCAATCATTATGAACTAGACTAGAAAAAGTAGCAAAACGGATCGTTAGCTCCGAAACAAAAAAAATAACGAAATAAACATTTTAAGTTAGATTAAACGTGCTCAATTTATTAAATATCTTGCAAATTATAAATCATGGACACCCTGTTTTTGTGGCAAGAAGTGACCTCGGGGTAGTAGGCGCTGGCGACGCGGAGGCCGCACGAAACTGTCACCAAGATAAGCATGTCGCTCGGTTCGTTCCACTAAATTCACGATCATAAGCCAGCGCTGCCTTGTTCTTCATGCTGCAGTATTGACAACAAGTTCCCACGCACGAGCTGGATTCACAGAAAATCTGGTTCATCAACAAAATGCATTTGTTGAGAATTTACATCTTACCGTAATTGCAAGTTCCGACTTATTTAGACTTTAATGGAGTTAGCAACTTATTTTAAGCTGGAAGAGGAAAACAATGGCGTGTTCATCGCCTTTCTATAAGTGCGCATTGGGCCGGAAGTGATTTCAGGTTTACGCCCAAATAATGAATATAAACTACCCGATTGCTAAATGGCGCAGAAATTTGTGAAACTTGAGAAGAAAAGCTTTTATTTGTCGGTATAATATTTTTGTTTGCGTCCGGCGTACGGATACAACTCGTGACACCGGCAGACGATTACGATACAGAAACGCGTGAAACGTAGCACTCTTTCATATCGGGATGAAGATCAGGCGTTACGGTCACGTATGGCTCCACTCCCACGTCTTAATTGACCCATTTTGTGTGCGATGTCGCGCTCACAAGAGAGCGGGCCCCGTCAGGGATACCATCGCCGACACACGTGATGCACCGTATCGTTCTATTCCACTCACAGTTCTTGTTACACTTTATTTGACAGACATCTTGTCTGGTACGCGCAATATTATATTATCACCAAATAAGATTATTTGAGTCACATCACATTAACTGTAGCTACTGTAATGCAACTTTTATATTAAAGTTATTATACATACCTACTTATTTTTGCGGTTATTATGCCATCTTTGAGGTCTTTGGAAATTAAATAATCATTATGTAACTTAGTGTACTTACGTATTTTCGATTATTAATATGAAGATAGGATATTTTTATCCTGGAAAATAAGATAGATTCCATTTGATACTGAAAGCAGCCACGTCTTATTTCAATGACTTAGACACGATCTAACTGTAGTGTATGCACGCACTGCTTAGGCAGTTTTATTTATTTATTCATTGAAAAACCCAACAGTGAATACACGGATCTATATAAACTAGTGGTCACCCGTGGGCGAAATTCAACCATAATAATTAATTTAAATTATAAGTTTGAACATTATTAAGGTTCTGTTGTCAAAGACTATATAATCAAAGATTTCGCCAAGGCTACACTGTTAATTTGACTTTAACAATAAACAAAAGAGTATATATGGGGGTGTGTGTCAAATACATGGTAGTATGTGTGTAATGTTTTTTTATTGATTTAATGTATTTTTATACATAATTAAAAAAATATTGCCGGGAATTTTTTTGCGCTATGATTTTTACGATTTCGAGTGTCTGAAACCGGACGAATCGTACGTTACAAATGCCATTAATGGATGAAGGCCATTATGCCTATATTATGCCTAAGGCAAGCGCGGTCAACTAACTTTGGGGGATGAAGAAAGAAGTGGTGGCCCTTCGACGGCTGTTACGAAAGAAAATGTGCTAGCAGTAAAAAAAAAAATTCAAGTCAATAGGCGAGTTACGTGTCAAGAGATTCAGCACGTACTGCAGATTGGATGGGGAAGCCTTCACGAAGTTCAACACCTGCATCTTCGCGTGAGGAGGATAGTTTCACGCTGGGTGCCGCACAACCTCACCGATGCTCAGAAGCAGGCCCGGATGGAGTGGTGCCGTGGTATGATAAACAAAGAAGCAGGCACATCTTGGCGTATTTACGATATCATTACAGGTGATTAGTCCTGGATTTATCAATACGATCCAGAAACGAAGCGCCAGTCGACGGTTTGGGTGTTTCAAATTTTTTGACTTTTATTTTTTCAGGGCAGGACAACGTCTTCCGGGACCTTTAGTATAATATAAAATTATTAACAACAAAAATAATTATAAAAAAATATATAATCTAACAAAGGAAAAGTTAATTTAAAAATAAACAGAGTTTGGTTGTGTTACGGACAAATTTTCTAGTCATTAATAAAACTAATTTTAAATTTGTATTCGGAGGACACAATCAGAAAATGTATTCAAATTTTGTATTATAAATACGAACCATACGAGTTCTGTGCATATTGTTACAGCAATAAAATCGTATGGCTTTACGATTTTACGGAAAACCTGTATACAGAGATTATCTAATATCAGATCTAAACTAGATTTTTAATAAAATTATTGTTATTTATTTTGGTTTAACTGTTATGATATTCGATTAACCGATTACCGAATGCATAAAATGTTTTACATAATTAAGACCAAGCGTGTAAAAGGCATTTGTGTCATAAATGATGGTGCGTTTACATAGAGTTGTTGATGGTATCAACATCGCGGCACCATTTTATGGGACGGTGTGTTTATTACGCAGATTAGAATGGTCGTGTTGGAATTCGGTTAGCTTGTGGTTAAATAACCAGCACATTCACTGCAAAAGGTGACAAAATCAGTGTTACACATTTTATAAAATTGTTCTTGATAACTCAGGCATGGGCATGTGGAAAGAATAAATGATGGAAGAATGACTAAACAGATTTACAATGCAAAAGTGGATGGATGCAGAAGTCGCGGAAGGCTACGACACACCTTCCATGATCAAATTGATCGTGTACTAGCAGAAGGTGATGTCAGGAGCCTAAAGAACAGACAAGCGTGCATGACAAGAGCCATGAATGTCAAAGAAGCAAGTGAGGTGTGTAAGAATAAGCCTAAATGGCGCTCTGTTGTTCGTGCCTACCCCGCAAAGGACCTGGTGTGAAGTTATGTATGTGTGTGTGTATGCATGTGTGTTCGTGATAACTGCGTTATTTATTTGTACACTGGATAGGTACCACGGTATTGACGGGAGGTTAGAGCTCGTACGACATACGACGACTTACGAGTGTAGCACGTTGTGACGTAATAAAGTTACGAGTCAAATAAATTATTACTTTAAAGACTAACTTAATTTTATTTTATTATTTAAATTTTAAAATGCTCTTTGGATGGATATTTCTGTAAAATGTGTCATACCTGCTCTGTTATAGCTCGTAAAACATATGATAATTTTCTTATAAAAGAAAAAGTTAGCAAATTTCAAATTATGAAATTGAAAGTTGAATTTCGACATTTGTACACATTGTTTTTTTATTATGTGATGGGTTGTCGTGTCATAGCATGGACCACCCTCTCAGCATTATCTTATCCCGCGATCTTAGTACAAAAAAGTCACCCCATCGTCTTGTTTGTTGTGTGGCCCTTATTTGACGCTCATCTATACCGTGAAATTTGTTATTTTCTATATCGGATATAATTTATTGATAGTCGGTTCCTACATTAGGAATTCCTAAAAAGTATATACTATACCTATAATTCCTACATTGCTACTTAGCAAGAGGACCGGGGTAGATGACGTGAACGCGGGGAGGCCTTCGCACAGCCGTTGTATGTGCCATGTATAATACTAAATGTAACACGTATAATACTAAATGTAACACATAGGCCGCGTACCTTCTGCTGATGAGGAAGGGACACATAAGCTAACCTACATTGAGATTACAGATAGGTATACCTATTCATACAACTTATGTCTGTCATATCTTACTCAATTCTCTTACCTTAATCTTTTACTTTACCATTGGTAGAAATTTGACATTACGTTTATGTCAAATTTTAACCACTAGTAAAGGAAATAAGCTAATTATGTGGAAACCCAGTTACCCACCATAAGACAAACATGTATAGGGTTGACTGGAATACCTAATTGAGAACAACTAGATAAGTAGTTAATCTTCCCAGACTGTGATTCTGTGGCCTGAATGGGACGGTTATAATAAAACTCAAATAAGCAATTAAAGAAAAGGAAATATTGTCACAGAAATGGAGTGTGAGCGTACTAATCTACTGGAGTGACGTATGTCTCGTTGATTTATTGGGTTTGGGAGAGACGTGTGCCCGCCAGGCATTCGCATCCACCTGGTCCCACGGGCGCAGGTAAAGCAGAAACATGTTGTGGGTGTTTGTTGACATCGCAACTTAGCTGCGGTCGGAAATAAATATTTAAAGTTGAATATTTTCATAGGCAAGCGATAACGATATCCATTATTGTGGAAAGATATTTTTTTTTTACCTGGTTATGATACTATTTAATTCTTATTATGCCAACAGAGGAAAATAAATAGTGATAGGATGTTTCATAATTAAAATCTATCTATAATATTATAAAATTCTTAACATGCTGTGTCTGTACATTGAAAATTAAAATAAAACTACTGAAATAAACTAAATAAACGATGGAGAACACGATGCAATTTTTTTAAGATTTCTTGTCTGTTTGTTCGAGATGCACGTAAAAACTACTGAGTCGATTTCGATGTGGTTCTCGCTGATCCACAACTAATTCTTAGACTGAGACTCTGCGCTCCTATTTATCCTGAGATTCGTGCGGGAATTATCTGGGAATGACTTAAAAGGGTCAGATTAAAAAAAAAACAATTTCAATATGATTTTTTTACTGATCGATGGCAAATTTAATGTATCTAATAAAATCTGTGATAGCTTTTATCCCGAGAATCCGGCGGGAATTTTTCCGGTTGGTAGTTGTTCGGGTGCTTGAAAATAAGCTTAATTCGATACGGTTTTCACTAAAATGATAGCTTACAATCTTTTTCAAATACTGCGGTATTTTGTGTCCCGAACATCTTGCGGCAATTTAATTTCAAACGTAGACGAAGTCGCGAGTATATTCCAGTATTGAATGAGATTCATATGTAAAATAACTATATCAAATTTTTTTCTATACTTTGTATTTATTTGCAATCTTGAGATCAGGTAAAATAAGAACAACTCAATGTTGTATACCCCTTGAGTAGAAATTAAGATATATCAATGAGAAAAGGTAAAACGCTAAGAGACTGGGGTCAGGGTATTGAATATTGAACTGAATTTTCTGTATGTTGTAGTTCAAATTACAATACTTGAATATTCTGTGTGGGATTGTTTTGTTTGTTTCAAGTTAAGCCTCGACGGTTGCTATTTTCACAAACTTTTCTTGAACTGAAGCGGATGTTATAAAATATTCAAAGCTGTTTAACTTACGAATATTCGTATATGTTGTATCTAATATAGTACTTAGTGGACTACGTAGTGTTACAAAGTGCAAAAAGGTTAGATTTCATAACTATTCACAATGAAATCTAAGAATTCAAGTAGAAAAGTGTTATAGTTGTGCCAGTCTTTCATAAAGTTAGCATATTTTATGATTATGGGTATGTTTAATATACACAAATAAGCATAATTAAATTGTCTGTCTGTGGTTTCTATACAAATGTAAATATTGAAATCAACGGGTATTTGTTTGATGCCTAATAATAAATGTTCATTTTTAGAATTTTTATTTTTATACTGGCCGGGGTTTGTCCTTGGGTGCATTACTATCAGCTGTAGACAGGGACAATCGCCGGTCAGTGTCACGCCACATTTACATTAAATTTGTCAAAGGTCCTCTACGTGTTGGCTTTCCCATGGCCCCACGCAAGCCCTCCAAATGTAAGGGCCACTTTTATGGCCCGTGGTCTTCAAAGACATACATTAAATGACAACTTTAGAGATTAAACTGGCAAACATAAAATTTTTGTTTATTTATTATCTTTCATTTTGATATCTTCCAGGATTCATAACACGAATATAAAGTCCACGCCAGAAAAGTGACGGACAAAGATATTTTAATTATAAACGAAACATCATCATAATAAACGTAAAGTTCACACAAAAATAAAGAATTCACACTTTTACCCGCCAAAAGAATTACAAAGACACTGTCATGTGGAAGCGTTGACCCTCATCAGGCGGGACGTCGAGTGGACATTGTCGCAATTGGAGATAAAGGAACACTTTTTCCTGATACTTTATTCAGTACTTGGAGATTTAGCCCAGTGACAGCGTAATCGGTCGCGTCACAGGCGAGGTGCGCCTTGGTTAAGTATTAATGTGTAACCCTTTTACACCGAGCCGGGCGCCCGACAACTTGCTGTCAATCCCACTCCGTGAACGTCTCGTGCATTTTTAATGTTCATTAATTTGTCAAGTATCTCTATATTCTTGTTTATCGCCCTCTTCGAATCAGACTGAGGCTAAATAGTAATTCATACCCCATACTGGTATTATACAGACTTGGAAGTGTCAGTTTCGATGTTTGATGGTTTTGTCTATATACTAAGGTGTGTCCATTAATTACGGACAAATCGCCAAAAACGCCTCACGTAACTAATAGACGTCCATTTACGGTCTTATGAATTAAGTAATTATAGTGTAGTTGGTAATGTAAGTACTTTCATAATAGCGATGAACAGTAACGAAATTTTTATCGCTATTGTTCATCGCCATAGTACAGGGCAATTTCAGGATATTGGCTATTTTAGCAAAGTGCAATCGTTCGAAAATTGTCATATCCATGCCTCTGCCGGGCAGATAGATAAAATTAGTCATAAAATGTATTTTATATACCTACATTACATGATGGTATAATGAAATCGAGAAAAAGCCATGGGCATTGAAGACAGGTTTTCAAAATTATATTACTTTTTAATTTCAGTCGGAATTGCAAAGTGTAACCTCCCAACTTATGAACTACTTATCCAGATGAAAATTCTGAAAAGGTTCAAACAACATATTAAAAAAAACATTTAAAAAAAATTGGTTCATTTGATGAATATTTTACATTACCCGAATGCTTTTTCACTACAAATTAAAATATTCTTAAAGACTATAACATAGGTTGAACATAAAGCGGCTTTATTAGAGCTCTTAATTCCAGACAACCCACCAGATCTATGAAAGACCGTCAAAGATATCGCAATATCCTGGTGTTGCAAACGTCTATAGTTGATAATAACCACTTTCCATTAGGTGGAATAGGTGGGCAAATGCCTGTTTCGCAATAAGAAAAAAATCGACTGAATCACAGACGCTTCGGATCGCTATGGATCGCTTGGAGCGTAGTTCAGAATCGCAAGCTTCAGCAAACTGGATCGGCCTAGCACGATCCATGCATCAGGTTCCCGGATCGTGAATCGTAGGATCAATTTTGAATCGTTCGGTATGGATCCCGCTAATGAAAATAGTGCATGTTCGCGTTCGTTGATTCTAGGGAGCCCTTTACAAAACGTGGACTGACGACGCATCTGGCCATTTTGATAAACATCCAGTTTCTGTCTTACTATCCATTTACCTCGCTACTGGTTAAAATTTGTCATAATCTCCATACAAGTTAAGTAATTTTTTGTGCAAATAGCGAGGTCAGAGTAAGAGAATAGATAGAAAGATGTACCCCAGTTAAAATATTAAACCAACTCTAAATCGCGGGGGTGCTCTCACATGTAGATATTTCTCGAGTTTATCTGCTAAATTACAGCAACAGCGCCGGTGGCATAATCCAGCTAATATATTCACAACTAAAAGGCAGCTCGGTCCGGCCGAAGCTATAGGCCCCGGAGGAGCGATCGCCGGACTTCGGGTGATAAATCATGTTTTAATCCACATTAGTATGTAATTAAAGTAGGGTAATCGATATGATTTACAAGACGTTTGTTCAAAGAAATCGTTTTAAAAGCAACCAACTAAAATTAAGGGTAAATATGTAATATGAAGAATTGGTTGAGGTGATAATATCTGTGTTTTTCAAACCAAATCCGCGGAAGTATTAAATCAAATAAACATTTCTCTACGAAACATATTTTTTATATGTAAATAACAAATGTAGGCGCATGTGTTCTTTTATGTTTTTATCCATATTTTTTTAAATAATCTAAATTGTATTGTTTGTATATTATTATGTAGTAATTATTAATGATTAGAACTAATTTAAAACTAGACAATATAACACTAGACTGCGACACCTTTATTGGCACAGTGCAGATAATAATATCTTTCAATAGAATATTCAACGTTCTTACATCGTCTTTTGTTGTATGCTGAAGATTACCCGAGCGCAAGAGGGCTTGGGGCGCGCGGGGCGCCAGCGCCCATTGGCCGCGCCCACGCCCGTGGGTGGAACGTGAAAATCCTACAGCGAGTTTTCCTCAAAGCCACGTTCATAATTCGAAAGCTTTTAGCGTCATTCGCCTGTCATTGCTCATTATTCGCGCGCATTTCTTTCTCAACTGTCAAACGTACTCGTATGTGCGTCAAAGCGTTGACGATTGATTAGGCACGCCAGGGAATTGTTGTTCAACTCGCAAAAGTTACTCGCTTCATTTGCTTTGCATAGCATTCCCATATTCCTTTGAATAGCACATCAGAATAATGATGATTGATAAACGCATTTTGAAAATTGTTTTGTTTATGTACATGTATTTGTTATTTTATTTGTATTAAAGGTGTTCTCAATAATTCTAGTGTATTCTATTAGTAGTTATTATATTTCGCCAAATGTTAAAAAACCACCGCCACCGCCTTAAACATCATTTATTTGATTAGCAAGTGTTATTATATAAGTAGATACATATTTATTACCGCATACTTTCAATGATTCTGTATTATACCTTATGAGTCTAATAGAGCGTATAAGTTTTGCGTGAGACGGGATATAACATTGAGCGTACACATGTTTCGTTTCTGCGTCACTGAAAGGTTTCAAAGTTTTCTGAAAATAGTTGTCGGGTGGAGTGGGTGCTTGTGGGAGGAGGAAATGTGGGCGGGGCGGGCAGGCGGGGCGCAGGGTGCCGCAAGGCCCGAGGTGCTGCAGCCGGGCGCCGCGGCTCGCCCACTGGAGCGCCGCACTTGGCAGTCGCGCCGCACTCGCCGCTCCTGGCGCGCGTACGCTGCAATCTTGCATCATCACGGTTACAACTTCTCGAAGACAACTCGAGACGCATCCACTATTATATATTCGTTCCATGTCAGTCCAAGCCACGGAGACAAGGGCAAAATATTTTAGCCACCTGTAACAGGCAAGTAAAGGTGCGTGCTATGTATTATGACTGTCACTAATTAACCGGTCGGCCGCAGGCACCCAAATAATTGCCGTGAAGGAAGCTCAGGAAGCGCAGCCCGCGACGGGCACCCCTTCAATTAGTGGCACCTGTCGGACACGCGCTGCGCATTAATTCGCACTCGCAGTAAATGCCCTCGCAAAAAAATCCAAAATAAACTGGAAGTTATGCACCTGCGGTCATCAGCGGCCGGCGCGGAGCAGTCCAAGTGTGGGTGTTGGGTGGACATGTCACGTCTTTGAACGTAACCCGCGGCTGGAACGACGATCGCGGACGATATGATCATGCTATTCAAGGGCAACAGCAGCAGGCTGGAGCACCTCATTGAGAAAATTCAAGCAAATAAAGAGAATCACGACGTAATCTCCGAAGACATAAAAGGTTTGAGCATAACTTTTTGCCCTTATCAAAATAATGAATAGTTACTTTCCTGAAATTGTAACTTTTAAGATGATGATGTACTTCTTCAACTTCAGAATATTAAATTAGTTTGTCATTGCATGAATTTTATAATTTCAGATTATATTTAATTAAACAATATTTTTTGTTGTTCGTGTACTAGATACCTATAAGACATTTGTAGTTAAATAAATCAACTTTATTACTATCAACTTTAACAGTACTAGAAATAAGTTTCTTCAAATTAATTTGGGATATCATAACAAAACCTGTTTGGAAAATGTCATTCTTAAATTATTTTATCTGTTTTCAATTGATTGTTGTTTGAAATCTATTTAATTTCATTGAAGATAGTCAACGCCCCCTGAACCCGCTTTGGATTCCGTTCTCTATTATAAAAGGGTTCTATCCTAGGTACCCAGCAGTGGCACCTTTGTGGGTTTATATGTTTAAAATTTATAATGACATATATGTATAATATAGCCCCCTTTTTCCTTAGCGGACTAATCAGGTATTTCAAAGTATTCAAACTTTGTGATAAATAGGTACTGTGTGATTTTTTGCCGAATTTGTTTTCTATATTTTATTTTATGTTATTAAAGTTTGCTGGACTATTCTGAAGTGCACCAAATGTACGGCTTTTTGCAAATATTGTGTTACTATAAGTAATGTGAAGAAATAATTTTGTTACTAAGATGTTTCTTCGAAAACGTTGCCGCTGGGGCCGTCTTTATCCCGGGGGTGCAAGGGGTGTGTGGCTTCCGGGCCCAAGGACTTAGGGGGCGCAAACCGGTCGTCATATTATATCTACATAATGACACATATCATCTATAATTTGCTAGTTTCAAACAGACAACATTATTGAAGTAATTTCCAACTTATAAACCAGATTTATTCTAATCATTGCACAATTTAACATTTATATGACTTTTTTATAAGTTACATAATTTTATTTTATTTTATTGCTGGTGTGAGGGGCTAACACTATTTTTGTACCCCGACACCCAATAAGATTGATGGCAACTTTGTAATGATGGATATTAACAACATTTACAAGCAATAAAACGTAAGACGTATAAATTATGTTAGTTGCAATCATAGTTATTCTTAACAGTCTCGTTAATTTTGTACAACTTTGAGGCGATTTTTCAATCTCCAGATAAAATTTATCTGTTTAATAAAGTACAATATAGAATAATTAAACATGACTGTTTCGTCAAGAAAACAGTTGAATTGCTTCACTTTTGAATCCCGTCAGGTTGTAATTTAGTCCACCGATAACTTTATCTGATGATTGAAAAATCGGCCTTTATTGTAATACTAACTTTGTTGCTAATAAATTATGGACATCAGATTAAGATCCTTGATTGTCCACCGCGTAGATAAAGTTTCTTCCGTAATTTTGAAAATAGACATCAATCTATCTCATTTCCGACAATAGTCCTCACGGGCAATGTCTTGTCCTTGGGTGCATTATTATATGGTGTAGACAGGGATAATCGCCGGTCAGTTTTACGCCACATTTAGATTAAATTTATCAAGGTGCCTCTGCATGTTGACCTTCCCATGGCCCCACGAAAGCCCTCCAAAAGTCAGGGCCATTTTTATGGCTCGTGGTCTTCAAAGACATACAGTAATAATAATAATCGGCAGAGAAACACACATATTGAATATCCCCAAATTAAGCAAGTCACGCTTGTGTTATGGGTTATCTGATTAGGTATCCGGGTTTATCCATGCAGGAACGGAGAAAGAATACAACTTCCTGCAGCCTGGCGGCCTGTCGTAAGAGCCGACAAAACAACCCACAGCCAGGTGGTAGGGCATTTGCCCGACTGGATGACTACCACTCCTAGTCTAGAGTACGCCGCCATAACAACCTTGAGTTGTGTTCCGGCATTAGTGAGCAGGTTCCAGTCACCCTTAAGAGAGCAGCAGCGCATTTGTAGCACCTTCGCTGTGTTGAGAAAGCTCATAGGCGGTGGTAACCGCTTTCCATCGAGTGGGCGGTCTGCTTATCCGCTGAACTCATGAAAAAAAAAATTGGGTACCTAATATACAGCGGACTACTCTGGGGCCAATTTCAGACACCCAGACCATAGTCAATAATAGACAAAATTCGTTTCTGCTATTTACCGTACCAGGAATCGAACCCGGAACCTCTGTGTTGCTGTGAGCTAGGCCGGCAAAGGCTTAGCCCGCTCGCCCACAGAGGGCGTCATATAATATAAATAATAAGTAGTTTTCTTATGATGAGTCTTGAATATCAAATACGGTTGAAAAGTATAAAAATATTGTCGATATTCTATAGTAGCTTATACTTTTTTATATTATTGGTATACTTGGTAGGTTCATAATATGTAATTTTTAGTACCTATTATAATATTTCTTCCAAATTACGAACGTGTTGGCAAAGTCTCTGGTGTTACAAACGGTCATAGGCGGCGATGACCACTTTCTATCGCGTAGTTCATCATCTGCCTCGTCTCCTCTGTGTCGTTTACTACAGTCGACAATATAAGTTACGGAAAGAGCACAATAGAAACTCCTGTATTTGCAACGACTCCAATGTCCACATACAATACATAAATTATCTATTCTTTAATGAGTACGTTTTACGGAAATCGCCAAGTTATGTGAGAAGCAATTGTTTATTTCAACTATATTGTTTTCATTGAAAGTTTTGAGGAATGCGAAAAGACATTTGTGACTTATGCAATATATAATACAATATAAAGGCTTACGTATGGGATTCCGCTCATCATCTCATTCAACTAGGTGGCGCTGTAATAAATACAGTGTAAAATCCGTGTAACGTCACTCGATTTAAAGAAAGATTCCCTTTACCGTTGAAATCGCTTGACTTTTTTTTTCCACTCTCTCCGGGCTAGCTAGATTGCCTGGGTTGTTAATCTTTTTAGGGGGTTTGTTTTCTTTTCTTTTTATTTATTTTCTCTTATTTTGGTCTATACCTTTTTATTTTCTTCTTTTGTGTTTTGTTTGTCTTTTCTTTTATTTCTTTATTTCCAAATAATTTTACATTCTTACTTATTTCTATTACATTTTCGTTTGCGGTATAAACTTGTTATCAAAAATTTATTCTATCACATACTTTGTTGTTACTAGATTTTGTACAATTTGCTTAATCTGATATAAGAGACATATAATTTCGAAAAAGCTATTAATCTTTTACTTGATTTTTTCATAAATACTATTCTGAAGTACAGGCACTTCATTTCTACATTGTTTTCTTGCACTGCAGCAAGCTACTTAAACTAATTTCTTATTCTATCTTGTACAGTGTTAAAGTGTCCTACTATTATGGTGTTATATCTAGTGTTATTCTATGTATATTTTTATGGTTTTTTATCTTTTTTTGTCTTAATTTACAGCTATTTACTTATTTACTATGGTTATCTGTAAATTATTAATATATACTTAAATATACTACAATTACACATATTATACATCTATAGTTTTATTTCTGTGAACTACCCTTTTTACTATCGCTATGCAAAAGGCTACTCTTCGACATTCTTTTTGGACATAAGGTCATACATATTATTATACCGAATATCGATACACAGCTTGCTTGCGCAGTTTTGTCTCTCCCGGGCATACACCGGACACCGAAAGATGAGATGCGGGATGTCTTCTTGCTCATCATCATCACAGATGCACGAGGGATTCTCTTTGCACCCGAACCGGTTCAGGTACTCCGAGAATCCCCCGTGCCCCGTAAACAGCTGGGTGTGCAGACCGGTGAGGCCGATCTGCCGAACTATCTGGTAGGCCCGCGAGACTTCAGGGAAAAAGAGTTTCGTAAAGGATGCCGTTGACTCTTGACAGTAGTGGTTAGGTTAAGCTTGTCTCCCACCCGTTTGGTCCGTTGCACTTCACCGCCACAATAAGACTCTGCTGCACCGGGCGCAGCGGGTTCTGGCCGTGAGGACCATTCGGGGGTACCGTACAGTGTCGTGGACGGCGGCGACACCCTTGGCGGGCGATCCGTCCTGGCCTCTCCAGGCGGACGTGTTGGCGAAAGTGCGTCGCTCCCGACAGGATGCTTTCTCTCGCGGCCTAGTCTTCTGCCAGGTCGAAATCGAGGCGATCAGGAAGCGGGAAACCGCAGCCATGATCGCCACTTGGTCTCAAGAGCTCGAAAACCCTGTGGCCGGCGGCTACACGGTGGAAGCAGTTAGGCCGCAACTGACGGGGTGACGGGGCTGAATGGGTCGACCGTGAAAGCGGAACCCTGACCTTCAGGATGACACAGATACTTAACGGACCCGGGTGTTTCGATAAGTATCTGTATCACATTGTGGGCTGCTGGCCTTCCCCGGAATGTCGCCAGTGCGGCGCACCCGACACGGCGTTTCACACGCTAGTCGAGTGCGCGGCATGGGCGCCTCAGCGTAGCGTAGCGTAGGAGCGGTCGACTCGCTCTTCAATTTGGTGCAAGCCATGTTGCATAGCAGCGAGACCTGGGGGGCTGCGGTTACTTTTTGTGAGACAGTAATGGCTCTCAAAGAGGCCGCCGAACGAGATAGGGAGAGGAGTACTACTGCGCGTGCTAATGCGTCTTTACGAGGTCGCCGGCCTTCAGCCGGCACCCGGAGACGCAAGTACGTGCATGACTTCCCACCCTGAAATAATACCGCTGCAGGGGGCCTTTAGCTAGCTAGGGAGCAAAGGATTCATCACCCCCGTATGACGAAGTAGATGTGCTCTGATTCCCGGGGCACATTCAGGCACTTTTTGCGCTGGATCTAGCTGGGCGTAACTATGTTCTAAGTCTCAGCCTTTCCTACACAACAAAGCGCGGGGCACATGGGAGGAGGGTGGTTTTAGTGGGTATTGGGGGCTGCCCGTGCAGTACCTCGGAGTCGCCACACAAGCTGATCGATCGCGAGTGGTTTACAAAGCATGCAGTAACTCTATCGCGATCGATGTTGGTCTAATCCCTTGCCATGACCCAGTATTGTGCGTAAACAGCATTTCCCCCGCCTGAAAAAAAAAGCTTGTCTTCCATACAATGATAGACTATGTATAGCATTCCACCCACTCTCAATAACGACTACAATTATGTAATAAAAAGTACCTTTTAAGTTGCCAAAAGTAGTAAAAGCTGCGCAGCTGTGTACGTTCTCTTATCGCATTATTATCCTAGCCCATAATAAACTCGACTGTCGGCATCATGCATACCGAAATTTCTGAGATAGTCCAAAATACCGCAATTTCTAAGTACTTCCTTTATCATAAAGATACCTCAATATTGCAAGATATGAATAAAATAATTTAAAAAATACAACAAGATTAACGACAATTCTCCATAACGACATAAAATACACAGACCCTTCGGTGTCGTTATATAGAGTTAACACTGTAATTGACATTGGATCATTATTTTGGTTTAAGAGTGAAACGTACTTAATCTGTTAAAAATAATGCATTAAATATTGCATATAGATTCATTTGCAGAACTTACATTTATTTAAAATAAATGTAGGTTAAAGTTTTATACCCGTAGCCATCTATATCACTAAGGGCAGGTTCCTATATCTTACCGATCGTTCATATGCTTACTACCGGTTAAAATTTGACATAAGCTTATAAGAGCATACAAGTAATGTCAAAATTCAACCAATGGTAAGGCAAGTGAATGAATAGTAAGATATAGGAATCGGCCACACGTTTAATAGTGTGTATGACTAGGAATCGTACATGCACTAGCCTTAGCGATAAGGCCGCATTTTGTTTTACCAAGTAACTATTGTCAAGTCAATAGTTACTAAAAAAAAATGTACAACAAGTTGTAATTTTTTTTTACTTTTTTTTTTGGTGAATAAAGTGTTGTCTATGTCTCTATGCACTAGAGTAGAATTAAGGGTAATATCGGTATTTATCACTTTTTCAGGCATTTGTTATCGATTGTTTGATTATATAATAATATTGATTTTCTTCTTTCTAATATTGTACCAATAATCCTTTAACACTAAGTGAATATTGAGCCTAGATTAGTCTACTATGGGTAAGGTGGCTAGAAGGCTAGTCAGTCGTCAACATTGTCATGTTACCTCTGAATTGTAGGCACCAGCCCTCTGATCAGTCAAAGAGTCGATGTGACGTCTCTATAGATAATCAAATAAACTTCTATTTTATAATTTTTTGTACATTGACTTGCTAACCATCAGAAAGTCTTATTTAAATCAATACTAGTATCTATGTGTATCAACGTGAAAATGATTTTTATGTACGAACTTGGATGTTGATACATACATATTTACCGGCCTATATGGTTGAGCGGGCAATAGCTATTAGCTGAGCCGGCCGAAATCGCTGGAACGCAAGGGCTCCAGGTTCGATTTCTGGCACGAAAATTTTATAAATAGGAATTTTTATTATTTGCTATGGTCTGGGTGTCTGGGATCGGCCCCAGAGTGGTCCGTTATATATTACCTATAACACAAGCGTAACTTGCTTAGCTTGGGGACAATGTATGTGTTTTTCTGCCGATTATGAATATAACAAAAACAGTACTATATATGGACAATAGGACACTTTCACCTTCTAGGAAAAGGCAAAAGTTTCGGTACAATACATAATCTAAGGCGACATAGACGAAACTAGGGGCAATGTCCTATGATTTCAACACTTGAAGCATGCTGTATACTGCTACCTCTGAAATTAAAGCCATAATTATTATTGTACAAAATCATAGTTCCATTCAACATTTCAGAACCCGATTTAATGACGATGTTAGTTATCTTCTATGAATTAGCGAAGGACGACACTTAAAGGTGATAAACGAGCGTGTTTGTTATTATGAAGTGCAGTGCTGGACTACCATGTTAGCTAGCGATTGGCGTTGATTGCCAAGGCGCCGGTTGAGGTGTCTCAGACGGCGCAATTAGGAAGTGGGCTTCCGCCGCCCACCGGTCGCCGCCGATCCGCTCGGCGCCACCAACACCCGCCGAGGAATTGCTTGCAATCGTTGCTAATTAATTACGTGTATCCTACCAGATTAAGACCCGTATTCAGCAGCGGCAGTCACCCTGGAGTCCGTCCCTCCTTTGTATGACTTGTGTATCTAGCTGGTGTCAAGTAATATAAACATATTTTAGAATAACCTACAGCCAAATATTAGGTCTTTGACTGACGCCATAAGAGTTCTGTTATCAGCTTAAAAGGCACATTTGACTAAACAGTTCATACAACATAAATGCATAGTACTTGCTTAAAAACTTTATTTACATACATAATTATATTACATAATTTTGCATCTATGTAGCAAGTAATGACGTCAAATCCTAAAGAGTTAAATGGGTTAGTAATTATAATTGTTTAAACAGTGATAAGACCTGTTCTCATCGTGATATTTTTAAGACGATAGTAAGGTACTGTTAAATAATGCAAGTATATTTATGGTAGAAATAATTTTATTTACAAACAGTATTAACTAAAGTTATTATATTATAACAACATTAAATAAGCTATTATATTCGTTAAATTTGTGACGTCATTCCGCACTGCATCCATACAAAATTAAGAAGGCTGTAAACGTTTTGTACGATAATCAAAAGTATCTCTATTGAGCTGCCTCTCAAGTACCGTATTATTTATTCCCTGGCAAACTAACCGTCTAACGCACTATGTCTACAATTATCGGGATAGTAATAAAACCGTCGTTTAACTGTACCTAGACTTGCTCGTATTTAATATACATTTTATTGCTTATATAATTTGTTAGACTACGCGAATTGAAGTTTTATATCAGCCTATTTCACGACATAACTCGTGATTCCAAGGTAATTTACCAACGTCATTATTCTACCCATTATGCGAAGTCGTTACATACGTCCGGGGCGTGGAGGGAGACAGATTGATATAAATAGTTCCTCTTATTATTAAATATACTGCGAGGGAAAGGAAATATGTCGTAAAAGTAGTAGTATTACGCAAAATTTAAAATTGCATGAACTTTTTTATAGGTGACTAGCTTCTACCCGCGACTTCGTCCGCGTGGAATATATAAAAAAAGTTTGGTCTTAGCGTGATGATATATAGCCTATAGCCTTCGTCGATAAATAGGTTATCTAACACTGACATAATTTTTCAAATCAGACCCGTAGTTCCTGAGATTAGCGCGTTCAAGCAAAGAAACAAAGAAGCAAACTCTTCAGCTTTATATATTAGTATAAGATGTACAACTTGGTCAGTTTCATGGCCCACCTTATATGGTTGCCATTGCCAGTTGCTATGGATATTTGCAACACCAGAGGTGTTAATTACCAGCTTGCTGCCGGCTTAGAAGGAAGTCTGTAACACTTTCGGAGTTAGTTTTAAATATTTTATGGCCTTGATAACTACGAATTTTGGCAGATTTCATTTGATTGATTTATCAATTTAGTTGTTCAACTTCAACCTCAGCTAAAGGGGGAATTTTGGGCCAAAGTAACCTAATGAGTTGAGATATGGCTTAAAAAAGCATTATATTTTTCTAATACAAAATGGAGAATATCAGTCTTAAATTCTATTTGGAAGACGGGAAGTCTTAAGAATAAGATTACAAATAAAATAAGTTATCGATTATCTACCATGACCGAGTTATGTGAATGAATTTCATCAATTTATAATATAACACACTTACACCGTACGATTAATTCGTTCAAAATAACTAAGCCCACTACAATTTAAAAAAATACAATACAACATTTAAAAAAATCTTAAATTCACTCTTATGTTTTTAGAAACTGGACCCAAAATTTTATAAAAGCGTACCCGTCTCCTTTATAGATGTTTTACTTACACAAAACATTGACGTACTTGTAGCTGCTCGAATATTCACATTTCACTGAACAGTTGATATTTTACGTCACAACTATTTCTTAAAAATATGAATTAATGTCTTACAAATTATTGTTCGTTCTTAATTAGAGACTACAAGAATCTGAACTAAAACGCCCTATATCAATATGCTATTAGGAGGGTAAGAAATATATTCAGATATAAACATTAGAATATTCAGAATATCAGAGGGTCCAACAACAAGAAGCACCTAGTGGACTGGGTATTATCTAATATTACCATCCAATTAGGAACATTGGTACTAATACAACTAAAGATAAGAAAAATACACTATAACTAAGATCCGAGAGGCCGCAACGCTAACGGCTGTTTATTATACCCAGTAGATAAATACAAATAAAACGAAACAAATTCTTACAGAAAATTTGCGCTAGCACAAAATACATGCACACTGCGCAGTCTCATCCCTTAGTAACTGGTTTCACCATCAGTCATCATTTGCAGTGCCGCTCGTCATTTCTGCCCATTCAATTTGTTTATATTTCACGCTACTCGGAGGTGCTCTCGAGGATATACTGCCCCTAACACAAAAATATAGGGCTTTACTGATATTTATGAACGTGTTATTCGAACTAACAGCTGATTTCATGTGCCATAACACTTTATTGTACTTATGAACGTCAAATATATATTATTATACAACAGATTAAGAGGTAGCTAAGTCTAAAATATTCCTCTATAGTGGTGATGTACCTACCAAAAAAATAAATAAGTATATAATAAAACGGCACCGAAACAAACACATTGTAAGAATTTATTTTTTATAGCCTGAAGCAGGCAAACAGGCAAACGGCCCACCTGATGGAAAGTGGTTACCGTCGCCTATGGGCGTTTGCAACACCAGGGGTGTCGCCAACGCGTTGCCGACCTCTAAGAAATTTTAATTTGTAATTAATTCATCCGTGCAGGAACGGAGAAAGAATACAATTTCCTGCGGCCGGACGGCCTGTCGTAAGAGGCGACAAAACAACCCACAGCCAGGTGGTAGGGCATTTGCCCAACTGGATGGCTACCACCCCTGGTCTAAAGTATGTCGCCATAACAACCTTGAGTTGTGTTCCGGCATTAGTGACCAGGCTTCAGTCTCCTTTAAGAGAGCAGCAGCGCATTTGTAGCACCTTTGGTGTTGCAAATGTCCATAGGCGATGGTAACCACTTTCCATCAAGTGGGTCATCTGCCTGTCTGCTGAACTCCTGCTATAAAAAATAAAAAAAATCTTAAGCTAATTTTCTACTAGATGTTTAAGAACGATTGAGCCGATCCTAGACAGAAAGTTCATTAACGAAATGAACACGGTCAAAAATTAAATTAAGAGAGCCCTGCATTGCAGTAAACTATGTGGGCTAAGACTTGGACCACTACACCATAGAAAATGTCATCACAAAAAAAATGTAAATATAGTTTTATCTGTACGACTTAAGCATAAATATCTCTGTAAAGTTTGTAAATTGATTTATTTATTAAATTGATATATATGTTTATACGTGAAGCAAAAACTTTGTACCCCTTTTTACGAAAATTGCACGGACGGAGAAGTATGAAATTTAACAAACAGTTTATATAGAGAAGAAGCGACAAATGCTGATATTTTTTAACATCATGCATAAGAAATACATTAAATCAATAAAAAAAACATTACACACACTACCATGTATTTGACACACACACGCATACATACTCTCTTGTTTATTGTTTAAGTCAAATTAACAGTGTAGCCTTACAAATTATTATGACCGAATTTCGACCACGGGCGACCACTTGTTTTTATAAGTAAATTAAGGGACACCTCAACACAACAAACCATCAAACAAATGTCATACCAACAATATATGAAAAAAAACAACCATGTACGTAATAATCAATACTTTTGTAAATTAAATTCAAGTAAAAAAAGGTATGGAATATATAGTCCGTGGATTTGTTAAAAAAATGTGATTATTATTTTATATATGAATTATATATTGAACAGAAGCACTGGGCAGCGTGGGAAGTGCAGCGGGCAGCTCTTGGCCGTCTTCAACCCCAGAGCCGTCGCCGTCGCCCGCGTCCACGCCGACCTCCGCCGACGCCGCCGATGGAGAGGCTGAACCACCCTTCACACTCGGCGCCACGGAACATACACCCTACCAGTGTCAATTCTGCGACAAAGCGTTCCCAAGACTATCATATCTGAAGAAACATGAACAGGTAAATACAACTTTATACAATAAAAATAATATAATCAGCCCGTAAACAGGCTAATGCTACATTCAGAATTCTTACCACCAAGCTTATCCAAGACGGTTTGACGGGTTTTACACATTGATAAATTTACTGTGCAGTATTCCTTAGGAAGCGATCTACGATTAGATAAGTTACCATGATTTTTATCCAAATACAGGACAAATCCAAATCTTGCAACCACACATAATTTGTGATATTAGTCAACTACAAGTCTCTAATAGAAACGCTAGCCTTACAATTATATATTATTACCTTTGATGGACATAGTTGAAATTCGCAATACAATAACCCGCTTCATTAGCAAGTAGATAGGTAACCAAAATAGACCATTTACATAGCCGGTGCGTAGATATGCATCGCATCACATTTGCCTTGCACCGTGCTTGGTACTGAGGGTTCAGCTGTGACACGCTCGACCATTACGCCGGTCGTACATCTTAACTCCTTTGTGTTCCGCCGGTCTTGCTGTATTACGATTACGACACACGCTGCGACAGATCTAGCTGAGATAGGACAAATAGAAATGTCACTTTGTACGCCGCGGCAGGCTGCTCGCCTACACACGGATATAGATCAACACGTATATGGGAAGTGGCGAAATCGTCACCTCGTAAAAACCTTTTAAATCTTCCGCGAGGTTAGGTTTTATAGAGTTACGAAAATATAAGTGTATAAGTAAGTAGATTATCGGTATGCCATTGCATTGGCTGTTGCGTTTTTGCAGATAGGGATCGTTGCATGCGCAACCGTAAGTGGCATGCGCCGACAAATGTATCGAGAGATGATCGCGTCGCGAAGCTGCGACAGCGCGTTGACGGCCGGAAATAGGCTTGCGATAACAACTCCCTAGCCTAGCTCTCTTCACCTTTATCTTCCCGCCGCTGCTTGGGAAAGGCGGTCATTATGCGAATAAATCAATTACAGAATTCAAGTGTGCAAAAGGCTGTATAAGACGAATAAAAATACTACATTATACAAATAATTATTTTATAAACCCTACACTTGTTTTGGAGTCTCTACTACGACAAAACGGTGGCAAGTTTGTAGCCGGCCTTCTGTGCTTCATGCCTAACTCATTTAGTAACTTTCACATTTTGCATTTTTCAGTGATTTCAGTAATGGTATCGAATCATGTAATTTTTCTAAATTCAATATTTATTATTATTTAACACAGTTTATTGTTGTATTCTTGGCAAATAGTTGTTTTGTCGATACGCAATTATAATATTTCTGAAACTTTTACAGTATTAATGGAATATTAGGACTATTGCGGTCCACGAGATTGTTGATAACCAAATGAACTGTTTTGTAATTTCGATTACATATCGGTATACATTATATTGTAATATATAATAAATAAGTTTAAGATTATTTATTTTTGTAGTATAGAGCCACAAAGCATTAATAATATACATATTTTTATAAAGAAATATAAATAAACATAAATTTATTTTTTTATAAAAACGTTTTAATATATACAATTTAGGTACTATTTAAAGAAAAATATTAAACCATAATATATGAACATAATTATGAGCGGTGAGATTGATCGATATAAAATAATAGTGTCATATAGACATTATTACAGATTACTTATAACTACGAACGAGTTAAATAATAAACCACTTTTCCCATAAAAATACTCCTATGTAGCAATAACGAAGGATTAGGTACCTTGTAACATTAATTAGATTAACTGCTACGATTTTTTTCCCAAATAAGTCTTGTTAAAGAATATCTAATATATATATTAAAAGGTATAAGAGATCGGGTGCTTTTCGGTGTCGAGTATGGTGCGTGGACGCAATATTTAGTTGACCCCGAGGTCTTCCGCCGGGAGCAGACTGTGTGAACCGACGAAGTAGCGCTGTTATTGCATTTGGGAAAGTCGTTCAGTAGCCGCCCGTTGCCCATTTTCGTGCTTTATTGGCTATAGTGTTTACCTCAAACTAGTTTAAAATGTTTGCTTGTTATTATTACTCGGAATCTTGGAGACCATTAAGCATTTCGTATCAATGTTTGATATGAAATGTTCTCACATTAATTGTCCCTACATATAAACATTCCAACCCTCAGTGAAAATTACTTGTTTGTGCCATTTGTTGTTGAAACCATGCACCGTGGGATCTTGAAGCCATGGGCCTCTATAAAGAGCTCTTATAACATGTATTCGACTCTTCAAGTCATCAAAGGCCTAGTGTTCGCTTGAAAAACGCATCAGTATCACAATCCAGTGAGGTAATGTGACCAGCCTTCTGGGCTACTTATTTATAGAAAAGGCATAGTATTTTTTTAAATAATCTTATAGGATTGAAGGTAGTATATTTAATAATATATTTAATGGAACTAGTAGGCATTAATTAGCATTTTTGTCATTGCTTTAGTTTTTTAATGATAAAAATAATAATAATAAAGTATATATGTCTCAAATTACTGTTCTTTGAATTAATTTATACATACATGCATACATATTGTTACGCCTGTTTCCCATTGGGGTAGGCAGAGACGATGGATCTCCACCTGCTACATCCAATACTGACAAGCACTTTTTGCTACATCAACTTTCATCAATCTTTTCATACATACAGGCTTATTTAAACTGCTTTTTATCTGAGCTTTCTTTAAAACATCCTTTATTTTTAACCGACTTCGAAAAAAGGAGGAGGTTCTTGAGAACCTCCTCCGAAAAAAAAAGATCCGACGAATTGATTCGTCGGATCTTTTTTTTTTTTTGCTTTTTTTTATGTATGTTCGCCGATAACTCCGTGATTTATAATCCGATTTACGTGATTCTTGTGGATCCATGTGGTCCCCTAAAAATTTGACATAGTTTGGCCCAGTAGTTTTCATTTTACGAACATTTTTTTGTTCCCGGTTCTTGGGACCTATATTTTTTAAGAAGCGCGGCACCTTTCGTAGGTCCACCCATACATAGCTAGACACTAAAAAGTAAAAAATAAAATTTAAAAACTTCGTTTAAAAAAACCGACTTCAAAAACGAAAAAGCTCAAATGTTATAATAAATTCAAATAATAATAACTTATTTCTTAAGCTATTATTATTAATATATATTATCTAAAGAAGTCGGTGCAAAGTAAAACATAAAAATTACTATATTTTGAAAATTACTAAGCACCGACTTTAAGATGTTTTAGATAATATATATTAATAATAATAGCTTAAGAAATAAGTTATTTTATACATTTCAGTTTTTTCGTTTTTGAAGTCGGTTTTTTTAAACGAAGTTTTTAAAGTTTATATCATAGTGAGTACGTCAAGGTTTACCAGCACCGACTCTACCAGTCACATTGCTGTCATATACTCTCCACATGCCCAAACCTCCTTAACATTCCTTTTTCAACACCTGTTATTAAATCCTCTTTCAATCCATAACGTTCCCTTATCACACTCTTTCTTATCATATTACTTACTTTATCCTTACATATACTTCTCAAAGCTCTTATTCCATTTCAATTCAAATTAATTTATGATTCACATCAAATAGAATTATTTATATAATTTATTTATTTTTGAATAAGTATTTCTCCAAATAAAACTGCACGGCATTTGTAAGGTAATAAACCATGAAATAACACAATATTATTCGCGTGTTTTCTTACCATAAGCTATGTGGAGTGTCGTGGTGGGAGCAGCACGAGGCCAGCAGGGCTCCAGCGTGCACCCAGCGGCCGGACCCCTGCGGCGGCCGACGCTCGCCTCCTTTATTGAATTCTCGCACGGATCGCTGCGATGACAAGAGTCAATATTTTGCAAAATATACATCGAAATGGTATAAGAGCTCGTTAATTTTATAGACCTTACACTATACATCACGGGAAACGATTAAATATTTTATATAGTAGGAAAATGCAAATTAAATGACGCCTTTGAAGATTTTTCAGTTGATATAAATTGATTTCTTTTAAATGTGACTTAATTTGTTATTTAATTAATGTTTGTAATTAAATTAAATTGATTAGATTATACCTTAAATCTTTTTAGTGCTAGTTTTTATTATTTTATTTTAATTGTCACGAGTAACGCACAAGTCGAGTAGTTTAATAAAAAAACTTCCTTCTGTAATCAGTAGGGTTTCTATACTTATATGTTAGGACTTAGGACTTATGTACTTCGATTTTTTTTGAGATTTAAACGTACATATTCTAAGTTGTAATTTTCGAAGAAGAATAAATACTACGATGACAAAAAACTTATAAGAAACCTAATTCGGTGAAGCTCCTAAATTTTACACGATTAGATAACGCCACAAGTCATTAATCTTTCGTTTTTAATGTTTTATTATTAAAAAGATGTTTTTTTTACCAACATTATTTTGATTTGATTTTTGAATATGATTTGTTTTAAGGTTAGATTTTAAATAACAATTTGCAAGAGCAAGAGCAAAATAACCATTTAGTATTGAAAGATATACGGAGCATTTTAGATTAACATTTTTATTAATAGGCTATTTTTCTTCCAACAAATTCAGTCTCAAGACTACGGAGAAAAAACATGGGTACTAAGATCCAAATAAACTAAGTTAGTATCTTAGTAGTAGTAAGTTAGTATCTTATATAGATAAATCTTTTTTATTGCGGAGCTGGCAAACAGGCAGACCGCTCACGTGAAAGAAAGTGGTTACCGTCGTCTATAGACGTTTACAACACCAGGGGCGAAGCCAACGCATAGTAGCTTTTAGGATGGAATAGGAGGGATGTGAGGGTGTGCAGCGCCGTATCCTCATTGCCGGCGACAAGGATATGGCGCTGACACCGTCCAGGCCTGTCCTGCCTAGACAGAGCAGTGCCGCGATCTCGTCGCAGTTACTGGACTTGACGTTATGCTTGCAAAGGAGGAGGCGTAGCAGGCGGAGCAGGACCGTGAGCGCACGTCACTGCTCCGCAGAAGTGGCCCACGCCTGCCATGGCAAGCGGAAAGGCTAGATCATATACCCGTTGACCTGGCATAAGGCGCAAGACGGAACAGTCAGGGATTTTAATGGATATCTCTAATTGGGGAGTGGCAATAGCATGGCATCAGTTCTGACTGCGCATACTAGTGCCACCCTCGACCTGGCGCCTCCTACACACGGGATGCGAACTATACGCCCTTGTTCGCGACCTATGGACCTTAATCGGATTTCCCCTGGCTAAAAAAAGATGGATATGATAAAGGTGATGCAATAGGAAAGGTGGGATATGGTTATAGAGCGTATTTATTTATTATGAACAGATCCGAAATTTTGCAGTAGAACTTTTTTAGAATCGTTGTCATTTGAAACTTGATAACACTAAAAACAGATAAATCTATGTGACTAAGCCTGCGAGAGAAGGAGATAATATATTTAATCATTTAAACAGTATGCTCATATAGATAGAGTTGGAAATGTTTTGAAGTTTTTCGTTACTACTTCTGTACTTCTCGTGTTATAAAGCTGCCATATATTATGCATGAAATGTGACGTTACGAAAAAATCAGAATCCCTCTCACCCCTACTCACACTTTGTTCCACTGCTACTGCGTGTGTACTGCACACACACTTCTTTTTTTTAATATAGTTTAGTAGAAGGCTAACATAAGGCCGGAGCGAAGCGAAGCGGCTAGCCTTCGTGGCAATTTTTTTTATAACCACCCAAAGTTTACTTTATATATATCTCAAATAATAGATAAATGCGCCCTATAACTATACCCCACCTAAGGTGCGAAAGACGGATCTGAAAAGAGGAATACTATAGAGGTAATAGGATAGGGAATAGGGTAGGGATGGGCGACTTGGTTTGGAAGTGGGCCATCAGATCTCTCTCTCTTCGCACGAAACACGATGTTTTGTGAGAACGTGGTGCCACGCCGATGGAGACGGCACGATCTGGCTCTATCGCGTCAATATTACATAATAAAAGTGCAATTTCTTAAGCATTTTTTAATTTACCAACGGTAATTAAGTAAAACATCTTATAACATTTTTGTTTGTTTTGTCGGCTGTAGATTACTTGTAGCGGGAGTCGGATTTATCGCATACAAGTGTTTAGATTTATTGATTCTGCCGGAGCCGATTGGTCCAATTAAGCGAGTGGAGTAAACAAGCCGTGTTGCCATGTTTATGCGTTGCCGGCGCGGCGGCCAGACTGAGACATTCGCACCACCACTCAAACGTCACTCACCGCTAATCACATGTGATTTAAATATATCATTTGAACATGAATCTTGCCTCCTACGCGATATTCCAACGTGGTGATAACCAATTTAACTTAATCATTATGTAAACCCCAGGAATTTCCTCACAGCATAAATCACAGTGTGAATGTTTGACCCGTATTCCGTTGAAACTGTTTTGCAAGCTTTTATATGCTTTTATTCGCGAGGATATATATATTTCCTCGTCAATAAAAGCGAACATAACTTTCGATCAGACAAACTTAGAATACGTGTCTAATTTCATTTATAATGTTGAGGCCTTATCTGGGTTAATGTTACAAATATAGGTCGCTTCACGCAGATGTGGCGATGGGTTTAATGCGATATTGTTTTTAATTGTTAATGACGTTACATTTGGTAGGTAACATATAACTAATGTGGCTATTCGTTAGCGGCATTATAAATAAGACGCATTTGGCCACAGTCAATATCTTTGTCATTATCGCAGGTGATGCCCCACCATAAAGAGTACCTAACCTATCATTTCCGTTATAAAATGCACGTATACTATTTATGTGTGCTTCAGAATAGATGTGAGATGCATCTCTGATTTCTGCATACATGGGTTAATGTATATGGAATGTAAGGTATGAATGAAAATTTTAACGGTATGAGCAATTTGAATATTTCATTATGGACGTCGCGCCTAGAACTGATCAATGAGTGTTGGCAAACACAGTAGCACATTTGTAGTGAAAACATATTTGAAACAAGTCTTAAGAAAGCAACGGGCTGCCTCCCGGCGGAAGAGCCGTCACTTAGCACAATTAGACCGGACTTCACTGATCTCCATAATTGCTGTTAGTGCCACTAGGATAATACACATACACATCTATCTATTACGTATTGGAAGGAAGACACATTTATGTCGATATAATTTATATTTTTCAGAGGAAACTAGTCATTATCAGTTTCCATACTCGTGGTGTAATTAAGTCATACATATAATTTAAAAGAATCGGCCAAGTGTGTGTCTCAGTGCGATACCAGCGAAGGGTTACTTTTTTATTGGATTTTGATTGATAATACACCATATCTGAAAAACTATTAATTCCTTCTAAGCACTTTCGTTCTAAGCAATTTTTATTGAAATTATTTTTAACCTACTTTTATGTTATGAAATCTTATGAGGAAAATGCACACACTTTTTGTGACTTTGAAAGCGAACATTTCCCTACCTATTGTGTTAAATAGAGAAGTGATAAAAATATGATTTTTACATCTGGACCCTATACTCTACACGTTTGTGTACACTGAAAATAAGTTTGCATCACTCCATTACATGTATCACCGCCACCACTAATTTCTGTTTTAGTGGCTACTGAGAAGAGCATCTTCTTCTACCGTTTTCTTAGTTTTAAAATACCTAACAGACCTTTATAAATAATAAGTTATTTGGGTGATTAAAATTATGACGTCATAACTAGCTTTACTCGTATAAAATCAAATCGTAAAAAACTAAAGTAATAAGCAATTTCAAGATTGCAGTGATGTGATGATTATTACATGTGTAACAAACCATAATACATCGTGTGCTGAGTTATTTGTTTCTGGTGTACCTCTCTCCCGGCTGTGGCCGCAGCGCTAACAAATTGAGATGTAGCGCTAATGGCTTCAGCCAGCCTTGGTATGGTAATTGGGGGCGCACGAGACCGCGAAACCCTTCACTAAATCAACAATATTTGTTCCTAATAAATACTTAGATCAATACTTACTTTCGATTCCGAAAAATGTCTCGACGACAATATCCCTTCGACATTCAAATTTTAGTTACGTGTCTCCAGTCTCGCAAACCTGATTTACATGTTGCTTAAAAATGGAGAGAAACGAAGTCAATCATTCGTAACGTTTGTTTTGCGTCACGTTGACAATGAATGAGCGTCTTCGAGGTGGTCAATTAGTAAAAGCGTGAACTGGCTGTCAGTTTGGGAGCCTTTTATGCGCGACCCAGCTCGACTCATCGGCAGTTCACGGTGGTGCGAAGGCCGACTATTTGAACGAGCCCCATTATTTCATTTCCAGTGGCTATTCATATGTGTCACATTAGCATCTTCATTATTTACATACTCATGAATAATCTTTTCAGAGTTCTCAAATATTGTTTTTTAAAACACAAGCGTAGACGTACAAAAATTACAGGATAGAACGGCCATTACAGCTGCGATGCTTCAATTTTTGGAAATATAAAAATATTAATCACGAAAACCATTTTGTTTATTACGTTTTTAAGTACTGAATTATGATAATTTTCATTATATCATAGATCCATATAAAGTTATTATATAAACTGCTACATTAATTTGTTAGCGGGAAACTATAAACATGTAGTACAAAGTATATATACTCTATCACGTGTCTTTAAAAAACACCCGTACTAAACTTGCTTTGTAAGGTATATAAAATTGAGATTGACAACTGTATATTATATGTAGGTATCCTATCCAATCCAATCTATTTTTTGGCATTTAATAAAATAAACTGTCGGAATCAGAAATTATTTAATATTACATAACTATGTTTAATGTCTGTCTCCTTTTAGTCCTTTATTTATTTCAGTAATTGAAATCAATTGCGTAGTTTAGTTGTAAACGTTACCTTAAAAGCATTAACTGTCGAAAATTACAATTTGACAATTACAAATTTTGTAAGGTTTTAGTGCAATACAGTAAAGTATTGGATTTAACCTGCCTATATTATTTATATATATAAAAATCAATTGCTGTTCGTTAGTCTCGCTAAAACTCGAGAACGGCTGGACTGATTTGGCTAATTTTGGTTTTGAATTATTTGTGGAAGTCCAGGGAAGGTTTAAATAGAATATAATAAAAACAACAAATTCACCTGTCAAACATTTGATGTTTGTCCCGTCGTTTAGAAATCAATTAAATTTAAAAGTAGTTCAGAAATCAAATTAAATTTAAAAGTGAAGTTATTTTTCATTTTTTTGGTTTTGCATGATGCCAAACGTTTGATGTTCGTCGCGTCGTTCAGAAATCAACGTTTTTATTTATTCTGAGGCAGTACGAAGTTTGCTGGGTGACTGGGTCAGCTTGTTACTAATACTAAAGTCATCAGGCCTGCCGCCTTCATCATA
Organism: Dendrolimus pini; assembly: GCA_949752895.1. Taxonomy (NCBI): domain Eukaryota; kingdom Metazoa; phylum Arthropoda; class Insecta; order Lepidoptera; family Lasiocampidae; genus Dendrolimus; species Dendrolimus pini. The sequence continues at coordinate 12,007,730 of OX457126.1, forward strand.
AACTTTCTACACAGGTAACAGTACAATAGTACTATAACTTTCAATGCCTGATCTAGTCTCTTATTTTTTAGGTTACCGTTATGAAAACCCGTAACTTAAACTTGTTATTTTCTCAGTAAAGGCGTTCCGGCGAACATTAGTGATCAGATGAAAGATCCATCTCGGCATTTGATAAGCTTACTGCTCCCGCGTAGGAATGTTATCAACTGTATCTATCGACTCGTTACTCTCAATGACTCTAACAATGAGATCAAAGAATCTCGTGGTAACTAAGCGATTACGACAACTGCATCTCAACCTTATGACGTGTGTTCGAGTCCTAAATGAATATATGCCTGCCTGTACGGTGTTTTTTCTAGAATAATTTATGCTTATTATATAAAATATCATAAATAGTGGTATTTGGTAGTGGTGAGCAACAAACATAACGAGAAATCAAATTTATCATTATGAGAAATCCAACAATCTGATTCGGAATAAAACTACATTGTAACGGTTTTAAGCGCGGTAATTTATTTGATTTTGGTTATACCAACGTTCCAAAATCAAATAAATTACCGTACTTAAAACCATTAAAACGTAGTTTTATTATGTATACAAGTCGCGAAAACTTAAAAAAATATAATTTGATTCGGACTAAAACATTATTAGGAGTACCAAAGAATACAAAAGTAAAATATCGAAAATACAATTTTAGTGTAGACTTTACATTCTTTAGCAAAAGGTAAATATGTATAAGCCTCCATGATTAAAAGTTTACTATTTCTGTTTTTATTAAAGTAGTCGTCTACTAGACATAAATAAGTTCGAGTGAAAATGAATATAAATAATTGTTTCATAATAAAGATATTTCTTTTATCGCCGTATCGGTGAATGTTCCGTCGGCGGTTCGTCCCAGGTGATATCTCATTTGGATCTCACGACTATCCCCGTGGCCTTTTGGTTTTTACTCTCTATTGACATAAAGAGCTGGCATCTAGTGTGCTGGTCATCTCACGCTACCATGCCGTGGCAGTAGCCGGCCCATTGTTCAGACGCATTTCTCACGATAGTTTTTTTGTGATTGCTGCACCCAAAATTGTTTCGTTTTAAACATAGTGTGCGCTACACATTTAAATGATTACTTTTTAGGGTACCGAAGCCAAACGACTAAAAATAGAATCCTTATAAAATTGACATGTTTTTCTATACGATATATTGAAAAACATGATAATTTGATAACTATATTGTAGACTAGGATATGCCCGCGACTTCGTCTACGCTTGATTTGAAATTCCCACGGGATCTCCAGGACACAAAATGTCACACATCTATTACATAGAATTTGCTATCGATCAGCAAAAAAATTACATTGGAATTCGATTTTTTTAATCTGGTCCTTTAAATAATTCCTAGAGAAATTTCCGCGTGTTTTCCACAATAAAAGTGGCGCAGATTTTAAGTTTAGAAAATGGTGTCGATCAGCGAAAACTGCATCGAAATCGGCCTAGTAGTTTTTATGTGAATCCCGAACAAATAGACAAGAAATCTTTAAAAAAATGCACCGTGTTCTCTATCGTTTATATAGTGCATTCCAGTTGTTTTTTTTAATAGCTTCAATGTACATATTTAGAATTTTATGATATTATAGACACCACAGCCAATTTCATCGAAAATTAATTAGTAGGAAAACGGACCTCGAGCTTTGAAGCGAATACTCTAAACGCAACTGAGATTTAACGCTCGTATAATATAAATCCATTTTTATCGAAAATTATTGATATTTCATTGAAGAACGTGGCCTATATTATGTTGTTACTCAATGTGTAGTGATCACATGAAAAACAATAGGGATCACCATCATTTATATGTAAAAGAGGAACAAAAATTGTAACAAGTAAAATCACTCAGTTATTTTAAAAATAAGATGACATTAAGTACCTAAGATATTTTAACACTAGCGATTTTAGAATTTGTTTTAAAACTGTATCCATGTCTTATATCTCATACCTTCTATGGTCCTAAGTAAAAAGTTGCTAGGTTTAAAATATGTTACTTGGATGTGGTTTCATAACTATAACCTGCCATGGCTTTCCCACGGAGTTGACTTTTGAATTATGAAAATTTAATGTAAGGAAGGTTCATTTACATTGATTCAGCTAATGACTCGGGGAGCGGACTGACTTCAAATCAATTTACACGATACCAATAAGAAGTCAGCACTGATTTTATTCGAATTTGAAGTCAGTACCTGGATCAATGTAAGTAAATCAGCTTTTAGCAGAAGAAAAATACTGTGTGAAACAGGCGCGATAATATTATGTACTTAAAAAAATACAATTAAATATTAAAATAAACTAACTTGTAAATAAATTAAAATAATGAAAATTACAAACAATATATGACTCCCAAACCATCGTATGCGTGTATGTATGTATGTACTTATACACAAGTGATAAAACATTTTGTTTCTAGACCCATTCGGACCAAATGCCGTTCAGGTGCGAATTTTGTTCGCGACTATTCAAACACAAACGCTCACGGGATCGCCACGTGAAGCTGCACACGGGAGACCGTAAATACCGTTGCGCACATTGCGAGTCCGCTTTTTCAAGAAGGTAAATTTTAATGTCTAATTAAGGGTAGGTCATCCCAGTTTTGCTGTGAAAGTAAAAGCGAAACCTAAAATAGTATATGGACCACTTTAAATATTACAACTATTTTATTTCGCTTGTGAGAGGATTGGGATAATCTGCCATTGATGTAAAAAATTTATGTGTACCAAGATGCTTATTTTTCTCTAGGACAAAATAAGTGACTAGGTTCGTATTAAGGTCTCTGAACTCATTGCACTAATGGGCACACATGTAAGCTAATCGTATGCTGGAAAGGTGCGTCAACAACAATGGCTAAACGAAAAGATTGATTACCTCCAGTGTCATGACAAAGTTCGTTTGACGAGCTCAAGGCGACGCACACGAGTCACCTTTTCGACACCTCGCTGCGCGGCCACATGACTAATCCCACGCAATTTGTCCGACCAACGGAACGCCGACTAGTGAAAAGAGATGATGCACTGACAAATGGCGTTGAGGGTCTCACAAAAATGAAATAATGGCCCATACCTAAACGGGCACGGCGAGCGCGGCCATTAGCGGAGGTGTTTGGGCGAATGCGTCTATTCTGTAGTTTGCTTGAAAAGCCTCTTTGTTAGTTCTGTTTGGTACATGCTTTATGTGGGCACTTATGTCTCATATGAATGACAAATTGTCGTCTTAGGTCGCACAACGACGATTTATCTTAATGTTGACTTGAATATTGTCGACGCATGCGCATACTTTTGACGAAGAAATAGGATGATCCGCTTAGGAATTATAGTTATTACAAAGAGTTTCCTGTTTTGAGTTTAAATGTAAGTTATAGAATAAATAAATAACATTTTTAATATACATAGTCAATTTAAACATTTAAAAGTATAGACATTTTTTACAAAAAACTTATACTTTCTAGTTATATGATAAACAAACTTTTTTATGCGACCCGTGATCAGAACGCTGCTTCGTTATTCGCACAACGAATCAACATTGCCGCATGACATTGCAGCCAGCCCTTTGGGTACGGTAAACTCTAGCAGCGATTTTTATAGTTCATAACATATTTATAACTTAAGTTTGTTTGTAAGTATATTACCATAGAAGAAGGACTCCCAGTAAAAACATAATAAAAAGCTCCTAAATCATATACGACTAAGGCGTCACAGGTCAAACTTGTTTCGCGTTTTTACATTTTATTGTTTTTAATTTTATTTATTCACTCTTGGCTAAGCTCAGAGTAGTTAAATTAAAACATTTTTTTCATTACATAGTAATTTTGATACGCAGGTATTTAAGTTACACAAATTTGTACAAAAATCTCATGTTACATTAAGTTTAAACGATAGTAATAAATTGGTATAGTTTATAACTTAATCACATAATATTTTGTTTTTATTTTTCAAACATGACTATAAATTTCAGTGACCATCTGAAGATTCATATGAAAACACACGATAATCAAAAGCCCTTCCAATGCACTGTGTGTAATCGTGGATACAACACGGCTGCAGCACTCACATCCCATATGCAGGGGCATAAACGGGATCGAGAAGGGAGAGAGCCGGACCGACGCCGGGCTCTACGATGTTTACGCTGCGGGGATGCTTTTCGCCGTCCTGATTTACTTCAGGTAACTTTTTAATAATAACATACTATTAAATAAAATATTAATTAAAAATAAGTCAAATTTCTGATTACTAGTTTAGATTGCCTAGCAAATTTACGTCTCATTGTATTGCTCACTTAAATAAACATTTACGAAACGCATATTTACAACATTTTATTTCTTGGCAAGACAATAGACAACCTTATCGCTTAAAGCGATATCTTCCAGGCAATCCATGTTTAATTTTCACTGTCTTTGCAGGCACATATGGTGGGCGCCCACGGAGCAGATGCAACAGCGATGACTCCGCCACGAAGAGTAGCAGCTCAAACTCCCACAGCCCTCCTGGCTTGTATTTACTGCACTCGTGATACTTTCACGAGTATGGAACAATTACAACTGCATGTCCGCGCCGCTCACAGTGCTTTATTAAATGGAGAAGGCCCTATACTTGCGTCTGTTGATCAACCTGCACCCACTGATTTAAGTAGAAGGGTCCCGGAAGACGGCCCCACTGTCAAAAGACCTCGATCGGGTTCCGGAACCCCGCAGACGACTTTATCTCCGAGCACACTTCTTTGCAACCAGTGCGATGCGGCTCTGCCTGATTTCGAAGCCTTTCGAACTCATCTAAAAGGTCATTTAGAAGAGGGGGGCGAATTGGGACGAGGCAGTCCTGCCCCGTGCGTGCACTGCGGGGCGACGTTTGCCGACGCCGCTGCTTCGGAGCGACATCTCACAGCGCACTACCTCGCAGTTTCATGTGAATACACTTGCCACAGCTGCGCTCGCAGCTTCTCTACTCCTGATGACTTACAAAAACATCTACTAGATCTACATACTCACCATTTGTACCGGTGTGCGTTATGCAAGGAAATTTTCGACTCAAAAGTCGCTATACAGGTAAATATTTGCATACAATGATACAGTTACCACCTATTAATGTGTAACAAAAAATATTTAATATATTTTATTTATCCGTGCAGGAATGGAGAAAGAATACAATTTCGTGGGGACGGGCGGCCTGTCGTAAGAAGCGACAGAACAACCTACAGCCAGGCGGTAGGGCATTTACTCGACTGGATGGCTACCACCCCTGATCTAAAGTATGTCGCCATAACAACCTTGAGTTGTGTTCCGGCATTGGTGACCAGGTTCCACTCTCCCTTTTTAGCACCTTTGGTGTTGCAAATGTCCATAGGCGATGGTAACTGCTTTCCATCAAGTGGGCCGTCTGCCTGTCTGCTGAACTCCTGCAATAAAAAAAAATATATATTTTAGTTAATTTTGCGTGTGACGTGCTCAATTTATTTATGTATTAACGGAAACCTTTATTGCTAAATACGAGGAACAACAGGTTCCCATGAATAACTAACACATGGTATAAGTAAAACACATTGTGTTAGATATATATTAATTAAGAATTAAAGCCATAGATGCCGCTTTGATCTGACCCTAAAATAAATATCTATAAAATGAATCAACGTCGTCTGCGATTACTGATATCTTTTTTAACAGTTAGTTTAATAGGTTCGCAATAAAATAAGTTTTGTCTATAACTAATAGAATTTATGTGCCTATTAATTGATAATTGTTGTTGCGTGTTGCGTTAATGTGAATTTTACTTCGTAAATCTAGATTGGTCGTTAAATTGTCATATGCTTAAATTGGTGTTTCTATCGAACACCAGGTGCACTTCGCAGTGGCTCACAGCGGCGAAAGCAAGGTGTGGGTGTGCCGATCGTGCGGCAGCGGGGCGGGCGCGCTGCGCTCGGAGGCCGAGGGCGCGGCGCACGTGCGCGCCCGCCACGCCGCCGCCGCGGCGCGCTGCGCTTGCGGCGCGCTGCTCGCCGCGCCCAGATACCGCTGCCCGGCCCCGGCTTGCACTCATACCTTCGCCGTGCAGTACTTGCTTGAGAGGCACATGCATACACACCATGCACCACCTGCTCATCAAGTTAGTTTTATCATCTTGTTAAAGTGTTTATTAATGATGTAATTATACTTCTAATGAATATTGATAAACTTACATTACAAGAAAAAACTTAATGCCCGGTTTTTATATCTTAATCACCGTTCATTTTCCTTACTGCTGGTTAAAATTTGGCATAAGCTGCATACAAATATCGAATTTCTACCAATTGTAAGGTACGAGTAAGTAAATGAATAGTAAGATATAAGCCGCAAGACCGGTAGTTTTGTTATGCAACAAGTTTCCGTAGCTGTGTTGGTAAAATTAAGGTTTCGTCTTTACCAACTTGCAATATGCATCCGCCTGTTTTTTATACTTTAGAGTTATTTTTCTCAGAAAGTACTATATTTACATGGTTTGAACTTGACACGAAGTTATATTCTATACAAACGTTGTTATGCAATAATTGCATTAGAAGGCCTTTATAGTACATGCATCTGAAGGATGTTTTTTTTAGTGTTTGTGGTATATCGTTAAACAGGTTAATAATCATGACGGCTGTTTTAGAGGTGTATGCTTTTAAATTTATAGTCCTCCCAACTTTTGAATATTAAAGTTGTAAAACTTAAAAAATTCGCAAAAAAACTTGCAAAATTTTAAGCGGGAATTGGTCTGAATAAATTCCGTTAAGTAATCTTTGGGGTATAGTGTATTTTCAAATAAACACTTTTTAGAATTCAATAGCCAACCATCACTACATACCATGGTCCTATACCAATGATCACTGATCATCCTTACGGAACATTCCACGCGCAATAAATAAATACTGCACTTTGCTGATTCTTATTAATCGCCAACACATTGAGCTTCATTTTTGTAAATAATTTTTATAAATTGCCCAAGAATGTAAGCAGACGACCCATCTCCAAACACGTTTAACTCAAGACTAACGGTTTCACACCGATAATCTATAAGAGGGTGGTATCGCACTGGTCGAGCCTGCCTTAAGTCCTGTAATCAAGATAATGATACCGAATGGCTCTATCACGTCGAAATGTCTAATATGTATACGTATCGGTTCCAGGTCTTAAACGGAGAGATGACGAGAACTAAGCGGTCTGAGAATAACAACGGCAATGAGAATGTTGACGGATCGTGTTCGCCAGCAAAGACTGACGGTGGGGGCGCAGCCAGCGGGCCTGCGACGGGCACTCCCGGTGAAGAGAGACGTCGTAAGAACGGAGCGGTGGCGCTGCAGTGTGCGTACTGCGGCGAGCGGACACGCAGCCGTGCGGAGCTGGAAGCCCACACGCGCGCGCACTCCGGCGCAGCTGCGGCCAGACATAAATGCCTTATTTGCGACGAGGTGCTCCCGTCCGCTGCAGTTCTCGCTGAACACAAACTAACACATTGCAAGGTACTTATCAACTTTTTACAATTATTATCAAGGAGAAGGTACTTTGACGTTGTTCAGTTTTAGCAGTAGCTGAGATTTCGTTTTGCTTTTGTTACATTTTTTGTTACATGCATGTTGTGTCAATCTAAATGTCCATTGTGTTTTCTTCCACAGTTCTACTACTAACATAACTGTAAATAGTAATTCTGACTTACAATGGACGTAATTTTTTCAGCAAATAAATTTATATATTGATACGTGAAGCAAAAACGTTGTACCCCTTTTTACGAAAATTGCGCGGACGGAGGAGTATGAAATTTCGCACAACAATAATTTATATAGGAGTGCAGAATGCTAGTATTTTTTTAAATTATGTATTAAAATACACTAAATCAATAAAAATAAATCATTACAAACTCTACCATGTATTTGACATACAAGTACACATATACTCTTTAGTTTATTGTTAAAGTCAGATTAGTAGTGTAGCCTTGGCGAAATCTGTGATTAAAGAAGTATAGTCTTTCTGTCTGTGCTCTTGTCAAAGATAGTCTTTGACAAGAGCACAAATAGCACCTTAATAATATTCAAATTTATAATTTAAATTAATTATTATGGTCGAATTTCGACCACTGGCGACCACTAGTCATTATTAATATATCGCCATTTTTTTTTATAATTTCAGGTTGTAGCGGGCGACACATGCGCCCGATGTCGTGCAAGATTACCGTCCGAAGAGTCCTTCCTTAGCCATATGGCGCGACATCATCCGGCACTTCCGGCACCTTGCGTTGTTTGTCGACAAACACTGGGCACAGAAGCAGAGGCGAGACTTCACGCACGGTTCCACCTCCGGCCAACGGAGGATGAGCAGAGATGTGCTCTGTGTCTCCGTACGCTGCCGGAAGGAGAGGCGGGTGAAGGTGCTCGGGCGTGCTCAACGTGCTACGCTCGTCACGCTGCTCCTAGACCTCCTCTACCCGCAGACCATGACTGCCGTCTCTGTCGACGGGCACTCGGTTCTCCCACGCGCCTACAAGCGCATCTCATAGAACACACCTTCGCGGGCATCGGTGCGTTCACATGTTATTTGTGCTCCGCTGTGTTCACTAGCGCCACAGGTCTACAACGACACCTGCCTGAGCACGCGGCTGCTCCCAGGCCTTATGACTGTACCCGTTGTGGTTTGAAGTTTTTCTTCCGCGCAGAGTTAGACAATCACGCATTTGTACACTTAGAAGAAGCTGAGATCGCTCAGCGTGCCTTTTACGAGGCTTATTCTCGTGGCGCTGCGTCCGCTTGGGCAGCTCTTGCACCCGACCCACCCCCACCGGTGGCGACGCCGACGACGTCCCACGTGGAAGTGAAGAGGGAGCCGGGAATAAAGGAGGAGCGCAATGATGAGTATATTGAAGTGTCGTCGCCGCCGCCTGCGCCGGTCGCCGATCCGCCACCCCTCGAAACAGCCCCGTCACCGCCCCCCGTGGTCAAACAAGAAAAACCTGACGAAGAGTGAATGGAAACCCTACCCTACTGTGTCGTCCGAGACGCGGGTCTCCCGCAGCAATATTAGATTACGTCCGAACGAGCTACGTGTTTTAAGTTATCTTTGAAAGTTAATTTATCGTTGAAGTTCGCGTTTAGAACGCCGTATCATTAGTGTTTAGGTGTCTATTGTTTATGTTGATTAGAGTTAGCACCGTTTTATAATGTTTACAATACAATTTGTATAAATTGTTAATAAATTAATTGTTTAAGCTTCTTAAATAAATTGACTTTGGAAATTTTCCTATTCCTTATCTTATGCAAATGCAATTACCTATATTGAAACTTTTAATTCAGAAGACGTCGCGTCATGCGCTAATAGTTATCTCATGGTGGGAATTCATCTGAAATAATGTAACATGTACAGGCCTTTTCGCGCAGATGTGGCGATGGGTTTAAAGCCTCATTTTACATGCGATTTTTTTTTTAACTGGCAATGACGTTAAACATTAATATATGCACTAAAGTGGCTATTCAATAGCGGCGCACGCTATTAAAGCTTGAAATAAGACCCACTCGGCCACAGTCAATATCTTTAACATTATCGCAGGAGCAGCATCACCATCACACTATTTAAAAAAATAAAAATCACAAAATAATTATAGCGACAGCAACAACCAAACAATTGTTACAAATATTGTTTGCGTATTATTAATAAATATATTTTAATTATCGTTAGGTCTGGATTCGATGTAATTGATTACGGTGCAGCGATTTGTTGCTGTATCCAGGGCAATAATCCAGCAATGTTTACGTAAGCAGCTGACACGTTGGCAGCGGCACAACTCAGGCCCCATGAGACCAGACCGACTACGACCCACTGGCCATTCACTTGGCACACCAGGCCTGATCCACCGTCACCCTATAAAACAATATCAAGTTATAAGCGAATCTATATCTATCTATCTATACCTGATATTATAAAATTGTAAACATGCCGTGTCTATACATTCAAGCCATTAAGAAAAACAACTGTAATAGATTATATAAACGACGGAGAACACGGTGCAATTTTTTTTAGATATCTTATCTGTTTGTTCGGGATTCACGTAAAAACTACTAAGCCAATTTCGATGCGGTTTTCACTCATCGACAGAAAATTCTTAGAATCAAATTCCGCGCCACTTTTTATCCTGAGGATTCCCCGAGAAATTTTCTGGGAATTATTTAAAATGGCCAGATGAAAAAAATCGTTCATTCCAATCAATCCAATTTCCATTGTGATTTTTCACTGATGACATTTTTTTCCCTGGGATCCCGTGGAAATGTTCCCGGGAGCGGTTTGAAGTTGTTCGGGAGCATAAAAATTAGCTTATTTCGACACAATTTTCAACAAAATGATATTTAAGATAGTTTATATCCAATGATATTATTAATATCATTGTTTACATCCTTTTAAAAATGCTGCGATACTTTGTGTCCCGGGAATCCAGCGGCAATTTAAAATCAAGCCTGAACGAAATCGCGGCCATATAGATTTGAATTTATATAGTTATTAAATAAATATATAAATTCAAATCTATACTAATATATAAAGCTGAAGAGTTTGTTTGTTTGTTTGCTTGAACGCACTAATCTCAGGAACTACTGGTCTAATTTAAAGATTTCTTTCAGTGTTAGCCATTTATCGAGGAAGGCTATAGGCTATATAGACTATATATCATCACGCTAAGACCAATATTTTTTTTCCTTTAGATAGCTTCCGCTACGTGCGCTGCGTAAACGGTTAAAGTTTCGCAAAACCGTGTGTGACAGAATTGTCCCCCTTTAAAAGTTCTAAAAAAAAGTCCGCGACAGCGTATGTCTATCTTTTAAGGCTGACTCAATATAACCTTTTTATGCTAATCAAATTTGTTCTAAAATAATGCATTATTTGCGAAGGTGTTTTTATAAACATTATCTTAATTCTTATCCAAATAAATACGTTTTTAATCACAAGTATTTAATTTAAAACGAAATGGCCATTTACATCATTCGATTTCAATGAATATCTTAGGAGATATCGCAGTTTTAAAATAACATCGCAGCTAAGTTAGCGTTAGCCCAAAGTAGCTATTCCACGCGGACGAGGTCGCGGGCAGAAGCTAGTCAATAATAAAATTATTATAATACATTAAAATGTGGGGTTGGAAACTATTAAAAAAAAATCTATAAATGAATAAGCATTGTATTTTCCAGAAATATATGTACGAGTATTATGGAAAAATATATTACAAACTTTCATTTAAATTATTTTAAACGTGAAAAATAAGCTTAAAGTACACAAAACCCATCATTTTGTTAAATTATACAATTTATATATGGTAAAGCTTTAAGGGCAAGCTTCTTTTTTATTTTGTTACATTGTACAATTTTATATAGGTAGGACCTATAAAAAAAGCTTGACACGAGACCTTTTGCACGCAGGAAAACCTCGCGACAAGCTTTTATTATATGTTCCTATATAGAATTGTACAGCGTAACAAAATAATGCTTTTGATGTACATACATTTTTCGTTTCCCTTTTAATGTAATTTAAATAGAAGCGGGTTTTAAAATAGTTTTTTTAATATTAATTAAGTAATAAATTGTATGTTATACTGTACCATCGAAAAAAAGATTTTTAACATATGTTAAAAATATTTTTATTTCATGCTTTAAAAAAATCATTTTCATAGATTGTCATCCGGACTGACTGAACAAGCATGCAAAAATTGAAACTAAACTAACATACAAACATTCTAAGTTAAAGAAGAGCTCGAAATATAAAAAAAATTGTTTGTATTGTATTGTGCAAAAAGTTATTATCCTTAATTTTTTAAATTTTTACATCAGAATCGAAATTAAAATAAGTAACTATTAATGTATACTTTAATGGAGAGGCAGTGGCGTAAATAATTCTGAAAAATGTTCGTGGTCAGAAAACATTGTATTTGTGGGAATACTTCAACATTACGTCTATTAGTTATTAGATAAATATACAAATATTTTAGAACAGTAAATAAATAATGCCCTTTGCTTTTAGCCAAAGATTGTTATCACATTTGTTTAGTGCACAGAGACAGGTGCATTGTAACTGAATCAAAGAGACATTATCATAATGAGAAAGTTACGACTTTTAAACATCTGTCGATAAGAAAATTAACATAAGATTCCTTGTTTATGGTAAAAATATCAATGGCATTTTACTATAATTTTATTCAAAAGATATAAAACCTTCACTCTAAAGTGTTTCTTTCCTTGCTGCAATAACTAACTTTTTTTAGAGTTTGTTATATCGCCCATATACATATTTGCCGAATTAATTTGCAATGAAAACTGTCATGAGAATCTGAGGCCATTACATTTCTAATTAATTGCATCCCAATAACCCAAATTTTGTATCTTTGATGTTTTACCGACCATGTTTATTATACATAGAACGAAGACAACGCTTCCACCCTACTTAAACTCTAACGGTCTTATTCATTTAGAGTTAAAGTAAGTTTGTAGGCTTCTTTAAGAACCTTAATAAAGCCTACAAACTTACTCTAACTCAACGAATGAAAGAAGACACCCATTTAAAATACTAATACATGAATATCCATTGAAATGTAAGGATATGGAGATACAATAAATACACGATCCAAAGAGGCAACTTCCCACCGAGATTTTCCTTCTGTGATACGACATGGGGTTGTTTAACAAAAGCATCATAAGAAAAATTTCGAGGTAACGTATTAGCTACGTCCTTGATGTTATAAACGACCGTTGTCGGCAGTGACCACTTTCCATAACGTTTGTTTGTTCCAATTTTCTACTTCTGTCAAGAAAAAACACAATCTCTTTCATATTTATACAGAAAGTCTTAAAAAGCCTTAAAAGTCCGAGAAACTCCTAAAAATTCCTAAACAGTCCACAAAAAAGTCCTAGTCTTAAAAATCCTAAATATCTTATGTGTTAAAAACTCTTAAAAAATCCTAAAAACCTAAAATCTTTGAAGTTCCAAAGAGTCACTAATTAGTATACTTAGTTGGAGAAATAGGCGCTATTCCGAAGCTATCCCATTTTCCGGGATAGGATCTAGTTCATTCTATCCCGGACACTGTACCATTTTCCGTGATGAAAATTATCCTATATGCATCCTCAGTATTGAAATTACATATATACCGAGTTTACACCAAATCTGTCCAATAGTTTAGCCGTGAAAGCGGAACAAACAGGCAAACGATTAAACTTTTATCCTGGAAGTTATCTCATTTTTCGAGATAAAAAGTATGTCCATATTTGGCATTGAAATATACTAAGTTTCAGCCAAATTGGACCAGTAGTTTATACGTGAAATTGTAACAGACAGACAGGGTTACAACATTTATATATAGTTATAATATTATTAGGGATTATGAAGTTTAGAAACTGAACCTACCCTACTTACAGTGCAAGAATCTTTGTTCGCTTCTCCTCCAGCACAAATAAAAGATGTTGTATCAAGAACGTATGTTGGGCCAAGGCGAGCAATACGTAGTTGTGCTTGACATGTATCTGGGGCTATTATAGGAACATCGACTTTCTTTAAAATCTGCTGGTACTGCCCTTGAACACCAAACATGTTCTTTCCCCAACCAGATACCCAGCATCTGCAATAAATGATTTTTTTGAACATTGAACTTGTACACTAACCAGTACACCATTTATGATAATGATGAACTGACAACATTAAAGAAAACTTCAGAAAATATTCTTTGGTATAGTCTGTCCAATAATAACTGCCGTTGAATATATTGTTATCTCTATAGCTAGAGTTTAGATCTATTAGTTCTTTACTGCAGTTTTAAACCTTGAATGAAGTGATCCGTCGATATCGAAATATCGTATTACATATAAAAATATTTCCAAACCTTTGATTGGTATATGTAGTAGTGGCAGCTGGTGGTAGACAGGCTCTGTTAATTGTAAGTGCTGCTCCAGCAGTTGGTGTAAAAGGCACTGATGTTACTAATCTTAACACTGTTATGTCATACTGCAATGTATTTGCATTATACGATGGATGTGTGAACACTTTTTGGACATTGTATTCTTGGTATGGTACGGGTTCGTATGTTCCAGCAGCATCCCATTCGCCAAGACGTACTTTAACGTTTGGAGCAGTACCGGAAACTCTGAAATGAATGGCAGCTGTTAATGTTTTCTTGTTAACTTCTTGATTTAATTTTTGTTATGATTGATTGATAGATATGATTTTTCTTTGAACCATGAAACAAGAATTAATATCCCACGTAAACTATTACGTTTTCCATGATAAAATATTTATTATGATTGCCCATTACCTATGATATTGATTAATTCCCAAAACTATGAAGAAAGAGGGAAGTAAGACATTACCAAACTTAATTATACATGTATTAGTAATAAATGATTTTTACCAAAGTTCACTTACATGTAAGTTACTAGTCGATGAGTGACTGTTAATACATTTAGATTATTTATTAGTACTCCTCCAGCCAAGTAATCATTTTGTCTTGATAAAATAACGGCCTGAAACCAAAATAAAAACATCCTGATTTGTACGTAATTTTTAACAATTTACCTGGTTTTCCAAAAGTTATTTTAATACCTGCCATGGGTATTCTCCAAAGTTAGCTTGCCCAGCTTTTGGAGTGACACCAGTTGTCGGTACGTTTTGAAGCACACCACATGCTACTGGACTTGGAGTATTAATATTATTTGTTCCAGTTGTTGTACTGCCACAGCAATATTCTTGCCCAGTAGGGCATTGATTTCCACCCTATAATAATGATTTAATAATAATATCTACTGGTAATAAATAATAATTCGTATTTATTATTACATTTTCTTACCGGAGTTACTATTCTGATATCTAACATTCCAGCGCCTGACGTAGAAACGCCAGGAATACAAGTCCCTGCAGGTACACATCTGCAACTTTGCCTCTTACGTATCAAATGTTTTCCAGTATTTATAGAGATAGTGTTTAAAAAACGCTTTGCTTTGTACGTCGCTGTATCTCGTTTTTGCCTTGGAAATCTTATTGCGGTATCAAACGATGGTCCTTGATTAACAAATTCTGCTGGCTGCGCCTGTAGTGCTGCTGATGGTGCAGGAGTAGTACCAAGCCTGGGATCAATCGGAAGTGGGCCTGCGGTTGATTCATCAGGGTTAAATATACATACAATGTCTGGATCATTACATAGTAATAAGGGTAATATCACTCCACCTGGTGTTTGTGGCGATGGAGATGGACTGGGTGCAGCAGTCGGAGCAGGTGTGGGCATTGACATCATTGTTCCGGTTGGCATCGCCATTGTTGGTGCACCAGTCGGCATTCCCATCGTTGGTGCAGAAGTTCCCATAGTTGCGGGGGGCATAGTAGGAGGGCTCTGCGAAGTCATATTTCCTGGCATAGGAGCCATGGTTGTGTTACCAGGCGGAGGGCCTGGTGGTTGAGCTGTTGTAGTTGTCGTTGTGGTAGTTGGAGCTGGCGTTGGCTGAAGAATTGGAGAGGGTACGCCCGACAAAACTACAATTGCCGGAGAGGGGTTTGAAGGCAGTAAGCCCAGACATGCTGTTATAAGCCACAAACACATGATTAAAATTGAAAAGAAAATATATTTTTATCCTTGTTCCTCGTGTGCCCACCGTCTGGTATGCGACGCACTTCTGGTACGATGTAATGATGAGTTTGGTA
Organism: Dendrolimus pini; assembly: GCA_949752895.1. NCBI lineage: Eukaryota > Metazoa > Arthropoda > Insecta > Lepidoptera > Lasiocampidae > Dendrolimus > Dendrolimus pini. The sequence continues at coordinate 12,023,426 of OX457126.1, forward strand.
TTAAATAACACTTTGCATTTGGATGTATGGTATTTCCCTAACAATTGCAGCCTTCATGGTGTAATGCGTATGATCACATAGCGACAAATTGTTGCAATCAACAAAATGTGGATTAATCCGTCGGCCGCAGACTATTTTGTAATTTTAGTACAGATAATAAATTATAATAATATTTGTATGTTGCTCTGAATTTAGCGGAAGTAACGCGTCATGGATAGGCTCACCTGACAGTATCTGGGTAAAATATTTTTATGAGGCATATACAATTTTTAACAAATTCAAAAGTAATATATAATAGTTGATATCTAAAATGAAAAAGTAAAAACTATCAATTTTAACTTGGGTATGGATCGTAACAAAATATTTTAACAACGTTCATTATTGGGTGCTATTCAGATAGTGATATTAGTACATACATACATACATAACTTCACGCCAGGTCCCTTGTGGGGTAGGCACGAACAACAGAGCGCCATACAGGCTTATTCTTACACACCTCACTTGCTTCTTTGACATTCATAGCTCTTGTCATGCACGCTCGTCTGTTCTTAAGGCTTCTGACATCACCTTCTGCTAATACCTGATCAATTTGATCATGGAAGGTATGTCGTGGCCTTCCGCGACTTCTGCATCCATCCACTTTTGCATTGTATATCTGTTTAGACATTCTTTCATCATACATTCTTTCCACATGCCTGAACCACCGGAGAATTCCTTTCCTTACCTTATCTTATGATATTAGTATTGGTACAAAATTAAATGATCAATTACTCTGGCAGCTACTATTGAAGAATATATATAAATATTAGGAACTAGGATATGCCCGCGACTTCGTCCACGCTTGGCTTGAAATTCCCTCGAGATTCCCGGAAATTGAGGGCTACCATCGAATGTTATAGGTACATTCAATGTGTTTTATATATCATTTTCTAAAGCTATTCAAGTACTTGCATAAATAAAAAGTTGAAAATAAAAATATCTTAACAAAAATCAAATCAGAAGAATTAAATTAAAAAGCAAAAAATAGTTTTGTTCTACATCTTAAAGTGGATGCTAGGTAAAACATAAAAAAGTCGAACAAAATTGTAAAATATAGTGATTAACCGACATCGAAAAAGGAGGCGGTTCTCAATTCGTCGTGCAAATTTATTTAAACTTTTTCCAACCACGTGGTAATTTTTTGCGTTCGATTCACTGTAGTTTCAGAATGATTCCATATGAAATCCATTGGTATTAATCTTTGGGTTTCGAAGATATAGCAAAAAAATCCTTTAAACCGGGTAAAAATGTGTAGTTTTTGAAGTATTTCATTCATATTTTTTTCTTTCGGAACCGATTGGGATTATTTTTTGCATTGAATTCAATGTCGCTTCAGAATATTTCCGTACAAAATTTCATTCCTTTTAGATCGTGGGTTTCGAAGACAGCAGAAAATTACTCAAAACCAAATAGAAAACGTATTAAAAAAATATAATGTTAGGTTTATGACAATCCTAAAACTAGTAGGTACCTAATTAAGATCAATAACGTGCTGAACTAGGATCGATTGGGACTAGAAAAGCGTACCATGGAAATCGATAACGATAAACCACGTAAATAGAGGTATGAGATCGGTCGTATTTAGAAAACGTTGACAATCGGAGTTGAGCTTCAAAAAAAGTGCTTCCTAGTGAAACCATCTGTTGGCTGATGGGATTAAACAATTTTCGTAAAGCACTTACTTATTTTTGTTACTTGGTTTTCCGTAAACCAAAATGCAAGTTCCGCGCCGCGGTAGCGGCCGGCGAATGCCAGAACCGAGTGATAAAGATTTATAAACTAACCAGTATAGCACTAGAGATACTTCATTAATTTAAATTTGACGGCACATACAGGTTCTTAAATGCATCGCATTAACATTTGAGTTGCGCTCAACAACGGTTTCTAAATACGCTTCCGTTTCATCGGCTATCGTTTCTCTATTCAAAAAGCTACCTTATTAGGGATACCATATATGTTATTTAAAAATTGAAAAATAAAAAAAACTACCAAAAAAGAAACCGACTTCAAGGGAAATAAAAAGCAAAGAATAATATTTTCTACAACATCTTGAGGTCAGTGACAAGTAAAACACAAAAATTACTTTACATTTTTACAATGATTTATTTTACATTTAATAACATTGAAATATTTTGTTATAACAATGTATATTGTAATTTTTATGTTTTACTTAACTGGTTTCTTTTTGTTAAAATATTTTTAATTAATAGGGTTTCCTTGGCACCAACTGAAGAATATAAATAAAAATATACATTTTGAAAAATGTAGAACATTTTTTTTATTGCGTTTTAATTTGAAGTCAGTTATGTTTTTTTTAATTTTTTTTATTGCCTAACTAATATGGTAAATTTTAAAGTGAGTTTATTTGTTACGCTTTCACGCCATAATTACTCAACCGGTTATCATGAAATTTTCATACACGTCGTAAAGGGTTAAAAGGACACGTCGACAAGAACATAGGATACCTACCTTTTTATCCAGAAAAGATGGCGTTGCAGTCGTATTTTTTTCTAATCCACGAACAAACATCATGATCATGATAACGTCTTGGTGCCATGACGACGTGTTTGTTCAAGATGGCACTCTATTGTTTTAATGTACTCTGTGATAGCACCTTTCATTCGGAAAAATGTCCTATTCTACATAAGGTATAGAGAAAAGCCGAATTGATTGACAAAATATACAGTGACGCGACTGAAGTTGCAGGCAAAAGCGGCTTTAAAATATTTTTCAAGATTAGAAAATCGAAATAACATGTTAATTTTCAATTTTTTTTAATATATGATAAATAAAACATCAAAAAGTGGAAGAAAATTTTTTAGTGGCGCCATCTTTTCATTAAGTTTTAGGTTGATATTCCTATAGAGGTGGGGGTATATAATGAGATAATGTTAAACATTTAGGCCGTCTCACGGTGATATGGCATTTTGGCAAATAATATACGTGTGTATATAGTTATTGGTTAACAGCGTTATTTTTTTTAACGCTTTAAATAAGACGCATTCGGCCACAGTCCAAATCTTTAACACTAACGCAGATGAAGACCCAGCATAGTAGAACCTCAAGGAGAAAAATATAAATACTTTTTTTCATTTTCGTTATGGAAATACTCTAACTACCTTTCGTAATAGTTTAAACAAGAAAAAATAATTAAAAGGCATTTTTTTGCATGATTACGTACACCAAGATATCATGATTCATTCTCAAGGGCATGAACATGAAATTGTATAATATTTATTTTGATCTTTATTGGATCATGCGACCGTAAAACATTTTTAATTTGAATCTCTTTTTGTAAAACGCAACTTTAACGCCATCGTTCACTGGGTTACTAAAGCAGCTATACTACAAAACAGATTTCCACTCAACAACGAACCATAAGTCGCGATAACTAAGAAAGGCGTGTAGATGGCGTTGGTGTCGTCCATTTTAGTTCGTACCCAAATCAACAGATAGCAGCATTGCCTACTGCCTGGTACCCTGCCGCCCAGTCACTTTGCGCAAGTTGAGCATACGTCAATACAAACAAGCAGTCTACTATCAAAAATATAATGTATACATGTATATAGCTTAGGATGATAGCGCGAGCCAGTAGTGTCGGTTCGGTTTGCGCCCACTGCTTGTGTAATTCGAGGCCGATTTCGAATGTAATTCGTAATAAATGTGGAAAATAGCCGCGCATTTTAATAATGAATAAACTGTGCAATATTAAAATTCTACACATGACGTTCATATTAAGTGTTTAAGCTTAACTCGTTAAGAGGATATGCAATTAACGCAGTGCCTACCCTAATCGATTAGATATATAAAGTTTGATAGTGTACCGTCATATTACAATCACTGATAATAAAAATGTGCGAAATTTTCGTTACGTATTATTTATGTTTATCTTCAAACCAGGTTCGAAGTTGTTCTAATCCTATTATCACATAAGTGGAGACCTTATTAAATACGCTTATTTAGCAGTTAATGTACTCATGAATTTCATAAGCTGCCGATTCTTCAGAATGCCTTCGTATAGTCAAGAAATTAATGTTGAATTAGAATCTAACGAAAAGAGTGCCTTGAACATTGAATATAAAGATGGCATAAACGGCGAAGGCACGTATAAAAAGGTGAATAACGCTCCGTCGGGAATCAACGACGACCAGCGTCTGGCGTTCGCATTGCGAGATTTTTTGGATACTTCGAATACTGTGCTCAGCGACGACGAGCCGTCTCCGTCTGGTCTAGGACAGACACTCCCTTTTATCGACGAGCATGTCGACACAGCAGACGCCATGCAGTCTGACGAGGAGCCCCCTCAGGGCCGGGACACAGAAGAGGTGTTAAACAACGCTGCATGTAGGCTGAGGCGGTGGCGTGCTGCGTCGCGAAAGCTTCGTCGACCTAGAATAATTAACAATTTGTCTTCAAATGATGATAAGGATGGACATGGTCATAAGGTTAATAACACTGGTCACACGGACTTGGCTGACCGTCTTCGTAGTCTGGCAGCAGCTGGAAGTATGTCGGCTTCAGCTGGCGAACTGCTTACTTTAGCGCCACCTCCTCCCGCTGCCACAGCACCGCCATCACCAGGTTGCCTTTTCTCTCCATCGTTAGCAGACCAGAGTTCCGCCGAATACTTTGTAAGTTTCCACTGAAGTTTCCACATATTTTCGCATGCAGTCATTCGCTGAAACAATGCCTATACGTTTCAACAATCTTATCGTAAATCATGTATAAGTTACGGACGCTGATTAAATACTGCATATCTATTTGCTTTTAACAGACGTACGTATACCACCTTGTTTAAATATTTCATGTACTTTTAGGACATAGATACCTATCATCGTTTATGTTTGGCTAAATTTTAAACTATTCATAATACCCGTGATGAGACAGGTATGGTGTGCCTAGAGCTAAATATAATGTATAAATGAAAAGTAAAACACGGTCGTAATAGAAATAATATATAACTTGAAATCACACGAAATCTGATCATAACGTAGTTTTGTATACAAAATATATATATAATGATTACGAGTATGAACTGGTCACGGAAGTATATAAAATGTAATAACTGTGGTTATACGATTCTGAATGAAATAGATGCCAAGGTTTAATTTGTAAACGTGGTTGCATTTAACCGCAACAAATTCAATACTTCGTCTGTATTATAAACCTTTTTTGCATCTGTCTATGATTATTTAAAAAGGAATTTAATAATGAAATAAATACACTGGACTGATTATTTTTATGGCAGGGAAAAAATCAAGGCAGACTGTACGTGATACAACTTTAAAAATTAATTTACTTGCAAAAAATATTTTTTGAGACTATATTGGGTCTAAATATATGTCCTTCCATGCCACCCACCATACAGTGTTATATCAAAATCGCGAAATATATGAAAATTGAAATTTCTTATAGACGACATAAGTTCGATTTGTAAAATGTAAAATTGTAATGTGTGTAAACACTACACCTGCTGCTATTCGTATCATGGCAGACAATAGCAATAAACTAGCATAATAAGAAAGTAATACCCTATCCTGGCGGCTTAATACGAGTTCATAAACTAAAAGTTATATGAAGATCGCTTACAGGTCTAGTATAATATGAATAAAACAAAAGCTTACCCGACGTAATAACTACCTACTTATTGCACCAAAACACTTTTAACAAATTCACACGTCTTATCCTATATTTATACAGCATAGATAATTGAAGAAACAAATCACTTTTCACTTCATGAAATTAGAGCTCCCTTTCGTAGCGTGATGATCTAAGCTCATCTTTTCTTTTGCCTTTTCAATTATTTGGGGTCGGCAGAGTATGTCTTCACAACAAATGGGCGTACAGACAAAAGTGCAGTTTTACACGAGGGACAAAATTGTGAATATAACAAAACTAGTTGATTGTACAAGGCTGAAATTTGGAATACCCTTCTGTTTAGGTTGCATACTGGTAAGGCTCTCTAAATTGCATTACCAGTATGCAAGTTGTACCTAAAAGAAGGTTATTCCTTTCAGCCTTATAAAATTAAATAATTTTGTGTTTAATACCTCGTGTAAAACTGCACTTTTGCCTGTAATGTGAAAGTATTTTCGATACCGAGGATAAACATTGGATACTTTGTATCCCGAAAAATGTGATCGTTTTTGGGGTAAAATATATTTGTCTATTTGTTTGTTATGTTTTACGAAAAACCCACTGGACGGACCTATTTGGCTGAAATTTAAAATATGTAGGTAATATTAATATCGAGGGTGGACAAGGGATATTTTTTATCTCGATTAGTGGGATAAATTTATTTAATGGCTGTCCCAGAAAGTAGGTTACGTTTTTTTGTGATTTGCCATTTTGGTTATTTTGGTCTTTTTGGTCATTTTTGGCACTTAACATTTCTGGCACTTTTGGCATTTTGGTATTTTTGTGGATTTTAGTAGTTTATGGCACTTTTGGGTATTATAGGTCATTTTGGCATTTTTTCATTTTTATCATATTTGGCATTTTTTACACTTTTGGCACTTCTGGCAACTTTGGCATTTCTGTCATTTAAGTCATTTTTGGCATTTTGGTCATTTTTGGCACTTTAGGAGTTTTTGCTATTTTTGGACAGTATTGGCATGTCATTTATGTAATTTGCAGATAGATGCAGGGAGGATAGACAAATAAAACGAGTTGAAATAGGGATGAAAGTTTGTATGGGAGACCAATCATTTCTTAAGTTTAGAAGATATAATAATTCGTCATCTATACAAAAAATGCGATAGTAACTCAATCTGTCTGTCTTTTAAGCTTTCACGGAAAAACTATTGGAGTACTGAATCGGTTTTCGTGTCATATGTATATACTCATCCATTTCATATTCCTCTCTTTCATAGGCCACTCAGAAAGTATTGCGAAAAAAAGTTTTTATGTATGCCAAAATAATCTATTTTGAAAATATTATTATTTATAACTAAAAATAAGTACGACCCAATTTTAAGCATTCCTCCACATTGTATGCCAGCTAATTTAAATTATCGTGTCTCATTGAAAAATAAATCTGCGCAGGGAACATTATCGCGCTATGATCTTTTACGATTTCAAGTGTCCCCTGAAACCGGACGAATCGTACGATAGACTTCAAATGGCATTCATGGATGAAGGCCCTTCTAAGGCAACTGTGTAACTTTGAGTGATGAAGAAAGAAGTGGTCGCCCTTTGACGGCTGTTACGGAAGAAAATGTGCTAGCAGTGAAAAAATTAATCGAAGACAATAGACGAGTTACGTATCAGGAGATACGTAAGTAAGTAAGTAAGTAAGGAGAGGAGGAGCACCTACTGCAGATTGGACGGGAAGCTTTCACAAGATGCTACTTTTGCATCTTTGCGTGAGTGACCTCACCGATGCTCAGAAGTAGGCCCGGGTGGTATGATGCTGTGATATACTATACTGGTACTGAACATAATACCTAGAATCCTAGAAGTTGGGCGTGTGGATACCTGCCCGCTGTAATCTGATACGATTGGGCCCACACCTGTCGAAACTTACAGGTTCTAGGGTGGTTTTAGTTTGTATACAAGTATACGAAAGTCGTCGTGAGTGTGTCATACTTTTACTGTTTGAACATCATGAAATAGGGTACGCATGAAACATTCCCACCTTGACCAAAAAGTTTGGCAAATAAAGTCAAGCCGCAATATTAGTTTCTGAGATTAGCACTATTAACATGCAAACTGACCAAAAATCTGTTTACGAGATTGTATATTTGAAATAAAATATCAATCAACCTTTCGCCTATAAACCGCGCTCGGCTGAAGAGTCAGAACAGAATATTTATTAAATAAATCAAGTTCCTGACGTCACAATGTGCGTCGGTTGGTGTTGTTAAATATTTATTTTATGTACTTACATAAATCGAACATTTGGCTGATTCAAAATCTATAATTTAATTATTAGAATAGGTATGGCGCGCCCTTGTTAATCTGATCATGTTATAGGTACCTACTTACAGTAATAACATAATCATAATTGTTGATAGGCTGTTAAATCAATCAATATTTTACGGTATATGTATACGGCTCGCATTGCGTTAGGTTTACAGAACGAACGCGACCTAAGCTTTCACGCAAACACGTCTTATTTACGTGCATTATGTCGATGTAAGGGCGGGCCCCTATTTGTTCGTATATGAAACAATATTTGTATATTATTAGTGCGGGTAGTTTGTATAATATATTTATAAATCATTATTTATACAGAGTTGAAGTTAAACAGAGCGTTGCTCCAGGACAACTATCTTTATATTTTGCCTATAAATCTCGTACACATAATCGAAATATATTATATACAATTATAAACATATCTTTGAAATTTGCACCCGTGACTGAAAAATTAAGAGGAAGAAGATTAAGGTGGTACGGACATGTAATGAGGAGGGATGAAAGTCACGTGATAAAGAGAATGTTGAACTACAACATGGATGGGTACAAATGTAAAAGTAGATCAAAAAGGAGATGGATGGATTCTTTGAAGGATGATAATAATATGATGATATATGGTTTGACCGTTGATGTACGTCAAAATAGAGGAGTGTGGACGGAAAAGACATATTATGCTGACGCCAAATAATTGGGTTAAGGTGAGAGAAAAGAGAGAAATCTCGTATATTTAGTGTTAGTGCTGGTTTTATATAACAAAAACACGAAGAATTATGAGACTTCATTTACCTTCTGAACAAAGAATGTCGATATAAATTACAATTAATTAGCCATCTTAAAGAACTACTATAATATGTACATTCCTTACATTAATTAAACATTAACTTGCGGCGGTCATTTGACCGCACCTAATTTTATCTAACATGGAAATTATGAAATCATTCTATTGTAACTAGGTATTTATAAATGAAGATTAATAAGAATACACATTACTTTCCCAAGGACTATGACGTGGTATTGCTGCCTATGGGGACGCAAAATAACCAATTGATCAATATATATTTTTTAAATTTAGATTAGGTACCAGTTCACTTTGATGTTCCAAATTTTCCGTAGCTAATAAGAGCAATAAATTGTTAGTTAATCAATTAAACATTGGTTCAAATAATTTGATATGATAAGACACTGGCTATGAATATTTAAAATATGAATATATATAAATCTGTTAAGTAAAAAATCAACCCATTTCCTTAGTTTGCCATTTGACATTCCTTCACCGAAATTTATCCTAATAAGCTACTTTATCTACTGGCGTAATAATATAGTGTATTATTTTAAATCAGCCGATTCGATTACTAGGGTAAACTGTAAAGATACCACTGCAGTTTTCATCCAATCCTCCTTTGAGTATTTTTCTCTATTTCACATAATTCACAATTTGGCCCTGCAGATCCACTTGAATAATTCATTCTGCATATTTGAATCTAATTAAATATGTACATAATCATAAACAGATTTATGTCAATTATACAAATACTATTCTGAAACAGTTGAGAAAAACTTACTTAACCTCAGACTGCAATAACAGAAATATATTTTAAATTAGCTTCTGCCCTCGACTTCGTCCGCGTGGAATAGTAAAATATAAGTAAGTTAAAAAAGAACCTCCGATTTTGAAACATTCTTCATTGGTGCTCCGCTCCTATTGGTCTTAGCGTGATAATATATAGCCTATTGCCTTCCTCGATAAATGGGCTATTCAACACTGAAACAATTTTTCAAATCAGACCGGTAGTTCCTGAGATTAGCGCGTTCAATCAAACAAACAAACAAACTCTTCAGCTTTATATATTATGCTTGAAATGTCTTGTGCACAATAACAAAAACACATACAAAAGTAATAAATTATAATAGGTGGTGCCGTCAGAATGTTGCTGACGCAAATAAATTTTCAATATGACATGGTATCATCCTGTTTACTATCAATGATGGTGGAAACTCCCCGGAAAACGGATAACTCTTTTCTGTACATAAAAATTCAAAATAACATATAAATTCAAAATAACTAATACGAACAATGTGCGGTATTATAGCTTAAAGCTATGTACTTAACTAGTAAATTAATAATTTTTAAGCAATTTTCTATATACTTTATATTTATATATATATAGTTCAACTGGAAATACTTATGACTTTTCATTTTCGCGGCTAGTAAATATCATTGATGGTTTGGCCACGGAAGAATAGTATTCTTTTTCCATAGTTCAACGACCAATTTTGGATGTTATTTTTTACAATAATATACATTTAATATTTTCTTAAGTTTTCGCGACTTGTACACATAATAAAACTACGTTTTAACGGTTTTAAGTGCGGTAATTTATTTGATTTAGGTTTATCCGACGTTTCGGCCGCTTTTCAGTGGCCGTGGTCACGGAAGACAAAGATGACATTTGTCAAACGTGTATTGTCAAAGTTTTTATTCAGCCTACCGCCAACTTGTTCATTTTAATTATTTAGTTTTAAATTTTGTTTATGGATATTATTTACTCTATGGGAGCCTAATCTAGTATCTAGTAGTTTTATTAATAATATACATTTTTAATACATTATTGAAGATTTTACAAAATACAATGTAATATTTAAATTATTATGTAATATTTATTGTAAAATTATAAATTAAATGAAAATTAGTTTTAAACGCTCGGACGGACTAAAGTGCCGAACGGACGCTACAGTGATAACAGCAGGCCGTGGCTGGCGCGAAAAGCATATCCCCCGGATTTGACACATCCGTCTTCATAAATCAGTTATGTCAAGAATCTAAAGTAAGTACAACGTTTTACCACGTCACAATTATTTCGAACTAGTTGTTTGGGTATACGAGATCGTTCGCGCGGAATTTGGACAAATACGTCATTTTGGTTATACCCACTATAATAGTAATAATTATAAATATTTCAATTCATATCCTCTGAATCCTGCAAGATATGTTAATAAATCATACGAAACTTTAGATAAAATTGCTTTTTAATCCCTAAAATTTACATTGAAATCGTTGAGCCATTTCGGAACCCACTCGAATAAAACTGTCTGACAAAAATTTACAAATAAGATGAGGTATCTTATAAATAGTAGTATTTACTTTAATTTTCACATCACTGACAACCATTAAATTTTTATTTATTGGTACAATAAGCAATACTACATTACATTGTATCGGATCTCTGTGTTTAAGATTCGACATTATGCTGGTTGGTATTGTGCAGATTGAAACTTGAATGTGCGCGATGGGCACGTTAATGGGGTCGACCTCTTAAAGCGGCGGAGTGGGCACCGGTAGCGGTGGCGTACCTCGAGTTGCTCGCCCTCATGACCCAAATTTTCGCAGTGACGTCATCGAACAGCGACCAGTAAGTGGGTCACGCCATGAGGCCACTGGCTTACAGTCTGCGACCTACTCTGCATCTCGTTATTGCAACAGATAAGATAACAATACTAACCTAGAATAAGCACCTCACCCCAAAATATTGTAAGAAGAAAGTCAAATATTTAATGATAACATATTGCCTTACGTGTTTCTAAAAGGAGTACACCCGGTTATGATGCTACAATAACAGTGCCGGGTCAATTAACATGTCGGTGAATTAACACACTAAACTATTTCATAGGTATTCACTCGCGTAAAATGTGAATGCTAATGACGCGGAAACTAACTGTCAAAATAACACAGATTGCTGGGATTGTCATCTCTAATATTCTTCTACAATATTACTGCACTTGCATAAAATAGTTGCATTAGTACAACACTTGCATCAGTAGTCGTTGGAGTGCTGATGCTTTTTTGTGGGGGGGAAAGAAGTACACCTTGTAGTTTTAGGCATTTATTATTGTAGTAGTATTGCTTGGATGCTGATCCCTGGAGTTGCCGGTTCGACTTAGTATTCGTTGAAGTCGTATATTATGACTATTAGCAACTTAATAGTAACTCGTGTGGCTATTTGTAGCAACTTCCCCATAAAATAATTTTGAGCGATAGGTAACTTTAAAAATAAAAATGAATTGTACAAATGTATGTACGCGCATAAATTGAGACCAACTACCGTTTTTGATAAAAAAATTGTGTTTGAGTCGCATTACTTAGATTTAGAACCTGTAGGTGATGCTGGGATCGCATTCTAGAAACCTTCTAATCTCCTCAACCGATTTTCATGTTTTTTTGTGTATTTAAATGGGTCGCTGTATGGTTTGGATTCGCTGTTGAAACCGGTACGTAGCGCTGAGATCGGGTCCTAGATTTTTATTTTTTCAGGGCAGGACAACGTCTGCCGGGACCTCCAGTAAAATAATAAAATATAAAAAGTACAGCAAAACGCTGTATGTTAGAACGTACATAGATATCAATACAGCGGATTCTTGTTTTTTTGTTGTTGTAGTATAGGTTCGCGTTTAACCACGATCTCGCTCTATGTAGAGCGAAGATGTGTCTACAATGGAGCACGTTTACCTAGAGGGTACTCGGGACTTGAAGACACCCAGGTTATAAGCAACTGGAAAGACAGGCTCTGTCAATGAGTTTCATCCTTTGCGGTGCGTATGATGAAGCTAGATGTAAAGCGCTTCGTTCTTATAGGCGAAATATCCACCATATATCGGTAGCGCATGCCGGTGCGTCTGGTTGTCCGATGATGGAAATAAGATGGCGGGATCAGATTGAAGAGCTCAGCTGCACTTACTTTAGAAACTTGACTGTTGCACTTCCCCAGGAGCCTGCTGCAATATATATTTCTGGTTTATATCGTTATTACGCGTTGCCTTAAATAAGACCACAACCACACCACCACAGATATATTTAATATAATACATCTGTGCATACCACGGACACAGCGGTGTGCAAATATTTTATAACGCTTATGCAAACGGGAAGCAAAATACGACTACATAGATTAAGTTTATATAGGTGTATTAAAGTCGTGATTTACTAATGAAAGATTGATGTCATATGGTAGGGTCGCAATTATCTATACTTTTCTGGTCGTTTTCCTTCCTAGCAGCTGCTTTGTTTAAAAAAAAATCTCTTTCGCTTGTAGAATTGTCAATTTTATAGTTGAAAAGGATTACTTGATCTTGAGCACGTTAGAGGCGCCATCTAGTGTGGCCGCTATTTCGTATAAGTAATCATAATAATATAATTATCATCTACGCATACCAAGCTCACAAATTGAAAATCGACATTTTCTTTATTTGTCAACCAGTATGAGTAAACAGTAAACGTTCGGCAGCGGTGTTGTGTATACAACACCGCTGCCGAACCGCTGGCCACCAGACTGTGTAGAATAGGCGCTACTGCGCCGCTGCCGCACTTACGTTGTCAAACGTCAGAGATGAAGCTGACAGCGTTTGCATATACACAGAAACTCATAAAATAGTAGTGCATGCCAAACTTATTTCAATATAATATTGAAGAGGGCAATCAAATTGGTTTGGTCACTTTGAAGGTTATTTTAGACTAGAGTATTAAGAGAAAAACAAACGTTACCTTACTGAGAAACTACTCGTATATTCAATTCAGCATAAACTTGTAGAAGGTCATTAATTAGGGAGCAATTTACACCTTGATCATTAAAAACTGATTAAAATAAATTAAATTAATACAGCGCTGTGGTTGCTATCTAATAAAATTAAAATTATCTAAATGAAAAACTTTAAGTACAAGGTCAAAATTGACGTCAAACAGATATTATAATAATTAATTGCAACATGCCACATGCAACAGACAACCATTTTATTTCAATTTATGCCTACATAAATTAAATATACTATTTTAGTGACTAGGCAAATAAACTTTGCAAGGTGAAAGCATTTGTGCGTTTGAGTCAGTTGAATGTACTCGCCTATTCAGTTGGTTATGCCATAAAAAATAAAAACTTCGTTTAAAAAAACCGACTTCAAAAATTAAAATGTATAACATAACTTATTTCTAAAGCTATTATTATTAATATATATTATCTAAAACATCTTAAAGTCGGTGCTTAGTAATTTTCAAAATATAGTAACTTTTATGTTTTACTTTTCACCGACTTCAAGATGTTTTAGAATTTAGATAATATATATTAATAATAATAGCTTTAAAAATAAGTTATTTTATACATTTTAGTTTTTTAGTTTTTGAAGTCGGTTTTTTTAAACGAAGTTTTTATTTTTTATTTGTTACTTTTTAGTTTCTAGCTATGTATGGGTGGACCTACGAATGGTGCCGCGCTTCTTAAAAAATGTAGGTCCCAAGAACCGGGAACAAAAAAATGTTCGTAAAATGAAAACTACTGGGCCAAACTATGCCAAATTTTTAGGGGACCACATGGCAGCTATTCTGCGTCGACCAAAAAAAGAATCACGTAAATAGAATCATAAATCTCAGAGTAATCGGTGTACATATGGAACGGAGTGAAAATTATTTCCATGAAAAATGTTCATAAAATGAAAACTACTGGGCCAAACTATGTAAAATTTTTAAGGGACCAATTGAAAGCTATTCTGCGTCGAACATAAAAAAATCACGTAAATCGGATCATAAATCACGAAGTAATCGGCGAACATACAAAAAAAAAGCAAAAAAAAAAAGATCCCGACTAATTGAGAACCTCCTCCTTTTTTCGAAGTCGGTTAAAAACAATCTCTTGCAGTAGTCACGAAAAGAAACAATATAGGTGTGAACAATAGAAATCAGTGGCACTTATAGAGATACTAGTTCTAGCCTGCGGCTTCGCTCACGTTAATGTAAATTTTGTAGACAGAGTGGAGGACCGACTGTTGGAAGTCCCACGCGCCCTCCAAACTTACTTTCTAATTTCAAATACCCGTATCACCATCTAGCGACGATGGAACTAACCATGAACCACAACCAACACATTAACGGTCTCCGTGGTTGAGCGGACTAAGGCTTACCTCACTGCAACGCAGAAGATCTGGATTCGATTTTCTCCGGTATTTACTATAGTCTGGGTGTCTGGCATCGGCCCCAGAATGGTCCGTTGTATATTACCCATAAGATAAGCGGAACTTGCTTTGCTTGGGGATTACAATTTGATAAACAATCAGTTGACTTCTTATTTATTAATAATTTCGCTGTCGTTGGCATGACGTTTTGTATTTGTGATTCAGGTTCAGTGATTCACTCACTACAGTGCGCCAATAAAAATACATCGGAGCGCCATGTTTTCAGCTATACTCTTCTAATTCTCAGCATCAGATTTTTTTCTGGATGCTTTACAGTCCCCTGACATGTGTGTGTAAAACTGGCTGTTATCTGCGACTTCGTCCGCGTGGTATTTAAGTTGCCTTCCGGTACGGCGACGGCGGCAGAGTGCGCGTGGGTATTCAATTTTTTTTCTAAAATAAAAGTAGCTCAAGTTACTCCTTATAACATCAGTTATATGCCAGTGAGAGTTCCGTCAAAATCTGTCCAGCCGTTTCAGAGATTAGCCGGAACAAACAGACAAAAAATTTTGAAATTGTTTTTTGATAACTACCGAATTTCAAATGCATTTGGTAAAAAGCTGTTATTTTCGTATTGCAAACAAACACCTCAAATTTATTTATTTGTAAATGGATTTCATCATGATTTGTGGCGTGAAAACGTCGTAAACAAACAAGTATTGACGGCCTTTGTGGTTGAGTGGGCAAAAACGAAATTTCTGTTATTTACTATGGTCTGGGTGTCTGGGATCGGCCCCAGTGTGGTCAGTTGTATATTACCCATAACACAAGCGGAACTTGCTTTGCTTGGGGATATACAATACGAGATGTGTGTTTATGCGACGATGAAAAAAAAACACATTCGCAATCCGTCGGTGTTAGTGTACTACCTTTTTAACTACATATTTAAATTATTTTATTTCATCAAAATTGTTACATTTAGTATCTTATACTTGTTAATAATTTGACGTAAAAAATAATATAAAAAATGTAGTTACAAGGTCCTGCTCTGACGCGGACAACTTATAATATTGAGTTAAGATGTAGAGGATAAGTTGAATTGCTGTTGTAGTTGAATAGATGGAAACGGCGTCCGATGACCTCGGGCTGCCGTAGACGCACAAGTGATGGTTCTGGAACACATATATCACCCGCTCCCATAGACGGACGCGTGCAAGCGTGCCGTTTCAACTTTCTCATGACACGTGATTAGGCCTGACCATTGTTATGGAGTACTTGACAGTCAATTAACTGAGACACTTTTTATTGCACAAAACGTCACAGCCTCCTAGATTTGTATGAGAATGCTAGCTTGTGTCTTAATTTTAATGGGTAAATAGCTTATTAATATTGTTTAAAGTATAATTAAAATTATTTGTATAATGAACTGTTAAACAACTTAAGCGGACAACAAGACATTTTGACGCCTGCGGATTTATATAAATATTATTTTTGAATATATTATAATATGTCACAAATACCAATTAAATGTTGACGGGACTACACCTGCTAGCTGCGGCGTCAGCTCAACTATTGTCTCCCAACTCCGGGTCATGACTCATGAGGTTGGAAGGGCACCAGGGTTTCATAGCCGGTTCTTATATCTTTGCGATAATTCATTTACCTTACTATCGTTTAAAATTTGATATAAGATCCATACAACTAATGTCAAAATTCAGCCGATCAGTTGGTCCATCTACGATCTTCATGTACTCCTATTAATGCAATAAAGACAAAAAAGGCGTGAATTAATCATTCTGATATCTCAAAAGGAGTATAATAAATGCGTTACATGTATGATGTATCTAATGGCTTAAAAGCGTTGATCTGGCAGATTAATGAATCCAAACAAAACTCTTTCCCTGTTTCGTGGAATGAATGTATGTAATAACCACACCCCTGATTTTGATATGAAAGTAGATAACTAAGATAAACGGGGCTATTACTGTTTGCATCAGACATTTATTTTTTGGCAAAAACATATACCTACATTGTTTATATAAATACCGACGTTTGTGTGTTAGTACCATCTGTGTTCGCGCAACGTTCAACTGACTGAATCAAAACTTTGTAAAGTAAACCAATTACCAAAAAAATTCAAAAGACACCGCAACGTATACGTCGTGCAGCAACTAATCTCTATAAATTTCAATTGCTGTTCGTTAGTCGGGTTAAAACTCAGAAACAGCTCGACCGATTTGAATATTTGTGTTTTATTTTGTTCTCTGTAATAAAGGGATGGTTTAAAAGACAAACAAATAGGGAAAACCTATTTAAAAATTGAAAGTTTTTTATGGAAACTCGCCTCTTTGGATTATGGGCTTTTTGTCTTTTGTTGTTTGTCAACACATTGACTAATATACAGCTACTGTCATTCTTGGATTTTAATGGAAGTTTTTGTGGGTTTGAGATGACTCTGGAATCGGGTGGCAGGTTTTTGAAGAAATTTTATGAGTATGTTTGACTGGGTCCTGGTATGGTTTACATTTACCATTGACCCGGTAGGTGGCGCTGTAATTGGGTTCTAGATTTTTATTTTTCAGGGCAGGACAACATCTGCCGGGCCCGCTAGTGTATTATAAGAATCACATAAGACAATAAAAAGTTGTGACCGTACTTAACAAAATATTTTTATATTCTTATTTGCTCATTGCTATTATCCAATAAGTACTTCTAGTTTTAGTGGTAATACAGTTAATAACAATGAATATAAAGTAATTTTATAAGTACCTATTTGATTACTAAAAGGCAAAATAAACACAATTGGTGACTCCTTAATAGTAAGTTCAAAGAGTACATTGTATGTATAAAGAAGTAAGTTAAGATAGATAGATAATTATTTATTGTATTTTTATAATTTTGGATCCAAACAAAAGTAGGTATTACTCTATATCTTTAAAAACTACTAAATGGATAGTGTCTAAAACAATTTTCGTAGAAAGTACTTTTTTAAACACTACCTTGAATCTCTTACAAATTTTCCAGTGCATAGTTTAAAAATTAGAGGCTGAGGAGGTTCACAATTGTCGCCATTTTGGAAGTAAATATCTACTAGTGACTTAAATAAAAAGTCATTAATTAAAGAACATTATTGTGTTTTTACAAGCTTTTAATTAACTTGCAATGGATGCACCTATGTATGTAAGTTCGGGTGACATCTTGCAAGTTAAATTTGACCAACTTCCCGGTTTCCGATTGAGCTCAAATATGCGTGCGCGATATATCGCGTGTCAATGCAATAATATGGTACTATAGAGCTGATCTGATGATGGAGTCGAAAGGTGGCCATGGGAACTCCTGTACTAAACAAAATAGACCCGTCGTGTTTGCGCTCGTTTTACTTGTCTTGGCTAGCACTCTGCTGCTACATGATATCCGGGATCTCAAAAGCTTGTATTTAAAAACCATTTTAAAGCAAAAAGTTATTTTTTAGCATTTTTGCGATTTCATTATCCATTTTTACTAGTCCACACGAGTGGAGAATACAACACTTGTCAAATTTTTGCCATATAATAAATAGTAAGTAGGTATTACTATCTGATATAAATACTGTTTGACCAAAGAGTACTAGACGGACAGACAGGGCGATTTTATGAGATGCCATTTTTGCCTAAATGACTGTAGAACCGCAAAGTTAGCTTTATGATTCATTTCGTTATATCACTTGCTATAAATCACTTAAAATGAATAGCTCACTTCTGGCCGGTTTCTAATCCTATAACATGCTATTTATTAATTTACTTGTCTTACCATCGGTTGAATTTTGATATTACTTGTATGGAGCTTATGTCAAATTTTAACCGAAACCACAGAGTATATAAATATACTAAGGCCAATGAACGGTCGGTAAAATATAGCAACGGGCCATTAGAAGACTGAGTCTTTATGTTTGTTTACTTTGTAAAAGCTACTTTCTTATCAGTTTTTGCGATGATCCCAAAATATCTCGTCATAATTTGTAGGATGCGGGAAAAAATCTCTTTAGCTATTTCAAATAATTCACAAAAATATTTTCTCATTGAAATATGTGTGTGTACTGAGCAATGAAGTTGGATGATGTCCTTTTGTATATTTAATAATAACGGGAAAATATTAAACAGGTTAGTAAAGCCCTGTTGTTCAATTTGCGTATTCTGATTTTAGCCTTGACAATAGTATGACGTTAAAAAGGTGATACATTGTGCGACATTAGGGTCTACTACATAGGAACTCGTTAACACAAAGTGGCACACCGCATTTGTCCATTAAAATTAAATTAGTACGAT
The DNA here is from genome assembly GCA_949752895.1 of Dendrolimus pini. Taxonomy (NCBI): domain Eukaryota; kingdom Metazoa; phylum Arthropoda; class Insecta; order Lepidoptera; family Lasiocampidae; genus Dendrolimus; species Dendrolimus pini. The sequence continues at coordinate 12,042,619 of OX457126.1, forward strand.
ATTGGGGTTAATAGCTTTTAAAAATTGACGTACAGTGTTGCTATAATAGAAATGCAGTTATAAACTCATATAGTGATACGATATCACTGATTCATAGTTTTCCTCAATTATACATCGCGTCATACACACGATTGTTAATTGCATTTTTGTGTCGTTTTCTAAAATAGTCACTAGGTTTTGTTAATAAATATAACGATATGCAGGTAAATCAATAGGCAGTGTTTTAGATTAATACTGTTATAAAATGTGTGGATTGAATATGGATTGTGTTTTGGTTTTAGGGTTCAAGTCCGGAGTGTTGTGCGGATAATGTCGGCTTCGAGAGCTCCAGTTCGGTTGGGGCACCGGTCCCACCGCCGGGGCCAAGATACAAGCTGGCCACCGAGGGGGCCTTGAGGGTGTGCTGCTTCCAACATACGAGGACAGTTGTCGACAAGATACTTGCTGCAAAGTTCTTAAGACGGTGGGAGACACACGTGCTCTGTTTACAAGAGTATCACATAGTTTCTAAAACGGTAAGCAATACATTTTATACCGGATTCTTATATTTTACTATAATTTGCCTTAGGTAGTACGCTTAAAGTTTAGAAAAAAGAAAGAAAGAAAAAACGTTCATTTGGTCATCACATAACGAGACACATGGCGATGAATTGTACGATCATATATACCAAAAATAAGTTTATTTAAAAAGGGTTTTAAATACAAGCTTTTGAGATCCTGGATATCGTATAGCAGCAGAGTGCTAGGCAAAACAAGTAAAACGAGCCCAAACACGACGGGTCTATCTTGTTTAGTACAGGAGTTCCTATGGCCACCTTCCAACTCTATCATCAGATCAGCTCTATGGTACCATATTATTGCATTGTCACGCGATATACATATGCGTGCAAAATTTCAGCTCAATCAGAAACCGGGAAGTCGGTCAAATTTTACTTGCAACATTCCACCCGAATTTACATACATCCATTGCAAGTTAAATAAAAGCTTGTAAAAAAATCTCGCGATGGCACCAAGAAGGTGCAGTTCAGCATGTTCCAGGCAACAGGTGCCTGACGCTGTTTTCAACTACAATAATTTAGTATTTTTTTAGTTTTAACGGCTGGTACACCTAATAAAACTACGTTTTACCAGTTTTAAGTGCGGTATTTTATTTGATTTGTATTCCTACGTTTCGGCCAATTGTTAGTAGCCACGATTACTTATGGTTTTAAAACTACTCATTAACACTTGACATATTTGTCTTCCATGAACGCGGCTATTAAAATGTGGCCGAACCGTCGGAATAAGAATCAAATAAAAAGTCGCGCTTTAAATCGTCAAAACGTAGTTTTATTATACTTAAAATTTTACATGAACTCCATACAATCAATGTAAATTTTCCTACCACTGGTATTAACAGAAATCCGGTTGAATTGTTTACCTTTTGAACTACCTTAAATAAGATAAGGAAAACAAGATTTATTTAATTTATATACATTTTATCGGTATTTCGTTATTGAATATATAGAAACAATGATTTAGTTTAATTAATTAATATTCACAATTGTTGTTATGCTAATATATAATATTAAAAATCGAATATATTAATTTTCCTGTTGTATAAGTGCATCCGCGGAATTCAACACATCATTTATTACTAAGCTTTACTTTCGAGTTTGATAATAAACCACCAATAATTAGTCGGTTTATGCTTATTCATCGAACATCATAGGAAACTACAATTTGTACCCTATACTGAAACCTAACCAAAACAATTGGCAGTAATCTTATGACGTGCGCGACGTCTCTTTACTTAGCGACAAAAAACTTAAGTGATGACTAGCATCTATACTTATGTTCAATAAGAGTTATTCGGTCACATATTATCAGATAATTATTTATAAAGGCACAGGTATATTGCTGCGACCGCACCTGCGCTAGTGTTAAAGATTTAGGCTGTATCCAAATGCGTCTTAGATATTTAAAATAAAATGCCCTTAACGGATAGACACATTAGTGTATATGTATATACATACTAGACATGTGCTCTGGGTTGAAAAACGGCAGTGACGCACCCTAATCTACTATCTGTTTGTTGCAAAATATAGTCATAAACAAAATTCGGGCACGTAAAAGTGTGAGCTTCAAACCGGGAATATAAGCACAATTCAAAGATTTGAACATTAACTGTGTTATATATATATATATATATATATATATATATATATATATAAATTATCTATAAATATAAAATAGTATATATTTTATACAACAAAACCAGCTTCTTACTACACGAGTGGCGGCTGCGGCGTGTCGGACAGCGCCCGAACGGCCCACATGTCTAATACATACCTTATCTGTCAATATTTTTAACATCAATAACAAATATAATGTCGCATCTCCAATAATGTATATTAAACCCATCGCCATATCTGCGTGACACGGCATATATTTGTAACATTATCGCAGACGAAGCCGTACCATAAGCGTACCTAATAAAGTACACTTAAAGAGCTTAAAGTACCGTTAAATTGAAGATAAATTAATTTGCGTCAACATGGTAAGGACAAATTGGCGCTTACGTAACTTGAAAATGAGTGTTAGTATTGTTCAAAACTTATGCACATTTGCTTTGCTGCTACTTGAAGTGAAATTAAAATATGAGATATTAAGTTCCGGCTATTGAGGTTAGTTATTTTGATAGAACCTCTATTATATGTCATATAATATAATGATGGTTTACTAACTTTTCTGGGGTATGTATGGATTTCAGAAGACTCTCCTGTATAGTCAACAAGTAGTCCAGTATATCTATTTGATCTTTTTGACAGCTGCACAGGATGTGGTTAATTATGAGACTTTGAGTGAAGTATTTTGAATAGGATCAAAAATAACTTTTTAAAACTTTTCCTTAAGCAAAATCACACAATTTATAGCAGTTGAAAAAATATTTCAATCTTGATTACATTTCTCAGCGGCTCGTATTGGCTAAGCTAAAACACATTTTTTTATAAAATTTTAGTAGATGGAAAATAATTGGAGGGTCACCTTTAGTACGTGTGCATTTATTTTCGTTACATATGTGGGCAAAATAAAAAGTATAGTCAGTTGGCCGACGCGCAATGTCAAAATGAATACAATTTAAATAAATTATTCTATTATTAATTTTCAAGACTTATTAAGGTTTCACAATATACATCTAGATCCAAATGTACCTACAGTCTATTATAAGAAAAATTCCACTTAAATTTTATTTTAAGAATTTTGTGTTTTACGTATAATTAAGGGTTTTGCTAGTGCTTAATATTCAAGTAAATTTTCCTGTTTATTATAAGTGTTCATATCCTTTTCATATCTCATACGTGATGCTACACACGCTACTTTTAAATATACTTATTACGATAGGTATATAAAAACAATGCAATTTTCATAGCATCTGAATAAACAGTTTATTATTTACGTCATTCCAAAAAAAGTTAACCTTATTTTATGTAAAAGGTGAAGTATTTATAATAACGTTTTAAATGATGGTCTATTTTTATGTGAACTCTCAACTTAATAATTGTAGGTACTATGCGTATGTAGAAAACACACAATTGTACGCTGTCAGTCAGAGATCTGAAGCTTGACGAGCCTGAGGTTCGCCTGGTTCTTATTTGCTTGACATTTATTTCAAAAATATTTTTCTATTGATTACTTGAGTAGTGACTAGATTCACAAACGGTAAGAAACAATATTTTGGAAAGAATAGATAGAAAAGAAAAATAGATGACACAGTCTCTTAAATTTTCGTTTACACCTGAAGGCTTTGTGCAACATTGTCCTATTGCTGCCTACTAGTTATGACGAAATGCACCAATATAAAAATACAGTCCGCTCGCTCCATCCGTACTAAAGGTGCCATTCAAACCTCGGCTGCAGGCTTCGGATGCAGGCTGCGGCTGCAGGTAGCACACTCATGACACGCAGCCGCTGCCTGCATTCGCAGCCGGGAGTGATTCCGAGGCTGTCTGCACGTGCTGTGGCAGGCAGCAGGTGGCGGCCAGTCGCTTTCAATAATTCAGAATGTCGGACGTCAGGAATAGTTGTGAGAATAGTTTGATGTTATATCTTTTATTAGAAGAGGAAGAGGATGATGATGACATGTTGTCATTGTTAACTAGCCAGAGAAGAGTAGCCACACGTCCTTATATAATATGTAGTCCCACTGATGGAAGTTATTCAATACTAACTAAGAAGCACTTGAAGTATGATGACGATCAGATAGGAATTATTGTCGATTTAATAAGGTTGGAGTGACGTAACTACGTGCGGATCGGCTTGCAGTCGCAGCACTACTGGTCTGCGATCGGCTGCGGCTGCAAGTCGCAGCAGGACTTGCAGCCGAGGCTCGGCTGCAAGTGCAGCCGCAGCCGCGTTCGGAATGTTTTTCACAGAAATCTATACTACTACATAGAAAACCAGTCGTACAGCCTCAGCCGGCTTCGTGCAGCCGCCGTATGCGCTGCCTGCACCCGCAGCCTGCAGCCGAGGTTCGAATAGCACCTTAAAGATACGCGATCATACAGGGTCCTTGCGTATTGTATGACCGGCAAAACCAAATGATGTGGATGTGTAATATGAAATCTATACGTACTATAACAGTTAAGCGTGTATTGTTTTTTACTTTAATTATGACATGTCAATTATTTAATGGTAGGGAATCTTATTCAGTTCTTAAAAGTGTGTAAGTACCTACTCTTTTGTCTTAAATAATGATTAGGCCAATAAAAACCTAATATATGTTCAGCTATATCTACTTATTTCGCCACTCATTAATGATTTTAAAGGAAATCTATAGATGTCACTTTTTTGTCTACCAAAATAACAAACAATTTAATAGTTACAATATTTTACGTATGATAAGGGTACCGCCCATTTTAAAAAAAATGTCTTCCAGGCAACCTAACTTATAAGGGTACTAATTATATTGAAATGTTACTATAAATGTTGGTATATTATTGATAAAGATTTTTGCTTGTTGGGAAAACCCGAAATATCTTCAGTCTATTTATGATCACGAAAAATATTTTGTTAGTGTTGCTGAGAAGGCGGGATTTTTCATGAGCCTGCGCAAATTCTATTGCGAATGGAGAATAGTAAACAAACAGACTGTTTACGAGATTCTATAAAAAACGCCCGCCAAGTGCTTGTAGGATTGTGTGTGCACAATCCTACAAGCAATTCTTTACTGTGGTAAAGAATTTCGTAGTACCTATCGGTACGCTAAGTATTATGTAATTTGCTCTATTCGTTCAGCGCTAATACCACTTGTCCACAGGGCCTGGCGACCTAAAATGGCCGCTTTTGGACAAATGTTTAGTGAAAGTAACACGTGGGGAGATATACTAGTATGTGTAGGAAATAGCATAATGTTACACTTTATTTTGCTACTTATTCTTATACGAATCTGCGAAAGCGGCCGGTTTAGGTCACCTGGTAAAGCAAAAACTACTTGACATATTATTTCGTGCAAACAAATTTTCCAAGAAACACAAACTGACACTTATGAAATAGTCATGTCCAACCGTCCGTCTGTTATTTTACAATGAACATAAATATGATAACATTAGCCAAGGAAAAATTTAATAGCATAACCATAGAGGAATGGAAAAAACTTTCTACATGCTATTGAAGAAAATAAGAAATTTCAGGGCAGGGATGAAGGCTTTAGGTACAATATCAGAATGAATTAGAATAAACAAAAATCATTCATAGGATAAAAGTGCGGATGTGGTTGATTACGTATAGACAATACAAATGGAGTTGAGGAAAATGAATATCAAAAAATATTTTTAATATAAATATTTATTATTCTAATATCGTTTAATATCATAAGTTTCATATGAATAACCTGCCTATAAAAAAAGTATTAGTTTCTTTATTTATCTGCTAACTATACACTACTAAAAACGCAAAAATGTCTCCAAGCTAATTTACCACTATACGGGCTTGAAATTTTTTATTTCGGTGTGGGGTGCACAGTCGTGTGGGTATCGCTAGTCAGATGTTGAAATATTGTAAATATGTTGCTCGATGACTTTTCTATTTTTTCTTTTCTTTTATAAATGGCAAAATATGTGGCGACACAATTTATCCGATTTCGAAATCTGTATACATTATCCCCGACCCTCTAACTTTGGACTAGGTATGAGACGAAAAATTCTAAAACAAATCTATGTGATACAACTTAAACATAAATTGAACAACATATTAAGCTTCTTTGCTTTTGAAATATTGGCTATATCCATTGATAAATTTATTTATTTATTGTATAAATGATTGTATTGTATAAATGGTAAAGTTTACGGTTCCGTTACCAAGTAACGAAAATAGTGAACACCTATAAACTTTACGGAACCCTTCATAGTGCGTATTTTCCTTCTTACTTCTTTCTTTCTACATGTACCGCCACGCATTTGCCAGATTTATAATATGTTCTTTTAATGTTGTGACTTTTACATTAGTTGTAAATAACTATAATAATATGTAATTATTTTTGCTTCTTTGAAAAATGATGCATTGTACAGGTACAATAGTCGAAATTATTGATTTTTATTATAATCTCATGTTTATCTCTTTGTGTTACTAATTTTAGTAAATTTTGAAATAGTTTTTATATATAAAATCCTCTATGAATATATATAAGTAACAGTATATCAATGAGGTAAATACGATATTGTTTATGAGTCAAGCAAATGTTAACAGGGGAATATTGATATGTAAGACACGTACAATGTACGAGTACGCCAGTACATTTAGATCATTAATTACCCCATTCATGGTAGCACTGTTTGCTTTGATAACGCGCAAAAATATTGTTATTATATTGTGTATCTGATAAAATTGTAATATGTATTCGTAACTATCATAGCTGCTCTACTGTTTTCAGCATTGTCTCATAGAAAAATGTTGTTCGTATTTCTGAATATAGTTTTAAATAATTCATAGACTGCTTGGCTACTAACTATATAATTAAATGAGTTATTATCATACTGTATCATATGAGTGTTCTTACAATTATATGATATAACTATAAAAGCACACCTTGTATTTTTTTCTTCATCAATATTTGTTTCAGAATTTGGATTTACTTAACTTAAACTTAAAGAAAGTGCATACTAAGCTTTATAATTATTCTTAGGGTCGCTTGCATAACGATCGCCTTTAAATAAAATTAGTTAATTATATTAAACTACCTAAATACGTTTTACGTATAACGTATTGACAGTTCTTTAAACATATTTAGCGGCATATTTTGCGTTGTGCAAGACGCTAATTGTATTTAAGGGTGTTAAATACGTTTCGTGTTTCTTAAATAAATTTAAGCAACCTTATGCAAGCCCTTAGACTATATTCATAAATCATCTAAAGGCGTGTATTTTTCGACTTTCACCTTTTGATTTTTCTAGAATACTTTATAGCTCAAAGTTGAGGGGCACACTTTTTACACCTTGAAACGAAAACCTTTTGGCTTAATCAAAAAATTCTACTAAGAAACATCGTTATGGTTTTCAAAGACCCATACCCCTGATTTCTAGGTAAATCCAAATTTCGTTTTTTATTTCCACAACATTATAATGTTGCAGTATTTATATAGTACCTATAGATAAACCTGTCTTCCAAATTTCATACATAAATACCCAGTAGTTTTTGAGAAAATAATTGTAAATTCTGACCTGACAAGTTTATAAAGATTCTTTCGAAAGATAATGGTATTAGATAATAGACCAATTATACTTATAATCTAGTTTTTTTAAATATAGCGTGCTTTACCGTCAGATTATGTTTCTTTTTTTATTTCTAAATTTATACGTCTAATAGGTAAATAACATGTAAAACTATGCATATGTACCTACTAACATCTCTAATGTGTACTATGTTTTTAAGTAAATAAATAAATTGTATTCTATTGTCAATAGTTTTATGACAGAACATTAATTAATTCATTGACTAGTAATTTCGTATATGATTTCACCGATTGTGAATTAAATGTGGTTTTTATACGTATACGTATAATAATTCATGTAGCTATATAACTATATATGCGTCGTTTTAAAATCACACGATTCCAATAACAGTAACAGGAATTCCCATAGGTAAATGTCATCATTATATTTGCGTTTCAGTTATTACGTTAGTTGTCGCACGTAATTAAGAATTTCTGAGAGGGTAATCTTTATTAGTTCGAATAACAAGGAAATACGATAAGCACATCCCGCTTCTCAACGCCATACAATGACCCAAGATTAAAGAGTAAAGTCTGAATGGAATAACCGTATATGCCGGGTATCTTACGATCCATACATTTGCTTCTGGTTAAAGTTTGATACACTCTATACAAGTAATTTTAATTTTTGCCAATGGTAAAGTAAAAGATTGGACAATAAGATATAGTTAGAAACCAACAACAGTCCGCACCAAAACTAAGTACTGCAGCTTGTAGGCTGCCTGCTTGTTGGCAGCATGATGTTCGAAAAGATGTTTGCGCACCGCCACTGAGTGGAACAATTAGCCGAAGTCTGTTCCCCGATTCATATCAACCTTAAAGACACGAGTGAATATCACATCGTCACCTAATATTAGATAAGATAGCTGTGGAACGCGAACCTACACCATGATAGAAAAGAGCCTTTCACATGTAAGTGAACACATATTAAAACAATGTTATGTAATATCAGACCATAACCTCAAACAAAGAAGAAGAAGAAGTAATATCAGACCGTATATTGTACGAAAAAAGTAGTAAATAAAAGATTAAAATTAAAAGAAAGGTTTTTGTTTCGTCAAGAGACAGAAGAATATATATAATAAAAAAATATCAACCCCTAAGGCCTTCTTATTTAAAAAAAATAACTCACACTGTGTCTGTCAGCATCGTTTAATGCCGAGCCTGTCTATCGTACCATCTGTCGAAAATTGACATTCCTAGTACTTGCATGGAGTTTGTGTCTTTTATTAAACGTATGAATGATGAGATATTATAGTCCGCTATAAGGCGGATGATGCACTGGAATGAACCGCGGGTGCCTTACACACAGATCTACCACTGCATTGAAACTGATTGTAAAAATTATTGGTAGCGCTATCTATATTACAAAAAATTTTCAATGATTATTTACATTCGGGCGATTTAAGTTTAACAGTTAAAATTTCTTCTATCTAAATACTATATTTAATACATTTAAAAATATAGATTATTAAACATCAGATAGGATAGAGTGGGCTCTGAATAATTAAACGACTGTAATTTCTTCATGAACCCACATCGAGGTCAATCAGAGATAGGAGTTCGTGCGTCACTATATTTATAATAACATTCGTATACTTAATGTAATTATGGAACTAATTATACATTGTCTTTAGAGCCATTATGTAACGAAACGCTGACTATTACTATTGATAAGTATGTTTCTTTAACAGATATCATTCTGATAAATGTAACGTAGTGGCAAACCGTCTGAGCGAAGTGAAAGAAAACGTAAATGTTTACATTTACCTGCATAAATGTTTCGTGGTGCTCAAAACAGTTCCCCTTTGACGTCATTTGTACGCGGAAAGCATTTACGTTCGGCGTCCAAATACGAAGATAATCATTATGCCTTTTAAGTAACCGGCGCGCAGGTACTTGTCTGATCATCGGGGAGCTTTGTTTAAATAATATACATTCGATTTTTAACCGTGTTGCAGTTTTAACATATTTTATGTTGAACTGAAGTACGAAGTTCAAAGTAATTATGTTTCAGGCTTTTATAATTATAATGGGTAGTCAAACCACCAGAGATATTTTTTTGATTATACATAATGTCAGAGCCTTCTTGATTCTATAAACCGAAGTACTTCCCTCTGACGTCATCATTCTAACGAGTCGGAAAGGTGATGAAATCTTCTTTAAACAACAATTAAAAGTATTTTTTACATGATATCTTGCAAAATTTCATAATTTTGAAAGTGATATATTTTATATTCATCCTTTTATTATTTATTGTAAAATTCAATCCGTGTAAACTTTATCCATGTTTAGAATCGTTTATGGCCGTTTCCTGTATAGGAAAGATCTTACATTGTTTTAGGTACATTGTAACACTTACAAATATTGTATTTATGAATAGGTAGGTTTGAATTTTCGCCAAGCTTAATAAAATACCTAGATGTTATATTAATTTTATTAGGACGTAAAATAGTAACGACTTGACGTATGCAGAGGTGTTGGGAGTAGGAGTATGGTGGTAGTATAAGAAATGCGATGGCTTTTTTAAAACTACTCAGCCACCCACTCTCAAAAAGAATGTATCAGTTTTATCTCCAATCCTTTACTACTACTACTACTACTACTACTAGTATCACTGTGAAGAACTTACTTTTTAGTTTTATAGCGAAATTAAGAGTTGGTGAAGTTAAGGCGAGGAAAATTTAAGTATTTTCAGTATTTGTGAAAACACAAATGTAACATATTGGATTACATTAAAGATGTTATTATTTATTAGTATTCTACTTATAGTCTTGTGGGATTAAAGGTGATTACAATAAGTTTCCGTCATTGTACTAGTTTATAAGTATTTAATTGATATTTTTAAGAGATGATGCAAATGGGATGATATATCAAGACCATACTTTGTGATAATAAACATGTTTCTCGCAGAGGTAGGCAGACACAATGGATCTCCGTTTATCCAAATCTTGTTATACAACTTGTTTCAAAACTAGAAATGATTTCGTAACTTTTTACTCATCGGATTAGTAGTCTGTCATCCGCCCACAATTTGTATAAGTATTATCGAATAGTTGCTTGTCAATCCGTAGAGGTGACGAATGTCTAATTTTTCTGTTATTTGGGTATGAAAGTCTTAAATCATTAAAAAAATTGGATATGAAAATCTTGTCACCTATTACCGCTATGAAACAGTTTTTGTGTAACGTACGTAACCTGCAAATTAAAATGTACACTGGCTGCCCCTAATTTTTATATTTTTTACCGACTAAAAAAATATGATGTTCTCAATTTGTCGTATAATATTGTTTTTATTTCATTTATTCATTGTGTAAGAGTGTGTAGAATTCACGTTCCTGTTAAATTCATTCATATAAACTAAGTATTTTTAGTTTAGAGGAAGTTGGCTATGAAATACCCAAACAGAAGAAAGAACGGAGAGATGAATGAATGAGCGGACACGATAGTTTAATATGAGTTCTGTTTTTGCTAAAATGGCTACGGGCCTCTAAAAATGACTTCGGAAAATGCCTCGATATCTTTATTCCTAGAGATTATTATCTACGGATCTAGCAATGAGACAGTCGGCTAGACAAGATAACAACGTTAATGGCAGAGGTCACCATCTTCGATTCTGGAATTAATTTTATTAGAAGCTTTTTCTTTTCACAATATATATGAAAGCAATAAAGCAACAAAAAACGCGACTTTGTTGCAACGAGTCTTGAACGAAATTTATTTTGCTTACATAATATATTCGTATTTTCCGAACCCTGCAAGATATCAAAAGAGAAAGATATAAGGAAACTTAAAATAAAATTCCTCTTTTATTCGCTAAAATTCCCATTAAAATCTTTTTGAGCCGTTTCGAAACTTATTTGAGACAAACTTTCAGGTAGAGACCAAAATTCTAAAAACGGTCATGTATAATGAAGCATCTTATGACTAGCAGCTGTTGGTACTTATTCTGAAATGACAGTGACTTCTTGTTCTTATGACGGCCTCTGTGGTGAAGTGGGCTATGCCTTTGCTGGCTAAGCTTACTGGAACGCAAAGGCTACGGGTTCGATTCCTGGTATGGTAAGTTTTGTAAACGAAGTTTCCATTATTTACTAGGGTCTGGCTGTCCGGGATCAACCCTAAACACAAGCGTAACTGCTTTAGCTTGGGAATATGCAATGTGGGTGTGTTTGTTTGTCAATTTATTATAATTATCATAACATTAAATATTTAGTGACATTACGATATTAATAGATTTACGTATACATACAATGCTATTTATACTGTCTATTGTGACAAATTGGAAATCCCATTGCTTTGTTTTTAAAAATTTACTAATATTACCCTGTTTGTACGTTATTTTTAAATAAAGTTATGGCGTACATAATAATGATTTTCTACACCAATGTATCCTAAAACGGTAATAACATTGTTTTTAATTAACTAAATTAATTAAATCAAAATGCGTCATTAGACTGTTTTGCGATAGTAATCGTAGGCAATCGGCAAACACGCAAGTTACTAAAACATATAATTGTTGTTTACACACATTAATGAAAATATATCTGAGGCCTTTCGACCTTCCTCATCAAATTAAACATTTCATGTTAAGTATTATCACCATTATATAAATTAATTCAATTCACGCGATATATTCAGGTTGATATGAAAGTTATTTCCATTTTGTGGGTGAAATAGTTTTTTATATATATAAAAAACATCGAAAGCATGGAAGAAGAATAAGATTCTGGGAGGATATTATTTTGCTTTTTAACTTACTTAAATTATTAAAAAAATATTCTTAATTAAATTACCTAATGGAACTTGACTCTACATGTGACAGTAGAAACCGAAAAATAAATATCTTTTATTGACAAGATCAATTCGCCTTGAAAACTTATTACATAGCAAGCATGATAAGAACGTCAAGTAAAGCCTATTTTTAGAGACAACGTACAGTCGAGAGCAGAAAGAATGTAGCAGCCAAGATGGTCAAATAGATAACAACATCGAAAGTGATCATTAGTATCGGTACAACCAATGTAGTCTAATTGTTCGAATCAGTCTTCTTGTCCAAAAACATCGTTACACGCACAAAGCCAAATACATCAGATCATTCAAGTCGCCAAAAGATCGATACACTTTAGAAAAATGAACTCTATTCTTAATGTGATTAGAGTCAAATCGAAATGATTTCATACAAAATCAAAATTCAAATAGTATTATTACTGTTATAAAAATCCTTTTCGTTTTTATGATGTAACTAGTATTTGCCCTCGACTTCATTTTCATCACTTAAATGGCAAATATTAAAGTTATTTTATCAATATTTAAAATTTAATGCATTTATAATATGAATACATGAATCCTGGATATTTCCATAAAACCCCGTCATTTGTAATGTTACTAAAGACTTATTCAACTACAGATGCCCCACTAAGGATGTAAATACAGACACTGTCTTGTGATTTACGAGCATTGCGTCAAAGTTGATCTAGTGGCTTGGAAGTAAATAGGAAATCCCGGGAAATTTCACGAGTCCTCCGAGTATCAAACTGCTGTAATAAGAGTAACACGGCCAGTTATCATGCTATTTCTAGGCTTATAATTCCCTAGAAAATTTTAGAACTTTCCGGCGCTAAAGTATGGGAGTAAAAAATAGGAAAAAGTGAATCCGGTTTCCGAAAAAACTATACTAGAATTCCCATGGTATTAGCTTTTTCAGCATTTAAGTCATAAATGCCTATATAATATTAAAACCTCATAGAAATTAACATATATTTATGAAAAATACATAATTTTTTTCAATTTTCCATCAATCAACAAACAATTTGATCCCAATTTGTTTTTTTTAATAACTTCAATGTACAGACAAGGCTATTTTACAATATTAATTTATTTTAACATTTTATTTGACGTAATACACTATATATATGTAAGTATATTTTCTATGTGTTGTGAGTTTTGGAAAATATCTACTAAAGAGTTTCAATACACAAGAAATTTAAAATTCGAGATAAAACTTATTTTACTGTCACTAAATAATTGGTGTTTCTTGGATATTGTTTTAATGTCAAATACGAATATGAATTCTCTATATATGATCTATACTCAGCAATAAAAATCGAGATGCCTAGGATAAATATAATATACCCCAGTAATTTAAAAACTTCTTAAGCTAACGTTCTAGTAAAATCCTATTGGAATTGGCCAATTTGCATGCATTCTAACTAACCACTTTAAACCATTCCGGAAACATTTCCGCGAGATTCCCGGGACATAAAGTACCAAAGCGTTCGTAATTTCAAATTCAAAAGTTTATTAAAAATAAATACACCACTTAGCAACCTGTTATTTCTGTTAAGAAGAAGAAGCGGCAAGAAACTCTAAACAACACGTCTAGCTGAAAATTGTTTTTATTTATATTTCTTATTCTATTTTTAACAAGTTCTTTTTTTTCAACTTTCAGAAGCATGTTACAGAATTGTTTTAGTGTCAATTGAATCTGAATCAAATAATTGTTATACAAATAAATAATTTCTACTATTCCCGGGAAAAATCCCGCGGGGTATGCGGTTCAAAGTACCGCAGTGTTTGAAAAAAGAAAGTGTACTATGTTATAGTATAAGTAATATCCAAATTAGCTAATTTATATGCATACTAAGCACTTTAAATCACACGGGAAAATTTCCGTGGGATTACCAGGGCACAAAGTATTACGGTATTAAAAAAATAATGTGCCAAAAATCGTGTTGGAATAAGCTAATTTTTATGCGTCCTAACAACTTTAATCTGCTTCTTAGAAAATTCGCTGGATCCCTGGGAAGAAAAAAAACACAGATTTTATTTCAGAAAATTTACTATCTATGAGTAAAATCATCGCATTTCGATGCGAAAGCTTATGTATGTATGTAATAAGAAAGCATTTTTATACTGGCCTCTTTAAACCGTTCCCGAAAACATTCCCACGGGATTCCGGGATAAAAGGTAGCGCAGAATTTAAATCTGAAAATTAGCTCTTTATCAGCGAAATTCGAATTGAAATCGGCCTAATAGTTTTTAAGTAAATCACAAACAAACAGACAAATCGACTGACAGACAAGAAATTTAAAAAAAAATGCATCGTATTCTCCATCGTTTATATAGTATATTCTTCACTAGCTGACCCGGCGAACTTCGTACCGCCATATTTTCTGAATTCCTAAAAGATTTTGTTTCATGACGCAAAAACAAAATCACCATAATCGGTCCAGGTGATTAGGAGGATTCTAGAACCCGATGTCAGCGCCACCTACCGGTTGTAATTGCGAATCTAAACCATCCGGGACCCACTCAAACACACACACAAAATTTCAGTAAAATCCGTAAAGTCGTTCTCAAGTTATAAAATTACAACGAAAAGTGGCATTGATTTTTATATATATAGATATTACGACCCCCCCCCGCAATCGCCTTTGGAAGTAAAATTTAAAATGTGTTTTTTGTTGACCATAATGTATCAAATTGAGATATTCCTACAAAATTTTAGGTTTGTCAGAGCTGTAGTTCGGAAATATCACTTTTCCATTGTTTACGCCCCCGCAATCCTATCCTATTATGCTCACATCATCCTCCTCATCAATCACACTGCTGAAATCAGGAGTTTTTTAAACTTTTGACTCAAACGCCTTCAGCATTCGTTGATTTCAGATTAAAAAAGAAAGGTGAAAATTTAGCGTTAATAAGTCATTCAATTTGAAATATATAGTTCGAAATACAATTTTGATGTACCTAGTATGAATTCATCTCGATTTTAATCTAATCACATTAAGAATTGAGTTCATTTTTCTAAAGTCGATCTTTTGGCAACTTGAATAATCTGATGTATTTGACTTTGTGCGTGTAACGATGTTTTTGGACAAGAAGATTCGAACAATTAGACTACATTGGTTGTACCGATACTAATGATCACTTTCGATGTTGTTATCTATTTGACCATCTTGGCTGCTACTTTCTTTCTGTTCTCGACTGTACAATAAACATTATTCGTTGCAGAATTACTCGCGCTTTCCAATCTTCTTCTTCTTGTCTTCAATTTCTACCTCTTTTTGAGTTCAAATCAATAAAAGTTGTTTAAAATTTTAAATCAAATTACTATGCCATTCATCTTTCTTTAAAAAGATCCAAAACATTCATGTTGATAGTACCACAAAGAGAAAAATATTATATTAAATTCAAATAGGTAATTATAAGTAGATAGGTACTTCGTAAACCGAATTCGATTACTACGACCGCTATGTAATGTGAACATTAAAGCTTTCATTTTCGACCCGGGTAGGTGTGCTACGTGGCTATTTTAGACAAAATCGTTCGAAAGAATAGTTTTTATTGATCAACCAGCATGTTATAAGTAACACGCAAGTAATTCTGACGTCAATGTAATAACAATGCGAATTTACTTACTCATTATATTGTAATAAAAAGATTAACGATATTACTAAACAGCGAACTATCACGAAGGAGGAACAAGAAGAGAAAAATAATTAAAATCAATTAAGTGAACAATTTCACACACACGTTAATAATAAAAAAGATTTAAATTAAGCCCAAATGTAAAAGTTTGGAGATCTAATAAAACGCGTGTTTATCATATAAAGAAATTCTAGAATTCGACAGCCCCGCATTTATGAAAGTGAAAGAAACCACAATTATTCGAGAGGAAGAAATTCTTAATTAAAGACGTTTTTATTATGCTTGGGCTTCACGTGTAATATTGTTATAGTTACGTCACTGTGGCCAAATACGTCATATTTACAGCGTTAGAAAAACGCCGTTAACGTATAGATAGCTGATATATGATGACATTAGTGATAATTATAAACATACTTTATCTGTCAATGTTTAACGTCTTTACCAATTTATTAAAAATATTGTATCACAAATATCACATTAAACCCATCGCCACAGCTGCGTGAAACAGATGAAGTAGTAGCGTTTGAAAGTTTCCACAAGTGTTAAATTTTAACTCACATCTTTTGTTTTATTTAAAAGTTTATCCGTGCATGAACATGATCTGGTGGGCACTGAGGTCCAAAGGGGTAGCAGAAACCTATATTGACATTATCCGGGATATGTACCGTGATTCCGATTCCATAGTTCGGACCGCTGTTCGCGACACCACACCCTCGTAGGCGTGCACCAGGGATCGGTCCTTAGCCCGTTTCTGTTCAGTGTGATATTAGACGAAGTCTCGAACAGCATCAGAGATGCTGGTTGCTCATGTATGCTGATGATATCGCGCTGGCAAATTCGGACAGGGGGCGCCTGGTGCGACGTGTAAATGCGTGGAAGAGGTCGCTAGAGAACGGCGGTCTGAAACTAAATGTGGCGAAGACTGAGGACTTGGCCTGCAACACTACAGATCTCACATCCGTGCGCATAGGCGAAGATACGGTCGAGCGCACGGATCAATTTAAGTACTTGGGATCTGTCCTTAGTGCGTCCGGGGATATCGACCTCGACGTCAAGGCCCGTATTACAGCAGCTTGGGCCAATTGGCGAGTGGTGACAGGTGTCATTTGTGAGCCCAAAATGCCGGCCAAATTAAAAGGACAGGTCTATAAATCTATCATTAGACCTGTCCTTTTGTATGGCAGTGAAGCGTGGCCTGTACCTACTTGAGCGACACAAGCAAGAACTGCGTGTCACGGAGATGAATATCTTGCGTTGGATGTGTGGAGTGACGCGGAAAGACCGTGTCAGGAACTCCCGCATCCGTGGTAGTCTTCATGTCCGTGACATAGCTAACAAACTGCAAGAGTGTCGCTTACGCTGGTACGGCCACGTTTTACGGAGACCGGCTAATTATGTGGGGAACAAATATCTAGCCATGCCGCGTCCGCCAGGTCCCGGTCGAAGGGGAAAGCCCAAGAAATTTTGGCTTGACGTCGTGAAGGATGAAATGCATGCCAATGGTCTCAAAACGGGGAATACTGAAGAACGCGCGAAGTGGAGTAGAAAAAGTTGGAAAGCGGGCCCTGGGCGTCGGAATGAACGCTACGAACGCAACCGGGATTTAACGCTCGGATGATGATGATCCGTGCATGAACGGAGAAAGAATATACGATTACCTGCGGCCGGGCGGCCTGTCGTAAGAGGCGACGAAACAACCCAAAGCCAGGTGGTAGGCTGGTATGGTATTTGCTCGACTGGATTGTGACCACACCTGGTCTAGAGTATGCCGCCATAACAAACTTGTGTTGTGTTTCGGCATTAGTGACCAGGTTGAGCAGCAGCGCATTTGTAGCACCTTCGGTGTTGCAAATGTCCATAGGCGATGGTAACCGCTTTCCATCAAGTGGGCCGTCTGCCTGTCTTCTGAACTCTGAAACTCTGAACTAAAAAAATAAAATAAAAAAACAAAACGTGTGGTAAATTCGCTTCATGGTTTATTTTAACTTCTTGTTATTAGTTCACGAAAAAAAAATATTTTCAACTTTATTTTGATAGATTAAAGTTAGGTACTTCTTTTTTTAACGAATGCTTTGTCTCGATTCTAAATTTAATCCGTAGAATGAAGGTCGTCTTCTTTTATTTACTTGCATTATTGTCCATGTCTCAGTTATGTCATGTCTTTAGTTCATCATAAAGTTAATTCAATCAATTTCTAAATTCCAACCGAACACACAGTAAGAGACAAAACGAGTTCATGGTGAAAAGCACGAATACAAAGCTATCTACTGAATATCTTTTTTACCTATTTAAATTATATGCGTTTGAGATAATGTAGTCTTTATATTGTACTATAAGATAATCTTGTTATTATAAATATTAAGAAAGTGATTTTAATGGATATTTTTGGATAATGATTAGTTTCTATTCACATTAATGAAACATAATTAAACTTAAATAAAATTATATGCTTTAGGGAAGACCGGGTACTGGGTATCGGTGGTCACGCACATATTGTACTTTTTAAAAGTGTTCTATTTCTAATCTTACTAACTAAGCTCAGATAATAGTTAAATATCTAAGCAAGGCTTGGAAACTGATAAAAAAGGCGAACCGGTTACAGCCAAAGTACATAAGAACTTTTCATCTACGTTTTGTTCTCATTTTAAGCCAAATTAAACGGTTTTTGGGAAAAAAATCATTAAATAGATTATGTTGAATAAACAGGTTTTGAATGATTTCGAAAAGTTCTTGTCTCACACCGCCAAAGGGCAGCCATGTGGTAAAGCAACTTTTCAGTCGCACACAAATAAATGTTCAGAGAGATAGAATGATATTTCCTCTTTTCTTAGTATAACCGGTTAATTCGGGATATAACACATCTTTAAGGTTTACACTCTGAACGAAATGACTGACTAAAACCGGTTAATAATAACAGCCCATAAATCTCCCACTGCTGGGCTCGGGCCGCCTATTATAGGGGAGAACGGACAATATACCCGCCGCGCTTGTACAAAGCGGCTAGGCAGGTTTGACACATCGGTTATCTCGAAATGCAGGTTGCATCACGATGTGTTCCTTCGCCGTTGTTAGCACGTGGTAATTGTAACAACCTAAAACTAAAACCGGTTATAACCTATTAAAACCGGTTAATTTTAAACTGGTTCTAAGCCTTGTATCTATACTTTGGGATGAACCGGTTGCATATGTTAGCGGTGCGTAGTGACTCGGGACAATGGCGGGAAGAAGGGTGGGGATGTACAACGGACTGAGAGCCGGGATTCAGGGACGACCGAGCTCTCAATCACTGACGTCATGCACTTTTGCGCTGCGGCTCGCGCAGGGGCAATGCTCCCCAGCATACATAAGCTTGTACTGAACGTACGTAGCCCTGCCCTAAACTACATTCCTCGCTTGTAGCTATAAACTTATTATTGTTGACCTAATTAATCTAATGAATAGGCACTTAATTTAAAAATAGTACCGCTGCTGGGGTTTTACGTCAATGGTAGCGAGGTAAAGGTGACGATATGTTATCGAAAGCAGTCATAAACTTTAATATTTACAACACATTTAAAATATATTTGAAAATCAGCGTTATTAATTGACACAGCCATTTGTTATTTGTGTACAGTGATATGAATTAAAACCACTTTACCATTATTTTCAGTTCTATTTATATTTTATGCATATATTGTTATAGCCTTCTGGTTTATTGGAGCAGCCACTCTCATACAGTTGTATGCAAGAAGTATACTGCATATCTCGATGGGACCTAGCCAGGAAGTACTGCCTTCGAATAGTTATGCCCCATGGATCATTATTGCTGCAGGTTTGTTATTAATCAGTTAATAATAATAGCTTACTGCTGAGATTTGACCTCCTCTTTAAAGGAAAGAATTATATACACCCTGTTCTTATCCAAGACAGACATGTAGGTTTCACATATTGGTGAATTCAGTGTGCTTGGTTCCACGCGATGAACTGGACAATTATCATTCCTTGTTCTTCTAGGGTATTAGATTCAGTTGCCAAATAATACAACTTTCTATTTAATCAATCAATCAATTCACACGTTTTCTCAAATACATGATAGATAAAACATTAGATGATATATTATTTAATTTTGCCCTTGACGAGTATTGGCCGTCAGGCATGCCAATTGTAAAACAATAATTTCTCAAAATGTATAATCAAACGCATTAAATTTACACAAAAAGTTACATTAAATATTCTCTTATACTATCATGTGGGTTTTTTAAATATTATTTCGGAATTATTTGTGTTAAAACTAAAATACGAAATAAACTATAAACAATGTTTTAACTAAATTAACTTAAACTATAAAATGCTAAAAATATACTAAGTTATAAGTTAATATAAAGTATGTTACCAATCGCTGCCAGAGGGAAGCGTGCCCCGAAGGCTCGAAAATTCGCTCGAGAATTTGCTTCGAGAATTCGCGCAACGCTCGCTGCATTGCCACGCGGTGCGAATTTCTTTATTCTCTAATATATTCTCTTTATTTTATTATATTGTGATTTAAAGTACAAGAAGACATAAATATAAAGTATACGAAATATATCATATTAAGTTGTTGTTTTTCCTTTTGTGGTTAATTGATATACCTACCTGGATTATTATTATTTTCAGGCAAACGGTGCGTATACAAGGGACCAGTGGTATCATTCCATTGTTTGGAGAGTAAGTATTTATATTTACTATTTACAAAGCGCATTTTCATTAGCACTTTATTATATTTACGTCTGTAACGATAACATTGTTTTATTTTACAGAGAAACATTATTAGATATAGAAATTTCCTCACAAAGACTGTACGAAAAGAAGTTGTGTTAAAAGAACTAAAGGTAATTAATTATCAATATTAGACAAATGTGAATTTTTATTTCTTGCAACACTAATGAATTATTACTAGATTATACATTAAAGTACATAATAAATGAAATAGTACTTAAAAATGAATATAAATCTATATAAATATATCTATAAGTAAAATTTACTGATATGATTTGATTGACTTGATTGATGTTGGTGGAGAGCGTTTCCGAAATGCTCGAGGCTGTATCTGACGCGTTGACATGTGTATTAGGAACGATATGCCACGGGCTTTCAAACCCGAAAGCCCATATGTACGCATGACCAATGGACGTTTATTCCGATTTTAATATCTATGAAGGCTTCATGTACGCATAAAGTGATATTTATAATATTATTATTTATTTTCAGAATATGGTAGACTTTGTCATGACTACTCCTCTGCAAGATGAAAGTGTCACTCGGGCTCCTCTACAGATACTTACAGATCTGCTATCGGAGGTAAAAAATACTTATTTTACAATTCATGGAAGTTTTAAATATGTCCTGTATCATCTTCATTC
Source organism: Dendrolimus pini (assembly GCA_949752895.1). Taxonomy (NCBI): domain Eukaryota; kingdom Metazoa; phylum Arthropoda; class Insecta; order Lepidoptera; family Lasiocampidae; genus Dendrolimus; species Dendrolimus pini. The sequence continues at coordinate 12,064,177 of OX457126.1, forward strand.
CGTCGGGTCTGTTATAAGAACCTCTTACCGCCACCACCATCACCACCACCATCACCACCACCACCATCATCACCGTATTGATATGTATGACATACATACGTGTATGTACATGCATAAAAAGTTTGAATTCCAAGTCGATTATTTTATCTCTGCTGTTTCATTACTTGTTGGAAAGAATATTTTTCTAGTTTACGTCATGTATCGTACATATCGTCTAGCAATATGATAATCTTCATCCTATCTACCACTGATATCTCACTTTTCTAGAATTTCAAATCCGTATTCGATAAAGTGTAGGTACCACGTTCTTCAAAATAATTCCATATCCATCCTCCACAAAAAAAAGGATACACATATATGGAGGTATACCTAAAAAAATTCATGACAATCAGTACGTACACCAGGGGCCCAATTCTGCTATTTCAATATCTTGGCGTTGCGAATATATACGAAGTACGATACCATAGCGATAGTGTCAAATTCTTATTCTACTAAGCGGAAGAATAATAGTAGTTTTTTTTTAAATTTATTCATGACCATAGAATCAAAGTCTTTCAGTCGGAAACATGTTAATCAATAGGTCTTCGTATAGTAGCGCAGTTGCATTGCAGGCTACAACCGACGCCATTCAATGGAGTTCTTGTGAAAACTCGAAAGATCACATCTGACTATACAATTCACATTTCTCACAAAAACACATAATTTCTACTCAAAAACTATCAATATCCTGCAACTATTGTTCATTTTAGAGTAATTATACACATTTTTAGAAAATAAAACTGCACAGCACAACGTCTCCTTTCAGTTCCCGCCAAAAACTCCAGAATAATAGTAGAAAACATTAGTATTGCCATTAGCGAAAATGGCATTAGCCGAAATGGACATTGAAAGACTTCCAAAATTTCAAACAATTATGTTGCGAGTTTTTGCTCATAAAATATTATAAACATGGAGTGACGTGCCACTGGCATGCCATTTGAATTAACAGAATACCGTAAACAGGCAAACCTACGATTGAGATGTTAGTTTCCAGCGATTTTGACGAGAATGTAATAGCAGTATTAGGCCCCAGGGCAAGGTGGAACGTATACAAATACACAAACAAATTCACTTTAACATTTATGTGTGTGAATGGATGTAAGAATAACATAAACCTTTCGATGTATACTATACTGTATTTTACACTACATTATGTTGCGGCACGTGTTTCAATGACGTCAATGGCGTTAGTTTTATTTTATACTTGATTTGTATGAGTACAATGAAAGATATTTTTGCATATCAGCATACCATGTTGCAACTCGGTTCTACGGTAGATATAATTATTACCTTATTAGTGTTCCGTAGTCAATTTGACACTTATATTTTCGTCATATTATCAGTCCATCTCCCTGTCTACCTTTCGATGCCACAGCCATTTCCCCTGGAAACTATTGACTCTGTATAAATGGAATTTAGTAGTAACTATCTGTTACCCGCGATCTCGTTCGCGTGGATGTTTTTCACGGAACCCAAATTTTAAAAGTAGACTTAGTTATTCCTTAAGATCAACTATCTGTCAGTGAATAATGAATATCCCAACAAAATCGGTTCAGCCGTTTCAGAGATTAGCCGGAACAAACAGATAGACAGATTTTTTTTAAATATAAATACCGTATTGATACTTTCATATGCATTTAGTAAAAAGCTGTTATTTTGACATTACAAACAGACATGTCTTCAATTTTATTTATTTGTATAATTCATATGCCGCTATACAAAGCTGTAATAAAAATTGCAAAAAAGTAAAAATGATGGATTGCTGCCATATAATTATATAAGTTTATGAGAAAAATTGTTACTAATTTAATTGTTGTTGGTGTGAGATTAAATGAAGAATTATTATTATTATGACCTGTTTATTTTTTTTTCAAATATTTTACGTTTTTCTCATAATAGAATTAGTATTCTTTCTCCGTTCCTGCACGGATAAGAATATACATATACGATACTTTCGACTAGACACGTTGGAACCTTATTTTGTCATTTCGCTTTCCTGAGCGATGAACAGTGGGCATTTGTCGTTTCTACGCAATTCTGTACTGTATACTAGGATATGGCCGTGACTTCGTCCACGCTTGACTTGAAATTCCTGCCGGATTCCCGGGATACGAAATAGCGCAGGTTTTAAGTCTAAGAATTTGCTGTCGGCCCAGTAGTTTGTACGTGAATCCCAAACAAACCGACAAACCGTCAAACAGACAAGAAATTAAAAAAATGCATCGTGTTCTCCGTCGTTTATATAGTCTATTCCAGATGTTTTTATTTAAATAGCTTTAATGTACTGACACGGCATGTATAGAATTTTATAATATAAAAAATGTTGTGAGTTCTATAAGGAATAAAGTTCTTCGTAAGTATTAGGAAAAAAACGGAAGTCTGCTATTGTATACTAAACAAAATTTTCAGTCTCTGTACTGATCTGATCAAGGATGTTAATAAAATCATGGGTTAATAAGTAAATAGTGATCATTTAATATGAGTTACACCCATATTAAGTGGTTCACAGCTCTGTGTAAATAATATCATATCGTAATATACTCCTATAACAACAAACTCCTTAATAGATTTGTAATGAATATAAACATTTCCTATGTGCGGAACTCATATTCGTTTCAACAAGAAGAAATTAATAATTTCACCTACTCCTGAATCTAGTAAACAGCTTGTTCAAATGGAAAAGACTTATTTTTTTATTTGTTATCGTTAAGCCTGCATGTAGTCAACACGTGCACAAATATTTGTGTTAAAATAATATTTTGATAAGTGAAGAAGGGGATCAAACAACTCGATCCATGATTGCTACTTCGCTACACTTTGTACGTTTATTAAATTCATCCGATCGATGTGACGTATTACATCCACAACATATATCAAACAATAAACAATATATCAAACGTATGCGAAATTGGCGTCATAAATACACCGAATTGAATTTCAGAATAAAGATTGCTCCGATTGGGAGGAATGGGCTGAGAATGCAACTAGTGCTGCGGCTCCACTGCTAGCGGAGCGGTGTGCGACTGGTGAACTGTGCGCTCTGTTAGCGCGGCTGTGTAGGCGGCGGCCGCGGGCTGCTCCGCTTCCCGCTCTCGCTCCGCCTGTGCGCCGTGTGCTTACCCGAAATGTCGATTTTGCCAGGGCACCCAATGCCCGAAGGCTTGTAAGAGATTATATTAGGTAAGAAACCTGATCTGTCCGAAGTACAATCACTAAACCGGCAGATGTAACTCATTACGTCAGCAAATTAATGAATTCAAATTGTGTAACATGAGCTCCTTTTTATCTTCATTACCAAATCTATAATAACAGATAATATTTTTTAGATTGCTTCAATTGAATACTAATCTGGCTGTGTTTGTTGTTTATTTCTGTTTTAAGGCTAAATTTTCATACTAAATAGAAGTAATAAACAACATGTTTGATGAAAAACATACTAAACCTAGCTATTGTGATGTATTAGTAATATAATGATAACACATTCGTACAAAAATTACGCTTTTAAAATTATCTACAAAATTCAATGTCAAGATAAAGACATAAATATAATTAGACCGTGATGTTTAGCTATATGATACAAAACAGTCATGAAGTATAAACACCACTCCTGCGTATTAAAAATACTTTTGTGAATTCACTCATGGACTAATTGAAACATTAATTGGACAAATGTTGTACAGTGTTACGTATTTCTCGTACATAATTTAAGACAGACATTATGACGCTTCCGGTATTTATATAATCTTCAACTCAATTGGATTTGGACGTTCATAACTTTGGAGACATTTATACATATCTAGCGGTCCGTTCCTGCTTCGTACCGACTTATGGCTATTTTTAACCGACTTCGAAAAAAGGAGGAGGTTCTCAATTCGTCGGGATCTTTTTTTTTTTTTTGCTTTTATTTATGTATGTTCGCCGATAACTCCGTGATTTATGATCCGATTTACGTGATTCTTTTTTTGTTCGACGCGGAATAGCTTCCAATTGGTCCCTTAAAAATTTTACATAGTTTGGCCCAGTAGTTTTAATTTTATGAACAAATTTCATGGAAATAATTTTCACTCCGTTCCATATGTACACCGATTACTCTGAGATTTATGATTCGATTTACGTGATTCTTTTTTTGTTCGACGCGGAATAGCTGCCATGTGGTCCCCTAAAAATTTGACATAGTTTGGCCCAGTAGTTTTCATTTTACGAACATTTTTTTGTTCCCGGTTCTTGGGACCTATATTTTGTAAGATGCGCGGCACCATTCGTTGGTCCACCCATACATAGCTAGACACTAAAAAGTAACAAATAAAATTTAAAAACTTCGTTTAAAAAAACCGACTTCAAAAACGAAAAAACTAAAATGTATAAAATAACTTATTTCTTAAGCTATTATTATTAATATATATTATCTAAAACATCTTAAAGTCGGTGCTTAGTAATTTTCAAAATATAGTAATTTGTATGTTTTACTTTGCACCGACTTCAAGCTGTTTTAGATAATATATATTAATAATAATAGCTTAAGAAATAAGTTATTTTATACATTTTAGTTTTTTCGTTTTTGAAGTCGGTTTTTTTAAACGAAGTTTTTAAATTTTATTTGTTACTTTTTAGTGTCTAGCTATGTATGGGTGGACCTACGAATGGTGCCGCACTTCTTAAAAAATATAGGTCCCAAGAACCGGGAACAAAAAAATGTTCGTAAAATGAAAACTACTGGGCCAAACTATGTCAAATTTTTAGCGGACCACATGGCAGCTATTCCGCGTCGAACAAAAAAGAATCACGTAAATCGAATCATAAATCTTAGAGTAATCGGTGTACATATGGAACGGAGTGAAAATTATTTCCATGAAAAATGTTCATAAAATGAAAACTACTGGGCCAAACTATGTAAAATTTTTACGGGACCAATTGGAAGCTATTCCGCGTCGAACAAAAAAAGAATCACGTAAATCGGATCATAAATCACGGAGTTATCGGCGAACATACATAAAAAAAAGCAAAAAAAAAAAAAAAAAAGATCCCTACGAATTGAGAACCTCCTCCTTTTTTCGAAGGCGGTTAAAAACATCTTGAAGTCGGTGCAAAGTAAAACATAAAAATTACTATATTTTGAAAATTACTAAGCACCGACTTTAAGATAATATATATTAATAATAATAGCTTAAGAAATAAGTTATATTATACATTTTAGTTTTTTCGTTTTTGAAGTCGGTTTTTTTTACCGACTTCGCAAAAAGGAGGAGGTTCTCAATTCGTCGGGATCGTTTTTTTTTTTTGCTTTTGTTTTATGTATGTTCGCCGATTACTCCGTCATTTATGATCCAATTTACGTGATTCTTTTTTTTTTCGACGCTGAATAGCTTCCAATTGGTCCCCTAAAAATTTTACATAGTTTGGCCCAGTAGTTTTCATTTTATGAACATTTTGCATGAAAATAATTTTCACTCCGTTCCATATGTACACCGATTACTCTGAGATTTATGATTCGATTTACGTGATTCTTTTTTTGTTCGACGCGGAATAGCTGCCATGTGGTCCCCTAAAAATTTGACATAGTTTGGCCCAGTAGTTTTCATTTTACGAACATTTTTTTGTTCCCGGTTCTTGGGACCTATATTTTGTAAGATGCGCGGCACCATTCGTTGGTCCACCCATACATAGCTAGACACTAAAAAGTAACAAATAAAATTTAAAAACTTCGTTTAAAAAAACCGACTTCAAAAACGAAAAAACTAAAATGTATAAAATAACTTATTTCTTAAGCTATTATTATTAATATATATTATCTAAAACATCTTAAAGTCGGTGCTTAGTAATTTTCAAAATATAGTAATTTGTATGTTTTACTTTGCACCGACTTCAAGCTGTTTTAGATAATATATATTAATAATAATAGCTTAAGAAATAAGTTATTTTATACATTTTAGTTTTTTCGTTTTTGAAGTCGGTTTTTTTAAACGAAGTTTTTAAATTTTATTTGTTACTTTTTAGTGTCTAGCTATGTATGGGTGGACCTACGAATGGTGCCGCACTTCTTAAAAAATATAGGTCCCAAGAACCGGGAACAAAAAAATGTTCGTAAAATGAAAACTACTGGGCCAAACTATGTCAAATTTTTAGCGGACCACATGGCAGCTATTCCGCGTCGAACAAAAAAGAATCACGTAAATCGAATCATAAATCTTAGAGTAATCGGTGTACATATGGAACGGAGTGAAAATTATTTCCATGAAAAATGTTCATAAAATGAAAACTACTGGGCCAAACTATGTAAAATTTTTACGGGACCAATTGGAAGCTATTCCGCGTCGAACAAAAAAAGAATCACGTAAATCGGATCATAAATCACGGAGTTATCGGCGAACATACATAAAAAAAAGCAAAAAAAAAAAAAAAGATCCCTACGAATTGAGAACCTCCTCCTTTTTTCGAAGGCGGTTAAAAACATCTTGAAGTCGGTGCAAAGTAAAACATAAAAATTACTATATTTTGAAAATTACTAAGCACCGACTTTAAGATAATATATATTAATAATAATAGCTTAAGAAATAAGTTATATTATACATTTTAGTTTTTTCGTTTTTGAAGTCGGTTTTTTTTACCGACTTCGCAAAAAGGAGGAGGTTCTCAATTCGTCGGGATCGTTTTTTTTTTTTGCTTTTGTTTTATGTATGTTCGCCGATTACTCCGTCATTTATGATCCAATTTACGTGATTCTTTTTTTTTTCGACGCTGAATAGCTTCCAATTGGTCCCCTAAAAATTTTACATAGTTTGGCCCAGTAGTTTTCATTTTATGAACATTTTGCATGAAAATAATTTTCACTCCGTTCCATATGTACACCGATTACTCTGAGATTTATGATTCGATTTACGTGATTCTTTTTTTGTTCGACGCGGAATAGCTGCCATGTGGTCCCCTAAAAATTTGACATAGTTTGGCCCAGTAGTTTTCACTTTACGAACATTTTTTTGTTCCCGGTTCTTGGGACCTATATTTTGTAAGATGCGCGGCACCATTCGTTGGTCCACCCATACATAGCTAGACACTAAAAAGTAACAAATAAAATTTAAAAACTTCGTTTAAAAAAACCGACTTCAAAAACGAAAAAACTAAAATGTATAAAATAACTTATTTCTTAAGCTATTATTATTAATATATATTATCTAAAACATCTTAAAGTCGGTGCTTAGTAATTTTCAAAATATAGTAATTTGTATGTTTTACTTTGCACCGACTTCAAGCTGTTTTAGATAATATATATTAATAATAATAGCTTAAGAAATAAGTTATTTTATACATTTTAGTTTTTTCGTTTTTGAAGTCGGTTTTTTTAAACGAAGTTTTTAAATTTTATTTGTTACTTTTTAGTGTCTAGCTATGTATGGGTGGACCTACGAATGGTGCCGCACTTCTTAAAAAATATAGGTCCCAAGAACCGGGAACAAAAAAATGTTCGTAAAATGAAAACTACTGGGCCAAACTATGTCAAATTTTTAGCGGACCACATGGCAGCTATTCCGCGTCGAACAAAAAAGAATCACGTAAATCGAATCATAAATCTTAGAGTAATCGGTGTACATATGGAACGGAGTGAAAATTATTTCCATGAAAAATGTTCATAAAATGAAAACTACTGGGCCAAACTATGTAAAATTTTTACGGGACCAATTGGAAGCTATTCCGCGTCGAACAAAAAAAGAATCACGTAAATCGGATCATAAATCACGGAGTTATCGGCGAACATACATAAAAAAAAGCAAAAAAAAAAAAAAAAAGATCCCTACGAATTGAGAACCTCCTCCTTTTTTCGAAGGCGGTTAAAAACATCTTGAAGTCGGTGCAAAGTAAAACATAAAAATTACTATATTTTGAAAATTACTAAGCACCGACTTTAAGATAATATATATTAATAATAATAGCTTAAGAAATAAGTTATATTATACATTTTAGTTTTTTCGTTTTTGAAGTCGGTTTTTTTTACCGACTTCGCAAAAAGGAGGAGGTTCTCAATTCGTCGGGATCGTTTTTTTTTTTTGCTTTTGTTTTATGTATGTTCGCCGATTACTCCGTCATTTATGATCCAATTTACGTGATTCTTTTTTTTTTCGACGCTGAATAGCTTCCAATTGGTCCCCTAAAAATTTTACATAGTTTGGCCCAGTAGTTTTCATTTTATGAACATTTTGCATGAAAATAATTTTCACTCCGTTCCATATGTACACCGATTACTCTGAGATTTATGATTCGATTTACGTGATTCTTTTTTTGTTCGACGCGGAATAGCTGCCATGTGGTCCCCTAAAAATTTGACATAGTTTGGCCCAGTAGTTTTCATTTTACGAACATTTTTTTGTTCCCGGTTCTTGGGACCTATATTTTTTAAGAAGCGCGGCACCATTCGTAGGTCCACCCATACATAGCTAGACACTAAAAAGTAATAAATAAAATTTAAAAACTCCGTTTAAAAAAACCGACTTCAAAAACTAAAATGTATAAAAAAATAACTTATTTCTAAAGCTATTATTATTAATATATATTATCTAAAACATCTTAAAGTCGGTGCTTAGTAATTTTCAAAATATAGTAATTTTTATGTTTTACTTTGCACCGACTTCAAGATGTTTTGGATAATATATATTAATAATAATAGCTTTAGAAATAAGTTATTTTATACATTTTAGTTTTTTAGTTTTTGAAGTCGGTTTTTTTAAACGAAGTTTTTAATTATTATTATTTTTACATCTTGGGTTAAATTATTGATGTTTTAGTTGGATCCCTATTTTTTTTCTAGTTATAAATATAGCCTATGTTACTCAGGGATAATGTAGCATAGTAATGGGCCCTAGCTAGAGAGAGGCCTGACCTTCTGTCAGGTCGAGATAGAGACGATCAGGAAGCGGGAAACCGCTTCCGGCATAGTCGAATGGTCTCGGGACCTCGAGAACCCTGCGGCCGGCGGCTTTACGGTGGACGCAATCAGGCCACAGCTGGAGAGATGGGTCACCGCACCAGCGGAACCCTGACCTTCAGGACGACGCAGATACTGACCGGACACGGGAGTTTCGATCAGTACCTGTGGCGCATTGTGGGCTTGCCTTCTCCGGACTGCCGCCACTGCGGCGCACCCGACACGGCGCTTCATACGCTAGTCGAGTGCGCCGCTTGGGCGCCGCAGCGTCTCGAACTCGAGGCGCACGTAGGAGATGTCGGATCGCTCGGTGACTTGGTAACGGCCATGTTGCAGAGCGACGACTGCTGGGGAGCTGCGGTTACTTTTTGTGAGGCAGTAATGTCTCTCAAAGAGGCCGCAGAGCGGGATAGGGAGCGAAGTCCTTCGGCGCGTGCTACGGTCTCTACTCGAGGTCGCCGGCCTTCAGCCGGCACCCGGAGAGGCAGGTACGCGCATTACTTCCCTCCCTGAGTTAGGCTCCGTTAACGGGGGGCCCTTAGCAGCTAGGAAAGCAAGGGACCATTGACCCCCGTCAGCGAAGTGGGGTGTGTTTTCCCAGGGCACACTCCAGGCACTTTATTGCGCTGGATCGACTGGGTGTAACTATGTTCTAAATCTCAGCCTTTCCAACACAAACAAAAGCGCAGGGTCGTCACGGGAGGAGGGGGTTTTTAGTGGGTATTGGGGTTGCTCGCTCGTGTAGCAACTTTCGGAGTCTCCACACTATTCTGTAACGTCGATCGCGCACGGGCACTGCCAAGAGCATACAATTGCTGCAGTGCTATCGCCCCCGCTCGATGCGTGCCGTTTCCTAGCAACGGCCCAGTTTGTGCGTAAATCGGTGCTAGCATTTTCCCTCGCCTCAAAAAAAAGCATACTAACGGTGAAATAATTTTTGAAATTGGTCGAATAGTTTTTGAGTTTATTCATTATAAACATACAAAAATACAAATCTTGATATTAGTATAGAAGTATAGATTAGGTCAATACACGTGCTTAGTGTAGCTCAATTTGTATTACTCTATTATACAGTTTATCATTGCATTCAGTAAATTAATATTTATTCAATCGTAATTCATAACAATCAACGAGTTCAACTGTATGTAGGTTTGACGTCAATAGCTTTCGTTACATCTCATAACTAAATATAGGAATGAAGTCAACCGAGGAGTTATTCGTTATCAATAAAAACGTTCTCCATGCGTGACTGACTTCGCTATTTTGAACAGAACAAAAATTCACCATTCCTGATTGAAGTTGTAAAAAACAAAATGCTTAGCTTCATGTGTTTGAGTGCAATTTATTTGCTTCATAAGGTATTAGAATGCCAAAGTGAAAGAGTTATTTATGTCAAGGTTTTTGGTTATTTTTATTTATGTTACTCGGAATTTAAAGTTGCATTTATTCATTCATTGCATTTGAATAGACATAAACATTCTTATATAAAACAATTCTACTTTGTCTATCAAAATATATACCCAAAACCACTCTGTCATCTATAATATTATAGAATTCTTAACATGCCGTTAATGCTATTAAAAAACAACTACGTAAACGTTGGAGAACACAATGCAATTTTTTTCTCTTTTAACTACTGGGCCGACTTTAACCGACTTTGCGCTACTGTTTACCCCGGGAATCACGTGGGATTTTTTCTAGGAATGATTTAAATGGACAGATTTTAAAAAAAAAACTTGAGAGGTGTCAAGGGACACCCGGATGGAACGAAGTTCCTTTCGATTATTTACAAAAAACCTGTATACACTCAACAAAAATAATCGTCGCGACACCACACTGTTCAATGCGAAGTGTAATAGTAAATGAGTAAGTTTGAATCCTATTTACTTCAATATAAGAAACAATTTAAAAATCGAATCACATCCTGCAATTCGACTCTTGAAACAAATTTAACTTTAAACCAGATTCGCGATATTGCTCCTTATTTTAATGACATTAAGACTATATGTCCGCAAATGATATCTGTACGTCAGCAACCCATGACATTTAAATAATGTACTCCAAATTAAACTCTAACTGCGTGGGCATAAAGGGTTATGCAACTGCATTTTATCTTGGCAAGTTCAAAAAGTGTCGTTGACAACTTTTTCGTAAGAATTTTTTCCGTCTAGCCCCCATTCGTACCGCGCGATAAGAAACTACGTTCCAAAACGAATTCCAATGTGATTCTATTACTAAAAGCAAATTTAATGTAATACAATGTGTGATATTTTAACGCGGGAATTTTCTCGGGAACGGTTTGAAGTTATTTGAATGCATAAAAATTGGCTTATTCTGACACAGTTTCCAGAAAAACAAGAGCTTACATTCCATTTTTAAATGTTACGATATAGTGAGATAATTTTAAGTCAAGCATGGGCGAAGCCGCAGACATATATTACTAAGTCGCGGGCATATAGTACATATAATTAAGTAGAGTCCGCGCTGCACGCCATAAGTGCCATAGACGCAGCGCTGAAATCGCCGTACTTTTATACTGTCAGAGTAAATACTTGCTAATCCGTAATTCGTTGTAGGTAATTACTTAATAAATACAAAATATTCCACAATGAAAGCTATAAATTCAGCTGTTAATTCCTGACTATATTCCAGAGGTACCCGAGATTATTTATCTTTTTTACTATTGCTTCAATGCCTGCAATTGAGTAAAATGTGCATTTTTTTGCAGTGCACTAAGCGCTCACAATTCGGGTTCGGCGTTGGTGCGTCGTTTCGTGGAGGTGACGCACGGGAACCGCGCGAGCTGCCCGCACCCGCGCGCGGCGCCCAACCTCGCTGCCGTGGCGCTCGCGGCGCTCGACGACCACTATCGCGACTCGTCCTCGCCGCACGTGTGCGACGACAAGGAAGAAGAGGTCCTGTGCTTCGCTGATATCTTGGAACACATGTAAGAATTAAAAATTACAAAAACTTTAATCGTGTAACTTTAAAACAATCGACTGTTATTTGGGATATGATGTTTATTTTTTTTGCAATACAATTGTAAAGTTTTACATAGCTTATAATTTCAATCGTAAGTTTTGGTTTGTGCAGAAATATGCAGACCGGTTCCCGACGTGTATATAAATATTGAACTTAATTCCCAAGCAAAAATGGCAAAGTTTTGCTTTCTATGCATTATTAGCTCTTTTCCGCTTACACGATTCGTATACTGTCGTGCGCTACATGGCGCTACTAAAATTGATCTATTGCGTTGGTCTATCGGGAGGAATTATTAGCCGTGGAAAACTGTAAAGAGTAAAAGTCGGTTACCGGTTAGCCTGGAAATAACCGCGATTCTGTAGTAGAATTAAAGCCTCTCAAAAGTGCCTATAGTTTTGTATAGCATATAGGTACCTATGTAAAGTATTTAACACATTGCAGTAACTTTATTTGCAAGCGATCGTCTTGTGGCATTAATCCAGCAATGAAAGACACAGTAGCACTGGATATGTGATATACTGTATAAGTATTGTAAAAGACTTGTTTCACAGTTTAAAAGTTTTATAAATATGAATAATTTTCATTTTTCAGGTGCGAATACGAAGACTGGTTGATAGTAGTAGGAGCAGTATTACAACCGGTCCCTTTGTGCTCGGGTGCAATGAGTTGTCCTCGGGTTGCAAAGCGGCTGGCCAAGGTTCTGGATGTGTTGGCGCACGACCCTCGCTGCGCCGCGCACGCCTGCGTCGCGCCTGCGCGCGCGGCGCGCTTGTGTCCGCCCTCGTGGCTCAGATCAGCAGCGCCCTCGGATCCTTTACTAGCACTGCCCACTCAACAACTCTGCAAACTGTGGGGGGATATGGTGAGTTCCCAAAATTAAAATATATTAAATCATATTTATTTTTATGTCTTTCTACACTTAACAAGATATCGAAAAGAATTTTGAATGAAATTCTTCACTTTAATTCCTAATATTTTATTCAAATTCGTTGAATTATATCGGACCTTATTCGATGTAAACCCTCAGACAGACAGACAATCACTCACCTTAGAAAGGAATCAACAAATGTAAAAATAAATTCGGTGGAATATTTCTTTGTTGTTTTCACGCCGTTACAAGATTATTCCAATAAATTTCGTAAGTTAGGAAAATGTTATAAACTTGGTTACTTTTATCTTGAAAAAGCAAATGTTACCGATTTGTACGTGGATAGTTCTAGTAATTATAACAATATTGTTTTGCGCTAAGAACGAGTTGTGATTACCAGTTTGTTTTCTTGCAGTTGGGGACTTTAATAAAGTGCTGCTGCAAAAGAAAAAGCTTTCTTCAAAGTTTAAGTAAACAGCTGCCGGATTTCCTGCTAGTCGCATTAACAGAGCACGTGAGTTTTTCATCATTTCCTATTAAAAATATGACTACTAACTATATTTGTAGATATAGATATGGCCATCCCAGCTTTGCCCATATTGTATGTACAGTGTAATTTACACTATTAATTGAAAGAAACCACAATGCCTCTATAAGAACATTCGATATCCCACAACTATTGTGAATTAAAATAAAACTATGTACAGTTATTTTACAAGATGTCGCGAATCACTCCTCTAAGATATTTTTTTGCCCAAACGAATTTATTTATCGAAATAATGAAATTCAATATTCCTAATTCTTTATTATAATATTTTGATTACAGCCAGCTGCTTTAGAGGCTTTATGTTTAATGCTAGAATGGGAAGTAGCGAGTGGAGAGCAAACACAATTAGAAATTATTGCCGCTCTTCAGGGAACTGAGCTTGGTCAAAAATATTACAAAGATTTGTGCGAAAGACAACAAAGTCTTCAGAGGCTGGTAAGTGATCATAAGAATTGTGAAAAAAAGATATTAGGAATGACTAGGTAGTGCCATAGGATCAGGTTCTCTAGACCAGTAATAAAATAGAAGAAATTGAAGGTCTGGATGTGACCTATGGCGCCATCTATTGATATATTTAAAAGCATTTCAGAGATACATTTAGGACTAGTCCATTGTCATTCCTAAAGTAGTCTTCTTCAATTTTTATTATACCTATGTCTAAGTGTGTTTATCTAAGTTTCCTTCAATAATATGTTTATTTTGTAAATTCACACACATTGCAAGATATCCTGTCAGACCAATATGTTTGAACTAGTACAGTTTACATGTTAGCACTAACCTGATAGATAGATAATACTTTATTGTCCACCGTTTTAGAAAACTTACGAATTAGTACTATTTGAATTGTGTGCAAAGGCCGGTCTTATCGCTAAAAAAAGCAGGAGCAGCAGCAGGACATTGTATTCTGTCTCAGTTCTTGCACGGATAGGATAAATGGTTACATTTTCCACATACTATGGTGAAAAAAAACCTTTTTGCGTAAACTTCCAAAACATGCATTGTCATATTCGGAAGTCAAAAGTATTCTGTGTTCATTGCCCTCGACTACCGATTGAAGAAACAAAAAAAATTACACAAACAACTTAAATTAAAATCAGTTTGTCGAAAATATACTTATTAGCATTATTTAAAATGCTTTTCCAGCAAGCTGAAGGTGGTCCTAAGCGACTAGCCCTGCCCGTGCGGGCGACTGACGCAGATGTAGCCGCTTTGTTGGAAGCCGGGGCTCTTGGAAATCTGGAGTGCTTGTCATTGGCATTCACCAGCGTAACCAGCGCCTGCGCACATCACCTTATCAAGGTAGATTTTATTGCTAAAATTCGCCATTATTGCAAAGTAAGATATCTTAATTTTATTCTGCTTGTTAATTGATTGACTCCTCTCGTAAAAAATACTAAAAAGCCACGCGACATGTTCTTGTAAGTGATTTTTTCACATTAATTTATTATAAAACTTCTTCAATATGTGAACCTCCTCCGACATAACTAGTAGGTAAAATTATCAAAATTTTACGTTAGATGTTCAAATTTGCCTGTTTGTGGTCCAGTCAGATAAACGGTTGTACCAAAGAGATCCGGTTTAGCTTTTAGTCTCATATTCCATTAGAAAATTCAAGAGTGAAAAACGTATAATTAATTATGCAATCAAAATTAAATGAGTGAATCAGAATGTCACTAATAGAATAGCTTTATTTTCCCTCGAAGTTATAGTGATCCGATTTGTTTCGATCTGCCTTATTTATAACTAATAAAGGTGTAAAACTATTAGTTGCCTTCACTTCGGTACCTGAACCTGTGGGCGACCAAATTCGGCGACAGCGGCATCCAACTCATAGCAGAACATCTTCCGCGCCTGCAAGTGCTTAACCTCTGCGAGACACCCATCTCCGACAAGGGAATTGAAGCACTTTCAGGTAATGTCTTTCAAATGTAGAAAATCTTTACTATAACTGCCGTGTACTATAAGATTCCGATAGATAGATAACTCTTTACTCTATACCAAAAGTCTAAATAGGTATACCTAGACAGAAAGACAAAAACAGATTAAAAATAACATAATAGCTATGAAAGTATTAATATACTAGCTGACCCGGCGAACTTCGTACCGCCTTATTCAAATAAATTAATAAACAAACAAATTGAGAAAACATGGCAAAGGGCTCATAGAATTTGAAAAATATATAGCCTATAACCATCTACGATTAATTCCGCGTCGAATGGTTGTGGTTTCATGCTGAACGGTCCAGTAGTTTTCGAGTTTACCTCGGACAAAGAAAACAAACTTTGCTTATATATATATATAGAAGAAGATTCATACTAGAGAATATAGACCAATAGAAATGTACTTCTAAAATAAAGATCGATTAATTTTAAATACTTACGGTGATGCCGGGTATAATTAACGATAACTTATACTAATAATTTAATTACAGAACTAATATTTATAAATATTATCCCCGCAAATTGTTATTGCGCCTGGCCACCATTTTGGTGACGTAACCGTAACCGAACACTCAGTACTGTTAGCATCACTGGCCGGCGAGAACGCGTACATATCGAGTTGCAGATGACGTCACGTGAATGTTTAATTGACAAGGTTCCAGCGCATTAGCAATTTGCGGGGATAATATATTCATATATTCCAGTAGCGGGACACCCATGAGTTGATATTGTATTATATACAATAATAAAGAAACTTACTTTTTCCAGGTTTATCCAATTTACGAAGGCTAAATTTAAACAGCACCAAGCTATCAGCAGAGGCCTTTGAGACGCTCCGCCAGCGGCTGCCGCATCTTCAGGAGTATGACATTCGTTACACGGAGGCTTGGTGACAGAGAACTATGACGCACATAGCCGATAACTCCACTATTTTAGAGATCTCACTGCCCCACTCAGAGTCCGATAATGGACCATTAACCTTAAATAACGGTAATTAACTTTCTCGTTATATGACCGTTTTCTATGTATATCAACTCTGTTAGTTTACCTTATTACTGGTTAAAACTTGATTAACTCCATACAGGAATGTCAGTTTTCTACCAATGATTAGGTAAATTATGGATAGTGAGATATAGAATTTCATTCTATATTAAAATTACTATTGTCAATTTTTCTATTGTAAGTGAAAATTGGTTAAGTTAGTCGTCCTATATGCTACTGAGTGCGGCAGTCCGTCACACGCGCTTAGCCAATCTTAAGAGCTGTTAACACGATGTGATTCAGTGTTTGAATAATGGCAGAGTAGAATATGACGGATCCCACATTGCTTTAAAATCCCCCTTGGATGACATCGCCTAAACTCCCAATCACGTTTCATCGCAAGCCTTGTGTTTAGAATGTGACAGCTTTTCTATTCCAATTTATACTTATATCACCTTTAAAATAAAAATATAATAAAATCGTAAATGTCAATGATAAATAATTATGTCTCGTGAGATTAGATTCTTCACATTAGAAAAACAAGATTTATTTATAGTTGCTGTGAATGTCTAAAAGTGTATTTTTGTCGAATGAAAATAATTACTGATTTACTTTCCTGTAATAAGCTAATAAATGAAAAATATTACCCTGAGTCTTTATTTTGAATTGTTATTAATCATTAATCATAAAAAATAAAGGCCAACCTTACCAACTTATCAATGAGTTAACTCGAAGTATGTTCTTTTGAAGTATTTCTGATAAAAGGCATATAAATCTGTTTTAATAAGTATTTACTCAAAATTAATGAGTATAATAACCACCGATTATTTTAAGCTATACAACGCTTCAGACATTCACAGTGGCAATTTAGTATCAACAAGTATGAAAATATGCATTTTTACACTAGTCTGAGTAATTCCCTAATTAATCCAAATATCGTCAAACTCTTGAAATTAAATAATCATGCATTTTAAAAATATTTAATATAGTTAGTATTTATAAGTCATAGACTTTTCCACTAAGAATAACACCTAAAGCATTATTTACTATAAGTTCTGGCACGGTAACATTTAAAAGATTAGAATGACGTTGAAATTATGGTTGTCATGTTCATTCAATGTACATTTGGTTAGTTTCAGGAAATATATCTTATTTAGGTATTTTTTATTTATTAAAATAATATCCATGCGTTCAATAATTCGAATTTATTTAGTATAGAAGTAAAAACTGCGTCCACATTTTAGTACTATTTGATCGAATCAGTCATGGTCACTTTAAAAATAAGCCGCAATTTGATGTCGTCAGTGAACGGATAAATTATCGATCACCAAAGTTATGCAGATGTGGAAGCAGCTTTATGTAAAATATACACATAACAATCGCCTCTTTGCGTTAATAATGTGTATATATTGAACATTTTTAATTTTAGAAATAAGATTTTTTTACCTTCAAAATATTCCATATAATTCGAACGAATAACTTTTTTCTGTTAATCTACAAAATGTAGGTATTTTAAAAGATACCAAGTTACTCATTTCGTTACAATTATTTTTTAAATTTCGAGATAACATATTATTGAGACGAGAATTCAAAAAAAAATCTACACAAAAGTATCTTTGAGAAAAACTTTACTTCTTTTTGATTTACCAAAATCATTGTAATTAAACCTGCCATGTAAACGCTTTGGAGGCTTAAGAAGCCCGTTATTGTATTAATTTATTTATTAAATATTTTAAGTCTTAGGTAGTTAGAATAGTTGTACAAAATAAATATGTATCGTATCGTAGTCAAAGGAAACTACGCTTAAACGATAATAATGAAGGACTTCCGGGCTGTGAGGAAAAGTACCGATTTTATGGACTCATGTGTTCAAAATAAAGGGGAATCCAGCAATGATATAGGTTGCGCCGCATTTTATGTCCGTTTTCATTTCGCTACTTATGGCTGTGCAATTACCGAATTTATATAAACAACGGTCTATTATGCAGGCATTTGTCGATAAGTGAGAGCGGTCCATTTGGCGACCGTTATGGCCGTTTTATTTAGCTATAAAAGGACGTGCCTATATTTTCCTGAGTACAAAACTGCTGCGCGTCCTTCTGCAGCGAGATCGGCCATAACCATAGCGAGACCTATATTTAGTTTCGAATTGTATTTTGAATTTATTAGGTTAAAACAGCGGTAGCACAATAATTGCTGTTCATGATTAAACATCGTATACTCCGCGTCAAACTATGGCCGTTCGTTAGCATCAGATAACTGAACTGGCTTAAAGGCCTAGTTGCCAAGCCATAAATGCTTTAAAAAACAGATAGCTGAACACTAGAACTTCCTTATGCAAAGTCAAGTATTGTGCAAACTTCTGCAACCAACCTCAAGAAACCATAGTTTGGTGTAGACTATATTATGTTATATTTTAAGATAGTTATATTTTATTGTCAGAATGAAATGATGTTATTTATTTTGTCTTTAGACACTTTTATTTTGATAATTGGACCCTTGATATAGTGTAGATTGATTTCTTTTACCTTTTCGGCCTATATTTTGTTTTAAGCGATTTGTTAATTCAATGCTTATTATAACTAAATTGTTTAGGTTATTCGTTCACCAAGAATATACGCGTGTAATCTAAGCACAGATATCAGAATTGTATCCATGTTCGCGTCTGCGCTATATTATGTGTAATGATACAATTAGTAATAAATGGCTACCCTTATAACCATCGAAAAAATGCCAGGGATGAAATTGTCCAGTAAATAAAGTAGGAAGGTGTAGTGTACCTAGAAGGTAACTCTGATGTTCCTAACTACTATAGAGAACGCCAGTAGTCTCGTCGTCTGTTGCATTTTAATATAGAAAAACAATACTTCCCTTCCAGCCAACATTTTTTAAATTATAAAACGTTTTTAAGAATTTAGTCTCAAGTTTTTATTTATTTATTTAAATTCGAGTTTTGACTGATTGGGTTTATTAGTTAAATATTAGAATGACAGTGGAAATTCTATGAGTATTTTTCCATATCAAAATGCAAGAGAAAAAAATCTACCGAGTTCTAGAAATAGAGTTTTAGGGTTTTTTCAGTTACTGGATAATTGCCAATCCTCGTATCCTTTGTCCATGGCTTTAGGCGGGTGATGTGCGAGCAAGTATGTGCGCTTATGGCTCGACTTCACTTTTGGAAATCTGCATACTTAAGGAGACACACGAACGAAAATTTCACCCGCTATACAGTTATTTATGACCAACTGTGTTTGTATGAAAATGAACGGTTGTATTACGTTATACTATTTGCCAACTCACTCCAATATCCAAAGCTTATGCAAATCACTGTCGAATAAATAATAGTAATCTGTAATAATATGTATGGACAATGGAATTTGTTACTGAAATTGTCATGAAGAGATATAAGACTTATCAATATGTGAAGTGTGCAAGTTTTATTAAAAATATTCAAATATCCTAGTCTCTTTATTCGTAACCTAACAATTATTTTTAAAAATTGACTTTAAATAAATTAATTTATATTAATTCGCTGTATAAATTAAATTTTAATTATTTAATTTATACAGCGAATGATTGTTTCTTCAACAGCGTAATGGTATCATAATGTAATTTTAAATTAACCGTCGCGTCAATTAGAAATTATTTCTTGATAGTGTGGTGAGTAACTAGCTTTGAAATTAGTACATAAAATCATTGTATAGATTTGGGTGCCTCGCAGCATGAAAAAACATCTACTACTTACATACAAATCATCAAATAGTAATTAAGTACAAACTCTGAAAAGTGCCTAAATTCTTAACCAGATGACGCCACTAGCCATTGTTATCTTGTTTTCGATGATTTATTATTTGGAAGATATTTTAAGATTTTTGTCTGACTTGGTTAAAGAAACATTTTTAAAATAATAAAGGTCTAAAAGCGAGAAAACGTATGAAATGTGTGTCATGAAATTAGGAGCTTATCAGTTTCTTTAGCATTCAAAGATTGTATTTAAAGTTATACTTAATAGACAAAAAAGATTAGGTTTTTTTGGTATCGCAAAAAAGGTTTGTATTGAAAATGAGCGTTGTGTTTGATATAGTTCCGGCACAATAATAACCCGAGTGCAAACTTTGTTTCTCTAAACAGCGGCGTATAAAATCTGAAAATATGCTTTTTTAACATAATTATGTAAGCAATGTAAGTACATCACTATTTCTTCAAATCTTCAATCAAAAACAATTTTTTTTCTTTCTTTCTGACATAACGTACAGGGATAAGTTCATTAGGACTTTGAATTGGTTATTTATTCGTTATATATAACACAACAATTATATTTTTCACTTATGTATTTATAATAATAAGTATACATGAACTGACGTCGATTTACAAACATAAGTCATACAGGGACCGTAAAACGTATTCAATTTAGTAGCAATAAAATTTAAACTATGTATATTATACTTTAAAATGAACTAAACATGTTTCTTAAAATTAAATCAGAATAGTAAAAGTTCATATGAAAGATTATATAATATGGTATTTACAACAAAATAATAAATCCGTTTTGCCATGTTATAAGTAAATATTTCGCACAGAATATTTATTATATGTTTATAAATGTAAAAGTGAGTATGTTTTTTCCCACAACACAGCCATGCATGTGTTACATTTAAAAAAAATACATAGACAGATAACAATATATTACTTACCACGAGAAACAATTACAAAAAAAATACAAACATTTAAAAATATTTTCCCCAAAGTCCTATAGTATTTACATATTCTATACATATGTAAATACTATGCGTCTCTTTCCCATATACCTGACAAACAACTTTCGCTTCATTTACTTTAATAAATCTCTTCATACATGCACGTTTATTTGAGGTTCTTTTTACCTGACCTTTAAAACATCTGCAATTTGATCATGGTGAGTACTTATGTCCTAGTATACTGGCATCAACACTACAATTCACACTACTGTCACATATTTGTTTTGTGGTTCTACTTTCATCCATTTCCTCTATATAGCCAAACCACTTTAATAATGTTTTTTTTTTCCATTCTTGTCACTACTTCCTCTTTCAATCGACAATATTAGCTATTATTATGTAATTTCCTATTACAAAAAAACCTGAAAATTATCAAGTAAACATTTCATCTAGGAATCCTTCATTCCTTAAGGATAAATTTACTATGAAAGTGAAAGACCAATCCAAATATTTGCAACTATGACCTATCGGAAACATTTTCGATTCCGGAGGTTCGTGGAATGTGGCTCGGAGATGGAAACTGAGGTACTTGTAGGTAGAATGTGAAAAATCAAAACGTAGCGAGAGGTTCATCAGAAATTTTACAGTAAAGCAAAACATTTATTACCAACTTTAACGACATGTCATTCTAAAGTATTTATTTTATCCTCGATGGGTATAATAACATATTTTGATAAGCACAATATATCGGAAAATGGCTAGCAAAACAATAAGAGGACAGACACAAGTTTAAAAAAAAAACCGACTTTAAAAGTAACCAAAAAGCAAAAAATAAATATTTTAAAGTAAAATTTGTAGTTCAAGACTAGGCACAGACTTCAAGATGTATAAAATAATATTTTTTTACTTCACTGTTACTATCGCAGATGGTTTTGTTTTTGTTAAAAATATATTTATTTTCTACTTTTCAGTTACGTAAATGCTTGAAAAGCTTTAAAAGAAAAAATATATAAAACACGTAGATACGTGCCTATAATATTCGAAGGTTGCTCTCGATATCCCTGGAATTCACTCATCAGATCCTCATAGGTGACAGACAATAGGACCACCTCAAGAGTATTAGAAAAAACTAATGAGGCGTCTTTGACACCTGGTTGGAGAGAAGTTTCGAAGAACATCGAAAACTATCGAAGAAGTTGTATATGAATAAATGGCAATTACAAGACCTAATTAAAAAACACCCAATAACACACTGATGGTTATTATTTTATTTTAGATCTTATTGCATTAAAGCTCGAAATATACAGTGGTTAGCAGTTTTCCTTTCGGTGACAGTTTTTTTCGCTTAGCTCCTATCCAACGAGTAACGTACGATAAAGAACTTCGTTCCACAAGTTTTCAGACTAACATACAATTGAATTCGTAACCTCCTCCTTTTTGAGGTTGGAAAAAAAATTCAGTTGACAGGTTTCGAAAGGACCTGCTGGTCGGGAGTCCAACATTATCTTTGTGCTATGATTGAGCAAATTTTACATCCGATTCTAAATTGATAAAAAAAGGTATGAAAACTGCTAAGGTCGAGGCATTAGCTCGCCGGTCACGAATGGTTGAACGAACATCAGGGTTGTTTTAGTCTGCACATTGCAGTTAGGCCTCGCTATTTGTCCCTGGACAGCGAGGCGTGCATAAACCATTCCTACCCCGGCAATATAACAGGTATAAAACTGCCCAAACAATATTACAATTTATTACAGACTATATACATTTTATCATGGGATACAGAGCCGCCATATAACATGATAATATATTTCTCTACAATAGGGAAGTTCAATTCAAACTCGGCAGTGGGGAGTTTATGGGTCGCTGTTATACATATGACATTATGTATAACATTATAAAGTTACCATAGAAATTAAATAAATATTTTAAATTGAAACAACAAGTCAAAGCAATCAATATTACCAGCTGCGAGTATATTATTTTTCTGAAAGTTTTAAAACATAACAATACATAGGGTAAAAATAATTTTAGTTCATGAAAGTATCTTGAGAATGATGACACGAAAACTATGAAAACTAAAATAGTAACTTGTAACTGAAATTTTAAAAAAATCACCGTAACATCTATTTTATTTATAAACTTTATGGGTGCTTTAGAGAAATTCGAATACGACGATGACAAAAGTTTACAAGTTATTTCGTTCTAACTGTCCTTCCAATCTATATTTACACTTAACCAACTTAATTTTCTGTTAAGCATTTGTAATGCTTACATATTATGTTGCAATGTATGGTGAACAATACTTATTACACAAATATACTTATAGGCTGGCTCTACGTGCAGTACCTGCAGGATAGTGAATAGGCCTCTTAAATGGAATTCGTTATCACTCGAGAAATTCCACGTTTAAAAAAATATAAATTGACAGAATTTACTTACGGCATCTCGGCAATAATTTTAAGAACGTTCCATAAACAATCTCGATTCAGACAAGTTTTCATACATAAAAAAATCATAAGAATTGATAAGATTGATTCTTATATTTTATGTATACAGAAACATATATGAAATCAATACCAAACTACTGTGAAAAATCTAAGTTATAAATTATAAAAATGCCAGATCTGTACATTGAAGCTATAAAAAAAACAATGAATTAAATACAATATATAAACGCTGCAGAACACGATGCAATTTTTTTAGATTTCTTATCTGTTCAGGATGTTTTTTTTTATTGCAGGAATTCAGAAGATAGGCAGACGGCCCACTTGATGGAAAGCGGTTACCATCGCCTATGGACATTTGCAACACCAAAGATGCTACAAACGCGCTGCTGCTCTCTTAAGGGCTTATGGCATTCACGTAGACTACTGGTTCGATTTCGATGCAGTTTTCGCTGGTCTACATTATTATTATATTACTAGCCTGTCAAAGGTGGACGAAGTCGCGGGCATGTCCTAGTTCGTAATATTATTGTTGAGATTCACAGAATGCAGAATTGTCGTAAGTAAATCCTTTCAGTATATATCCTCCACAAGGTGGCAATGCGAGTAACCTCTCCCTTCTTTAAACATCGTATTACTTTCGCTGTTTAGCTTCTCTTGACATCAGCGGACCTTATTAAGAACGTCACCTACGAGCTTTCGGACCTATAGTAGTGTTAACAATGAGAAATAATTACAAATCGACATTACACAAAACGGCAAACGATGGCATTGCTACAAAGGCGATGATTCACTTCTGATATCTGGGAATTGATTTTTTAAGTAATCTTATCAGTTCAAAAATCAGAGTGACTAACTATTTGTCATAATATCCCTATTTACTGTTACGCTTCATTGAAATTCGATACACATAATAATGATTATATAAGAAATAATAACAATAAAGTAATAAAAGGTTTACATTATGTTATAATTTCACGTATTATTTTAAACAATTCAGGAAAAGGTGAAAAAGACAGCATAGATAAACAGAAAAATGTATACTTACTTAAACTTTAAATTTAACATAGAATTATAAATATTACAATATTATAACATTAACATATTCAGTTGACTTATGGCCTTAGTTCTGTCATAAAATTTCATGACAACATGTGATATAATATAGTTTATTATATTTTTGTCAAATTTAACTTGGTATTCAAATAGCATTAAATTATGTTAAAATTCATTACACATCCCAAAATCTGAATTTTATTAGTAATTAATCCCCAAAGATTATAGAATCGTTATATACTTATAACTTAAATGAAGAATTATCTGACACAAGGTTATTTTGTGTCATAAATGAAAATATACTCAAGTCTAATCTCTAAATTAACTATTTTGCCTTAATTTTATCTAACATACTTCCGATTTATAATCCTGTTTCAGATATCACTAATTTAGTCTAAACCAACTTACAGATTTAAAGTTTAAAGTTCCTCATAAAATTTCATTTAGAATGCTTTATACAAACTAAAGCTCAAATCAAATTTAATACTGGTAAAATAAACATATAACAGGCAATATATGTGTGTGTATATATATTTTTTATTTCGCACTAGATGATTTGAACATACATTCCATGGAATATACAATTTATTGGCTAAAACGCCTCCGAAATTACAATTAATATAATTTTTACACAATTTTAATTTACAAATTCCATTAAAGGGTATCGCTAATAAAACGTTTAAAACTGAAACGAAATACAAAAATGAATATAATAAATATCGTAATGAATTTATTTGTTTAATTACATTTCCTATTGTATCGCCGGCAACGACAGCCCATGTTGGTGCTATTTAGTGAAGGCCGCGAACACGGCCCACATGATCTCGCAGGCGTCGGGCCGCATGGCCTCCGCCTCGAAGTCGAGGTCGAGCAGCGAGCGCACGCGCCGCGTCGCCAGCTCGTAGTCCTCGTCGGAGAGCGGCGCGAACGCGTTCTCCAGCACGTCGGCCGAGTGCGCGAGCATCAGCAGCGCCAGCGACCTCTTGTCCGCGTGCGCCACGTCCGTGATCGAGCGCCGTAGAGCTGCCTCCTGCACCTGTTACACGTTCATTCTTACTTACCTTACCATTGGTAGAAACTTGAAATATCAAGTACAAGAACCGCCCATGAGTATAACTCTTACCGACCGTTCATTTGCCATGTCATGTCGTGACGACAGATAGTCGTGTAGTTTTAAGTGCGTGGATTATAATATAAGCATATAACACCTCCATTTAAACATATTATGTTTAAATGGAGGTGTTCACATATAGAACGACACGACTTACTGTCGTCTACCACATTTTTTGCAGTGACAACAGATTGTAATGACAGTGGGTATGGCTAGCACGACAGTCGTAAAACGAGAAAAGATCGTTACGACATAGTGGCAACGCGCCCTTACTGTTGATTAAAATTTGATTAATGCCAGAATTCAACCGCTAGTAAGGCAACTGAGTAGGATATAGGAACCGGCCGTTAGTATTTTCTTAAGGTTTTGCAAGTAGTGAACATAATGAAACCACGCTGTGTCCGATTTTAAGCGCGGTATTTTTGATTCAGGACCGTGATCAAGAAAGACAAACATGCCAAGTGTCAATGAATAATGTTAAAGTTTTTGTTCATTACAATTTTTTAATTTTTGCTTGTGGTTATTATTTATATTATGGGAGCCTAATTTTAACTCGTAGTAAAGCAAATGAATGATAGGATAGTAGGATGTAGATAGTGTCACTTAATCAACATATTAGTCACGAAAACCAGTATTCGCCGTCTGACAACAGTTATAAATGTTTTTTTCTTATGGTTTTCCATCATTAAATAAATAGATAGAAACTCCAATTATCAATCTCTCCAAGTTCGTACAGCGATGTGAACAGGAAAACACGACATTTAAGTATTTTTTATAAAATTTAGAGTGGAAACAAAATACTTGCACACATGTGAAGATTATTTTAAATACCTACTTGATCATTACAAACTCTGCTTAAACCTTTTAAATAAACACTAAATTTTATCGTGTGATTCGTTTGCGTATGTAGAAGTAATCGCAAAATTTACGTTGAATGCGTTAAAAAAACTCTTTTGTAAACATTTCAATTTTGAAGACAACACATTACTGAAGCAAAGAGGTGATTTAATCTACCAGGAACCGAAATCCAAGGGACCAACTCTCTAAACACTATCCACAGACAAAATTAATTACTTAGTAGAAAGATATATAAAGAATGTTTATCACTAATAATTGTTTTCGTTTATTCAAGTATTGGAATGTGAATATCATTTCTTATTATTGTTAATTTTGTAAACATTTATTATGTTAATTTAACATTGACAGAAGTTAACCAATACAAAACATGTGTATATTAGACTGGCTTGACACATACTAGATTCTCTCAATAAATTATGTAACATTTTTATTTCATGCTATGGTACTAATGAAGATGTTCCGAAATTTAAAGGCTAAATGCCAAGGACTTTTACACATTATAATTTGCACAAATTACTAACCAGTGTTTATTTATTTAGAAAGGATTTAAAACGTCAAGTTGCCTTGAACTATATATTTTTAATTTTGTTTCTAGATACAAAATACTACAAAGTTTTCATGTGTAAATGTGAATAATTAGAGATTAGAAAGCAGTAATTTCAAGGATACATTTTTTATGAGTTGTTATTTCTTTTTTATTATTATTTATTTATGTTAGGTAATTTCACTGTGATGCATGTTAGAATGCACAAAAATATACATCAGTTTTAGCTAATAAAAATTATTTAAAGCATTGAGTTTTACAAACTTTGTACAGAGAACAGTAACCAAAATCTTCCTTAAATTACCTTTCCCAGTGAAAAGTATGTTTGGTTTTGATGTCTAATTTAGAAATTCTATTCTGATTCTAATTAACAAAACTAATAATATTATTACCTTTTTAACTAAACGACATTTGACCACATTGTCTGTGAGGGGATGAGTTGTCATGTCGAATAACAAAAAATTTTGTTTTTCAGTAGTCAATACACCTTTTTCAACCAAATTTTTGGCCAGCCTTTCGCGAACATTTTTCAATTGATATTTTAATTTCATAGGATTCCATGTTTCACCTGAAATTTAAACAATTTTAATTTATATAAATTTTCATTTAAATGAATTTGGGACCAATATATTTTTTAGTGTTATTGTTATCATAGTCATAAATCCTGACCTTCAGACCATCACTTTCCTTGTTAAGTCTTCTGCACTACTTTTATTTTGAGGTGATTGGCAAGTATTTAACAATGTTAGACAATATATTGTATAGGCATTGATACTCCAAATTGACATTCCTAAACAAATTAAATACAAATTCCAAGTACTTAAACTGAATGTAGATAAGGTTATCGGGTCCATCTCTTATATATAATAAATAAATGTTCTATACACATTGGAAACAAACTAAATTTTATTGTGTTTACTTCAGAGGTTTAGTTATAAGAGGTAACACAATTTTTTAGTCTATATTTTTAAAGCTGTATAATACATTCAGCCAAACTGAACTTCATTTATATAACAGAAGCAATTTCCATTAAAGCAGCTGAAATGAAAAGTAACAATGACAGAAAATGATTCAATTTTATGTTTACATTTTTTACATTACACTAATTGACTCGTCTAAATAGAAAGATAACACTGAATTGTGTTATAGGTTGTGTTGTTAGCTTTGGCATGGTTGAAATTGATCTCCAGTAGTTTTGGCCATAACAATTATGTTACTAATGTATCATATTCACAACAAGATCATTTTTTAATTATAAAGACTCTTCAAGGGAGGTTACACGTTTCAGTGTTGTGAATAATCCAAATTAACATCTTTTTCCAGACCAGATTAAATAAGCCAATAATTTACCAAATTGATCCTACTAGAAATTGAACCCTGCATCTCTGCATTCTAGTGAACTAAGCAAGCTAACATTTCAATAGACCACAAAACCTTTAAATAAATGAATATTTCAACTTATAGATACAAATGTTGATACCAACCACTAAGATACTCTATCCAACTCTGTACTGTTTCTGGAGGATCAGTGTCTTTCATGTGTTTTAATGCTTCATCTAGCAATACATCGCCAGTAGGAGTATCTATAATAACAATATTTAGTCATTAATATGTGATTAAACATCTTATACTTGCTCCTCAATGCAAATCAATACAAATATCTAACACTAGTTTTGCATAAAAAACATTAACTAGAGGTTTTGTTGGTGTTTTTTAATGCAAAAAATAGTATTTCAACAATTTAGTTAATGTGGATCAACCAAATATAAAATAATAAGTCTCAATCATAATCAAATAAGTTATTGTACAAAAAGAATGAATACTATATTTTTTTGTTCCATGTCACTTTATTTGATAACTATCAGATAATATTCTGATAAACATCTAGACAGAACATTACATATTGGCATATTAATCATTTTTATGTGTAATTTTAACATAAAATCAATAACATGTTGATAATAAAAGTGGCATTATATGAAATATGTGGGTTACATTCCACACGGGGCTCACAATGACCATGCTCATGACTTGATGATTGAATCATGCTCACAATGATTTCTGATTTTTTATCCTTTCACTGTTTGCTTTATAATCATAAACTCAATTGGAATGGATTATTCAAGGCATCTCTTGACACAGTTGTGATTAAAAATTGGCAACCATTGACATTTTCATGGCAACCATAATGACTATGGTAGCCATGTGGAACGGCTCAAACAGTGTTTTGAATGTTGTGAACTATAAGAAGAACAGCTACTGAATGATCATATGTGATCATTCCACACAAGAGTTCAAAGCTTTGAAATTAAAAACCCTTGCAAATATTACATTACCTATATATATATATATATATATATATATATATATATATATATATATATATATATATTAGTAATATTATATTACCTAAAATAAAATAAATTTGTTTTATAGATGTACAAAAGTACTCAATGTAGTCAATAATCGCCCCCAATTTTAATTTGAACTTCCCATAATTTCTTCTACAATTGACTTGAAATTCCCAAGACACAAACTACCACAACATTTAAAAAAGAATTTAAGCTAGCATTTTAGTGAAAACTGTGTCAAAGTAACTTAGTTTATAGTCTCCCAAAAAATTCCTAGGATAAAATTACATAAAATTTGATATCCATTAGTGAAAAAATTATATTTAAAGTCTGGCCATTTTAAATAATTCTCAGAAAAATTCTCATGGGATTCCCAGGATAAAAAGTAGACACAGACTTTAAGTCTAAGAATTTGTTGTTGGTCTGTGAAAATCACATTAAAATCGGACCACAAGTTTTTATGTGAATCTCTTTCAAACAGATATGAAAGCTAAGAAAAATTGTGTCATGTTCTCCATTTATAATAATCAAATCCAGTGTTTTTTTAATACCTTCAATGTACAGACACGGCATGTATATAATTTTATATTATAGATTGTAATATTAATACAGTGTTAATTACAGAGAGCTGTAATTAATAATTTACATCTTTAACACAGCGAATTTAACTTAAAATTATTATTCTTTTGGGTGTGGTATAGTTATAGGGCGCCTTTATTTATTATTTGATATATAAAGTGAATTTTGGTTGGTTATTAAAAAAAACAACCATCTAACCTATATTAAAAAGTTCAGATCAGTTCTTAATAAATAAGTGGGGTTGGGTTTACATATATGTCCCCGGATGATTTCCTGGGTGATTTTAATGGTTAATGTGCTTAGGAATATATTTAAGACTTATTTATAACATCTGAAATTGGTTTTGAGTGGAAAAATTACATATTCAATTAATTATCGATGTTTAAAATTCACGACAATGATCTGGTAGTTTTGTTTTTTTTACTTTTTTTGTACACCGGAAAGTGTACATTTTGGAGAGGACGTGATTTATTTAAATAGGAGACTGTATGTATCCGAAAATTTAAATATGTAAAGTTTGAAACAATTGGTTAGGTTAGGTTTTTTAGACCAAAGTGCACGAGCCGAGCGAGCGAAGCGAGCGTGCCGCGGAAGCGGCCGGCGAGTGCCAGAACCGACTGGTAACCATTCACTATTTATCTTATATATAAGTGAAATTGACAAAAACATTAATAACTCGGGAACTATACATTTCCTCACCCTAGGAGTTGCAGAAGGGGTAAGTTTTCTTCCCCCCCCACCTCCCCCCTCCCCCCATTACTTATGATTCCGGGGACATATATGTAAACCACACCCAATAAGTGCCCTATAACTATACCCTACCCATTGTTTTCTCACAATGAACACAATCTACTTAAAAGCATCAAATAATTTGCTAAAATATTAGTGTGTTTGAATATTAAACACAATAAGCATGCAAATTATCAACAATGATCCTGTAATCTATTGTATTTCAAAAGAACTTTTATAGAAAGTTATCTAATCAGCAGAGTTACTAACATATATACATGCTACAACATGAGTGTAAACACTGACAACTTCCTTTCTCTCACCTGACTTTACAATAACTTTTCTAGACAAGAGTCCTTTCCTTCTCATACCAGCTCTCTCTAACTCTACACGACCTCTTAAGCCGAGCTCAATTAAAATGCATCCTCTCAATCCACTAGATATGCAATCATTCCAAAATGATGTGTAACCCTGAAAATATCACACAAGTATGTAAAAGTCACAATTGCACTTGTTAGAATTTTTAACCACCTTAAATGATGACAAAATACCTCTTTATCTTTTAATCCTAACAGTAATACTTCTTCCATGAGAGTCAATCTAGTTTCTTTAGAATCTCCGTCATCATAATTTTTATCATTTTTCTTATCATCGCTGTCGTGGTTTTCCTTTAACCCTCCATCTGAGTTCTCTTTTAAAACATTTCTTCTTTGCACCAAACCCTCTGTTCGATTCATTTTACCATTTATTGAAATTCAGATATAAAAACACAATGATTTTAACAACTGTGCTTATTTCAGGATATCGTAAACGATTCGTTGACGTTTAGTTTTGCGACATGATGTTGTTGTAGAAAGGAAACATGGCCGACGGTAACGTTCCGTCACACCAGAATATAATTGATTGGACTATTTGTAATTAAAAGAATACTAAGCGATAAAATGTCTTTTAATTTATATAAAAATATAAATGTTAATACAGATCTTCTATACAATATTAATTTAAATGAAAATAAATGACTAAGACTTTTTAGAACTATCGTGTGCTGCCATCTAGTGTCCACATTACATGTTATGGTATATAGCGGGAATTTGTATCTGATGATGATAAGCTACCTACTTTGCAAGTTCGCATTTTGCAGTGCATGCCAATAGTCTATAGACTATTAGCATGCACTGCAAAATGCCATGGAAGAGCATCCATCATGCATCTCAGTGGCTCTCCCCTACATAATCAAAAAATAAAAAATGTATGGAAAGTAGCTCCATCAACAGAGATGAACTAAAAAATCATAAGTAATTTCCATTTAGTGCCCTTAAGACGACACTATACCATATCTTACAATAATTACGAGATCTTCAGAGCATGGAGAAACCACAAGTGACCTTTATATTTGGTGATTCCCATATTCTCTTAAATAAAGTTATTATGTAAACCATTTTTTACTTTTGGACATTTAAATTACAATAGGAGCTTATATAAGTTTTAAAAAGTATATTTTTTTCGTTTATCGTTTACTATGATTTACTTTTTTATTTGAATTTAGAGCATACGATGCACACAAGTTGTTAACTTGTTACATATTTCAGCGGTCTGTTGTCATTTGAGCAAAAACGGAATCCGCATCAAATCGTCACGTCCGTCTGCTTATGTGTTAAGTCGTTTACTTAATAAATATAGTGTACATACACTTAACAGAAAGATCTAAGATCTCTTATATTTTATATGCCACAGTGGCCGATTAGGCATTTACCCCAATTGTTTTGTTTGGGCTCAAAAAAATTTGGGGTAGGTATAAAATTTTATCTCTGGACGTTTATATGATCTAAGCCCCTGGGATGTAGAAATCTGAGGCAATAATTAAAATGTATCTGATAATGACGACGGTTTGAATGTCTTCTTCCTTTTAACATAATAGATTCATCAAATTGGGAAATTTCCAAACTCAACCGTGAAAGCCTACCTGGTTATTAAACTTGAACAAGACTAACGGGTCTTGTTCAAGTTTAAGATTTTAAGTTTTGTTCAGTTGTTAAGTTTAGTTTGTTTAAGTTTAAGATATCCCATATATTATTGGATAAAGTTAAATACTTTTTTAGGGTTACTTAGCCAAATACCGTAACCAAAAACAGTGAATGTGGGTCACGTTTTTGGTTGAGTTTTTTTTATGTTTGCTTGTAGGCACAAACGGGTCCACTTGATGGCAAGTAACTACCGTCGCCCATGCGTAGCGTAGGCACCTCGTTGAAGCTTTAAATATATGTATATGATATATAATACCTATTTACGCCTTTTTTGAAGCGCCCCATATTGTAGCATTGTGGGAAAACCGCGGGAGAGTTCATTCCATAGCTCGGTTACGTATGCCACGTACAGTGGATGACGTTCAGGTGTCAAAGAAGTGTAGATGAACTCAAAGTCGCAGGTGAGCAGTGCGGTGGTAAAATGGTGACGTAGGCACCAAATCAAACAGCTCTTCAGAACACTCCCCATGGTAGGTACAGACGATTGAGTGAATTGACCAATTTGAATGTTATTTTAAAAAATCTTCATGCCATGAATATACTATTTTGTTACACTCTGAGAATATCTTGTAAAGTCAGACCTGTTTATCATAATGTTATCTATGTCGCTAAAATATAAATTACGCTAACAAATAACAACCTCATCAGGGTCTTATCCCCGAATTAATAACACATTTATTTAAAGTGATTCTCAATTGGAAAAGCTAGGTGGCGCTGGTATTGAGTTTTAGAATCTCTTAATCTCCTGGGCCGATTTTTGTGTTGTGCGTTTGAGTAGGTCCCCGGATGGTTTAGAAGTTTAAACGTATAAACCTCAGCGTTTGCTAAGATTTACTGTTTAAAAAAATAGTTTTTAAGTACTTAGTAAATTAAAGCGATTGGGTAAAATTAATACAACTTTAGAAGCCGATAACTTATTAACTTTAAAAAATCATTATGACCCATTGTTATCATTTTTGAAGACCTCTGTGACGATAACCTACGGGTGTATGGACACTAGATATTTTTTTAGATATATGCGCCACGCCTATTTTTAGGATACCGTAACAATTATGGCAAAAAGAAGCCGTTATATAATTGTCATTTTCGTCGTGCGTCTGTTTATATAACAATTATAACACTTTCAGCAATTATACCTAGTTGATACACCGCAAAAAATATACCTATGTAAAATATAGACAAGTATGTATCAGACTACCCCATTGATGGGTTTCGTAGCAGCGACTAATGTCAATTGTAATCATCATTTCGCTACGAAAACATAATAATTAACATTTATAGGGTACACAATCTTGAACGGTCGGGTAGCAACTTACGGGTTGTGGGGGCTAAGTAAACTTACGTGCGCATTATATAAAAAATACCTCACTTAAAGAACTAAGTGTTTGTTCGCAGGGAGGTAATGCTGCCAGGCTTTTAGGTACACTGCTCTGTAACAACGGTTTGGTCAGGGTGCATCGACTTCAGAGTTATTTGTAGTTTAAGTACCTATATACCAATAGGTAACTATTATTTGTGTGGAATAGATTTATTTTTACGATATTGTAATTATTAATCAAACAATTAATCAAAAATGTCACATTTTATTATACATGGACTGCCACGCACTTGCTGATTTTTAAATATGCTTAGAAATACATCATTGTGTACAATGATTTATTTGTAATCAGAAAAACTTCAACGGACAAGTGGAAAAACGAATCGCAACGGACAAGTGGAAAAACGAATAGCAACGGATAAGTGGCAAAATGAATCCCAACGGACAAGTGGAAAAAAGAATGGCAACGGACAAGTGGAAAAACGAATCGCAACGTACAAGTGGTAAACGAATCGCAACGGACAAGTGGAAAATCTTCAACTGACAAGTGATAAAATGAATCGCAACAAAATTTTAACTTGAAGTTTTACGGGCAGATTGTTAATGTACTTGTTCAATTTGAAAACCTGCCCGTAAAACTTCAAGTCAAAATTTTGTTGCGATTCATTTTATCACTTGTCAGTTGAAGATTTTCCACTTGTCCGTTGCGATTCGTTTACCACTTGTACGTTGCGATTCGTTTTTCCACTTGTCCGTTGCGATTCGTTTTTCCACTTATCCGTTGCCATTCTTTTTTCCACTTGTCCGTTGGGATTCATTTTGCCACTTATCCGTTGCTATTCGTTTTTCCACTTGTCCGTTGCGATTCGTTTTTCCACTTGTCCGTTGAAGTTTCACTTCTAATATGTGTCCCAGCACACATTTCGATTTTTCGCAGGTTTACTGCAAATTATGATTTGGTTAGGTTAAGTATATTTTAATGGTGTATGTAATACGCTACCCACGCACCGACCATTTTTTACGTCAACACTTTTGTCGTTCGTTGTCGTTCACTTTTGTTATGACTTTCGAAAAACTGAACAGTTGGCAAAGTTTTCTTGTTGTTATTTTTGTTTCCTCAACAAACTCTATTTATTTATTTATATTTTTTTTACACATACCACAAATAGAGGCAGTGATGCATTGTCACGTGGAGAGCAGAGCTATAGTTTGATGCAAACTTAAGTTTGCCTCCATTAATAGCGGCTCGGATCATCGCACTTTCCGATGCGCAGAACGCAATTTTAGGTATTAGAGGGATGAGGTAGTCTGAGGACGCGGTATATTGTCGCTCGCTCTCTCGCTAGCTTTCTCGTTTACGAGACTTTCCCGGCACTCGGCTCACCAGAGCTGCCAATTTAGCGCTTTAGGAGCTAGATATAGCGCTTTTTAGGGCAATCCAGCTCCCATTTTATTAAACAACTTCCAGCGCAAAATTTTGCGCTTTTTATAATATGCAAATATGTAATTAATTTTATAATAAATATATATGAATATCTATACTAATATTATAAAGAGGAAAGATAAGATTGGTTTTTGCTTGCATGAAGAGGCTCCGAAATTAGTGAACCGATTTGAAAAATTCTTTCACTGTTGGCAAGCTACGCTATCCCCGGGTGACATAGGATATATAATATTTACAAAAAAATTAGGGATCATTACTAAAACTCCAATAATGTAGTCCAAGGTATTAAAAAAAAATACCTAAAATCGCGTGCGCTGCGAAAACTATTAATGATAAAATAACAAATAAAATAAATTACTGAAGCGATTTGAAAAATTCTTTCACTCTTGGCAAGCTACGCTATCCTCGGGTGACATAGGGTATATTATATTTACAAAAAAAAATAGGGATCATTACAAAAACTCCAATAATTTAATCCAAGGTATAAAAAAAATACCTAAAATCGCGTGCGCTGCGAAAACTATTGATGATAAAATAAAATAATGTACTACGACTTTGTAGAACACATCATTATTTACAAAAAGTATCGCGACAACATATATGTAACTGTTATAGTTATGCCACAATAAGCGTTTTTTTATTATAAAAAATTAATTAAAATGCCGCCGCTAGAAAAGGCTTTTTATTTGTATCTTGATATTAATCCTTATCAAAATAAATTACTTCATATTCAAGACTGCTTCAATACCTTTATATAACTTTTTGAATTATTCAATTCGGACATTCCATTCGAAAGATATCACGAGTTTAAAAATGTAAGAATTAGTGACGGTGATCACGTGACTGTGACATCTTTTCGTGAGTCAAAACTCCATAAGACCCCCTCTATATAGAAGTTTCACTTCAAAAAAAGTGTACCTACTTTGATTTCAAAGTTCATCTCTAAAGTGCGAATATGATAAAATAGTTGTAAATACGGACGGACATACAAAGGGACAGCTTCACTGATGGACAGATGAAACAAATGGGGAAAATAAAATGGTTTTATTTTCCCCATTTGCCTTTCGTGCCATTTCATTAATTGTTGCAAATAAGATAAATGCTTAATTTGTGATTAAAGTCTACAGCAACGCGATGTACAGTGCAATCAGTACCTAGCGGGAGATAATAACAAAGATTAGATATCGCACTTCGTTCATATTAGAAATAACACCTGTGATGTAATCACCTGATTATCAAAATCTATGTGCTGTTTATCGCAAATGCTGAAATACAACAGGAAAGGAGTGTAAACGAAGCGCGTACAGTCATTCAGTCATTGCCGCGCTCGCCGTTGAGCACGTGTGTGGATAGCATATAACAGTGTGACCGACAGCCCCAAACATGGATCAAGAGGAAGGAACACAGATTACGGTATGGTCTATTATTTATTATTATTATGCTGTACACGCGCACCATTCATCTGGTATAGAATTTAAGCAATTAATGTTCGTAGATTTTTGAACAGTAGAAACCCGCGAAAATCATGCTGTTTACCAAGTCTTAGCAAACAGTGAAGTGAACTTTACACTGAGCTGAACACGGTGGTCGCGCAGGGCAAGACGCCAGTTGGCTGCCGTGCTCGCGTCGTCTTACACGCAACCAATTGTAAATTTTCCGCCAAGCGTCGACCTCCTCAGGGTCAGCCGTCGTGATATTAGGCCACGGACGCTTTCAAAGAAAATTCACATAAACTGTTGTGAAGTGAGTGAAAGTGCAAAAACTGTGATTATATTGTGATATATTTAAAAGTACTTAATTTCATGAATCTAAATTTATCTGTAAGTGTAGTCTATTAATAATATAATATAATAATAGCTATTAATCTTAAAAAGATGTTTGATGCTCCCCTGTTAAAAGTGGGTAATTGAGTAAACTGTTCTCAGGTATTAATTAGAGTTCATTGAAATTATATTATTGATATAGAATGACGTTTTACGTAAGTTGTTGTTTGTCTTGATATGGAGCGTAGAAACAGTTTTCTATACTTGGTGCATGATAACCCGCAGAACCCGTTATACGGCCGCGGCTGTGTGCCGAAATTTACATATAGAAATATTTTGTATACATATTTAATAGTTTTGATCACGACATTTACTTTACAAAATTTGTACCTATACTCAAAAGCCTGGAAGCGCGGCGGTCCAGTGGATCCTCATGCGCGAACTTTGTCCTTGTTATCCTAAGGGAAAAGTATTTTTACTCAATATTCAGTGTTAAATTTTATGTGAATAAAGATATTTTCTGATTTTCAAATGATAGGGAGGGATACCGGATACATTTATAATTTATTTTAAATCATTCTGTTAATGTTCGTTGTCTTTCATTAATGTAAATTAAAATGTTTGCCTTGCGGGAGGCGCACGATCATGCACTCTAAAGACTTCAACTCCTTTGATGAAAAAATAAATAAATTAAATGGTGATCAACGGTAATTGATTTTTTTTTTTAATAATACAATTTTTTTATTAAATATACTATTATAAATCAGGAGAAGAAAAGAAGAAAGAAGATAATGAACTTTATTCTGTTAATAAAACGTGTCTAAATAAAACTAAGTATGAGATGAATGCTTATGGTGGGTAAAAAATTCATAGTTAAATCTGTGATCGATGAATGGCTTTGAATCTTTTATTAACCGCTGGTTCCTATATCTTACCGACCATTCATTTGCCTTACTATTGGTTAAATTTGACATAAGCTCCATACAAGTAACGACCAATGGTAGGGCAAATGAATGAATTGTAAGATATAGGGACCGGCCATAAAACAAACCGTCTCCGTCAACTTCGATCGCTTGGGATATTATTTTAGTCATTTAAACCCTGCTAGATATTAAAATGAAAAGTGCATTAAATTATATTCCTGTTTTAATTTTTTATTGAATTCAAACTTTCAGTCAGCCCGTCATAATTCGAAAAACCGGTTATTTATTATTAGTATCGTATAAATAACAGTTGTTATCTGAATTTTACACACATACTTTAATTTTATTTATTTGTACAAGTATATGCCCGTGACTTCGCCTACGCTCGACTTAAAATTTCCGCGGAACACAATACCGCAGCATTTGAAAAAGAATGTAAGTTATCGTTTTAGTAAAAACTGTGTCTGACACATACGCTACTTTTTTCCCCTGAACTACTGCAAACCGCTCCCGGGAAAATTCCAGAGGTACTCCCGGGATTAAAAATATAACACATTTTATTACATTTTTTCTATCAGTGAAAAGTTGCATTGGAATTCGAAATTTTTAATCTGGGCGTTAAGTCATTCCCCCGGGATTCCCGGCATAAAAAGAGCTAGCGGATAGATAAATAGCGCAGATTTTAAGTCTAAGAATTTGCTGTCAGCGAAAACCGCATCAAAATCTGCCCAGTAGTTTTTACGTGAATCCCGAACAAACAGAGACATCGACAATCAGTCAAACGGACAAGAAATCTAAAAAAAAATGTATTGAGAACAAAACGCAGTTTAAAAAGAAATCAACTGGTATAGACTTAGACCATTAAATAGTCTGTTCCAGTTGGTTTTTTTAAATAGGTTCAATGAATAATACTGAGACGGCATGTTTAGAATTTTATAATATTATAGATAAACAAAAAATGTGATGAAAAAGGAAAAGAAATTACCTACGTCTTTTGGATACTTTGTATCTAAAACCTTAGTGTAAATAAGTGTTTTTTCTCTTACTCAGTTATTCAAACAAAACGAACATACATATAGATAGATAATATAACACTTTATTGCACACCAAAATATAGAATTACAGAAACAGACCATACTTTAAATATTTTCTAGGCAATACAATAGGCGCCCTTATCTCTCAAAGCGATCTCTTCCAGGCAACCTAAATGAGAAAAAAATTGAATCAGGCGATATAGTTGGTGTAGAAAAATGGCAATAGATACATAAATATTCATAACTAACTTAAATACACACACACATATATATACATACACACACACACACACACACACACACACACACACACACACATACACACACGCATACACACATATATACATGATTATATATACAATAATACATAAATATATACTATATATACTTATTAGGAAAAACTATTTGCTACAAATACAATACATTAGTATAAATTATCGAGGTGTACATATATTCAACTTTCCTGCTGGCTTTTAGCGAAATAAACAGCAGATGCGTCATATCGTATGATTCTAAATACACAACACATTATCTTTTAGTAGTACTCCAAGGTAGTATATATAATGCTACGCTTATTTGTCTAGTGTTATATGAAATCTAATATTGGATCCACGATTTCATTCACATTGGACTATTGGTAAACAAAGGGCATTCCCAGAATAGACAGATATATAGATAGAAAATACTCTATTATTTATCACATACACATAATAAATGTAAATAATTTAGAGTAATTTTATGTCAAAACAGGAACAAAAGGCGGCGTTATCGCTTTAGAGCAATCTCTTCCAGACAACCCGGGCTGTGGATTGTGTGAATGGAATCGACAATGTATGACGGTGGTGTGCAAATCAGATACATGTAATTAATGGGATACCTGATATTACACAATACATAATTTACAGAATGCACTTTTCAAATTTCCATAAATAATAATAATGTGATATTAAAACAGAAAGTTTGGTTATTATCAAATGAAAGTAGATGAAGCGAAAGTTGTTTGTCAGGATCGTCGCAAGTCGAGATCTATAGTCTCTGTTTACCCCCATGGGAAAAAGGCGTGATAATATGTATGTATGTAAAAAATAATATTAATAACTTTAATAAATTGCAATTATTTAATACACAAAAATGATAGGGCATGGTAGCGTAGCGACTTACGGTATACACGTCTCATTCCAATGATAGTATGGGTTCGAATTCTTGTCAGGAAGCATGAACCGCTTTGCCAGTATTTTAAACCATTAAAACAATATACATATTAATGCATATATTTTAAGTATCACGTGAAAACGTCGTTATGACACAACTGTTGCTGCTTAACTTATACCGACTAAAGCGTTCTATATATCTCTACGTATTATGTTTGATAACGTGGCCTTCAAAGTCTTGTGCTCTAAATCTAATATTTTTTTGGCAATTATGATACAAAACGTTGACATAATAATAATGAAAGTATACGAAACACAGTTGAGAATCAATGCAACTAGGTACGTATGGAATTTAAAATAGAACCGGAACCGATGGTTTATACAGGCGTTATGTATTAATTTTCTATATTATTTTTTAAATGTGTGGTAAAATAAATTACTGGCCGGTTCCCATATCTTACTCTTCATTTACTTGCCATGCTATCGGTTGGATTTTGACAATACTTACTTGTACGGAGCTTATGGCAAATTTTAACCGATAGTAAGGCAGATAACGGTCGGTAAAATATAAGAACCGGCCATAAGTCATCTTGTTTTAGTATCATACAACTGCAAGTTTACACGTATTAAATAAAAAAGTATTTAAATAAGTAAATATAACGTACAAATTCTTGTAACGTTTTACTAAAATCATTGGTTATTTATTATAGTCAGGCTGGTGTGCATATTGCTGTTTGACTATATATGCTTATCAGTCAAGACTTCAAGTTCAAATAAATAACAATGGTTGCCGACCTAATTGTCTAACTGATTATAATATTTTCCAGACCATAAACTTTCCATGGCTTAAGCTTCACCATTATCACATCGGTAATCTCGATTTGTATGTTTCATCAGGATATTTTGACTATGCACAGGAAAATAAACCTTATGAGTGTTGACCATAAAAGAAAAACTATCACTTATAAAATCCATAGCGGAAGAAAGTGGAAGAATGTTTATGAATTTACTACGACACCACTTTCCGAAATATTATCGCAGCCAAAGTTGAGGGTAGGAGAGGGAATGAAAGACCTAGGAGTCTCGATCAAATAAAGCAAAATAAAGTTGTCTGTCGTACTAAGGAGTAAAGTAAGTTGGCTGAGAACAGAGTAGACTAATCTTCTCGGCCAGTTAACACTTCTCCAAAGCTAAGCTGTTAAACGTGATGATGTTCTTATGTGGTATAAATGATATCCTATCTCAAGATTACTTAGGATTATTGATATAAATAAATAAGCCTTAATTTCTGCTTTTACAACAACAAACGCTTAGACCTAACTTAATCTATACATTGTTTTTCTTAGAAGATTAGATTGATATATCACACATTCTATTATTACAAGCAATTACAATATTCAATAAAGCTTATTGTGCTATATAGTCAATTTAATATCTAAAATTACGTTTTAAAATAGAAAATGTTTTAGATTAACCGTCTAATAAATAATAATAATAATTCGAAAATTTATCTCATAAGAAAAACAGGTTAAACTTTACAAGTCGTCTCAACGGCGCGGCGTATGTACCTGTCCCTTTCGATCTTCCATGCTTCTCTATCCCTAGACACTAGCTAGGGACAGAGAAGCGTGGAGAGGTTGTTGATATATGTACTTACAATTACAATATAAAAGCATATACATATATCTTGTTTTGATACCTAAAGTTACATTACTACATACATACATACCTATACATCATTTATATTAT
Source organism: Dendrolimus pini (assembly GCA_949752895.1). Taxonomy (NCBI): domain Eukaryota; kingdom Metazoa; phylum Arthropoda; class Insecta; order Lepidoptera; family Lasiocampidae; genus Dendrolimus; species Dendrolimus pini. The sequence goes on from OX457126.1 coordinate 12,106,223, forward strand.
GAGTTGCACCATATAACGATAAATGATAAAAACTTTATATCATCACCAATAGCGGTTGTTAACGCAAGAATAATAAATTATCTACTTAATAGCATTTATGCAGTAGATCGCGCTAGCAACAATCATTTTATATGTTATTTATATTTAACACAGAAATATATTACTTAACCCGCAGTTCTACAACTGGTTATGTAATCTTTGAGCTTAGTTTAATGAAAACAGGTTTATTGACGTCATAGCAAGGAAAACATTCAAATATGCGTAATTTTCTTGTGTTTTTTGTAAAAAGTAGCTTATAGTATTGTTACGTGCGAGCGTTACGTACTTAGGATTAGAAGAGTACATCCTAAATTCTTTTATTGACTAAACAGCCTTACGTGATTTTTACCTGCAGGGTTGCCTCTTCACGCATAGCTAACGAAGATGCACTGCCCCAATGATGAGGTGTTTACTCACAATACCGTAGCCGGTATTACGTAGACCACCTTCTACTACTGCTGTGCTCCCCTCCGAATTTACCGCGCGTAGCTCGCTTCTGGATCTCCTCTTAAACAACACTAAACTCCTTCTTCACTGAACTGTCCACTAAACTCGTCACTGTCGTCTACTAAACTTCTCATTCAACTCTCTAAACTTGACACTAACTTCTATTAAACTTCTCCAACTTTTTCGTATCGCACTTATCGCTTCACTGTCTTCAACTAAAATCCCCGTTAGGCGAGCCTTACTCTGTTTATATATACAGAAGAATCTTCTGAAATCCATAATTTCGATCTTCAATTCCATATTCTTGTGTGTATCATCTATCGCTTTCTAAAATGTATCTGTCCTTGTATTTTTCTCCTGAAATCTTCTACATTTTTCTGAAACTTCTTGAACCAACTAGATCGTTCCAAAATCGCTCGCCACAGTACTTTATGCTTGAGAAATTATTTCATGTATTTCGTTTCTGACAGTTTAAGATGTTACAATAAAAAAGAGAATCGCGTGGTGAAGACATATGTATCCGCTATATTAAGTTTCATTCAAAATGTCGCTTACCACAAAGATTCACCCTTTCACGGAGCTCGATAATAAAAATATTTAGGGTTCCGTAAGGCGTAATTTATTAAATGATAAGGCATCGTTATTTTTTTTGTTTGTGATATTTATTCAATTAAATTATGTCTATATTTCCAATTCAGTTGGTTCGTGTTTATCCGTTATCTGTTAGAGAATTACCTAAATGCAAATCGCTATCTTGCCCGCTCGTTACCAAATGTTTGAAGATAGGAATTGACGGAATTTACTGAAAATAACACTCTATATTCTACGATTTTAAGAAATATTACGAATGATTCGCAAAAAAGTATTTTTAATTCAGACAAGAATTCGTGCAAACATTTTTTCACAAGAATTAATTTTCACATAGGTATAGAAATACATATGAAATTAAAAACAATTTTATTAAAACCAATTTTCTATGAAATATTCGTAATATTTTAAATGTGTGTCCTTGAAGACCACGGGCCATAAAATGGCCCGGACATTTGGAGGGCTTGCGTGGGGCCATGGGGGGGCCAACACGTAGGGATACTTGGCAAATTTGATGGAAATGTGGCGTGACACTGACCTGCAATTATCACTGTCTACACCATTTAGTAATGCACCCCATAGACAAGCCTCAGCCAGTTTATGGCGTCTGCCCGTCGCAATGTTCGGGGAAGATGGATAAAATAGGGAGATAGTGACTCGCCACCTCCTGCATGGGCCCCAAAAAAATGACGTACATTGGCGAGAGGCAACATGGGTGGCTAAGGAGTGTCGCAGGTGTTCTGCATGTTCATCAAAGCTACTTCCGACGTTATGCTATTTATTACTTCCACCCCTGGAGCTTGAGGGTTAGCTCTTGCGATATCCACTGCGTGCCGGCTGGCTAAAGCAAGCACGGAGGCGGATACGAGGTGTCGCTACTCACCTAAGGCTTCGCCCCAAACCTCCCTGCGGGTTTCTTAATTTTATTTGTATGTCCTTGAAGACGGTTAAGATTCGTAGAATTCACATTATTCGTGATTAATTTTGCCAATTTATGTCTACGAAAATGTGGTAATGCGTGAGCGAGAAGCGAAACCCAATTAAATAGAGCCTCTTAATACAGAAAAATTAGGAATGACAATAATCCAGTAAAAAACGCAGCTCTGAAAATCTCCTGGATTCTAAATTACTAACTAGATGACGCCACCGGTTCCTTTTTCACTTTGCAATAGTTGCAGGTATTATATGTCGGCATATATATATTCCTACTATATATAATATTACACAATCTTGTTCAATTTCATTTTCATTAATTCAATAGTTTCAGAGAAATATGACTAACGTACAAATATAGCCAGACGTACATATGGATGGCCAGACTTGAAGTTTTTATAAGACTCCTTTTGCCAAAATGTCTACGTAATCGTAAAAATGATTAAAGTGAAGTAGAAGTTTAATATATATATATATATATATATATATATATATATAGTATTTGTTGTTGGTTTAGTAGCCCTAATGGTTTATCCACCATTATCAAGACAGGCTTAAAGAGATTAAAAATGCTTAAGAATGATATCATTATACTGAAATACTTATATACTATACTGAACTATACTGAAATTACTGAAATATACTATTAAAAATAGGCAGCGGCCTTATCGCTGATAGCAATCTGGTCTACACATATGGAACGGAATTCATACGGTATATCCGTATACAAAACAAACAATGAAAAATATGTACCTAATTTTCGGTAGATCACTGCTACTCTATATCTTATTATACTAGGATATGTCCGCGACTTCGTCCATGCTTAGGTAGAAATTTCCGCGATACAAAATATCACACTTTTATTACATAAAATTTCAAATCGATCACTGAAAGTCACATGGGTTTTTTTTTTTAATATCTGAACATTTTAAATCAATCTAGAAAACGTCTCGCCGGGTTGCCAAGATAAAAAGTAGCGCAGATTTAAGTCTAAGAATTTGCTGTTGATCAACGAAAACCGCATTGAAATCAGCCCAGTGGTTTTTACGTGAATCCCAAACAAACAGACAAACACACAAACCGCCAAACAGACAAACGGACACAGACAAGAAATCTAAAAAAATGCATCGTGTTCTCTATCGTTTATATAGTCTATTTCAGTTTTTTATTTTAAATAACTTCAATGAAGGCTTACAATTTTATAATATTATAGATAGATACCTTCCACGTTAAATATGATTCCATACTTCCAGATGGTCTAGATAGGTTTAATGTAGGATAAACTGTATCTTTTTACATTTTCTACTTGTCGAGGAGCTTTTCAGAATGATCCCTTCGTCTTTTTCTTATCATTGAATCGATCGTCATTAACTGAGCGTCCATTCATACTCCGACCAATACACTCGTGTACGTAATAGTTCTCAAAAAAGTTTCTCTTTAAAACCTTAGGGGTTTTAATGAGTTCCCAGATGAAGATTTCCCGGAGCACTATGATATGGTTTTTTTTAAAAGGTATTATTTAATTCAAGGACTGCAGGACGTTGGTAACGCTTTTGGCACCGCAAAATTAGATGCCGGGCTCCTAGTTTGTTTCTTGTAATCCAGCTATTAAAAAAATATTTAAGACAATTTTTGAACCGCTAATGAGAAGAAATCAAACTGTAAGGCCGTAATTATTTCTTTACAATTATTGTCATTTACGAGTACACGCACTTTAAACAAAATTAATGTGTACAGATTAATTTACAAACAACAAATGTTTATTTGGGTCACCTGGTTGGAACGAAGTTTTGAAAACCATTGAAGGCCGTCAAAGGCCTTCCAATTTCAAAACAGCGTATATTATTACACTAACGGAGATTATTTTAAATTTTATTTCATAACCTTAAAATTAGTAATTGTATAATAATATACAGAGGTCAGCATTTTTCGTTTCTGTTACAATTTTTTCGTCTAATCCCCATCCGCCAAGTAACGGGCTATAACAAAATTCCTTCCAAAAAGTACACATAATATATTGTTCCTAAATTACCGTCACGGTCGGTTGGAAAAATTCCTAAACATGATAATTATGTACTTCTGATATGGACATACTAATGTGGGGAAATCTTTAATAAACTTTTAATTGTCTCTTATTTTATTATTAGAGAAAGTGAGATAATGAAATGAGATGTAATTAATACTTACATTATTATATGTTTACAAGGTGACCGATCTAATCTGCTAATTATGGATTAAATACATCATCAATTTTGACATTCAGTAGCACAATGAACGACGAAACCACTAATAAAATATAATTATTATCAGTAGATGTTACCGATTTTATTTAATTACAACATACGAACGAACGGATTTTTTAAAAATTAACTATGTGTATATCAAGTTATTTTCTCGTCAGTAATTCAGTTAATAGTTACACATGATATATAAAAATAGACGTAGTTGCATAAAAACCGCCAAGGTTGAATTTAAATCAGATAAAGGTTTATTTTTTCGGAATGAAGTAAAATCACAACTGAAACGCTGGAATACGTATTTAGTATCATAGTTTCTATGATTTATTAATATACTTCATGTTGTTTTATTTTCGAAATATTAAATTGCAATATTATATTTTACTTTACTATTCAAATTTGTTAAGAATAATTTAAAAAAAAAAACCATCGTAGATATTGCAAATCTAATTAATCAGACTTTCTGTGTAATTAATTAAAAATTAAAATGACAATTCAAAGAATGATAATTTTATATCTAATTATATATTGATACGTTAAGCAAAAATATTGTACCCCTTTTTACGAAAATTATGCGGACGGAGGAGTATGAAATTTCGCATACTTAAAGTTTATATAGACAAGAAGCGACGAATGCTAATTTTTTTTATTATTATGCATAGAAATACATTAAATCAATAAAAAAACATTACACACACTACCATGTACTTGACACACACACGCATATATATATACTCTTTTGTTTATTGTTCAAGTCAAATTAACAGTGTAGTCTTGGCGAAATCAGTGATTATAGAAGTCTATAGTCTTTGACATTAATTATTATGGTCGAATTTCGACCACGGGCGACCACTAGTTCATATAATTTATTCCTAGATTACACCAAAAACCTCGTGATCGCATCATGCGAGCGCATAAGAGTTAAGTACTTTGAAATATGTAATTTATTTATTATTTTATGTAAAATGAAAAAAACAACTACTGTGCGTTCAGGATATCCTGACGCAATGGGTTACCAACTCTCAAAAGTATTATCCCCTATATAGCTAAAATCAGATAACCCGATAATCGCAACAACTACTTGAAAACTCCCTTAAGACGGCAACTCTGGTCTTCAAGATGTCACATATACACATATCTATAACAATACCACACAATATCACAATAAGTACCGGATTGAAATATACGTTAATGAAAAACAGATATGTCAAAAAAACCATTAAGGAGGATAGCGTGCACAAAAGCACAGATAAAAATAGTATTGTTGTTAGTAACAACTTTACTGCTTCGTTGTTGAGTCATTGTGATATATAGATAGCTTATAGGTATCGAATGTGGAAAATTAAGAATTTGATAAAGAATAATAGGCTTAATACGTAATTAGAAATATTGTAGAACATTGGAAAGTATAATTATGTAAAACGTGGAAAATTCGATCACCACCAAGTAAAAGTGCCTATAAAGGTTTTTTTAATAAACGTTCTGTTTCTGCCTAACACTAATTACAATGGAAATAAAAATCTACTGCAGTTTTTGGTGTGAATTTGGAGTGTGATCTTTTGCTGTATAAATTTTATGTCCAAAAACTTTAAAATATTAGTTAAAAGTTTCTACAGGAACCACCTTGTTTGAATTCAATAACTTCAGTAAATCACCTACAAACTAACTGAGACTTTTACGCGAAGTTTATTTATTCTAAAACTTGATTATTCTCGAATACTTGACAATGGGTCTATAGAAAAATCACAGAAAACAAATTAAAAAAAAACCATCTGCTATTTTATATATTCAATGTACTCTTCAAAGAGTACATTGAATATATGGGTACTCTTTGTTTATGATTGCAACTGACGAGTGATGTTGTGTTGTGTAGTTTTATTTTCTAAAATGTGTTATATTACATTAAAAATAAGAATACTTGTAGGATATGGATAGTTTTTGAGTAGTAATTATGTGTTTTTGTGATAAATATGGACTGTGTAGTTAAATGTGGCCTTTGAAGTTATTACAAACAACTCCGTTCATTGGCGTCAGTCAAAGAACCTACTATTTGGCTGAGCTATACTGAAAATTTAATACATCTGAGGCTACATATACCAAGTTTCTTTGCCTGTATTGTGTCCAATTGTACTTACTATATTTAAATATAATATGTATATAAGATTATAATATTATACGCTGTACTTTAATAAGATTTTCTTTTATTCCAGGAAACTCCATCTGTAATTGTAGAAAACGTTGAAGAAACGGCCAAAGTAAATAAAATGCAGGTTCCAAATGGCATTACTCATCAGAAATACATTAACGGTATACAACTATCTTTTTGAATTATAATTTTAAGGTAACAACGGGTACCGATGATCGTAATTAATTTACAATGCACACGGGCCTTGGTGTCGTTATCACAATTTTTTATGTTAGTTTACACATACATAATTCTTGACGACCTAAAACTATGTTTATTGATACCTCTCTTACCCATATTCGGTTACAAATAAAAGTTTACTTGACTTCTGTGGTAGAGTGGTGTAAGCCTTTACTCGTTTGGTCGCTATAATGCAGAGGTCCCGGGTTCGCCTGCTAACATGAACTACCTAATATGGCAACTTTCGTCTGATAGGTGGGAAGAAACTCTACCATAGTTATAAAAAGTGTGTTCGTCCCGAAAATATTGAATTGTGATTGTAGTCAATGTATTACTTTTTAATATATTTGAGGGTTACCTGGAAAATATCGCTTTTTAGCGGCAAGGTTGCTCTTTCACTATCTTTTTCTTTTTTGATTGTCTTTGATGTAAACATGCGTCTTTATTCCTGGGGAAGTTTCGTAGAAATATTTGTACTGGATTCCATGTTTAAATGACACAAACAGTCTGCGGTAGTTACCTCTACAGAACACTTCATTATGCGTGGATTACCACGCTCTTAGCAATTTTTAAATAATATTCTCAATGTATTTATACTTCGTTAGACTACGAATGTTTAGTATTATAAATGTGAGATCAATGTTCTCAGTTTGATGTGAACAAAGGTTTCGATGGAGTTCGCTCTCCACGAGCAGCTCGCTTCGAGGTTACGAGGTTTGAACTCAAAAACAAAGTTCGAATTTTAGACAATAATCTTTATGAACTCACTATAATAAGACTACTATACCTAGTAACCAAAATTTTATCACAAATTACAATGCAAATAAAGCGAGCATCGAAAGATAAATTTATGAACAGGTTTTAAGTACTTATCTGTTGTTTAATCGAGAAAATCAATCAATTGTAATCGTCGAATCATCAACATTGTACTTTCGTCAGTATTGCAGTTGCAAGAAGGTTCAAAACCTTCAGTCGGGTAGAAGAAATTGACACCCTTATGACATAACTTGTTTAAATCATTCCATGTTTGTGAATATCACCTCTATTAACTTAATCCAGATTAATGGATTTACGCGTAAGACCCCTTGGAGTGTTATCGCCTGTTATCACAAGTAAAGCTAGTGAAGTTGTGCAAAATTTAAGATTAAATTGTTAATGGTTTTTGATAAATACCGTTACACAAATATTCACTTTTATTTTTGGATATTAGCTATATACTATATTATAATAATTATAATTAATTATAGTTAATTAAGGTAATTGCTACTGCTACTGGCTTTTTTGGGTTCTATAACTATTTTGGCATAAACTAAACTCATGAAATTGTTATGTTCATCCATCTATCATGTTATGTATGATAGTCTTTTTCTCGTTTAATACTGAACCCAATGAGATTGTAGGTAGGGTGAGTAAGGTGTAATTCTATTATTTTATTTGCCGCTACACAATGAAGTAGTGACATCGTAAAAATTAGAAGTTTTCATCATAAATTACTTAGTTTATTTTAATTATAAGTTAGTACACTGAAGAAAATTATTAATACATATTAAGAAAGTTGAAAGATGTAACAATAAGTTTTAATATGTGTACAATGTACATATTCAAAGACTTTTCTGGCAATTTAGACAGGTCTTTGGTAATCATATTTATAATTTTAATTTAGCCTGTATTTGGCTTAAATAATTATGTGAATGGTTGTTATTGGCTTATATACTCCTGTAATATGTTAATGATCACACAGCTAAACATGAGTTTAGTCGGGTCATAAGGACGCATACGTACTCGCACGTCTATCACCTGCTTTAGATAATGTAATATAAAATTTGAAGATATTTGGGTACAAAACTATTTCAACGAAAATTGGCTTAAATAAGATCTTTTTTTCTATAAACCCTTCTCTGTGACTAATTTGAAAGATACTTGGCCATTTTTTGTTCTTTTTCCTGTTATGGCCGTAAATCAAACGGCGTTAAAATGCTTGTTAGCTATAATTATGCCATTTACAAGCATCCTTTGCTGCATAAACTTCCTACTCTCTCAAATATATCTAAATACTAAATAATACATACACAGCTCATTTAGGGGGAATATTATCATTTTATTTATATAATAAAGCTTGTACCTATTCTATATCTCGACACGCTAATGAAACATAACTTAGTCTAAAATAATGTTGACATTCAAATTTATCACAATTCAACAATATAGAAGTACTATTATAAATATTTATTAACCGACTGTACAAAACAAACAAATTTCACTTAATAAAATATTGTTATTATGTTGCCAAACATCCTGAGGTAGCATGCATTGTTTTCCAAATAATAATGGTCAAGCATTCTGTGCCTCTAATTATTTAAACTGGAAAACAGCATACTGTTAATAAAATTACTTATACATACTGTGACTTCGTCCACGTTGGACAGCTACCACTTCATAGCAGAAGATCACAGTTGACCAACATAACAAATACAACCAATTGTTATTCCCCAAAATGTTAGTTTACGGGATGTTGACTTCTCCCATTAATAAAAGTTTCATTTGCAGGCCCAGATCAAGTGATTCCCGCCGACAGCTATATAACATGGATTCCTGGAGCGCACGTTAAACTTAGAATAGAATCTAGAGGTATGGCTTCAGAACCTCCAATCTCTGTTCCCGGCCTTTTAAGTAGAACGGTAGCAAGATATCCAGAAGCGACAGCTTTAGCAACAAAGAAAGCCGATGGAAAATGGCACAAAATTAGTTACAAGTAAGAGATATTATTTGTTTATTAAAAACATTGATATTGACGCGGTTTAGTCAGTTCGGTGTCTAAGTGATATAATGAATACTGCGACATTTCTGTATCTATTAGAAATCTTTAGTACAACTGTTTTATTTGCGTATGTCTATAGTAACATTACTAATCTCGGGTTTCTACAGGAATTTCTAGAATTCGTCTATTTTGATACCTACTAAAAAGACTATTGCCCCGCTGAAAAAACTTTTTGATTTTAAATATTCGTAAAATAATTTTGATCTTCACTATGTAGCAAAGATCAAAGATAAGTTTGTCTACGTTGGATAAGTAGGTACTATGCAATGCAACGTGGACGAAGTCGCGGGCGGATAGTAGTAACTGGATAAATTAACCCACCGTCATTCGTGGATTATCAAAGCATGGGTTTAACTACTCATGTTATGTCTCCGTTTTATATTCCCATAATACTCGTACAAGAGTAACTTGTTTAGTCTGGGGATATATAATGTGTCCACCGATTTATTTATTATTATTAATAATTTGAAAATAAACATCCATCGATTTTATACTTATACATAAATGTGAAAATGACTTCTTTTAAATGTTTGTTTGTTTCTTCTTTATAGCCATGGAATAAATAATTCAATTATCATAGAATTTGGAGTAAGTATGATTACGATAAAAATAAACAAACTTCGTTTAAAAAAACCGACTTCAAAAACTAAAAAACTAAAAAGTATAAAATAACTTATTTCTAAAGCTATTATTATTACTATATATTATCTTAAACATCTTAAAGTCGGTGCTTAGTAATTTTCAAAATATAGTAATTTTTATGTTTTACTTTGCACCGACTTCAAGATGTTTTAGATAATATATATTAATAATAATAGCTTTAGAAATAAGTTATTTTATACTTTTTAGTTTTCGAAGTCGGTTTTTTTATTTTATTTGTTACTTTTACTGTCTAGCTATGTATGGGTAGACCTACGAAAGATGCCGCGCTCCTTAAAAAATATTGGTCCCAAGAAACGGGAGCAAAAAATTTTCGTAAAATGAAAACTACTTGGCCAAACTATGTTAAATTTTTAGGGGACCAAATGGCAACTATTCCGCATCAAACTAAATAAGAATTACGTAAATCGGATCATAAATATCAGCGTAATCGGTGTACATATGGAACGGAATGGATTTTTTTTATAAAAAAATGTTCATAAAATTAAAATTACTTTGCCAACTATGTCAAATTTTTAGGGGACCAAATGCCAGCTATTCCGCGTCGAACAAAAAAAGAATCACGTAAATCGGATCATAAATCTCAGAGTAATCGGTGTACATACATAAAAAAAAAGATTCCGACGAATTGAGAACCTCCTCCTTTTTTGAAGTTGGTTAAAAAGGTATTAGCATATTTTTAGATTCTGTGTAGTAAGTAGTCTATGAAATTAAACAGGCTTTCCACGTATTAAAAATGTGTCTGTTTATAAAAAGACATGAACATTTTAATGTTAATGTTATTCCCAATATTATAATGTTCTTTATCTTCCAGAACATACCAGGAGCGTGTACGAACGGTTGCAAAAGCATTTTTAAAGCTTGGGCTTGAGAGGTATCATTCAGTGTGCATTCTTGGCTTCAACTCCGAACAGTGGTTTATTGCAGATCTAGCTGCAATACATGCAGGGTAAACATTATTATTTTACCATTTTTTGTTTACAACTTTATCAGTGATTTTTAAATGTGTTATAGCGAGGTATTCAGAAGAAGGGAGTCCAAAGACGATAAAACCATAACTTCCTCTATGGCTCTACGGCCTCTATTCACTTACAAATTTTGGTATCCTCTTCGAGTGAATGAATGAAAAACTTTATTGTTCACCAAAAATTAAAAGTACTTTCTTGAAAACTAGGTACAATAAATATTGAACAAAGGACAGGTTTATCGCTTAATGCGATCTTCCAGACAACACCCTAAACTAAGGAAAATATCTAACGAGTGTTAGATTATAGAAAACTTTTTATTATTCATCATATTTAAACAAAATATACTTATTCACAAAGTTCAGTTGCATTATACCAAGTTGATATAAATGTTAAGAAAACCTTATCCATTATAAATAGTAAACTTTTTCATCGTGTAATTCTCTAGAAGCAACAAAATACAAATAAGCGTATTTACTGCCTCATATTTTGTTTGTTGAAATTTTTCATTAACTAAATCCGGTTTTACTGGTTCTTTCTACCATCTACATAAACTGAATCATTCTAACTATTTTAAAGACTAATCACCAACTCCCCGACGCCAACAGTGTAATGACTGGGAAAACTTTAACCAAATAAATTTGTTTTTTTTTTAAATATTTATTATCACTCTACAATCTGTGTATTGTTTGTTGCCGTAAAATGTGTGTGTGCGCAGTTCTCACGCTGTAGAAGTTCAACTTCAGAATACCCACAGATAATTCTTCTCTAACTTTCATTAATATAAATATTTTAGCTTACATCCGTCAACATATTATAATTCAAATTAAAGTTCTTAAGTATAACTTTTAATTTTTCACTGTTGTAGTCTAAAAATATTATTATTATTATTTCGGTCTAAATTGGGCCTATGTATAATCATCGGTCTTATTGACTCTCTTACCTGTGCTGCACAATGTAAAACTCGTATCTCATTCTCCCGCAGGCTTAGTCCTATAGATTTATGAGTTTATCTCTTTTTAGTGTTGTGTATTCTTTTCATCGACTTTCAAATAACAATAATTCAAAAGAAGTTTCACTTCAAAAATACTGCATAAAAACTTAGCTGAAAAGTAACACAGTCATTATGAGAATCGTTAATTGGCGAACGGTGAAATTGTTACAGCTATTTGTTATGCGTTCAACAATTAACTTAGAAGACATAAAATATCATGTTTGTAAAATATTCTTCCCACATCTAATAACTTGTATAGAATAACAAATTAATAATTCTTTAGAGTTTAATAATGAAATTAAAACTTGTTAAAATATTGGCATGTTTCGTTGATTAGGGGATACGCCGCGGGTATCTACACAACAAACTCTGCAGACGCATGTTACCATTGTTTGGAATCATCAAGAGCAAATATTTGCGCGGTACAAGACAAGAAACAGTTGGACAAAATACTATCAATTCGCCACAAACTGCCGAATCTAAAAGCTTTGATACAATGGGAAGGAACAGTCGATACAAGCGTGTCGGGAGTTTACAGTGTGAGAATTATTAATATTTTTATTTCTTAGCACTGCACCAGCTAATCACTTTGTTATAATTGCAATTATAGTGTATGACAAGTAAATTACCTTTTGCGTTGTTAGAGCTATAATTACGGTAGGTACTCATTTTCCAAGGTTTTTCAATATTACACGTAATTTCAAAAGTAGGTACATGAATACGAGTTCTACTCTTATTTATTATCTTTACAACATCGTAAATTTCCACCTAATCTATGCCAATATATGTTATAAGGTGTAGAAAATCATTTTATTTTCCAAAATGTCAATATTGAAATAATTTCTGTTACTCATACAGTGATTAATAAAAAATGTATCTAGTTTATGTTATTTCTTTGTCTGTCCGAAAGTTTGTGCCAGAAATGGCTCAACGGATTTCATGAAAATTTTAGATTAATAAATATCCTGTATTTTCATAAACAGGAACATTATTTAAGTTTGTATGTTTGTACACTTTGAAATCTTAAAGAGTTCAGAAAATATGAACATAAATATTTGTAATGAACACTAATTTCGATTTCCTCGGAAACAAAGTCGTTGGTATTGTGTATAAATATTATGCTGAAAATATGTTTTTTTTATTATTAAAGTGGGATCAAATATTAGAGATGGGTTCAAAAGAATCAGATACTGATCTCAACAAGGTGCTAAAAGAAATTGCAGTCAACGAATGCTGTACACTAGTCTACACTGTAAGTAATTTTTGTCATGTTCCAATTCCTAAGTAATAATTGGCCTAATAAGCCTTTCGATGCACATCACAGATTTTAGTAATGTATGTACATACGTAATAATGCAGCCAACTGTATATATATAGGTACCTATGTATTTATAACACGCATATTACCCGCCATGCAAAGGAATTAGAAAGATATTAAGTTCCTACAATGATCTTTAGTGACTTCTTATCTACTTAAAACCCGTTATAAGATTAGAATGTAAGTAATTGTAGTTATCTCCAGAGTTTATTATACATATTACACAATACATTATCAACTAAACTAACAAAGTTTTGTTATTAATGTTTTAATTTACGTGAGCGTGTACAGGAAGTCTAGAATTTTCACCGTCAATAAATTAACCTAATTTAATTTTAGGAAGGTTGCCCAACGTTCCTAAAATTTAAAATTTTATGTTAATTTATTAAAGTATGAAACAAAGAATTTGCATGTAAGCAAATATAATCTTCTAACAATCTAAATAGTTTTTGTTGTAAAGTACTTTCTCTTAAGTTTTGCAAGCGATAATTGTATCGCTAAAGTTCGTCTTCTCTCGATGTGGAAGACGAACTTTAAATAATCATTAATATATTCGAACGAAAAATAAACATAGGTACTTCTGTCAAGATAAGAACTACTACGGCTTAAATATTTTTTGTAATAATGGAAAGCTTTTCCTAGGTTTTCACAAATAAAAATCATATTTCGTGCAATTACAGTCAGGCACGGTGGGTCCGCCGAAAGCAGTGATGTTGTCGCACGATAATTTGACATGGGACGCGTTCACGATCGGGGAACGGGTCTGTGACCTGCAGCCCACACAAGACCGCCTCGTCTCCTTCCTACCCCTCAGCCACGTCGCCGCACAGGTAAATAAACTTTCAGGACTACTGAATTACCTTGACCGAGGGTAAACTAACCTTCATGCTCTATTTGAGTCTTAGTTCAATAAACTTGCAATTAGATATGAATATATTTTTTTACCTTATGTTAGAGAATGTATTTTTCTAACGTTAGTTCAAATTATTTAACATACAATACATACAAGGGGGTCTTAATAGCAACCAGAACAAAAAAAAAATGGGTAGGAATAAATGATTGTACAATTTAAGTGTTTCAGAAGAATAACTCGGGAACTAGTTATCGATATAACCTATTACATCAGAACATTTTTTAAATAATCATCATCATCATCCGAGCTTTAAATCCCGGTTGCGTTCGGAGCATTCTCCTCATCCTAGTATCTTTCATCTCTACTCCTTCCCACATATCACTATCCATTCCTGGTTTCCCTATACGGGTTGTGTAGGGCGGGCGGCAGCCGCTACACTTGAAACCATAATGGGCTATATTATAATATCAGCCCATAAATGTCCCACGCTGGGCTCGGGCCTCCCATTATAGGGGAAATGGGCTATATTACACTGTCAATAATATCACGCGATACTCGTTTTATCACGATAATACTGATGCACTATTGATGGTATCGCAGTATCGTGGCAGTATTTGTGATAATATCGTGATTCCAGGATCGCGATATTATTGAATGTGTATATAGCCCATTTTGCCGTATCATTTTTCAATGTGTAAATCTATCTATAATATTATAAAATTCTAAACATGCCATGTCTGTATATTAAAGCTATTTAATAAAAAAAACAACTGATAGAATGAAGAACACGATGCATTTTTTAAATTTCTTATTTATTTATCTGTATGTTCGGAATTCACGTAAAAACTACTGGGTCGATTTCGATGCGGTTCTCACTGGTCGACAGTAAATTCTTTGATTTAAAATCTGCGCTACTTGCCATCCCGGGAACCCAGCGGGAATTTTCTCGGCAGCGGTTTGTAGTTGTTCGGGTGGATAAAAACCAGCTTATGCCGAACAGTTTTCACTAAAACGCTATCGTTTTAGATAAACATTATTTTTTATATTACCTATCATGAAAATGAAACATCCCAAAGATCGTGTTCTATGCAAATATGTCTTGACTTCTTTAACAGGTAGTGGATATCTACACAACTCTCTCAAACGCTGTTCCAGTGTTCTTTGCTCAACCGGACGCCTTGAAAGGGAGTCTTGTCGAAACTTTCAAAGAAGTAAGGCCGACAAGGTTGGTTTCAGTTAAACACTAATCATATTTTGTTATATTATATATAATTATATTTATTTTGCCATAGTCTTGGTATCGTAATGGCTAGCGCACACATGCCTAACTCAAAGGACGTGGGTTCCATCCTGGCCGGAACGCATGCACTACTTAAGCAGTTTTCTGCCTAGTGTGCATATTGTTACATTTACCACGTGCTAACAACAGTGTCGGAAAACATCGTGATGCAAACCTGCACATCGGAATAACCGATGTGTCAAACCTGCCAAGCCGCCTTGGACAAGCGTGGCGGGTATACTGTCCGTGCCTCTAAAAATGGGAGGTCCGAGCAGTGGGACATTTATGGGCTGTTAATAATAAAAATATTTTATTAAAGAAGGTTTAAATGCAAATTACATTATAATATTATTAAGTAATCACCGAAACACCGACACAGAGACAGGTGTTGATGTTGATGATGACAAATAATTTATTACATATATATATATATATATATATATATATATATATATATATATATATATATATGTATATATATATATATATATATATTGATTTTATACAAGTGAATAATAGAATATTGGCACTAAAATAAGTAGGTATGTTAATAAATACACAATTCATCTAAATGATTATTTCAGAGTTTTAGCAGTACCTCGAGTATGGGAGAAAATATACGAGAAAATTATGGCAGTCGGCGCGTCCAACGGTTCAGTAAAGCGATACATTGCTTTTTGGGCCAGAGAAAAAGGGTTGAAGTATCATATGTCTAGGATTAATGGGTAAGCCTAGCAGAGAATTTTCATTAAAACGTCTACTTCTTATGTAACTGATCTCCAAGGGAAAGGAGTAAAAGAAGAAAGAATAATGTGTATAACTGTAGTATTAACTAGTAAATAGGCCGACAAGTTCGTACGTTGCATTCCTATGTTATCCATGGACGGGGGACGCATATTAGTAGGGGTAAAAAGGAGTCTGAGGACGGCAGGGATGCTGTGAATGAGCTTAAACCATATTGCTTTTGAACCCCGCTGTAATGTGTCACCCATGGACAATGGGAATGTCTTGTAGGTACAAATAATTTTTGTACGCATTGAAATTTATCAATAAACCTATTTTATTATGTTATCTATATGCGTGTTCATTTTATATGTTTAGAGTATTTTCTTCAACATAAACTTTAAATTATTTCTCAAATAATACAGGAAGCAACAACAAATAGATTTTTATTGAAAATAATATATTTTTGTTGTTTTGACATTGAATTAATTCAAAACTTATGTACAAGTAATTTATGTGTAGTTATATCATTTCAGCATCATAATATATTGAATGTTTATATTCAAGAAGTAGGTAATAAAATTAAATATTTGTAAAAAATCTGTTAAGTGTATTTTTGACAATCGATAATTTATAATAATTTAATATGGATAATGTAAAGTACAAATTAGTAACAAAATATTTCCCATATTCAGTGCTCTCTCTGCTGGAATGTATGGTCTACCTTTAGACTTCACCACTACCGAAATGCTAAAATTTTGGTACGTAAAATGTGGTATTAAAACAAGCATGTATAGATATCTTTTGTGTGTTTTAGAACATTAATTAATTTAACAGTAAAAGCATGACTTTACTGTGCACGTTTTAAATCTTAATTTTAGTAATAAGCGCAATAGTAGTTAATTGTCTAAGTGTAAGTATATCCAGATTTAATTCGCTAATTACTATCTCTCTTCGTTCCATCATACGTAAACAGAAGCACGAGGCGGTAATTGGTTAAATTAAAATGTTACGCGGTTCTGTGATCTCTTGAGGACACGAAAGTAGTTTTCAATTTAAACGAACTATAATCTTTAACATTGAAAAGTTGGTATTTATTCTTGTTACATGTCTCTTACGTCAGTTTACACATGCATGCATATAATACGTAGTTTGTAAACAAAGACCTTAGAGCTACAGTCTACTTATATGTATAACTATAGCAGTTTTAGCTACTGTATATACCTTTGTATGTGATCGTTATGTGTACTTTGTGGTTTGGTTGCCAAGATTCGACACAAATATTACAAGTTCAACGCTCATCTCAAATGGTCATAGTAGAGTATTTTTAGATAGTAAACAAATAAAATACATATTTGTAATAATAGGCTTTGTTTCCTTCAAATTTACGCGACGTCGAAGTTTATTGCGACGTCCTGAATTCAGTTCCAGGAAAAGTTAAATTTTAAAAACGATATTTTCACTATGCTTGGGGATTATTCATGGTGGCCCAGTTGTCCGGTGCATGTTTCCCATAAATATAAGTGTAACTTACCGAGCTTGAATTGGTTACATTGCAAAATGTATGTTTATTTGTCGTTTTGCCGATTGAACAAGAAGCCTTATGCGAGTCGAAGTAGCGCATAGAAAGTTCATGAGAGATAGGGAAAAAAATCCGAGCATTTTATATAGAAAAATGTTGAAATAGTTGATTATAATGTTCTCTTTCTAATATTTCCTTTAACGGCACACTTTCAACACCTAAAATTTTTTCCCCCTAATATATATGTGGACACACACACAGACTTGAAGACATCATGCGCCAAATTTGAGACCATAATAAGAATTTATTTTTACCTTGCGTATAGTACACTTATAAAGTAAAGAAAGACCCTTTGCGTCGTTAAATAATTTAGATCTTCGTGCTGTCGTCAGCCTTCACATAATATAAAATTGAGTAAATATAGCTGTAGCCATATTTTGACATTGGCCGTAAAATGTTTGTTGTGAGAATGCCAAGTATTATATATGTTAATGAATTATGATGAGAACATGTCCGTTATAACGACCGTGTAAATTGAGTAACCTTTATCAAAGTCAAATACAAATCTATAATAATAATAATCCACTCATCTCAAATAAAAAATAAGTCTGTGCGTTTGTTACCTTTTCACGAATAAACGGCTGAACGATTTGGTAAGGAGTTCGATTGTCTCCTGGGCTCAGACCAAAAAGAACATGAACCGTTTGGCTCAAAAAAAAATGAAATGAGATTTAAAAAAAATTACTAACGTTTTTACTTTAAAGTTGCGGATTCCAGTTGTTTTCATTATTTTAAATTTAATTTCTTAATGATTTCTTATCGTTAAAGAATACTAAGTAGATAAGTAGTATTATCTATCGATGTTTTTATTTAAAATCTTATAATCATAAAAATCGTAAGTTCTTGACGTTAAAGTTTCGTATGAAGTGACTACGTACGAAACCATAAATAAGCATTTAAAGGAAAATATCTCAAAAACCACCGAATGACTATTGTTCAAAAGAATTTTCGTAGAAAGTACCTTGATTTTTTATTTTATTTTACTCTTCATAGTTTCAAAGTTAGAGCGGGACACAATTGTCACGACTTTGGGAGTTACTATCTCGCATGCATTAAAAACTCATTCTATTATCTAAAAATCTGACTAGCGATATTGCACATGCACAACTAAGTACACTGATTTAAAATACAATGCCTCATACTTATTTACACATCTCGTGCTTACGAATATGACAGGTCTGGAATGACTTACTCTTAAGTATTACACATATAATTTTATTTCCATTAACATTATGACCAACTTGTATTTTTAAACAGGATGGAAGGATCATCTTTTAACTACAAAATGGCGCGAGCTGTAGTATTCTCTAAAGTTCACGAGTCCTTGGGTCTTGACCAATGTAAGACGTTCGTGACGGCCGCTGCACCGCTTTCGCCTGACATTAAGAAGTTCTTCCTCTCTCTGGACATACCACTTGTGGATGCGTTTGGAATGAGCGAAGCGTCTGGAGCACACTCACTTAGTATATATCCCAAGTATGTCCTAAAGCAAGCTAGAAAGACTTATCACGCGGCCACGCTGCTAGTACTTTAGATCCGTATTCTTCGATAAATATCCTATTTTGTGATGTGAAAATTCAGTCCATTTCCGTTATTGAAAGCAGGCATACTTACCAAATTCCATGATTATAGTATGATAATTTCATTTCGAAAGTCGAGATTTGGTCTGTCTCTATTCGTATAAAGAAGGACTGACAGGCATTCCAGAGCCTCACTGGATGTATTCAAAAAAGATTCACTATAACACACCTTTGAATAGCTAGGTTCTGGTGGGTAGGTATATAATATATCTCTATTATATAATATTTATATAATAGAGATTTAGACTTTCTACAAGATGCAACAATATTTTAATATAAATAAATTTTCTAATTTTCCTAAAGGCACTGCTATTCGTTATACCAAAATGTCGCTGTAGCAAGTGAAACATTTAAAATTTTATTTGGGGTTAATTTTGTGCATATTTTTATGAAAGTCTGAATATAATGGATTACATTACCTACATAAGTATATTACGTGCATACAAAATGATGCACTTATTTTAAAACTGCATACCTACGTATGTAAGGTCATATAGGTATTAATAATGCAGGGTATTAATAAAAAATGTGGCAGTTTATGTTTTCGATATAATTTTTGAGGTTAGCTTTAAACATTCAGGCGCTTTTGAACGATTACGTTTACAGAAAGACAACTGAACCGTCAGAGTAAAATACAAAAGTAATTTAAAAACACGTGTTCCCAATATAATTTATTTTTAATTCTATTTTTTTTATTAGATTCTCACTGGACTCAGCGGGAGCATTGTTAGATGGTACGGAAACTAAGTTCGCTGGTTCAGTCAGTCCAAACGGCCCTGGAGAGATTATGTTGCGTGGCCGACATGTGTTCATGGGGTATTTGAGCGACGAAGAGAAAACCAAAGCGGCAGTGGACGAAGAAGGGTGGTTACATTCCGGTGACGTGGGGAGGGTCGACAGTAACAATTTACTCTACATCACTGGTAGGATTAAGGTGATATAACTACTCTTTTTATCTAGGATTATTGCACGCTTTATCTAAATACTTTTAATCAATAGAATTTATGATATAAGTTTATGCCTATTGTATGAATTTAGTAATACTGACTAACCAAAATATTTTATAGAGGTAATTTTCCATTAAAATCGTACATATAAACAGTCTCATATAAAGTAGAGATATAATAGTCATATTAGTCATCAGAACATATAATATAGACTAGTCAACAAGTGCCTTTTGGACCAACTTTTTTCAGCAGTCTCCGAAAATTATAAATGAGGTGTCATTCGATTCGGAATGGCATCTAGATGATTTTTGAAAAAAAAATGAAGTCCCGCTTGCAAAAATTGTAAAAGTTATTAACAATTAACTAAAAAAAAGGGGGGGTTTAGATTTTTGCAAATATCTCAAAAAGTAATAAAGATTTTTCAAATTTGAAAAAAGATTCGAAAAGAGGAGGAAATTTCCTAAAAAAAGTCTGACAAAATTAAAAGTTTTTAACAACGAAAATTATTAATAAAAAAATGAAAAATAAACATTTTCTAATTTTTCCAACGGGGTTCTATTCTTAAGCTTTTCAAGAATTGCTCCAAGAAAGGAAAAAAATCTTAAATTTATAGTTTAACAATTATCACACTTGCAATGTTCATGTTCAAGCAAAAAAAAATTATTAATTAACTATTGAATAACTAAATGAAAAATTGTTATAAAAAAAATTTTCAAGCAGATTATTGTTCATTCATCTATTCAGTTAGTGCCTGAATTTTTTCAATTTTTTATTTTCATATTTAGTATGTTTAAATAATATGGGCCGATGTGGGTGTGGCTTGCGTAAGCCAGAGTACCCGTTTTCGGCCGTATTTTCATCCCTCTGGGAAAATTATAAATATTGATCTTACAGTTTCGGGAGTCAAGACTTTATTTAGGAAATTTCTTCCTCTTTTCGAATCTTTTTTCAAATTTGAAAAATCTTTATTACTTTTTGAGATATTTGCAAAAAAACTAAACCCCCCTTTTTTAAGTTAAATGTTAATAACTTTTACAATTTTTGCAAGCGGAATTTCATTTTTTTCAAAAATCATCTAGATCCCATTCCGAATCGAATGACACCTCATTTATAATTTTCGGAGACTGCTGAAAAAAGTTGGTCCAAAAGGCACTTGTTGACTAGTCTAATAGTCATATTAGACTATATTAAATTACCAATAATAGACTCAATAGCTTAGGCGTCTCATTGAAACGATCGACGTTGGTTCGAGTCTTGACGGGTGAGCATAGCATACTCTGCTTAGGCAGATTTGTGCATTTCTATTATTACATCATGCTGATGACTACAGCGTGTGATCATCAGCTACCAAACCGCGTGAGAAAAAAATCTATAACTCACTAGTGAGTTATAGATTTTTTTTAAATTTTATTGGTTGAGTTGCTTTGTTCTAAAAAAGTTTTTATTAAAAAAAAAAAGGATCGTGTTCTATAGAACAAATAAATTAATGTTCCTATTGCTTGCTCATTTCATGCAACTTCTTATTTAAATAGATAATTTTAACTCGTACGTGTTTAATAAATAAAACTTTCACTCATATATAACTTTTTTTCTCTGTAATAAATAATAAAAGAGAACTTTAAATTCCCCATTTTGTACGTGGCAGAATAGGCGCAAACCCTATGCGCGGAAAATAAAAATAAAAATCTCATCCCTTTAGTCTGTGGCCGATCGCAATGCGCGCGCATAGGAAAACTATTATCTACTAAATAAAATGAGTTTTTGTTGTTATTTTATTCACAAGTGTGTTGAAAAACGTCGTATGATACACGTGTGTATTGATGATTACCGTCCTCGGCTCTCTTAGACCCTCGCCTACGGCTCGAGTCTCAATGGCGCCTCGGCGGTAATCACCAATGTTACACACTAGTACCATAATGTACTATTGTATATATATGTACGTTAAAAATATCATTTTTCAATATTAGATCACAATATATAACCGTTAAAAGCGTTAAAGGGGTTTAAAGTTTCATGAGTAATAGAACATTTAGAAACATAAATGGACATACTTATGGAAAACAGAACCAATCCACAAACATGCCAAAATTGGGTTAAGGATACAGAAGGCTTTCAAAATGCACCTTCTTTCGACTCAATAAGAATCATAACGATCTGACAACATTTACAGAATAAAACCATTTTTATCACAAAGTAGCTAACCCACAAAACACCAAGAGTATAAATAAATTAACAAGATCATGACCCATGGTAATCCAAAAACCTAAAAGGTTTACTTGAATATATAGTACAAAATATAATATACAATATTCAACAATTTTTTTCTAAAATATAGACTTTTTTGTATGCAAAATTTTAATAAAAACGGCTTTTTCTCAAAACTGTCAGTATGTGGGTTGTTTCCATTTTGCATAAGTAGGTCCAATTATAAGCGTGATAGAGGCATGTTTCGATGTGTTAAAAATCGAACTAATTAATATTTATGTATTAATCTTATTTCCAGGAATTACTGATCACCGCTGGCGGTGAGAACGTGGCACCTGTTCTCATCGAGCAGACAATTCAGTCCGAATTATTACACGTTGGGTATGCAGTTCTAATCGGCGACAAACGGAAGTTCCTCTCCGTCCTTCTTACTCTTAAGGTAAATGACTATAAATGGAACCCCTAATACTACCTACCTACTTGCAGCTCTTACTACCCATTTTTCTCAACAGCTGTCATGCCAACGTGTTTTTACTAACTACTTTGTCTGTAGCTGCACGCATTTATCACGAATTATAATATATTTATATATTATAATTAAAAAAATCACATGGATGAAATCGCGAGTATATCTAGTGTCTGAATATAATCTGAGTGTTTTAAAAATATGGCAGGGGGATTTTTCTGGGGATTCTGTTGAGTGATGTATTGCTATGCAGTTTTACTTCCAAAATGTATAATAGAATTATTAATTATTTTTAACGAAAAATTGTGACTTAGTGTAATTGAGTTTCAATTGTTTTTGAAATATACATTTTCGAGTTGCTACAGACTTCCTGCCTTCAGTCAACAACCTACAATTTAGATGAGCCTTTTGCTTTAAGATTGTTCTAAAATTCGAATATTTATGGATACTTAACACTCGCTAGATACAGATCGTTCAGAAACATAAGACGGATATAGCAACATTATATTGTGAAAACGGTTTGGTTACATTTTTCCAATAATATCGGGCAATAATGAGTCTGTACCTTAAATAATTAAAGTAATCTAGCAACATAGAACTGGTTATTTCGCCTAATACTAATTTTGTTCGGTATCGTTTAAAGGCAAAAGTGAACCCAGAGACTGCCGATCCTCTAGACGAGCTGGACAATGAAACAAGAAAATGGGTAGCTAGTTTAGGCAGCACGGCGACAACCATTAGTGAAATTGTAAGGAACAAGGATCCTGCTGTAAGTGCTTAATTATTTCATTTTATAATATTATTTGCATTTGAAGTATTTAGAATTTATAACATTTACAAAAGAGATGAAATGAGATACCGAGAATTTATTTCTGGAATAATTTTTTTTTACGTTTTCTCTACTAACTTTATGCGCACATTTTAACTTGCATAGAGTTCAAATATGTATTCAGCAGTACCTATTATAAATTGTAAAAAAAATAATCAATAACTAGGGGTGGAGACTACACAAAACTGTAAGGTACTAATATTTATAAGTAATCGTGAAATGAAATAAAATAGGTGTAATTGAGCATAAGGGTTAATTTTTTTAAAAAAATCCCTTTGATAAAATCTATAAGAAAAAGGTTATACATGCAATATTTTAAAAATACACGAAAATTTGTGAATAATTCGGAGAAAAATCGAATTATTCAAAATTTTCCGAATAATTCGAATTTTAGAATTATTCCCACAACACTATTATTTAATACCGAGTTCTCGTTATCTATACCTACTGCGGCGCGATCGGCTTCCTACTTCAAACGGACATTTTTTAGCCGGCTTTACTTTGAGAGAGCGAGACTCCATCTTTCTATTAATAGTCTAAAGTGTGCAAAATATTTCTTACATTTGGCCAATCTTTCCTCGTAAAGTCAGCTTACTCTGCATATAGAGTGTAGATGAACAACACAGTACATTATTTCGTAATTTCAGGTTCATAAAGCCATAGAAGAAGGTATAATGAGGGCAAACAAACAAGCCATATCCAATGCACAGAAAGTACAAAAGTTTGCTATTCTCCCCGTCGACTTCTCGGTCAATACAGGAGAATTAGGTATGTAAAAAATGAGTATACCTGCAGTGTCTTAGAAAGCCTATAGTAATTTATCCAAAACACGATTAATAAACATAAAACAGCATTAGACCAGGTTTCCTAAACACAGTTATGCAGTTATGTCTAAAATTAATGATTTAGTAGTAGCTAAAAAAGAAGTGGTCACAAACAATGATGCGCTCGGATTTGCCCACCTACTGTAGTGGCGGAAACGTGAGATTGGAAAATCAAACAAACTCGTGCTTACAGTTAAAAATTGTTTCGATTATATTTTCATTCTATTTCCAGGGCCCACGCTTAAAATAAAGAGGAACGTTGTATACGAGAAATACAGTGACATAATTGAAGACTTATACAAGGAATAATCGTCCATTAGTTTATGTTAGTATTTAGGGAGAGGGATTACAAACTTAATAATAAAAATATAATAAATAATATTGTTAGATTATTTGTTATTGCTCAATTAAGGGCTAGTGCAGTGGATTCGTTGTGATTGAAAATACTTTAAAATATAAAGCTGTACATACTTTTTATTTTTTGTTAAAATAAATGATTTTCTTAAACGAAGGGTATTTCAATAATGAAAGCAGACTGTTTATTTAAAACTTTATTAGAATATCAATTACAATAATAATAGATGGAATGCTTTATTCTCATAACCGAAACACTTAAAAATATTAATTACATAATTATTTATATTTTTCCCTTATCTCTAATTCTATAAAATAATACTTTTAAACTCTTCACTACTTTTTATTGTTCTGCTCAAAGTTGTTAAATTTTTAATTACCAATTTTATACAAAAAATATTAATTATACAAGCCTTGAAGACTATTTTTGATGTATACTGAAGCATAACTCTTCCGCATTTACTTTCTTAGTATAACAACATAAATGATACTGAAAGATAATCCTAATAATCTATTACAGTAATTTCATCACATCACTCATCATTTTTAGTACTTGGTCTAATTATTATAACGATAATAATATTTTTCTCTCCTTTTATTATATCTTAGTGTTACTGGGTATGCATTGTTTACTACAACTCCGTTAATTCTTCGAAAAGTATCCGTGTAATATACTTGTGTATAAAATTAATTAAAAAACAATTTTGAGCTAGATAAATAAGAAGAAAAACTATTTTAGTTAGACGTGTCGTTGGGGAGTTTCTAGACGCTTCTTCTCCTTAACAGTAAGAACTCGTTGCGAAGCAGTGTACATAGGACTAGGAAGTAAATTTAAATTTTAACTTATTTATATGACTTTGAAAAAGTGCTCTCTATTGGGAATTATTTTGAATAAAAACTTGATATCACAAACAGGTGAGGTTGGTATTTGAACTCCATTACATTTTGAGTTATAGGCGACAGTAACTACATTCCTTTGGATATCTCATCTGCTTCGAAATAAAATAATGATGATAAAGAATGCATTTAAGAAATATATAAACTATTTACAGAAAAACAAGCAATAAATTCCTTAAAGGTCATTAAGTAACAAATGTTACATAAGTATGATAATTATAATTACGATGTGAGTAAACGGAATTGGTTAATAATTACTTGCGCTAACGTCATACAAATGTTGTTGACGTCAGCCGCTGTGGAACTTTGAACGCTGATATTTCAGCGTAACACTTACAAACATGTCAATAGTACAATCGCTCAGAAACAGGAAAATTATTTACCTATTTCGGACGTGGTTACACAAACTGAAACCTAAGATTTATGTGGGACTTTAAGTAACATTTATATCAGTCGACTGACATTCCCACGTTTTATATTCTGATTTTTAATTACCTGAACTAAAAAGATGCCTGCGATCGAGCTGTTTTGATTTAAGAGTGAGTTATTAAAGTTCTTTATTGGTCACAAAATAGTTACATATAAAACTACAAAATAGTTGTCATGTACAAAGGCGAGCTTAACTCTAAAAAGAGTTTTCTTCCAGCAAACTTATGGATCTATCTAGCGAGAGTAGGAAAACAAGTATATACTAAAGGTTCTTATACCTAAATTTACATTTACTTATTGAAAATATTTTTTTGAAAATAAAATTCATACATCGAAAGACACAATACTTACATATACATATGTCAGGTAACTAGGAGAGATAGTGCTCTATAACTCTTCTTTTAAAGATAGTGTCCGACAGACTATCTCGGATCACATGAGGGAAGGCATTCCATAGTGGTGTGAGTTAAATCAATAACTCTTGTAACGGAAACAAAGGTCGATCGCAGCTGTCATTTTAGGCCAGGGGTCGGCAACCTGCGGCTCGCTAGCCACATATGGCTCTTTGGATGTAGAGTTGCGGCTCCTTAGTTATACATCGAGGGCTTCATACCAAATGGGCGTACAGACAAAAGTGCAGTATTACACAATGCACAAAATTGTGAATAATACAAAACTAGTTGATCGTATAAGGCTGAAATCCGGAATACCTTTCTTCTTAGGTACACTTGCATACTGGTAGGATTTTTTAAATTATAACATATATATTTTTTGTAAACAACAAAAAATAGCATATGTAAAAAAAGACATGGCTTTCATTGGGTTTGTTTGCCCAATGTTTGTTATTGAAGCACAAGTTAGTCTTGTAAGTTAATAAGTTAATTGTTTTCATTTTTTTATTTAATAATAAGTAATTATCTAATAATGTCACATAAATATTATCTTTTTGTTGCGAAAAACACTACGTATATATGACTAAATAGATTTGTTTGTTATTATCAAACACTTAATTTATGCAAGTAAAATTTATCGTTGGCAAGAAAAAATTGTGGCTCTTTGAAATCTTTGAAATTTCGTAAATTGTATTTTTGACTCTTCCGACTCAAAAGGTTGCCGACCCCTGGTCTAGGCAATTACAACTCGGAGTATAATAAAGTATAAGCCGCATACAGATAGTTTGCCGATGAGTATTGTTCCTAATTAGTCGCGTAAAAATTAAGTTCTAAAACAATGTACACATAAAAAAGCCAGTGTCAAATTACCTCATTATGTCTTACTTTTAATATGTCACGATTAAAATATTTTTTGATTACTTTTAAGAAAATAATAATGAACACGTTAATTAATAAAACTACGTTTTAACGGTTTTAAGCGCGGTAATTTATTTTTGTCACAAAATGTCAACTTTGTCGTCCGGGACCACGGCCACTGAAAACGTTGTTTTATTATGTATACTAGTCGCGAAAACTTAAGAAAATATTAACACGTTAATTGACTAATTAAAGAAATAATGTCATAATTTGCTATGCTATGCGAGCCTAGGCGGCCTCGGCATTTTATAAGACGAAAAAGTATCGCAGTGTATTAACTGCCAACCGCCATTTTATAGCGACTAATTGTCTATTATTACTATTACACCAATTAGACGAACACTGGTCGTGGTGGTAGAAAGCGGGAGGGGTGGTCATCGGCAAACCTCCTGCGAGTAGCTAATGTTTGCATTTAATGTTTATTAGAAAGTAATTTATTGATAGATTGTATAATGTTTATAATTGGCAGTATAGTAGTGAGGTGACCTTAATTCGCATAGAGTAGGGGGGCGGCGGTGTGGGCCTTAGGGCGTGGCGGGCGCCGCGTGCTGCAGGTGGTGCGGCGGCGCGGTGGCGGGCAGCGGCGGCGGCGGCGCGTCGGCCAGCGGCAGCGGCTTGGCCACGCCGATGCGGACCACCCCGCGCGGGGCGCCCTTCAGCGCGGCCACCGCCTGCTCCAGGCTCGCGTCCTCCAAGTTCTATTCACAAAAATATTAGAGATCGTCACTTTGGCCGACTAGCCGATTAGTCGGCTGTAAAGAAGCCGACTAGTCGGCAAGCCGATCACAGTTTCGGGGCAATTCCGTGACGCTTCGTTTATAGCTGATTCGCGCGCAAATCGCAAACACCGCATGTATTGTTTTTTGATTTTTACTCTTGTACGGGATTCAGGGCAGTGTTTTTGTGTAAAAATAAAAATATATATATTTATGTTTCTGTTATTGTTCATTAAAGTGAAAGAGCTCAACTAAAATTTAATCATGTCAAAAAGAAAGTTTCGTGTATGGATTACAATGTATTAGTAAAGTATAATTATAAACTACAAAGTAAGAAGCCGGATAGTCGGCGCTCTTTGCCGAATAGTCACAGACTAGACTAGTCGGTTTATCTCTATAACATATATATAGACTAGAGGTTCCGGGAGACGTCGTCCTGCCCTGAAAAATAAAATTCTAGGACCCGATCCCAGCGCCAACTACCGGTTACAATCAAGAATCTAAAACATCCGGGGACACCCACCGACTCAAACACACAAAAAATTTTATTTTTATTTTTTATCATCAAAATTGGTACAGGAAATTAGGAGGATCCTAGAATCTGAATGCAGCGCCACCTACCTGATCAAATTGCTATTCTAAATAATCCGGGGACAAATTTCATCAAAATCGTTCTTAAGTTATGCACGTACATACATTTCTATGATTCAATTTTATATATCACTTTTCATCAGGTGCCGTCTGCCTGTTTGCCTACTTCAGGCTATAAAAAAATATATGGAGTGTATTTCGAAAAATAAAAAGATTGACTATGGGTATCCATATATTTAATTTTTAAATTAGCTTAATAGCATATACCTATTGCTCCTTTTTTGTGCACTACCTACACCGCCAGATTGGCCAAGGCTTCCCTTTAATTTAGGTTACCCTAAAGGGGTCATTTTAAGAAATATTTATAAATAAGGATATTTTGGTGAGCAATAAAGAGTTATTTATCTATATCCATCCTAGTTTATTTTGAGAGCAACAATTTACATAGGTTACATTGCATAAAAATTTTATCTAGGCGCTATTCGCCCCTGGAAAGTTTAGCTGTATCATTTTCGGAATAATAATTATCCTATATCCATTGACTACATAAACATATGTATAAACGAAATTTCAGCAAAATAGGTACAGTGGTTTTTTCCTAAAAGTATATAGGATAGGAGGCAAACACGGATATTTTTGGATTTATAATATTTGTACAGTTTGTACACTTGCTCTTGCTTGTAGTGACAATACTGGCAGTAGTTGATTGAACGCTGGTGCTTTTTTCTAGTAGGGTGAAGAATATACACCTTGTGTTGCTTACATGGATTTATTCTCGTAGTAGTTAGCTTGGACGCTGATCTCTGTTTCAACTTAGTTGATAATAACACGTAGCTATTTGTGGCAACTCACAAATAGGCCACGTCAACAAAACGCAGTACGTCGAACCGTACAACATGAGTACTGCAATAATAATAATAAAAAAGGCATCACGTCAGAAGTAGCTTCGGTGAACCTACAGCCCACCTCTCTACACCCCTTAGCCACTCACACCCATGTTGCCCCTGTCTTTTATGGCATTTTGGGGCCCATGCAGGGAGTGGCGAGTCACCGTCTGCCCATTTTTCCATGTTCCCTGAACATTGCGACGGGCAGACGCCATAGTCCCCATATTCCCAGAGCCTTAGTACCACTAACAGTTCACCCCAATAGCCCGGTACTTTCTCTTCTCATTTCCCACAATAGTCCTACACTGGCCGGGGCTTGTCCTTGGGTGCATTATTATATGGTGTAGAGAGGGATAATCGGGTCAGTGTGACGCCAGGTTTAGATTAAATTTGTCAAGGGGCCTCTACGTGTTGGCTTCCCCATGGCCCCACGCAAGCCCTCCAAAAGTCCGGGCCATTTTTATGGCCCGTGGTCTTGAAAGACATACAGATAATAATAATAGCATCACGCACCTGGTCGTTGACGAAGAGCAGCCGGTCGCCGGGGATGAGGCGGCCGTCCTGCTGCGCCACGCCGCCCGGCACCAGCGACCGGATCACCACCAGCGTGTGCGCCGGCCGCAGCGGGTCCTGGTAGTCCAGGATCGAGAAGCCCAGCCCGCGCTCGCCCTTCACCAGCTCTGCGCACCACACACAATACACACGCCACTAACACTGTCTCTTAACATAACACATAAATAGTAAATATTAAAACAGATGTTTAAATAAGATAAATAAGTTACTAATTAATAATAATAATATAATAAGTTAATAAGTAACTGTAGAAATAAATGATAAATGTAATAGAATAAGCAAAATAACATTAAGTAGATAATAAAGAAGTAGAATGTTTTAGAACTCAAAAATTGTAATTCAGGTATATGTACCGTAAAATGGGGGGAATCGGGACACTTTTTAAGTTCGACATTGATTTTTATCGTTTTTTTGTAGTTATAGTAATAAAACGGAGATCATAATGGTTCCGGTAGTTTAAATTTTCATTTCTAATGCATTAAGATATAGTTTATTGAAGAATAATCATAAAAAGTTACAAAAACTCACTTGTCCCTATTCACCCAGGCGTTGGGGTGAATCGGGGCCTAAGGGGTTAATAAAGTTTTTCGCTAGGGCTGACACTTTCATACTATAGGCAGGTACCTACAATACAAATTTCACACAACTTTGACCCAATGTTTTAAAGTACGTTTTTTTTAAATACTTATGACAGGATGACTGAGTGTTGCCGGATTATAGAAAAAATATTGCAAGCTTCAAATTTAAATCCTACCACAAAGTGTAACACGTAACATAAATGTGTATATAAGGTCGCAAATAAAACTTGAGGTTTGTCCCAATTCACCCCCAGAGGGTCTATTTCCCCCATTCTACGGTATTTAAAAATAAATAAATTTGGCAAATAATACCCTGCGTCAGGAGTAGATTAATGAAATATATATACTTGGTGTCCTCATACTTCTCTATTTAGTCTAAACAGACTCATTCAATCGCCATTTCCAAAGAGAAATGTTTCTCAACTCACACTTTAATAAATAGCTCAAATTAATCCACAGCGCCGGGACGTGTGTAAAACTTTAAATTAGTTAAAAAAGAATATGTAAGAGTGTCTTAACTGGTTCCTAGCTCAAATGAGAAAAACTGCAAATTAGTACACATTTCATTGTTTATAATATATTTTAATATATTATGAAGACAGTAAAACAAAAATTCTTGATATGTATTTACCTATGATCTGCGGCTCAGAAGACCACATAGCGAGACCTGTGAGGGGCTCAAGGCTGCGAGACCTCACCTTGCCACCAGCGGACAAAGACCCGCCTTCCTCTGCGCCCGCGCCGGCAAGGCTGCCATCCGATTTCGCCTGAAGAGAAATAAAAATATGATTAACTAGTATGGCAGACATTTTCAGTTGACATATTGCGATCTGCTGTTCTTTAGCCTAAATCCGTCCACATATTATGATTCAAAAATGTCTTACGTATAACTTTCAATTTTTCACTGTTTTAGTCTAAAACATATAATTATACCGTTTTATTTCGGTCCAAATGGGACCTATGTTTAATCATCGGTCTTATTTAGTTAAATGTATGAGTTGACGGCCCGGTGGCAGAGTCCATAATTGAAATCATTTAGTATACATGTTCCTTTGACGCGGTGGAGTAGAAACATTTCTAATTATTATAGTGACGCGGGTGTAATGCCCTAGTATTTGTTTAATTAATTAATTCTTGTGCCGTGAACTAATTTATAATATAAAACTGTACAATATGGAAATACTCAATTTCTGAAATAAATGAATGTTAATAGGTAGTTCAATGGTAATAGGCTCCATATCTGGCACCTGTTCGCATGATTGCTTGACCACCTCAATCCAGTCACCCTCCGTGTGACTGACAGGCACTGACCAGATACTTCGGGAGAAAGAAGCCATGGCATCAGTATTTGGCATTTGCCTGTCAGCGACACTATCGCTACATTTCTCCCAACCTCTATAAGCCCTTTTCTCTTCATTTTGGAAGGTCCGATTCAAGAAATATCTATCCGCTCGCTCTTTGTATCGGCGGATTCTATTTGCCCATGCATAGACTTTTTGCTTGCAGAAGTCTATACGTTATTAATTATTAATATTATTATTGACTCTCGAATCTGTTGCACAATGTAAAACTCTGCATTCTCTCGCAGGCTTAGGCTGGTGTGAACCAAACCAAAAATAATCACTGTTTTTCCATACATTTTTGCCGATTATTTGATTTTAACCATCGGTTAAAATTCGGTGCACACCAGCCTTAGACATCGAGTTTCAAATTACGATTCTAAAGACGTTTTAGTTTCAATAAAAACTTTTGTATATGAATGGATTACCTTGACGAGCGTTGCAGAAGGCGGTGCGAGGTCGAGGGGCGGCGCGGGCCTCGGCCTCGCGCACACCATGCACACCTCGCTCGACAGCTCCTTCAGGATGGAAACCACTTCCAGGTGGTTCATACCCAGCAACCGGTGGCCGTTCACCTCTGCCACAGAACACCACGGATTACAAACCGGACAACTATTGCTCAATCGCCAAATCGCACCTGTGTACTTACAAAACTACAGCATTGGGAACCACATTTATACACCCCCCCCCCCTCCTTTTTTTAAGCTATCGACACATTGGTATAGTCGAAGCATTTTAAACTAAGTCGTCGGGCAATAAATGTCACTAACAGTAGGAATGTGCACGCAATGTAACCCGTTATCGATACTTAGCTACCTCTGTGCACGCGGGGTCGATGCGTCCTCGTGACCTTCATTAGTAGGTACTCTGATTCCTGATCGGTCGTTACGAGGAACAACGTATAAGATAAAAACGGTCCATTTCAAGGCCACATCACGATCTCTACAGTTTCTCTATTATTACGTCGAAACAAACATTTTATCTTACAAATTAAAAACTTTTATTTTCTCGAAAAATTATTCCTATTACCTACCCCGTTATCGATGCACCTCTACAATTCTTACGCACATCACTACACCTCTCCATAAAGCCTGTAAGTGCGAGCGAGACAGACAGATAAATATGATTTATGAGCCGAAGCTTCAGTTCATAATGGGTCGACTATAGCACCTTTGGACTTACAAATATCTGAAGGTGACGGTGTCCATTTTCAATCTGACCCGCAGCCAATTTGCAATACTCCAGCAATAAAAAAAAGGATATAAAGAACATTGTCTCTTTGATAATTTTGTAATTATCATTTTTGTTAAGTACACTGTTTTAAAATAGAGTGGTAGAATCTTTTAATAATGACATACTGACCGAGCAGTTCGTCCCCGGGGCGGTGGTGGCCGGCCTTCCCGACGGGCCCCTCGGGCAGCACGGACCTGACGTAGTGGTGCGGCCGCACCTCGCGCCCGCCCTCCACGTCCACGGTGCCCTCCAGCGAGATGCCCAGCCCGCCCCCGCCGCGCACCACCACGCCCACCACGATCTCCACCTCGTCGCCTGTCCACGACATTTATTACACCACTTGGATATGCCCGCGACTTCGTCCACGTTTAGCGTCGAATATTCTCGAGGAATTCCCAGGATAACAAAATATCACACATTTTATTACATAGTCTCTGCTATAGATCGGTGAAAAAATCGCATTGGAATTCATTTTTATTCAACCTGGCCATTTCAAATCATTAAAAAAAAAACCGCAGAATTTCTGGGACAAAAAGTAGCGCAAATTTTACATCCAAGAATTAGTTGTCGATCAGTGAAAACCGCATCGAAATCGGCTCAGTAGTTTTCACGTGAATCCCGCCCAAACAAACAGAAAACCGAACAAACAAAAAATCTAAAAAACAATTGCATCGTGTTCTCAAACGTTTATATAGTCTATTGTATAATAATATAGATATACCATTTATTTATTTCTCCTTCTTATTAAATGTAGAATGTTTTTATTTATTTTTATATTTCAAAGTCGTTATATGCACTGCTATGACTAATTTAATTTAGAATTTTTTATATGCATCTCTAGGTTATATTACTGTACCGTAATAGTCTACATATGTATGTAGAATTAACGGTGAACACTGAAAATCAGTGCTGTCGCGGAGTGTCGTCCGACACAACAATATACTGAGCGCCAATCTTGTTTGTCCAATTGCGGCATACAACCCTAAATTTCTTTTATATTTTTATTCCGAAGCTGGCTAACGCCTACAAAATTTACAACACCGGGGGGCGAAGCCAACACGTTGCCAATCTTTAGTATGAACTAAGAGGAATGGGATAGAGAGGATAGGATACAGCACGGGATAAGGGGAGGTGAAAGCGGGCCTTCGCCACTCGTCATTCGAAACGCAATCAGGGGGCATTTATACCTATAAATTACGTCACACGAATTTCATGAATTTTTGACCCCTCCCCCATCCTTGTCACAGCTGGTCACTGAAATTGGGTACGCAGACTATCTTAGGCATTTGGATACAGAACAATAAAAAAGTATTCAATTGAGAATACACCAAACCTTAATAACTACTAGATATTGTTCGAAACGAATTGTCATATACAGACAACATATTTGTGTTAGTTACAGAAAAACATGATCGTAATATATACAGTCGGCTGGGTGGAATCCCAAATATATAACTCCGGCAAATCTCAAATGCTTTACTTTTACAGAGAGTTCCTAGGGCTTCCATTAAAGTTACATTTTCTACTAGCCCATTTACATTCCTAGTGCTCTTCTTAGGTGATTTACCCAATATGGCCTGCCATTTCCTCTTGATGGCGTCCTTCTGCTCCTGGGTGCGCGGCATCTCGAAGGGCGGGTGCGCGCGCGGCGGCGGACTCCGCCTCGGCGACGTGCTCACTTCTTCTGGAACATTCTCGATGCTGGTGCTGGAAGATGTTTATGTAACTTTCAGTCATATGTATGAAATTAAAATTTCTAAACATGCTGTACAACAGCACCGCAACCGCATTTTTGCTGTCAAATAGGCGTTAGCAGTGGGGTAGACATTGTTTGTATAAACACAGAAATTCAGAGAATAACCAATAAGCGTTTATAAAGTAAAAAAGGGTACGGAACTCAAGTCAATAGAGTTTCTTTTTAAAACTTTAAAGTGTGATAGTACTGACGTGTTATTGAGGAGCGTCATCGGTATGGCGTGTTCGTGGTCGGGCTCCAGGGGCGGGTCCGGGCGGTGCATGTGCAGGAAGGGGTTGTGCGCGCCCGCCGCCGACGCCGACTCGCCCGCCGCGATCGCCTGCTGCAGCTGCTCGAACTTCGGCCCGCGCAAATATCTGACCCAAGCCAACGAAACGCATTCGCTCAAAATGCCATTACGAAGCCTCTATACAAAGGAGGTCTCAAAGGAGGTTTCAAAGTTAAACATCGTGCGTGAAATAGGTACTTAGAAAATAATATTTAATTAGAGTTATTTAAAATCGAAATTAAACATAAGCAGTTTAACAAAAGCCAAAGGTCATCTAACCATAAATAGACCCTAACTCAGCAAATGCTGGTTGATAACAACCAACGCTGGTCTTCTGTTAGTGCCAGGCAGTAACGTCACAGAAACCTTCACAGATATAAAATAATGAACAATACTGAACTCCTGCAATAAAAAAAAAAAATATATGTCGCAGAACGGCCTCGTTCTCACGATATCCCCAGCCACTGCAGGCTCAGTGGGCGTCACCAGGACAAAATGCGAGCACAAAACACAACAGCCACGGTTTATACACCTTTAATTTAGACTTGATCAACATTACGACATAGCTCAGACCGAGCAGCGGGCCCAGGGCACCCGCCCATACCTCCAGCCTCAATACCCCCTTCAAAACACTCCATGGTCCAACTCGACCTGTTGCCACCAACCAAATGTGCCACAAAAACTCCTCAGTCTACCGAAGTAGATACTACTCAAAGTATAGAGGGCGTCTGACCCCGCTCCGCCATAAGCTCTGCTCTGATTGGTCGTTTATTAAATTACAATATTCATAACTTTTATTAGGTTAGAACGATCTTTAAATTATAGAAACGTTTAACAAATCAAATTAAATTAAATTAAGAATTTTAGAAGTAATTAAAATGTAAACAAATGATATTGTGCGGTATACATTCAGTCAACAATACATCGTCATATCGTCATAGTCATAGCTTCCCTCCGACATATATATTAAATATATTTTTATTGCAGGAGTTCAGCAGACAGGCAGACGGCCCACTTGATAGGAAGCGGTTACCATCGCCTATGGACATTTGCAACACCAAAGGTGCTACGAATGCGCTGCTGCTCTCTTAAGGGAGACTGGAACCTGGTCACTAATGCCAGAACACAACTCAAGGTTGTTGAGGCGACATACTTTAGACCAGGGGTGGTAGCCATCCAGTCGGGCGAATGCCCTACCACCTGGCAGTGTGTTATTTTGTCGCCTCTTACGACAGGCCGCCCGGCCGCAGGAAATTGAAGAAGAACAATATTATTTATAATTAGAACAACATTATTTATAATTAGAACAACATCGAACAAAAAATAGACAAAGATACATATTTTGAACAATTTAATATAGGTACATAATATGTTATGAAATGATTATTGAAATGTGAAAAGAAAAATAATAAAAGTAGGTATGTCACGTACAAAAAGAAATGAAATGAAATGGAACTATAACTATGAAAAAGACTCAACCAGGCTTACTAAAAGACGCTTGTATCAAGTGCGAGATCAGCTTGGTGTTTAGGCAAGAAAAAATCCACCAAGGAATTGACCCTCATTGGAGGCACTTTTGATTGTCCCACTTTAATACTATAGAGAAAATGAGACGAAAGATGTAGTTCTAATTTTCACCTGGCGCCGTTCACAAATGATCGCGCTTATAATATAAGAAACCTCAAGATAAATGCGACTTTCCAACTGATATTTATATTTGTTTCATTACTATTGTACTGTTTTCTCACAAATGTGTTGAAAAACGTAAGACACACTTTTGTGCGATTATTGGTTTTTATAAATTCGTGACTATAGTAAGCCTTCGACCTTGACCGCACTAGAATAATAGTAGTAGACTGTCATACGAGAGGTGAAAGTGACCTGTTTAAGTATGAGATGGTTGTGCGCACAAGCGTACCGCTGCTTTTCATTTCGAATGGAAATTTCATGTGGAAAGTAAACAAACAACTACTTCTCTAATTAAATCAGGCGTTAAATCTATATCTAAATCTAATGAACTCATTTAATATGTTACATATGAAACATCAAGTACATTTCTTTTTCCTTGACATTCTACCAGTCAGTATATTTTTGTCACTGATGACTGTGAAATTTAAAAGTGAAAAATATAAGTATGAAATGATGTTACATAATTTATGACGCAATTTGACAGTGGCTGTGAACTAAAGTTGCAACATGAGTCGCAGAGATTTAAAAAAAATTGACAGCAGGTAAAATCGTTTACCAGGGACGAAAACTCCTGTTTTCATTCCTGTGATGAATCCAAGTGTACTTTCAAAATATGAGAAATGAAAATATGTATTATGATACTAGTGCCGTGAGTTGACATTACCTTTCGAGTTCGAGCGTGACAATGTTCCCGCTCTGCTTGAGCGCGTCGACGGCCCTCTGGTTGGACTTGCCGGCGAGCGAGACGCCGTCCACCGCGACGATGCGGTCGTTGACGCGCACCTTCCCGCTCAAGGCCGCCGCGCTGCCGCCCGTCACCGACTTCACGAATATACCCGACAACTCTTCCTTCTCGCACACATAGCCTGCACAGGAAGTATAAATGTAAATTAATAATCGGCAGACAAACACACATATTGTATATCCCCAAATTAAGCTAGTTACGCTTGTAGATTGTAATGTACAATGTATTATTCTGGAGCCGATCCCAGACACCCAGACCATAGTAAATAAAGGAGAAAATATGTTTCCGAAATTTACTGTACCAGGAATCGACCTCGGTGCCTTTGTGTTGCAGTGAGGTAGGCCGGCAAAGGCTTAGCCCGCTCAACCACAGAGGCCTCAAAGTATTTACTCTACAGTACGTTTTTTAATTGCAGAGATTAAATTGACAATTTGCTTATGTCAAACTTAAAAATAATATTTTGACATAAGTAACATTTGACATATTTCTACTAGAACCAATTAAACTCTGTCTCCCTGTATAAGTCCTGCAGACGGGGCGCTATGGTCGCGAAATGTAAAGTTCGAAAGATAAAATAATTTTAGAAATTTTCCGATTTAATAATATTAGATAAAAAAACGTAATAAACTGACTTCAAGAGTAACTTAAAAGCAAAACAATACATTTTCTACAACATCTTGAAGTCGGTGCCAAGTAAAACATAAAAATTACTACATTATGAAATATTTGGTTGTTATAAAATGTTATATGGTAATTTTTATCAATATAATTTTTGCAAATTTCATCAAATTTTTGCTACATCTTCCAAGCCCAAAGTCCAAATCATAACAATGAAGACTTAATGTCAGTCCACTACGAAAATACTCTAAATCGAACACAAAAGAAATCATCAAAATTGGTTCAGAAACAAAAAAGTTACTGATGTCAATCACTTCACCTAAAGTCTAAATTAATTGTGTTTTAATCATAAATCATCATAAATACAAATGGAAAGCACCTCTTTTTCATACCTGCAATAGTAATTCCTAACCCATTTTCATCTTTCTTCAATTGAACTGTGAACCTGTCAACTTCGGGAGACTCGGCCTCTGAAAAAACATGTATCAAAAAGAAAATTCAAAATAAAATTAAATTTGGTAGGCAATGGAGAACTTACACCTAAATTATAATCAGAAATAATATTAACACTGATATCTAAAATAAAATATATTAAACATGCCAATTTTAAGCTACATACATCACAATAATACCTTTACTTCGAAACATCCGATTACTATCAGTTGAAATTTGACATAAGCTCTATACAAGTAATATTATGAATGATGAAAAAGGATTACAATATAATAACATTTACCATTATCGGGTGGTGGCGTTATTGATTGTGGATCGAAAATAAATCTCGGAGCTGCCGTGTTAAGGGGAAGTGGTGTTGGTTGAGTATGGAACACCTGCTCGAAACCGGCATCCATT
The DNA here is from genome assembly GCA_949752895.1 of Dendrolimus pini. Taxonomy (NCBI): domain Eukaryota; kingdom Metazoa; phylum Arthropoda; class Insecta; order Lepidoptera; family Lasiocampidae; genus Dendrolimus; species Dendrolimus pini. Next base: position 12,145,711 of record OX457126.1, read on the forward strand.
AGATAACGATCCAGAGCTTCTGGTTCTGAGAGGAGTCTGAAAGTTATTTGGTGACTAAGTTAAAGAATCATTAGTAGTGAAACATCAAAATTATGTCTTGCTGACAGTGGAATTATCTGAGTAAATCAAACATCAGAATATAAAAATATCACTCAACAGCAACACCAAACAAATAAAATAAATCAGTCAGTTGTTGAGTATTTTCTACTCTTGCTGGCTTTGATGCGGCAAATTGGTTATGAAATGGGACTCTTGCTACAAGTAGTAATGGTTCTTCTTCTTCAGCCAATCTCAGTCCACTGCTGGACATAGGCCACCCCAAGTACGCGCCACATATCCCGGTCTCCCGTCTTCCTCATCCGGGCTTATCTTCTGGGCCTTTAAAATATCTGTGCATGTAATGGATAGATATTCTTTTCAGTGTACATTATTTGTCAGGTCTTGAAAAATAATGTATGACTTTTGACTTATATTTGATGGCTTCTGTGGTGTAGAGGTTTAAACAATGACATACTTAGTTTACTGCAATGATAAACCCAGGATAAATTTCGCAACCGAGCTTTCTATTATTTAATCTAGTCTGAATGTCTCATATCGACCCCTGAGTTATTATTAGTTACACAAGCCTAATTTGCTTGGCTTGAAAATATAAAATAATGTATGTTTCTTTACGATGGTTATGCAAGTTAATAAGATATTCACTTTCAAAGTTGTAATAAGTGTATTCACCCAAAACCTTGACCCGAGCCCAAATCGTCCTTCCGATGTTAGGGGTCTTAATTTACCAAATCCTATTCTACTGAGAAAGTTTATGGGCTTGATAGACGTTTATTACACTTTCATGCAAACTGCGCTGAAACGATTTTAGTGAAATATACTACAATAATATTATATAAAGCTTATACATCGGAATAAGACATAGGTTATCATTATAAAGATATTGTTTAAATTGGCTAAAATATGTATCAAGTAAAAACGCCGCCATTATGCGTGCCCGGCTGCGGGCAGTGCAGATAAGGCGAGGCGATTACTCGTAAGCCTAAGGCGGCTTTGACAGTTATGTCCATGTTGCGAATTTTCTGGATAAACGAATAAATATGAAAGCTGATGTGAAAATAGTTTTATATGGTTGTGGTTTATGGTTTACCGTGCTGGGACTATGGGCGCTGGCGAGACATGCATAGCGGTTGGATCCACTGCGCGGGCCACCACGAGTCGCACTCGAGACCCTGACGCGCGTAATACACCCGCCACTTGTTCGGAACCCATTTCCATTAGGCTAACCTAAAATCATTCCACTTCTTTGGACAGTGTTACAATAAGACATTATACATATATTTCAATGTATATAGTCGTGTGATGTATTGTTATAACATGTGTCATATACCCAATTACAAAGGTTCATTAACCTATACAAGTATGTATGTACTTACATCACCTATTTGTAGGATATGATCTCCAGACTTGAGGCGACCGTCGCGATCGGCAACACCTCCCGCAAGTATCGTCTTGACTATCACACCGCTAGTTCTGGCTCCAATAATTCCTGAAGTTGGGCATTTATTTGCCTTATTTCAATGTTTATTTAAATAATTCACTTTTTCATATTGTAGTCTAAAGGAATAATATCTCAAGAATAGAATGGTTTCATTGAAAACTATATCAATAAATAGTTTAACTTAGTATGGATTAAGTGTTAACCCTAAAAAAACTCAAACCATCATCATCATCATCATGTCTGTTGCCACCAGTAATGTTTGGTGGGGGGCTATGATCCCCATAAGCAATACAGTAAAAAATCTATGAATTAATTTAGACAAATCACTATCCTGGGACCCGCAGCTACAAAAAATAAGCTAGAAAATATTTGCGTCAGTTGTTTCTTTACGTCGTCTGCAATATTTTCTTCCGTACACCACTAAACTAGCGCTTGCGCAATGCCTCCTATTGTGCATCTTTGGAACGCATTGCCGGCAGACGTGCGCTCTACTAAATTGATCCATAGTTTCAACAAACTTGTGAGTGAGCACTATCTAACTGCATAAAGTGTATTATTCGTTGTGTATGTCTATGTACGTACATATATATTTATTTTTGTGTCTATGTGTATATTACTGTATATGTATATATATTTTATATAGTTATATACCTATCTATGACATTATTATTATCACACTTTTTTGTATATATATATATATATATATATATATATATTTACACATATATATATATATGTATAGTCTTAAGCTGCACACCAACAAATTATTGTCCATCCTAAGGCTGCCTGGAAGAGATTGCTTGAATTTCATTGAAGAAATATGGCTGTGCATCTTCTAATTTTAAGATATGTAAATGTGTTACTGTTTTTAAGTTGGTGTACAATAAAAAGTATTGTTGTGGATGTTGTTGTAAGTGCCTTTCTGTGATTTCAAGGTAAATGTAAAATTTTAGGTACTATTTATATGATTCTAAATCATAAATCACCATTTTTATCATTTTGTCGTGAATAAACTGGCTTATCTGATTTGAAAAATTTTACTTATCAAAACAGGCATGTGTTTAAATTTTCTTGTGTGAGACATTTCAATGCCTTACAGCGTTCAGATTTGAATATAAAAATTATAATACAGCATGAGTGAGGAGTGCAGTCAAAAAAAATCACGAAAATTTATGTTTGGAAAAATCCTAACATGAGCCAGTTAATACAAGCTTTATTTGAACATGGTCCAAAAGTTATTTAAAGACATAAAATTAGTTACATGTTTTTAAGCTTACCAAACCCAAGTCCGGTGCCATCATTTACCAAGTTAATGATCTCAACCTGAGCCCATTCACCTCCAACAATGTTATGTGAGGAGGAAGGCAATGAGTCATCATTGCGTACCAAATCTAGGACACCGCGATTCTATAATGTAAAAGTTTACATAAATTATACAGTCTCTGATAGTCAGACTCACAGGTGTTTCCGAACCAATATGCTATTGTTACGTAATTATAGTATAAGCTCTTATATAATGCGCATAAATATACAAAATAAAAATAACATTTTATCATCTAACATTTAAAATATCATTATAGAAATAATTTTAACTACTTCAAACAATTTCTTTTTCTTGTACCTACTTAAGACATTATAAGTATACTAGGTATTAAAAAGTATCTTGCTTAAAAAGGGATAAGTATGACATTTAAATGACAAAACTTCATTTATATAGCAGCTCACTCCAGCCTGCTATATTACCTTTTGTATAATATTTTTATCTTATCAAGCATGCAAGGAATTTATGGAGATGTTGCAGTATACATTTTTAGTACTTTTTGTCATTATTATAACAATAATAATATTTTTCTTTTCTTTTATTATGTCCATATCTTAGTAAGTATGCACTATTTGCTACAACACCATTAATACTTCAAAAAGTAATGGTGTAACATATTTATGTGTAAAATTTATTAAAAAGGCAAAAATAGAGTTTGAGGTAGATAAATAAGAAGAAAAGCAATTTTAACTAGACATGTTGCTGGGGAGTTTCTTGCAGTTTCTTCTCCTTAACAGCAATAATTGCGAAGCAGTGTACATAGAATAGGAAGTAAAAATTAAATTTTAATTTAAATATATGCCCCTTAAAAAAAATTTCACTACTGGAAGTTATTTTGAATAAAAACTTTGAATTTGATGTGGAGCTAATGAAATGCTATGAGTTAAAAGAAATGAGTCTGTCAGGCTGGAGTCACTTTAAAATTTTAAACAATACAAATCAGTAGTATATACTAGGAACACTTTATAAATATAGAAAAAAAAAATTGTATATTACTATTCACAGTTAATTCTCATATAGTCAGTTCCAATATTTTACTATTCATTCACTAGCCTTACTATCAGTTGAATTTTGACATAATTCATGCAGAGCTTATGTCAAATTGTAACCAAGGCAAATTAATGGTCGGTAAGATATAGAAACCGGCAAGTAGACAGTAATTGTCATGTATCTATTTAGGAATAGACATTTTGAGATTATCTATGTAAATAATACTAAGTGACTATAACTCTACACAGAAAAATTAACTTGTACTGTGATTTTTAATTACCTGGACTAAAATGACAGCTGCAATCAACTTCTTTTTATGTTGAAAGCTTGATCATAGTGTTGTAGCATGGCTCATTCATAAGTGCAAGCTGGCAACATAAAAAAATCAATTGCAGCTGTCAGTTTAGTTCAGGTAATTATATGGTGGTGTTTGGCAGTTATTTAACATAGTTTACATAGGTGGTGTTGATTAGAGAGTATACCTTACCTGCTTAGGCGACATGTTTGAATCAACAGATCCACTATCTAGTCCCAGGATATGTTCATTATCAGAACTAGACCCAAATTCAAGACTTTGCGGAGGAGAAACTTGTGGCACTCTTTGCTCCTCTTCACCCTCGTGGGCACCATATAAGTTCCTTGCTTGAAGAGCTAAATCACCTAAAATAATATTTAAAGTGCATAAACATAAATATTACATGTAACCATCTTAATTGCTTTTTCAATACACTTATCAAGAATTTACCTGTATAGTTTATAGCTTTATATGAAAAATTAACAAATCATTAATGAATTAAATAGATTATCAAGATATTTCACTTTTAGATACTGTTTCTCCTTTGCAGGTCAACAGTCAATATACCTAGTATGCTTATTAGTATTTATTGCTAGTTTTTATATATTGAGAATCTTGAAATGCAGATGATTCTTCCCAATCAGCACAACTACAATTACTTCATTGACACACTCACTTACTCTTTATCAGACTTTGAACTCTTGCTATTATAATGAGACACAAAGTCACTAATATTGAGTTTCTGTATTTCACTATTTATTAATTTGTCTTCATTGTAGAAATGAAATCCATATAAATCAGTTGTTTACCAATGTTAAGGTAACAGGAATAATTAAGAATACTTGTAGCATATAGAAATCTGGCATAAGGCAGTCATACATGTTAAAAATTTATCATAAAGTAATGACAAATTTGAAATACTCAGTAAGAAGATCCGTATCATTGTTACCTGCAGGAGTGATGTCAAAGTCACCAGGCAGTATTGATGGATGATGAGCTACCTGTGTAGCTAACATCCCAACAGAATCATGTAAATTTGCTATACTCTTCAGTATAGGACTTTCTAGAAGATTTATCAACATATTTAAGTCATCATTGGTTGCTGCCTGTAAGACAGTAAAAATATAATAGCAGTCAATACATTATGATGATAATATATGATTGTGTTCAAATGCATGATTAATAATTTCTGTATTTAATATGATTTAATAGTAAAATATTTACCTTCAATTTAGGATCATTGCTTTGGTCTACTGCTGCTTTAACGCTTTCTAGTTGTTGTAGAGCGTTTGATATGTTCACACCCAAATGCATGCTGAAAGTTTTCATTGTACGAACATTTTTGTTAATCTAAATGATTAGGTTAATTTATTGGAGATAGATCCAATTTCATGACAATTTACCTGGCAATAGAATATATCAAGGTCACGGGATTGTTTCCTGAAATAATTAAAATTTTAATTGCAAATTATTAGGAAATCGAAAAAATTCGCAAAGTTTAGTTGTTGATTTACTGTTTTTAATTCGCTTATGTCAAATGTCACTGTTGTCAATGTCTCTATTTACGGTGTGTATATTATATCGCATACACATTGGCTTAACACATCTAACGCATCTTCCACAATAGTATTATTATTTTTTGTCCATAACTATTCAAAAGATTCAAATGCGAAGTTAGTTGTATAGGCAGTATGTATAAGCTAACTGCCTACAACGTTACCACCCACAGAAGTGGGAAACAATCACAGCAGTGCAAGCAGCACCGCGACTAACAAAAGGCAAACAGTAAGCAGTACTAGTAAGTTGCGTTTACATACTCACGTTGCCCACTTTCTTCACCATTATGCTGCCCTGGAGATGAGCATAATGTAAACGAGGGTTTAGAAATTATTTTGAGGTCGATTCATATAAATAAAAAGACAGAAATAATCGAATTTAATATTGCATGGGTTTAACGACCTTAGATGGATCATTTTTAATTTTTTCTATTTGGATGATTCAGGGAAAGTGATACACGGATCACGGATATTTGAATAATTCAATTCTGTCGTATAATTCAACCTAGCGATGGTCGATTGTTACTAAAACAATCGAACTATTCGATTGTTCCGGTTATTCAATAGCAATCGAGAAACATTTGGTGTTTTTCGATTGTTAATGATGTGATACTATTTTGTGTTCATGGCTCACTACAACAATCGAAGATTGCACAGGACGATTGGTAAAATATGTTTTACTACTATTGCGGTGCGCCTGTGCTATAACTTTACTACCGCGCCCTGCGCGTGCAAATGTATTCGATTTTTTATTTACATTCGATTCTTATTTAGCTACTAACTGACCCGGCGAACTTCGTACCGCCTATTTTCTGAATTCTTAAAAGACTGTTCCATGACACAAAAACAAAATCACCAAAATCGGTCCAGGTGATTAGGAGGATTCTAGAACCCGATCACAGCGCCAACTACGAGTTCCAATTGTGGCTGTAAACCATCCCGGGACCCACTGTTTGAGTGGACACACACACACAAAATTTCATCAAAATCGGATGTATAATGTACGATCCTATAAAGGACATACACACAAACATTCATTTCTAACCGAGTTCAAAAAAAGGAGGAGGTTCTCAATTCGTCGGTTTATTTTTTTTATGTATGTACACCGATTACTCCGAGATTTATGATCCGATTTCCGTGATTTTTTTTGTTCGACGTGAAATAGCTTCCAATTGGTCCCCTAAAAATTTGACATAGTTTGGCCCAGTAGTTTTCATTTTACGAATATTTTTATGTTCCCGTTTCTTGAGACCTATATTTTTAAGGTGCCGCGCCCTTTCGTAGGTCTACCCATACATAGCTAGACACTAAAAAGTAACAAATAAAATAAAAAAAAACATCCTTTAAAAGACTTTAAAAACTAAAAAGTATAAAATAACTTATGTCTAAAGCTATTATTATTATAATAAATAGTTTCATAACACAAAAACAAAATCACCAGAATCGCTCCCGGTGATTAGGACGATTCTAGAACCCGATCTCAGCGCCACCTACCGGTTCTAATTGCAAATCTTAACCATCCGGGAACCCACTTAAACACAGGTTCATTAATTGGTGCTCCGCTCCTATTGCTCTTAGCGTGATGGTATATAGCCTATAACCTTTCTCAATAAATGGGCTATCTAATACAGAAAAAAAATCAAATCAGACCAGTAGTTCCTGAGATTAGCGCGTTCAAGCAAACAAACAAAGAAACAAACTTATCAGCTTTATATATTAATATATATAACATAAAACTCTCTCACCGACACCACACCCTGTCAAAATCTCTACTTCTATAATGTTACGTTGCAGAGAAATTACATTCAGTCTGTTATAAGCTGTTTAAGAAATTAAAGGTTTTTAATTATCCCACGGGAACTCTTTAATTGTTCGGGATCAAAAGTATCCTATATGTTGACCAGGGATATAAGCGTTTCGGAGATTAGCCGGTACAAACAGACAGAGAAACAAAAAAATTGAAAAAAATTTAAATTAGTTCTATTTCACTTCTTACATCCCCCTGACTCGGTTTTTATCATTTTTTTTCATTGTACAGAAATTTGACCTCTACAATTTTATTATATGTATATAGATGACGAATGATCGACAATCGAATACGCGCTTACACTTGTCGATTCATTCGATTTTTTTAAGTAACGTCTAAGCTAGCAATAGCTAACGGATGCTCGGACACGGACAGTCAAAATGACTAAGGTACCCTAAAAATCAGAATTTTTCCCGTTTGATTTACATTTGTAGAAAAGTTTTCTAAGATTTATTGTCTTTTCTATTTTTACAAGATTTTGAATGAAAATAGCTTCTCTGTATTACTGAAATCACAGAATAAAGCAGTTCGCCTATGGACATATCCAACTCACTAAGGTGTAAGACAAATGTTCTTTAGAACTGTTGCGTGTTTTTTAATGCGTAATGTTTATGATATAAGTATAATAATGTTTATGATACCAATAAACAATCATAACGAAATATAAATCAAACATAAAGGGGTAAATCAGACATGTGATATATTTTAAGACATATACTTACCTACTATTTATACTTATGGGTTGGCGTGAACTATTGCCGCCTACTGGTAAATATGGAATCATCAATATTCAATGAAAATTTATACAATAAACTATCATTTGCACAGGTGGATCGAATAAGAGTTCGTGTTAGCGTCGTATTTTTTTAGAGGAATCTTCCACGCTAATCTTCCCCCGAGGATTTTCATTTATATCCATGCAAGATGAGTGGATAATTCTAAAGATAGGCAATAAGGCCCCGGAATAGGATTAGGTGCTATTTAAGAGGAACGGACGGTATAAATACGTGAAAGTTGCTTATTCGACTTTGAATTAGTACCAGACCCCTTCGCAAAGGTTTATCAGCTTAGTATTTGCAGCGTAACTACAGTGCAAGTAAAAAACAAAACCGACCACAATAACATTACAAAAGTAGGTTTAATAGCGAATAAACACAAAGCTAATTAATTTAGTTCTAAAGAGATTTAAAACCGTCCGCCAAATATTCGATGCATGCGCTATTATAGTTTTAACAACAGAAATAATTGAATTTCATATTTTCCGTTGGCAAATATATGGACGTTAACATTGACGAACAACTCAGGTGTATTATAAACACTAATGTAGCTATTCGTGAACGCATTATTTTTACGCTGAAGTCACATTTCGTCAGTCACAACATTAACGGAGATGAAATAAGGACATTAGAACAATAGTCCTTGTTCTGTGGACATAATATTATCGTCACATCCAATTTCTATATCAACAAGGGAAATATGAGAAAAATTTATTTTGGATGTTAGATATTCATAAAGTTTTTTGTTGAACCAGCAAACAATATCTTTAATATCAGTAACATTAAGTAGCATAAAATTATTACTAAATCATCAAAATTAAAATGTATTTTATATAACAACTATGACCAATGGTGCCACCTAGTCATGTAGGATTTAAATTTTCGAAGTCATAGTTTTACTGGGCGATTGTTATTCCTACTGGCTTCTTCCATTTTGATAACAATAGTTTGAAATTATACATAGTTGGGATATTTTAATGAAAAGCCCTAAGTTTTGTGCCCTCGTGGTCACGAAATTACTGGAAAGATGGCGAAAGGTCACCGTAGTAAATGGAAATATTTGACATATTAAAATAAGTACATTTGTATAGAAAAATATATTTTAAATTCCCATTATAAGAAAAAAATAACTAAAAATTATGACAACCAAATATATATGTATTGTGAAATTTAATCCCAAAATGTTCACGATCGAAGCTATGAGAAAATCTTCAGCTTTAAGATATAAGGTCTTATTCATATTGTGTTAGTGTAAGTTTGAAGGCTTTTTTAAGGTTCTTAAAAAAATATTCTAACTCAATATGAATAAGGCCCATGAAATTTATTAAAAGTCAATTTTTTTTATTCAAAATAAGTTCCACTGGAGAACACTTTAAATTTACTGCCTATTATGTACACCACTGGTTTGTTGGTATTAGCTGGTCCTTCATCTAATTTGTATTTGAAGGGTAAAAAACTAACAATAAACATATGTTTTATGACGGTAATTCAAGGGTTCCCATGAAATAACCCCCGCGTCGACATGGAGTAAAGTCCTGTCGTCTTATTCACAGAGAAATAATGCTTCTAAAAGAACCATAAAAACCGTTCAAACTTACTCTAACATTATGGTAATTACCGCTGGTAATTACTTATACATGTTATATTACTAGAAACTAGATTTACTCACAGAGTGTCAATCAATGTATGTAATGTAATCACTGAATATCAAAAATTATAAATAATTTGTAATAGCAACAAATTTAGATGCAATTTTAGAAAAAATCATTTGTATATTTACATGTTTGCTAGTGATTCTGTACAAAATATATAATGTTATGCGAATTTGTATTAACTAACAATAAAAACCAATGTCTATGCTTATATACTAATACACTTAAACAGTAGTATGTAATTTTAACTTTAAATGACTTTAATTCTACTAATATAAAGGATTTTATGTCAAAAAGCAATGTTGTTTATGAACTTCCCTTGGTATGAGGACCACCAGTCAGGAGAACGGGCACTTTCCTTGAGCAGTCATACTGAATCCTATGCAGAGTCGTTATTCTTATTTGAAGTACTCTTTAACAGGAATGCCATACCGTGTACCCTAAAATGTTTTTTCAAATCTTCAGGATTGTCATATTGTTCTCTACATATACTGCATTGATTTTCATGAAGTGGTTCTTCATTGACTGGGTCTTGTTGCTGACTCACTGCAAGTGCCTTTTCATTGTAACATTCTTTGCTGGCTATATATTCATCTGGATCTGTTATTTGATGAACTACTAACAAATGTGTTGAGAATGATGGTTTAACAACAAAACTCTGTCCACATTCCAAACATTGATATGCCATGCATGGGTCCCTGTGGCTAATCATATGTTTCTCTAATGACTGTTTGTCATTACATTTTTCTTTGCAAATATTACAATTAAAATCATTTTTGTCTGTAACTGTAGTGATTATGGATATTGTTTTGATCGAATCTATGTATTTTTTGTTAAATTTACCACGTCTTTTCTTTCTTTTGGTTATTTGTTGCAAGGTTGCACCAACAGCTCTGCCTCTCTTATTTTTATTTAAAGTTAAATATTTGTTTATATCAATCTTAGGTAGAACTAGTTTAGCGTCTAAACACTTATATGTGGTGTGCTTTTCAGCATAATGTTTTTTAATAATATCCCAGTCTTGAGACATACGAGTTTTACATAAATTGCATACTATTTCTGTTGATATATTTACTGCATGTTCTTGATTTACTTCACCATCAACACTGTTACCTTCATCTGGTAAAATTTTATATGACCAGTTTGCTGAACATTTGTATGGACATTCATTTGGTAGCTTTGGTATTTCATTATAATTACATTTGTATGTAAAACTTCTTTGACATTGGTCACATTTTTTAACAACTCTATATACTCTCTTAGATTTATCTTTTGCAGATGTAATGGCATTAGAAGCAATCTCATTGACAATATTAGGAAACCATTTTAATACAGTTTTACTTATTTCTTGGTGTTTAGTGGCACAGTGCTCTATTAAATCTTTTAACTCTTTGAATGTCAAAGTACATGTCCAACATGGATATACAGTGTAAATTGGATGCCTCTTCAAATGGAGATCCATCTGATTAAAGAGTACTAGCCTCCCTGGACAGATTTCACATTGGTAAAATATTAATGGAGTACCAGAACTTTTATGATTTTTTAAATGAGTTCTCATAGTTGATTCATTGAAACAAGCTACAACACAAAATGGGCACTTATATACTCTTTTTGAATGTACCTTTTTCATGTGGTCTTTTGATTCACTAGGGTGGAAAGGAGCACATTTTGCTATTTGACACTTTAATCTTGAAGTAGCCCTCATCATTCTGAAGCCTTCACAATCATGGTTATATGGATAGTTTACACACTGACTTGGTATGTGGCAACCACATTCTGGGCAAAAGTATGGTGGATATTCAAAGTGCAGACGCATATGCACTTTGAGTCCACACTCAGTAGGCATTGCAAATAAACAGATAGGGCATGTATAAACTGTATTGGTGAATTGCATGAAATGTCTCCCCCTATTCTTATATACTGCCCCAGGCCCTAACAAATCAGTTTCACATTCTATACATACTGCTTTTTTCTTAATCACAACTGTTTGTGAAGATTTCGGTTTTGGCAGATTCTTAAAATGACTCAATGGCAAAGGCTCTATTTCAAGGTCAGTGACATTGATGGTAGCAGTTTTAAAAGCATGAGATCTGATATGAGATAGTAAATTACACCTATTGTAGAATATTTTTGGATGAGCACAGTGTCGGCACATGTATTTAATCTTAACTGACTTCCGATTAATGTGGTATTCATAACTGCTTTCGAATATGAACCTGAAAAAATAATTCTTTTTTATTATTTCAATGGTTACATAATATCTAATTTGAGTTATTAGATTATTTTACACAAATGGCAATAGCGGAACAATAAGAATCTGTGTGGCACTACATAGACAACATTTGAAAGGAAGGGTTAATAAATCTCACCTCATTTATAAATAAGTATATAAATAATTCAGTGCATGTGAAGATATAATTATTTAGGTTTTGAAAAATAATAATGTAATCTAACAAACATTTTATTATAGATGGTGGGATACATATATAATATACATTTTAACTTTTCAACTGATAATATGGAAATTTTTATTAAACTTTAGCAGGTAGAACTTTAAAATGACCATTGATGAAAATGGGCTTAAAAAGACATGACCAATAGTTCTTAAGATGTATTCCTTAGTCAAATAACAAAAATGGATGACAGAATTCAACCACATGGAACCATTCAGTGTGTGATGGAGGCACACTTGGCTACATAATTTTAAATTCTACTTGCTTAATTTTGGATAAGTACAAAATAAATACATGTATTTTTTGACAACAATGAATTGCACTTACTTGTCCCCACAATCAGTGCACGAATACACCTTATGCCCGTCTATTGGTACTGGGATCACATAATTTGGTATGGCCTTTGTAAAAAGCAAATTTTTGATGCTATGTTTTTCAGGTATTAAATCCAGAGCCATTTTGTTATCAGCAGCGAACCTGAAAAATGATTAAATATATCTCCTTACACCACTTTAGGCATTACAAATATTTGTATTATTATATTTTAAAATTCTAATGTTCTTATTGAGTAAGTTTGTAGGCTTCTTTAAGGTTCCTAAAGAAGCTTACAAACTCAGGATTTAATAGGATTAATTTAAGTGACTATATTCATAAAACTTATCCAATGAATAACTTTACAGGTAAAAACCTTTTAATAGATGATATAATTTAAATAATTCTTATTTTTCATCAGAAACTCAAAAACTGTTCTGAGTAGGTACTTGTTTGACAGCTAGTTTGAATTCAGATTCTTCAACTGGGCTAACGCCTTCAACAATGTACTGTTATTTATGTGAAAAAGTTAATAATCCTAGATATCCGCTGCTTTTTTGAAATTTACTTGAACTAACTACTCGTGACTTTAAAATTATATATGTATCTTCTGATGTTCTTATATGTTTCCAAAATCATGGCATCATGTATAAGATAAAGTTAATAGTTCTTTGCTAGGTAGAGGTAAATTAGCTTCGAGAAGTTTTTGTGTTCGTAGTATGTATATATTTTTATATATAGACAGATACTTAATATGAAACTAATAACATTAAAAAATATTAAAATAATAAATATTAATATTAAACATAATTTTTAATACTAAATTGTCAGTCCTTGTTCTGCTTTCTGACAGCACCTTTCCGATGGAAGTCAATGATATTCTGGTTGATTTAGCAACTAATTGAGGAGGAGTCATAATACTGCTCGGATTACTATTGCATTTATTTTGGAAATATTTGTACAAATTATAGAAGACTTCTTTAGCTTGGGAAGTCAAAGGCTTACTTTATCCACATTGAAATTTTCAACATCACAACCATTTCTATTTTAAACTTAATATTTAATAACAACAATTAGCAACAAATAATAACACGAACAATAAATAACAAGAACAAACCACAAATAAAATCAATTCATTAATTAAATTCTCCCAATAATTAGTAATGTAGGTAAATAATTATTGTTTATTTGACTTTCACCATTAATTTTTGATTATAAATATATTTTCTTCTTCAAAATGTAACAAACCACTTTTTGCTGATTGTACAAGGAATTTTAAATTTCAAGATTAGAATTCCTGTAAATATACAAATACTACTACTACAAATGCAAAAACTTCTTGAAGCTAATTTACCTATACAAGCCCAGCTTATTCAGTGTCTATTAGCTATAACATTTAAAATAGTAAAAATAATGTTGATTCTCATATAGGTATATTTTCTGTCTACAATAGGTAATGATTGTAAGTCTTGTTGATTCTGTCAAAGGATGCATACATTTAGAAAATTTATTTTGTGGAACAAAATAAGTGATGGTTACTAATTGATATTAATAGATTTATCCATTATCTAGGTAATAATTAATTGTATAATATTTTTATATATAGTAAATTGGCCATGTTATATTTTCAGCGAGACATTTTTATAAAGCATTTATGCAGAGTTAAGATATATTGGCTAATAGTAAATCATACCAAGTTATGAATATGTATGTGCTGTTAACTGTTTTTTCATGGTTATGAGTTTGAACAGATGTTCATGACATTTACTTAGTTTATTAGAATATGGAAATGAGTAAAGGAATGATTTTTGGTAAATCTATAGCTGTTTGTTGCACGAATTTAAGTAGCAGGGTAGTAGAATGGGGAGGGGCAAACGTTCTCACCCCTACTACAACCCATATGGTCTGTAGATCTTCACTTTTTTTTAATAAACATAATACCCACTTATTTATTCACTAATTGCACATATAAAGTTGAAAAATCTTTTTAGTCTCAAAGAAAGCCAGTAATCAACAGAGATATAACCAAAAACAGCGTAAGTCGTCCAAAAAGAAGAAAAAAACAACAAAGCACACATACACTACATGAGTAACCATGAAAATATTCAAAATGGCGGCCAATAATGACGAAATTATAAATCGTGTATAAAATAAACAGTTAATGGTTACAGTCGATTCTGGCACCCCCCAGCCGCTGCCGCTGCACACTCGCTTCGCTTGCTCGGGTCGTACACTTTGGTCTAAAGATAACCTAGCTTAACCAACTGTTCGTGTGTATAAAATAAAAATAGTAAATGGTCACAGTTGGTTCTGGCACTCGCCGCTGCCGCAGCACACTCGCCCCAATCTGGTCGCGACTTTTCAACACCCATCACAATAATGTTAATGAAAAAATAGGTGAGGTCATGTTTACCAAAAATAAATAAGAAGAACTCCGGACCCTAGGGGTTGCAGAAAGGGTAAGTATAACTTCCCCCCTACCCACTACACCTACCTACTACTTAAAATTTGTGCACCGGATACCTGAGTAGCAGCCATAATTTTAATCTGGGAAATCCTTAGGCTTCCTGCTAGATATAAAACCGAAATTTAAATGAGCGAAATTGTGCGAAAAGTCCCAGTTAAGTTTTTATTTTAAGAAATCGTAAGTACCCTAAAATGTTTGTCTATTTTACTGGACTAGGTACGATGTTTTTCGTAATTATATTCGTATTCGTAGATTGATAATTAGATTTTTATGATTATCAGCTTAGGAACAAGTATGTCGGAGTTATTTATTTATATGTATTGAATTTATAGGTCATCCATTCCATCTACGTGCCACTGGCCGCAGCCAATCAGCTATATTAAAAACGTAGTAGAGACTGTAGAGATGTAGTCTATGGCTAGTTATGCGTATTTAAACAGACACAAAAAGGAATATAAAATAGCGTAATATAGTTTGCAAGCAATATTATATCGAATTACCTTGCTTCATTAATTATATGTAGTTTTTACCGTGAACATGTTTAATGCACTAATAAATTATATTCAATTTTTTCATTTGACATTAAACAATCGACACGAACTATGACGCCTTCTTACGGAAAAACTTCAGCCAAGTATTACCATTATGGAAAAATAGTTTAATGTTGCCATAAAATCATTAGTTCTTGCCAAATAAAAAAAATCAGTGCAAGAATTTGCCACCATATCGCTGCTTTCTACTCCCGATTCACAATTTCGTAATAATTCACTATAATAAGTTGTAAAACTGGAAGAACATTTGCATTTTACTATTTTATCCTTTCATCTGTATCCACAAATTTTTGTTCCACCCATCTCAGCAGGTACTTTTAGTATTTATTATTGTCGTAAAATATGAAATACAAGCTTAAGTAAAAGTTTAATAATTAAAAACCGATTGAGCTAATAATATATTCCAATGTAAGTGATTAAGAGAATTTAAACGCCTTTTATTTGTAGTAGTCGTCAGCCATTCGCAGTCTACTGCTGGATGTAGGCCTCCCCAAGACGGCGCCACTCATTCCTGTCCTCTGATTTTCTGATCCAGCGTCTACCGGCGACCTTGCACAGGTCGTGGGTCCACTGGACTGGACCTGACCTAGTCTTTTAATTGAAAAATTCTAAATTGCTTAATGCTTTTCGCCTATTGTAGATTGTTGTGCAAACTACAAAAACATATAATAACGTATTATAATATTTTTTTTATTACAAAGCACAGCGATTTATTAAGAAATAATAATATAATATTTTCTATTGTTGTAATATATTACGAGACATCGGACATTTATTTATGAATCTAATGTCGTGGCCGCCATATTATGATTACAAGACACTTGTGTCTAATGTTGCCACCATAATACATACCTATTTCTACCTTGCACTTATTCAGTGGGCACCACAGAGTACTTTTATGTACTGGTAGGTGAGCACAGATTATAGTATATTTTATACCATAGGATCTATTTGAGATGGGATCACAGAGTACCCATATTATTTATACATGAAGGTATTGATATATATATGACGCAATGAAAGTATGTATTTAAAAGATATATAGAACATAGTGTAAAAGCAATTACAATAAAAAGCTTGGATGCATTGACATTTTCATTTGGATGGTTAACTACCTAGTTAGGAATATTAAGATTGATGATTTTGTTCTTGTTGGTTATAATAGGAATAAAAATTACAATACAATACTTAATTTTCAAATTCATATATTATAATATTGTAAAACTTTGGTATAAAAATGGCACTAAAATGTTAAATGCATACAAAAACATATTTGCTTAAACTAAATTAGAAATATCATTAGATTAAAAAAAGTTGTCACATCACATTCTCTATGATTTAGGCAATCATGTTACATCAATTGCCAGCAGTTATTTTAATGTATATCATCTAGAAATAAGTATCCTATCATTAGTATGAGTTTGAACTCGTATGATAATATACACATAACTTTGTTTAAGTTTTTAGAAAATTTAAAGAGTAATGAAAAATTTAAAGTGCATTGTGATTATATTTAATACACTTTAAGTGGGTTTCATTGTAATTTTATATTTTCTAGAATATATATGGATTTTAATGTATTCTAATCACCAGGATCACAAGTATTTTATTTAGGTTGTTTATTCACTAGTATAATTGAAATATTACCATCATATTTCTATACATTTTGTAGTAAAAAGTGCTTAAGATTTTTTCTGTCTGAAGCAGTCAAATAGGCCGGGGGTATAAACATTTGCAAAACTAAGGGCATCATAATTTATCACCAGACTAAAAAAAAAGCATGCTGTATTTCAAACACAGACCCTCCCCCCTCATGTTATCCAGAGTTAAAACCTCAACAGATATTTCCCTCAAGGTCATTATTATATGCGAAATAACCTCTTCCCATTGTATAGACTATAGAATATGAAGAGAGATACACTCTTTCCAAAGATTAAGCAATCCAAGCCAGTCTGCTAGAGTATGGGATTGTTTACAATATGAATAGTAAGAAGCTGGATGAAATGTAGGTAAGTGGATGCTTTGGCCCATAGATGACAACAGTACTTCAAATGAGGCCTGACTTGTTATTAATAAAGTGTAAATTGTTGCAATGTAATGCAATACTACTTGGATTCGATCCGCACACCAAATTTTTTGGTATTGTCTTCTACAAGACCATAAACCTGAATTGTACATGAATAAATATTGCAGTTTCAAATTGTTACTAGTGAATATTTGGTTTAAAAAATCTTAACATTATATGGTATCAAAATTAACATTATGATCATCTCCCTGATGAAAAATATCGAGTAATTTTTTTTCATAATTATCTCTCTTAAAATAGTATACAATATCAGATCTTTCAGTAAATAATTCTATGTCAATAAGTGTACTATAAATTTTCTTATTTTCCAACATGTCTTCATCATTAGGCAAAAGTACTAAATAACTAGCAACAGTTTTCGCAGCATCCTCATATCTCTCTAAGTGGTAGTATGATATTTGTAAGTAATTCAGGACATCAGCAAGGAATTCTACACCAGAATCATAATCTAGTTTTTTAAGTTTATCTTGACATTGTTGTCTACAGTACAATAAAGCAGCAATATGGTTAGATATTGTTATAGAAAATTCTGATGATTGTTCCTGATCTGGTTGGTTTTCACATTCTACTCTACAATCATTCTCTGAAGATAAATAGTCTGATAGAGTTTCTTCCATATTGCCAACAATTTCTGCCCAATTATTCTGCCTATATGCAATTCTGCCAAGGTTATAAAATAGAACATAGTCTTCACTTTCTAAATCCACTACTTCTTTTAAATCTACTTCAGGTTGGTCCATATAATATTTTAGATTTTTATTCATGGCCTCATCATTTGGATTTGCTGCTAGATATGTATATGCAGCAGAAGCAGCTTTAGGAAGATTGTACATTTGAAAATAGCATAGTTGTAAATATTCATAGGGTTTTCTGGCTTGCATATTATAAAGCACATCCTCCTTAATATCTCTCATAATTTGAACATCTTCAAAATCTTTTTCTTTGCATTTTAGCAAGCAGTCTCTTTTAGAGAAAAATCTTTCATACATTTTAAAGTCATCAATATCATCTTTGATTACAGATGTAAGTCCTGGCGAGTCGCATTTATGTCTACAATTTATTACGACAGTTTTGTAAACTTTAAACAAGTGTATAGATTCCTCAAAGTGCTCAATACATTTGGTCCATCTTTCTCCTGAATAGGCTTTCAAACCCCATTCATAAGTTTTTTCTAACGATGATAGTTTTAAACCATCAATCAATGAAGCACTAGCAATAACTACGGTTATATATATTTTTAACGCAATCATTATTTGAAAATGAGAAACCTTTAGTTAGAACTTTAAAACAAGTTTAAACGATAATTTTAGGCACAAAATACGTTAAACCATTACTAATTTACTATACGAAGTCGAACACATATAAGTAGGTACCTACACAAACTAAAAATATTGCGATGAGGCGATGACCTAATTTATTGTTTTCTACTAATTTTAATGTGCTCCTAAAATCTGATAGTTGTAGCCTCAGATAAGTTGTACATTAGCACTTTTGATATGATAATATTATGACCTTGTGTACTTTTGACAATTAAATTGACCGCTACTCTAATCAACTTTGAGACTTTTAAGCGGGAATTTGAAAGAAGTTTCCTCAGAATTATAATTTATAACCTCTCGTTTCATTACACATTGGGCTATATAATATAGCCTTTTTTTAAAATATTTATGGCTTGGCAACTAGGCCTTTAAGCCAGATAATATAGCCTATATTACACTAGCTATCAATAACGTCACGCGATACTCGTTTTATCGCGATAATACTGATGCACTAGTGATGTATCGCAGTATCGTGGCAGTATTTGCCATCTTGTGATAATATCGTGATTCCAGGATCGCGATATTATTGAATGTGTAATATAGCCCATTAAGTTCACTTCCAAGTTCCAAGAAAACGGACATGCGAAAGAGTACTCGTTTTACCTTACCTTAAACGGGCCTGCGTTTGCTATCCAGCATGGCAGTCCTTCAGTGGCAGAACTTACAGGACTCAAGGGGCCTTTTCCGAGCTGCCGCACGCAATGAAGGCTGCAATAGCATTCACGATCCTGCGTTCTACGGTGGACTGCCTTGCAAAACAGGGAGTTGATCCCTTTAGCCGCCAACCGGTTGACGAGTCATTCACACATTAGCCAAAATACAATATAAATATTGTTTAGCCGGCTAATGAATAACCATTAGCAGGATGGCGAATGGAAAAGCGCGGCAAATTAAAAAATAATAATCTTGTTTTTCTTTAGTTTCAGCGTCTTTCGTCTGTTACTTTTTGTTGAATTTGAAAGTCCTGTAAAGTTCAGTTTTGAGTGTTTTCTTCATATTTTAAAGTCATAACAGAAATGCAATAACCATCACCAACATGACAATATAACGACAATATTTTGGTAAAATGACGTTGACGTTTGTGTTACCATTGGCAGTCACGCAGTATGACATGTAAATTCTGCCTTAGCCAAATTTTTAAGGCGTGTGCATATTATAACGACGCGCCTGAAGGACGTGGTTTACAACTATGGAGGGTAGAGGTAAAGAGAACTGTCTCATATAGGAGAATAGTTGAAGAAGTGTCCAACTGTTAGCTGTAAATAACAGTCCAAAAATCGTCCAGAATGGCGCCGGACATAAAATATGAATATAATTGTTGTGGACACATTGAAGTATGCTGAGTTAAAATAGAATATATCTTTGGCAGCTAGAGTAGTGGTTTATAATAGTACACTATTATATATATATACTGTGGGATGCACAAGTGGGATGCACAAGGGGGCTTCAGAAATGGAAGGGGATGTATGGATCAAGTTTTCTCGCTCCGCAATATCGTGGAGAAGCAGCTGGCTATGGGCCTGAAGGTTTTCTGCGGTTTTGTGGATCTAGAGAAAGCATTTGACAGGGTTGTGCGGAAGGACCTCTGGGACATATTGCCCGGATATGGGATTAATGGCCAATTGCTGCCTGCTGTGCAGTCCACTTACGAGGACTGTATGGCATGCGTGCGGGTGGACGGCAGCCTGTCGCCCTGGTTTGACGTCAATATTGGTGTTTGAAAGAGAAGAAACCAGAACGAATGCAAGGATAATGGTAGATGATGTTATGCTGGAACAAGTGATGAGTTTGTATATCTTGGATGTGCTTTTAGCAGGGATGGAAGGTATACCGCTGACATAGAAAGAAGAGTAAATTTGGGGAATAGTGTGAATGGAGCGTTAGGTAAACTTCTTGGCGCTAAGAACCTCAGCCAGAAAGCCCAGCTTGCCATACACAACGCGGTGCTGGTACCTACGCTGACATATGGAAGCGAGAGTTGGGTATGGAATAGAGAGCATGAAAGTAGAGTAAACGCGGTCGAGATGCGAGCACTCCGCAAAATCTGCGGAGTGACACTCGCGGACCGCGTTCGTAATACCGAAGTAAGAAAGAGAGTTGGTCTGAAAGAGAGTGTCGGGGTGAAGGTAAGGAAAGGAATGCTCCGATGGTTCGGGCATGTGGAAAGAATGTATGATGAAAGTATGACTAAACAGATATACAATGCAAAAGTGGATGGATGCAGAAGTCTCGGAAGGCCACGACACACCTTCCATGATCAAATTGATCGTGTATTAACAGAAGGTGATGTCAGGAGCCTTAAGAACAGACGAGCGTGCATGACAAGAACTATGAATGTCAAAGAAGCAAGTGAGGTGTGTAAGAATAAACCTGTATGGCGCTCTGTTGTTCGTGCCTACCCCGCAAGGGACCTGGCGTGAAGTTATGTATGTATGTGTGTACTATTATAAATGTCAACTATTTACGTAGTACAAAATAATTTGGTAAATATAACCTCAAACAATTGTTATGTGAAAACACGAAAAGTGATTTGATATTGTGAACTTGCATTAATATGCAATTGCATTAATTAACCCACTAAGCGTAATCGCTTAGTGGGTTTTTAATATTTAATTTTATAAAACTAAAATACTTTATTATAATACTACTCTAATAACTTTGAGTGATTTCTTTAAAATTCAACCCGATGCTAATGTGGCGCTACCCTAATTTAATACATTTCAATGGACACTTCTTCATATACAGAGATTCTCTCTTAAGAGTTCTCCTTACTTCTACCCTCCATAAAGCTTGGGTATTTAAGTACGGTGATGGCAGTGCCGCATCTCTGGTACTCCTTTTGTAGCGTGGACTATATATATATTATTGGCTATTCAAGAGTAATGAATGAAAGTAGGTAGGTACTTTTCAAAGAGGTTTACATAATAATTTGAGTTTCATAGTTAAAACATAGATAAATTTACTATTGGTTAAAAAAAATACTAAGATTTTGCCGAGTAATAAAGGGAATGTATCTATAAATATTTAAAAATGACCTATAATAATTCTGTTCTCATTGGAAATTGGAGTGAAGAAAGGTTAAAGAATGAAGTAGGTACATAAAATATGTTGTTACCTAGCTAATTTTTTCGTTAGCTTTTGCGACCAAAATAGGAAAATGATAATTACTTGCAGAATATTTTCTTAAGTTTTCACAACTTGTACATAGCATCGGAATAACAAAAATCAAATAAATTTAATTACTAGCAGACTATCAAGTTGAAATTAAAGGTTCCATGTTGATTCTACTTTCTAGCTTAATTGCGATAATTCTGTCGCTAACAGATAGTAATTAAGGTAAACTTTTATAAAAGCCAATTGAAGAATAATTCCGTTAAAAAAAAACAAAATCTATCCTACTGTCTGGGATAACCTTTATATAAATCTATCCCATTACCCTGGATGAAAAGAATCCCTCCCTCGTTATTAAAATTACATACATAGTCACGGTGGCGAAATCCGTCAGTGGGGGAACTCCATATAAGTACCTCCCATTATTTCCGTGTTTGAATAGTTACGACGACAACAAATCAGTCGGTGAAGTTAAAACACCATTGAATTCTGTCTTCGAATTGTAGTTGCCGTTAAATTCCGCTTTAAAAAGCTGAAAACGAGCGGTGTATTAATTTACCTCATCGACGGACTTCGCCACCTCGATTATATACCAAATTTTAGCCAAATCTCTCATATAATTTTTCCGTAAAGTATAAAAAACATTTTTTTTCCTGGAAACTATCCTGTTTTTCGGATTAAAAAGTATCCTACGTTCATCCTTAGCATCAAAAATATACATATACTACTCTGTCAAAAAAATTCCGGGAAAAGGTCATTATTAGACAAAATGTTAGTTATTCATTCAAATTTATTTTATCATTCCAAAGTATGCTTCTTCAGAAACGATTTACGCCAACGAATAATCCAATCATCAAAACATGTTTTAAACGCTTTTTCAGGAATTGAGTTTAGTTCTCGTCGGAAATTCTCCTTTATATTTTTTACCGAATGAAAATGGGTACTACGAAATGATAATTTGAGTTAAGGAAAAAGAAAGATGCGACTGGGGCCATATCTAGTGAATAGGTGGGGTTGCTCGATGGTGTTTGTTGAGTTTTTGGTCAAATATTCGTTCACAATCATGGTCTTGTGCGGAGGCGCATTATCGTGGTGCAAAATCCAAAAAATTTCTTTCCACAAATTTGGCCTTTTTCGTCGCATTTGCTCTCTTAAACGCCGCATAAGGCCCAAATATATTTTATTTACCGCTTGACCTTTCGGGAAGAATTCCGAGTACACAACACCGCGATAGTCAAAGAAAACAGTCAACATGACTTTGACTTTTGACCGACTTTGGCGTGGTTTTTTCAGTTTCGTTTCAGTTGGAAGACGCCACTCCGAAGCTCCACTAGTTTCATGAATGTTGGGTCGGAATTGACTCGTTCTAGCATGTCCTCAGCGACTTGTGTTTGTATTGAGTTTTTGGAGAAAATCAGGTCTTTTGGGACTAGCTGAGCCGCAACGTGTTTCAAATCCAAGTAATTTTATTTAAAATGATGCGGATCGACTCGTGAAACACAGAAAGTTCAGCAGCTATTTCTCCCAAACTTGAATGAGGATTTCCAGTCACTTTTTTTTTCATTTTTACCATGTTAACTTCAGTTGAAGACGTTGAAGTCCTATCAGGGCGAAGCAAATCTTCCAGCATATTTCGACCGCTTTTGAACGCTTTGTACCACTCATTAGCACGTGTTTATGATAAAGTCGATATGTAACCCTTCTGTAACATTTCAGTGTCTCCGAACAATAAATTCCTTTGGCGATGCAACATTTAAGACAACTCTTTGTTTGGTGTTTTTGTACATTATGAAATTCGAAATACACACTAGATATGATCTAACTAAGAACAGCACTGGATTTAATCTAAATGACCGATGCAACTCAAACTCCGCGTCAAAATGAAAAACAGCTGTGCCAATCTAACAAAAAAAAAATGGAACTTGGAACCATACACAAATTATCCATTCCCGATACTTTTTTTGACAGAATATACTGAATTTCAGTCAAATCAGTAGAGTAGTTTTTCCGTGAAAGCGTAACAAACAGACAGAGTTTACTTACTTTCAAATTTATATTATTAATAGGCATACAACAGAACAGAATGATTTTTTTAAGTAGGCCTTCAAGGCCAAATCCTAAAGTACCAATCGTAAAATAATACTTATTGTGTGTTTGTACGAATGTGTTGATTTTTTCAAAATCAGCCGATTCGATTCCTGACAAGGATAATTAATTTTTCATAAATGTACCTAATGATGCCACTTCAGCTTTCGTTAAAATCGGTCTCGATACTTCTTTGAGTATTTTTCGCTATTTCGTATGGTTTAAGATTTGTCCTTGAAGGTCCTTCACTCTGTATAATAGTACTTACCTACCTATGTTTTATTCACTTTGTTTGTAGAAGGTTTGGTTTCTCTCTTGTATTGGTTTAGCTTGGTACTTACTACATAACAATTTGCAATCTTACTAATGCGGGATGCATGACTTTTTATATTTCTCGGGATTTTCTACGTTCGAAACCATTTTCATTTTAGGGTTTGCGTGATGTGACAGTTTTTATAGGTATTTATTACGGTAGAACAATTGTAGTTACATTACTTATCCCGGGTTTTCACGGGAATCTTCGGGATTTGTGTATTTGTATAGGTACTGCAAAATACCCTGCCTATTAATACCTTTGGAAATATCTTTTGATTGGATTATTATTTTTAAAAATGCCAAAATAACTGTATTTTTTTACCTGCCCAACGTAGCTGGTAAATATTAGTAAAATTTTTATATTTCAGTATGAACTCAAAATATTTCTCAGAAAACGGGATCGGCGGGAACTATTGCTACAAAGATCAAGAACTTTGTTTAGTAATTTACTCAAAGAGGTACCTATGTGTGTATAGTTAAATATGGTTTCGTGAACATTAGATTATAATCTAATTATAAGAATAAGAATAATTATTCTTATTATATAAAGTAGTAATAAATAAATGTGTATTTGAGACTCTTTTTCGGCAAGTTGCATGAGATAATAATCGTCCCGGTAGAAACGGTAGGCGGAGGTAGTTCAGCCTTAACTGTATTGACTTCTTTTTAAATATGACCATGTAGGATTTTTTTATTTGGTGAGTGTCAAGTACTCATGAATATTCCAGTTTTAGAATAATCTCCATTCAAACTCCTCAGCCAAATTGTAGAGTTTTAAATGCCGCTCAAAAAGAAAATTGAGGATGTTCCAAAAAGCATACAAAATAGCTTATTACGACACAGTTTCCACTAAAACTATATATTAACTAATTAAATTAAAATAATGTTAAAACATTATTTTCATTTTTTTAAATGCTAAAATACTCTGTGTTACTTAGATTGCATAAATATTAGCTGATTTCGGTACGATTTCACTAGAACGATAGCTTAAGTCCTTTTAAACAGATGAGAGAATTTTATAACTAATGCTCATTGTTTTTAATTTGCTTTGTGGAGCTAAGTATCACTTTGAGGTATTTGCGGAAGATGCTAGTTCTGAAACTACTATTATGTTAAGCAAGAGCCTTTTTAGGACACCAAAATTATTTGTTAGATTGTTGTATCTTCTCCTAAATAAATATTTTTTCTTTCTTCTCTCTGCGTATAGTAGCGGATTAATTAAGTATCTTAGGAACTATAAGTACATACCTCCTGGGAATATCATGAGGTCTTCAGCTCCTTAGGTGGAATTAGTTGGGGCGTCGAGTTAAACACTCTGGGCCCCAAGACCCAAGGTTTCAACTCGAAGGGTAACGCGGCTCTGGTGACGTGGTCTTGAAGCCACGATACTGATGATATACTGAGACTGAACGAAGGGGAAAGATATTTGCCAAATTGAAAAGTTTTGTGTGTAATGTTCGACTTGTAGAGGAAGCGGCCGTTTTTATACATTTTTCATTATTAAAAAAAATGGGCGAAAACAAAATATTTTTGCCACGTAGATCTCGCCACGAAACTTTATGGAATCTCAACTTTTTAATGAATTGTAAGTCTATTACAGATACCCCTTAAACTGAGTGGAACCTTTGTGCTTTTTGGATTTAACGTGCAGTTGCTAGCATCAGATATACCAGGTAAAATATTATTGAATGAAAACTAGGTAGACCTAGATACCTAATTCGTTGCAATTTGGTAAGCAGTATAATATCAGCTTACAGATATACGTCCCACTGCTGGAACCGGGTGTGCTCATTTTAAAGGATAATATACACAGCACGCTTGCAAAAGAAATTCGTATGTTTCATACAGTGGTAATCTTGATGAGTTGGTGTACTTACCCAAACGCACTTGGATATTTTACGAGTATTTTGTATTTGTGTATAATATATACAGAATTATCTATATTAATAATATTAAACAATTCTAAACATATATACATTCAAGCTATTTAGAAAAACAATTGGAATAAACGATGGAGAACCCGACGTATTTCTCTTTTAGAATTTTGTCTGTTTGTTCGGGATTCACGTAAAAACTACTGGGTTCATTTCGATGCGGTTTTCGCTATTCGACAACAAATTAACTTAAAATCTGCACCACTTTTTATCCTGGGAATCCCGCCGGAATTTTTCTGGGAATGATTTAAAGTAGCCAAAAAAATTAATTCCAATGTGATTTTTTACTGATCAATAGCAAATTTCATGTTATAAAATGTGTGATATTTTTTATCCCGGCATTTTTCCCGGGAGTGGTTTATAATTGTTCAGGTGCACGAAAATTAGCGTATTTCGACACAGTTTTCACTAAAACGAAAGCATAGCTTCCATTCTTTTTTAAAATACTGCGGTACTTTTTGTTCCGGAAATTCTGAGGGAATTTCAAGTCAAACGTGGACGAAGTCGCGAGCATATCCTAGTAACATAATAAATCTGTTAGGGGCGTCGAGTTTGTACAACGAATTAATAAAAACGTAACGTGTGCTGAAGACCACATGACAGAAGTGAAACTTCATAGAGACGAGTAACGCTCGCAGACAGAGTACAGCAGTGACGCGTTCATTATATCTCTGGCGCAATCAGAGGGGCAAATTCGGACCAGCAGATTTCGAAAAAGCAACTGTTAGTTTTTTCTGTCTGTTAGAGCATCATGTAACTAAACACAGGGTAGCTTTTATCCCGAGCCAACACTTTGATAGGTTTTATCCTGATAAATGACATAGTTTCAATAATGCTGGGACTAAACATGCGACGATGTTATAGTTATTGATGGTGGCCAAATGAGGCCTATTTATAACGTTAAAAATAACGCCTATAGGCTACGTAATCTTTCAATATTTAACTTCATTAACAATTAATAACAATATCTCATCACATTTAACGCAATAAACGGCCAATAACTATAACACTATCCCAGATGAAGAAGTGGCATAGGCGAATATAAATAATAATAAAATAAAATAAAATTCTTTATTAAGTTTCTGCCTTAACTTTAGATACAGTGGTGGTGGGAATCTTCTTGTAAGTATAAAATACCTGTATCAGAAGATTCCACTCTTCACTTATGACTAACACTGCTATTAGAAATTTATACATCTATTACAACAAAAAGAGAAAAATATATGTATTTGCGCGTTGTCTGTGTATGTGAGTGAGTTTGTGTGTGTTTGGGTGTGTGAAAGTGGGTGTGTGTATGTGTGTGTGTGAGAGAGAGTGTGACTCAGTATATAATTTTTTTTAAATATGTGCATCGAGTATTAGAGAGGAATTAATCAATATTTCTATTTCATCAAATGTTTTCAATTTTAACCATTTTATAACAGCCGCTTTACAATCATAGTGGTTCATGGGATGTATATTTAGTTTATTGTGTATTCTTTTATATATAAGTTTAGATTGCCGTTCGTACTGACGGGAAGCAAATGTAGTTTTTGTAATATGTGTTAAGGTTTTAAGATTTCTTCTACCTATACTGACAGATTCGTAATAATTGCTCTTTTTATGTTCTTCCAAGGTAATATATAAAACATATAACTTTCTAACACTGAGAACGTTACAAATAGAATATAACATTTCTGTTGAAAATCTGTAATGTTTAAAGAGCATCACTTTAAGAAGGGAGCGTTGAGCTCTTTCGATATCAATAAATTTTGACTTAATGGCACCACCCCACACTGGAATACAGTAGGTGATCACAGATTGGCAAAGAGCGATATATATTTTAAATAAAAGATCTTTTGAAGTAATATGTCTCAACATTCTAAAAGTCCAAGTTAGTTTTCGAATGCGATTTGCTAAAATGTCCACTTGTGAATGCCAAGACAGACGTTGGTCAATGGTAACCCCTAAATACTTACAACTGGTAACCTTCTCAATGGAAGAACATGCACAGTTAGTATTATCAATGCCACCACAGTTGTGAATTTTTATTGCAAAATTACTTTCTGGTTGAAGATTATTATAGATGGAAAAACATATGTAGTTAGTTTTTTGAGCATTTAGCGTGAGAAGATTAGCTTTAAGCCAGTTAGCTACTTCAGAAAGTCCGCGTTCTGTAGTATTTCTTACGTCCTCCCAAGAATTACCGGTAAACACCAACGCTGTGTCATCTGCGTAAGAAAAAACATAACCGTTTCTTAATTCCATGTTACATAAGCTATTTATGTACACCAAGAAAAGCGTTGGGCCAAGCACACTTCCTTGTGGAATTCCGTAAGAAATACTAGTGTTAGAACTTATATGTGATCCAATTTTAACATACTGTGACCTATTATTTAGATAATCTTTTAGTAAATCTAGTGGGACACCTCGTATACCAATCTGCTCCAGTTTTTGCTCAAGAATGGGTATAGAAACGGTATCAAATGCTTTTTTTAAGTCAAGAAAAACCGTAAGACACTTTTTGCTTTTGTCAAGCTGGTTGACTATTAAAGATGTTAGAGATGTTACTGCGTCTTGTGTAGATATACCACTTCTAAACCCAAATTGTGATCGAGATATAATAGAAAATTTTTCTAAGTATTTTAAGATTCTCTTATTAAGTAATTTCTCGATTATTTTTGAAATTGCTGGTAAAACGGAAATCGGCCGGTAATTATTAATATCTTTTCTATCGCCATTCTTGTGCACTGGGGTAATAATAGCTTGTTTTAAAGGAACCGGAAAAACACCTTTATTGAAACATAAGTTCGCCAGATGAGTGATGATAGGCACAACATGAGTATTTGCCAATTTTAAGAAACTGTTATTAATATTGTCATAACCCGGGGAACTACTAGATTTAAGGCTCATTAGGATGCTGTGAACTTCTTCTGGGTCAGTGTCAAGTAATACAAAGGAAGTAAGTAAAGGTTGCGCAGAAACCGTTTTTTCATGACATATAGAGTTGCTGTTTAAAATGTTTTCAGCTAAGTTTTTTCCTATATTGGCAAAGTAATTGTTTATGTAATTGATAGAGCAGCTAGTTGTATCTTTCAAATTCAGTAGCTCTGTATTGTCAGTTTTGTGTTTAGTTAAATTAGTAATATCTTTTATAGCCTTCCATAAGCATTTGGGGTTATTACCAGATTCTACAAGTAATTTCCTTTGATAATCTCTTTTTAATTTTTTAATTAAGTTATTACAATAATTCCGGTAACGTTTATATGTGATAACCGCGGTTTCATTATGTGGGTCAGTTTTTACTTTTTTTTGCATACTGTTTCTATTTTTTATACATCGCATTATTCCGGGTGTAATCCATGGCTTAATATTTCGTTTCTGCTTTGGAATATTTACAATTTTAGTGTTTTCATGTATGGACTCTTGTATTTTATCCTTAAGCTGCATAATTATAAATTCAGGGTTCTCACTACTAAGTAAACTAGTTAAGTTCTTTGTAGATAGAGATTTTAATGCAGATGTATAGTCGATTACTGATTTGGTTTTAGAACTGAGATTTTTTGGTTTTACATCGGTCAAGTTTAAGAATATCATAAGATGATCCGTTACAGATGTATTTAGAACAGCTATGTTACTTACAGTGTGGTTATATTGTAGTTTTAGCATAAAATGATCTAAACAGTTATCCCCTCTAGTTGGAAGTACATGACCCGGTAATAATCCATGTATCACAAGCATATTTAGATATTTTGTTCTATTATTACGCTCATATATATTGTCAGTTGTTTTCGTAATAAGATTTATATTTATGTCACCAGTTATAATTATATTTCTATGTGTTGTAAGTGTATGTAAATGAGTACATAAGGAGTCTATAAACTGTCCAGCGTCATTGTTAGATGGGGAGCGGTATATACCTAAAACAGTAGTTTGTCCAATTTCTATTTGCAAACAGCTTGCGTGCACTAAGTTCACTTCTGTAACGTTAATTTTAACAGACTTATTGACATAGGCTACTACACCATCGTTCTGATTGAGATGTTGTGAGGTACGGTAAGCGTTAAAGTTATTTATCAGAGGTAAAGGTTTATCCACGTTTAAGCGGCACTCAGTCAAAATTAAAACATCTGGCATGAAATTGAAATTAGTTAGGGTTATGTCTAAGTCATCAATATTACTATATATGCTTCTAATGTTTTGACTTAAAATCTTGAGGTCATTCTCTTTTATTTTAATGTATTTATGTATATCTTCAATATTACATTGAAATGAACGGGTTGTTTCAATTTGATCTATTGAATTTACATTAAAAAGTTGGCTGGTATTCATAATTGGTACTGTTTAAAAACCTGTATAGCATTAGTATTATTGTATCCGGTTCGTAAAAAGGTTGGGAGTAAATTAAGTATATATAAATAATCATTATATTCCTTATTATCATATGATTTCGTTAGAATGTATAGAAAGCAGAATTGATTAATATAATACATGCGTCCAAAGAATGCGGGTGGATTTGTTATTTGGTCGTAGTAAGAA
Organism: Dendrolimus pini; assembly: GCA_949752895.1. Classification (NCBI taxonomy): domain Eukaryota; kingdom Metazoa; phylum Arthropoda; class Insecta; order Lepidoptera; family Lasiocampidae; genus Dendrolimus; species Dendrolimus pini. The sequence continues at coordinate 12,176,757 of OX457126.1, forward strand.
GCTAATTTAAACTGAATGTATGTGTGGGTACGTGTTGTGTAAAGTTTAATATTTGTGTTGTTTTGAATAGTATAATATATAGTACGTGTAATATAAAACAGAAAAGTACAAATTAATATTTCAATTGACAATATAAAAACTAAAAATGTTTGAGATAGGAAACAAAAGTAAAGTATTTTCTTCGTAAATAATATAAACACTGAGACACAATTAGTAATAAGTTGTCATTTTTGCATCAGTTCCTGTATCTGGGATTCACTGTTTAGCAGAATAATAGGACTATTCTCGTCTTTTCGGACGTAAACTTTTCCAAAAGAAGTCCAACAAAACTTATATTGTTTCGACTTCGCCAGATCACGAGCTAAAAAGTGGAGACGGGCACCTTTTATTGTTAGTTGTTCGGCCACAAAAATGGGGGTGTCTTCGTCTCTACGCAATCCCAAATGAATAGAACGTAGCTTAGTTTTATTTCTAATATTGTACGTTTTACACAGTTTTAACATATCCATTTTTGAGGTACAAGTAGATATTTCCACAATAATGGGTGTATTTTTTGTCTTGCCAGATTTTGCTTTCACTCTGTAAATATCCTTTATATCATTTTTGCTCAAGCCTCCTCCGACAGTTTTTGACAGTGTTAAAATCATTTCGATCAAATTTTCTTTAGTTTCGTTATTTTGTTTTGGGACATTTCTTATTTCAAAGTTACTTTTACGGCTAGATCTTTGCATTTCCTCCATACGATCTTCTAAAATAAACATCTTCTTTCTATCTTCTTTAATCTGTCCTTCTAGGATGTTAATTTTCTTCTTAAATTCGTCTTGTTGAAGTGACAAGTTCGCAATGGAGTTTTCAATCACTGCATTCGTCTTTTGTATTTCTTTTTGAATTGAAATAATGTTTTGAAGTTCTTTTTGCTGGGATAAAAACATAGAGGACATCATCTCTTTCATTTCGTTTTTAAAAACTTCTAATTCTGTTTTTGGAACATGCACTAATGGTTTTTTGATGCGCGCCGATACAAAACTTGGCGGGATCATATCTTCTTGCACGTTTATGCATTCATCGGAATCTGAATAACTTTTATTTGCCATATTGCTAATAGAGTGCAGAATGTATTGAAACAATTGTATAATCCAAACACGTCAGAAACACGTAGATATAAGTTTATCCGTGCGAGTGTCGGATTAACACGAATTACGCACAAGTACCTACAATTTTACACTAAATAAGATTGTAGGCACAACACAGAGCACGTCTGCACTTCACAGCGATGCGAGCGGAAGAGGAATATAAACGAAGAGATGACGATACGGTAACGGTTTTTTGATGCTACCATTTTTAATGACTAACAAATACGGCGTAATGGCAACGCATACGAAGTTCGGATCAGAACAGGCACTACTAGTCTACTTATAAATACAAAGAAATTAATGACGTTGCTATCGGATATATTCCTTTTATGAATACCTTCCGTGGGATCTTCGATCGCTCATTAAAAACTTAAAAGACCTGCTTAAATTGAAATGCGGTCACAGAGTTTCATCCGAGTTATGAAGTTCAAACCCGATCGTTATCATCTCTGTTTGATCTTTTCATCTGGCAAAAACAAAGTTTTATTGAAACTTCCAACTTAAATTTTAGCTTACGGGTGCATAGCATTTTTGACTTTTTTATGAAGGTGTGCCATGGCTGTTGTTACGAGTGTTGAGTGCTAGATTAGCTGAAAAAAGCGTTAGACTCCCTTAGACAATAACATAAAATAAAAAATCACCTTGCTTTATTGATTTTTTCGTGTTGTGTTTGTTCGTAAAAAATGTACATAGACAACCCTCAAATAACTAATATATATCAAGTCTTTACTGCCATTTACCTGTAAGCGACATCTGCACCTAAGCATATATTTTGTTGCAAAAGTTAAGTATTTGAAACTATTATTTTGTTTTAACTTTTAGTTTTAGTTAAAATGGCGGTAAAAGCTCCATATATAAAACTCAAATTTTGAGAGATATGAGTGTGATAGATACATATACCTACAATATTATAAAATTCTAAACATGCCGTGTCTGTACATTGAAGCTATTTAAAAAGAAACAATTGGAAAAAACTATATAAACGACGGAGAACACGATGTATTTTTTATATTTCTTGTCTGTTGGTCGGTTTTTCTGTTTGTTTGGGATTCACGTAAAAACTACTGGCTGTTTTCGGTGATCGAAACCAAATTCTTTGACTTAAAATCTGCGCTACTTTTTATCGTGGGAATCCCGAGGGAATTTTTCTGGGAATGCATTAAATTGGCCAGATTAAAAAAAAAAAAATCGATGTGATGTTTTCACTGATCCATAGCAAATTTTAGGTAATAAAATGTGTATCGTTTTTATCCAGGGAATTTTCCCGGGAGCGGTTTGTAGTTGTTCGGGTGCATAAAAGTTATTCCGATACAGTTTTCTCTAAAACGATAGCTTTTATTCTTTTTCAAATGCTGCATTACTTTGTGTCCCTGGAATCCCGCGGGAATTTCAAGTCAAGCGTGGTCGAAGTCAAGGGCATATCCCAGTTACAGAATAAAGAAGAGGGAAAGTACTATAAATATTATGTCATACTTATATTACTCCTTTTATAGCTAGATCTAAGGATGCGAGCGGCAATCCGAAATATGGACTGGCTTTGTCGTGCCTGGTGACCGATCGACAGGTGGATTATATGCAGAATATTAACGATGGTTGTCTGACGACTCTTTCGCCCATAACTACGCCGTGCTGTCGGAATACGTTCGTAATCCTCAGGTTACCGATTTTAAATTCAAATTTTTTACTGTTTAAATTGTTTTTTTTTTAAACAGACTGGGTATGATTTGTCATAGAGGATCGGATAGTTCACGTCCTCGGACTCAGAGTACGTAAAGAGTAATTAAAATGTATTTTTAAGAAAAAGTAATAATTTGTTACTTAAAACGATTTTAAGTTGTTTAAAATTCAATCTTAAAAGCGGATTTCAAAGAATAATATGAGAAATGTACGTAATCGTTGTTATCTGAGATCAAAGAACATTTGTTTTAATGTTGCCAAGAAACAAACTTATTTCAGTCGTGACATAATGATGATACACAAATAAAAGAATTTAAATATCTGGGTAAAACCCAGAAAAAAATGTATTCAGTTGTTTGTAACAACTATAGTTATTGCCTTGTAAATTCACGAAGAATGCAATTTTAGTAACTTAGTTTCTTCAAAATCAAGTTTTATTCTTAAATTAATTACAGTGTGCGAAATTTATAATATTATTATACATATAATTCTCGTCATATTTTAAGCTCGTGTATTTTTTATAATTCTTGTCAAAAATTTCCAGCGCTGCACATGAGAGCCTTCACGGAGAGAAAATGAACTATGGCGATGAATTTTTACTGAGAGTTGAAAATTATGGAGATCCTGAGGTAAAATTAGAGACTCCATTTTAAACGTCAGCAAAACGTGAAATTGTTGTGAAAAATTGTTTGGCATGGCGTAGAGAATTCACCGGTATGATTCGTTAAAATATGTGGTTTAAATTTTTATCCGGTGGAAACGGAGAAAGAATACAATTTGCTGCGGCTGGGCGGCCTATCGTTAGAGGTGACAAAAATATTACAGAGCCAGCCAGGTAGTAGGTAGGCCCCACAGGCAGGTATTTGCAAGCCTCCAACAACCTTGAGTTGTGTTCAGGCATTAGTGGCTAAGTTCCAGTGTCTCTTAAGAGACTAGCAGCACATTGATAGCATCTTTTGTGTTACAAATGTCAATAGACGATGGTTGTTACCGATGGTTGTTACCATCGTCTATTGGCAGACGGCCCACCTGATGGAAAGCTGTTGCTTTCCGTCAGGTGGACCGTCTGCCTGTCTAATAAACTGATGCAATACAAAAATTAATCCTGAGATAGGTATTATAAGTCCCTGTCATCCCCTTCGCGGTTAAGTTTGTCTTTATATTGTATCGCTTGAACTCTACGAGATTTCTAAAGGAAATTCATGAAATTATGAGATAAAATTGTTGTTTTAATCCCTAAAATTTTTATTGAAATCTCTTGAGCCGTTTTGGAGCTACTTTTAGACAAATTCTCAGACATATAGTCAGACTAAAATCTGTAAACAGTAGTTTATGATTAAGTATCGTATAAATAGTAGGTAGTAGGTTCTTGATTAAACTTTGATGATTATCTTGAAATCACACACTTTCTACTTTCATTTAAACATATAGATTATAAACAGGTAGGTTTTATAAGATTACACCCGTCTGTAAATTCATCCCTATTAATATAATAATTAAATATATTTAACGCCGAGGATGAATATAGGATACTTTTATCCCGAACAATGGGATAGTTTCGGGGATAAAAATATATTTGTCTCTCGGTTTGTTATGCTTTTAAGGAAAACTATTGGACCGATTTGGCTAAAATTAGGTATAAACGTAAACTTAACACAGAAGGTGGACAAGGGATATTTTTTCATCTCGGAGAATGGCATAGATTTTTTGATACATTTAATATGTAAAGGTTATTTAAGAAAGTAGGTTTGTTTTTTTGTGATTTATCATTTCGACATTTTGGTAGTTGTGGGTAGTAGGTAGTTTTGGTCGTTCTGGTAATTTTGGTAGTGGTCTTAATTTTTTCCGTTTAGCCCCCTTTCGCAACGCGCGATAAGGAACTTCGTTCCAATAATTCATCATCTATAAAAAAATGCGATAGTAATTTGGTCTGCCTATCTGTTAAGCTTTCACAGAAAACTACTGGAGTACTGAGTCGGTTTTGCTGTAATTTTGTATACGAGTATATATAGTTTTAATACTAACCAAGAACATAGATACTTTTCATCCCGGGAGATGGGATAGTCTGCGATATAAAATGAAGTGAGTCTTCCGGGGGAAAAAAGGACTAACATAAAAATTTAACACAACGTAACCTGTATTAATGCTTGCTGTACTGCAGACACGTACCTACTATAGGGTTTGACCAGCGGCGCAGCCGCGGGGAAAACTGTAGTTACTTTATAACTTTACACTAAACAACTTGGTAACTATAATGTATGTTTTGTCTTACCCATGATTTATGTGTAACTTACTCCTCTTGGGAACATATAATATATGTGATGAGAAATGTATTAAAATTTATCAAAACTACATTTAGTATATTATTACAGTATAAATAAATCATAGTGTACATAAATTGATATTATGTTCTGTGTAAGTTTGGTCACTTTTGAGATTGTAAACCCTATATATAACCGTATAACGGTTCATTTCTTACTTTCGGTTTGGGTGAATCAACCAGTGACCGATATAAAAGGAATTTTGAATCTTTCAATCTTGCGCCGTATACTTTCAATTTCGTGCCTTTCAGCCAAATTAATTCGAGAAAAGTGACTTTTCATATAGAGGTATTATTTACACTGCGCATAATTCTTCATATTATATCTTTTAGCATGGTAATACATAGTTTGAACCTATAATTTTTATCTATTTCTACTATGGTCGTGCTGGCTTCGGAGTGGCCATAATAATACAGTCTAAACTATATTCGGTAAGAGGTCCAGTTATGTACTGTAAGGATTAGAAAAGATCTTATTTTTAACCGGTTGTATGCTCTTGTGGGTTATAATTGTTATATATTTTAGTCGGCTTACAAATAACACAGGTTGTATATTCTCAATGTAAGTTACACTTGAGTTATTGGCATATATATACATAGATGTATGGTATATACAACCAACCACTCTTGGGCTGATCCCAGACACCTAGACAACGACTACAAAGGCTTAGCCCACTTAATCACAGAGGCCGTCGAGTTTATAACCTTCTGTTTTAGCCAAGAATGTGGCATCACTTGAAACAGGTCAAAACGCCTCAATACTTGTAGGAATGGCCATAACAGAAGTGGTTACTGTTATGATATTATTGTGTCCGAGTCTATCGGACACTGTGTTAACTATGTTCTATTTTGTCTAGGGCCCTCCCCTTTACGTGCGTTATACGCCAGAAGGCATTCCAGGGCCAGCAGACCGTATGCCAATAAGACTTAGTACCTCCAAAGATAGCAACTGTCGTTGGACAACCATGCCTTTACTGCCTCGTGATCGTCTCGAGGGCTTGGGCAGTCCTGTAAAGGTATTTCTTATGTATTTATGTAACTTTAATATACGATACTTTTAGCTGTACTATAGTTTTAATCAAGTCAGTTAGTTATCAGTTAAGACTATGGTACTGATTTCAAGTCTCCTCTTAAAAGATTGATATTGTTATAATAATAGTCAGCCGCCTAATAAAATCGTCTACTCGTGAAATCGCAAATATAATTATTATCTGCACTTTTTTATATACACATGTAGCTGGACATGTAATTTTAATAGGACCTAGATATTTAAAAGGAGAAGAGACTTTAGATTTATATTTATGTTTATTATACCTAATACTCTTCTTTCAGACGGGTGCCAGGCTCATTGTTAAAAACTGTGTAGCTGATAAAAGCTTATGCGTTATGAACCAGAATTGGATGCAGACATTTTTCGGACCGGTATATTTATACATACATTACTATTATAGATATATATTATAACAAGTATTATTATATGTAAATGTGAAAATGATTTTGTTTCATAATTAATTCCGGTATATATCTTCTTCACGGTCTAGAATACAAATTCGTTTATCGTATGATTTGGTATAGAAAACACATAATCTATACATATAATAAAATTGTAGAAGTCAAATTTCTGTACAATGAAAAAAAAATGCTAAAAACCGTGTCAGGGGATGTAAGAAGTGAAATAGAACTAATTTAGATTTTTTCAAATTTCTTGTTTCTCTGTTTGTACCGGCTAATCTCCGAAACGACCGGACCGATTTACATGAAATTTTGTATGGCGGTAGCTTATATCCCTGGTCAACATATAGGATACTTTTGATCCCGAAAAATTAAATAGTTCTCCGTGGGATAGTTAAAAAGCTTTAATTACTTAATCAGCTAATAACAAACTGAAAGTAATTTCTCTGCAACGTAACATAATAGAAGCGGAGATTTTGACAGGGTGTGGTGTCTAGGAGAGAGTTTTATCTTATATATATAATATATAATGCTGATAAGTTTGTTTCTTTGTTTGTTTGCTTGAACACGCTTATTTCAGGAAGTACAGGTCTGCTTTGAAAAAAAAATTCAGTGTTAGATATCCCATTTAACGAGGAAGGTTATAGGCTATAGCCTTCCTATTGGTAGGTGAATAGGAGCGGAGCACCAATGAAGAATGTTTTAAAATCGCAGGGTTTTTTTAACTTACTTTTTTGTAAACTCCACGCGAACGAAGTCGCGTGCAGAAGCTAGTGTAATAATAAATAACGAGGCTGAACATAGGTACAATACTTTTCTTCCGGAAAAATGGTATAGTTTTTTCAGGGTATGGATTTGAAATTTACACGAGCGAATGTGATAGAAACTGCAAAGAAATTATATTTCTGAGGGATCAAATTTTGATTTCTTTCCATTTGTGTTTTTACGTGCAATTTAATTTTCCATTTATGTTTTCGTTCCAGGAATGTGGGGTTACATGTAGAAACTATATAGATATTCATGGCAGATACACAGCAGAAAATATTTTCTCGCTGGTTAGCGATGTCGAAACGAAGAAACAGGAGTAATTATACAAGAGGCATTTCACAATTAAATTTGTACTTTCTGAATTTTTTGTTTAGACCTTGTTTGTTACGTGATTAAGAAATTTGTTTTCTTTTAATTGTTGAAGTTTTTAGGGCTGCCCTTATTTAGCAATAATGCGTAACATAATATACGCTTTTACGTAGTCAGTTCATTATTTTATTGCGCACATATATAATATTTTTAATATTGTAAAATCAAAATTATAATAGAATTACTTAGTTATTATTTAATATATATTATTATATCATATAATTTTGGAATAAAATGTTGTTAACTCTTAAAACTCTTTTTAATAAATACGTGAGAATGGCGAGATTGCTGTCGTCGACGCTTGTCGTCGAGATAAGTGAAAATGAAATTGATTACTTTTTGTTCACTCTTCAAAGCTTTACATTAGGAATTTTTTATATGGAAATTGGTATATAGGTTCTTTGGTGACCGGAGATAAAAGTATTTCACAAAAAATGAGTCTCTTCAATATGTATACGTATATGTATGTATGTATACACTCAAATAGCTGGAATCGAGTCATGTAGAAGGAATTTTATGAGGAAGTTCTGATGCTCCATCCTAGCTACGTAGGTTTTAAAAGCTATTCAGAGTTATATTTTTACTGGGCGATTGTCATTTAATAATTTTATTCATCTCTATATCTTCTTTCATAGTTAAAGTAAAAATGCTAACTAAAGTGTCAGCATTACTTGCATTACAAAATCATGTCTTTACAAGAGATATTATGTATATTATGCGTGTTGTTAACATTCTTGGGAGTTTACGTCCCGAAGTCTTCTGCTGGTCTTGTCCTTTCGTTAAAGCTCAGTAAAACGCGATATTGAGCAAATCTAAAGCTCTTTGTCAGCTTATTACTCACCATATTTGTGTACCCATAGATAAAACTTCTATACTTAGCTTTATTTTTATTAAATGTATTTAAAAAAGCAATCATTTTTCGTCAATTTTTTAAATACGCGTTTATGTCACCATTGAACTTGTTTATATTATATACGACCTCAATAACTACGCTTTTTGACAAAGTAATAACACTGAAACTGAAATAGTCTTAAATTGACAGTTTTTTTTGTTATTGTCCAAAGAGTACATTGAATATAATAATACTTCAGTCGGGAGAATCATACTACTAGCACATCTAGCGAATAACAATGGCGCTAACTCGTGTATGAACGTATCTAATATATGCATGTGTGTGTGTGTTCATGTGTATATGTGTGTGTGTGTACGTATAGCGGGTTTGTGTATACACTTTGTCTTATTCATAGAGAGAGTCAGTTTGAACGCTTATGGTTCCTAAAGAAGCGTTCAAACTTACTCTGTCTATGAATAAGACCGATATTCTATATATTGTATGCTTACGTATGGAGATATCTTCCACCATGAATTCCAACTGTATTTAAAATAAAATTTCATATTATTTATAAATTGTATATAATTTTCATTAATACATATCACTGCACACCAAAGCAGTTTTCCTTAATAGATTCGCCAGAGTCCAAAACTACATATACAGGGTGGCGCAATAGAACGTGCATATTTAAAATATTGATTAAAAAATAAATACAAAAGGTATAGTTAAAATAAAACTGAGGTATTATTAAGAAATAACTGAAATTTATTTTTTAAAAATAACATCGTCTAAATGATGACCCTCTCTACGACGACACTCCTCTAATCGCAAACGGAAGTTATTGAAAACTTTCTTCAGTAATGCTGGTGTAATTGCTGCCATTTCACCACGGATATTCTCCTTGAGCTGATCGATGTTTTTCGGATTATTGCTGTAGACTTTGTTCTTGAGGTATCCCCACAAAAAAAGTCAGGAGGCGTCACGTCTGGACTACGTGGGGGCCATGGGATATCACCTCTTTTCGAAATCAGTCTGCCAGGGAACATCTGTTTCACAACCGCCATGGAGTCATTTGATGTGTGACAGGTAGCTCCGTCTTGTTGAAACCAAGTTCTAGAATTCACTATTCTTGAATTTTCAAGCTCTGGAGCCAAAAAACCTTCCAACATCGCAACATAGCGTTCGGTATTAACAGTGACGTTTTGCCCCCGCGCATTTTCAAAGAAAAACGGTCCAATTATTGCTCTACCAGAGATTGCTGCCCATACTGTCACTTTAGAACTATGCAGTGGTTTCTGGTGCTTGAGTTTGGGATTCTCACTGTTCCAGTAACGACAATTTTGACGGTTTACGAACCCATTGATATGGAAGTGGGCCTCATCTGAGAAAAGGATATTGTCAAAATTGGAAAATCGATTAAGCATTTCATTAGCAAATGCGAGCCTTGCTCCGAAGTCAGACTCTTTCAATTCTTGTGTAACTGCAGCTTGTAAGGATGCAGTTTAAGATCCAAGTTTAAAATTCGTTGCAAACTTCGTCGCGATAAGTGTAAGACAGACGATCTCTTGCGAGTAGACATTTGTGGATCTCCTCGTACAGACTGCATAACTCTCTCAATATTGTCGTCGGTCCTAGATGTTCTTGGACGACCTTTTGCTTGTGGTTTAAACGTTGAACCAGTCTCTTCAAAACGCTGTACCCATATTTTAATTAAATTAGCACTCGGAGCTTCACTAATTTGCCGTAGTCCATATTCAGAACAATATAAACGCCTAGTAACGATGTATGAACGAGAGTTCTCGTAAAATGCGCGCACGCAAAATGCGCGACGCTTCCCGTCGAAGTGACTCATAGTGACTAAAACTCCATGAGCCCGCCTACCCAATGATGCAGGCTCCCCCCGCCCGCGCACTTTCTACCCCGCGAAAAAAGATGATGCAATATGCACGTTCTATTGCGCCACCCTGTAGATCGTTAATAATAATCCACTTAATAAAACAAACAGAAAACTATCCCAGAAGTTAAATAAGTTGCAAATATGACGAAAGTCGGCACTTGATTTGAATATGCATGTTTATTTAGAAATATTATTATTATCGATTAAATAAAAATGGTTTACATATGAGTTTTTTTGATAATGTCATTAATAACAAAATAATGCTAAGCAACGAGCTGCAGTCTATGGCAGGTACTGAGTTTATTATCGACCATGTAAATACTGCATAATGTAGAACCCATTTCAGTATCGAATAATCGATAATTAATCCTGTCAGATATTTGTAAATTTTAAGGATGATTCTAGGCATAGGTATCTTATGACTAACAACAGGTAGATGAAATCTCCCATAATAAAATCTAAAGGAAGTCGATTATGGAATATGAAACCATATTAAGATTTACCATCGCAAGGATGAGATGCAGAAGTAGCGGACCCACGTCCCACGTCCGCTACTTTCTACAAAACGGCTAATTTCTGCAAAACGGCTGATTAAAAAGTAAAGAGGGATATAGCTCATTCGCTCTATAGAATTGTACTACTCCTTTTGCTCAGCAGCGACACGTAATAGAAATTGAGCTGACAACTCTCACTATAGTCCATTCAAGAGCCTATAGAGCTAAAGCGAGTCGTGTTGTGAGACGTAGGTACGACAAAATTCTAGATCATAATATCACTGGCGTAAACATAATATTTTTCATCTATTTTGAAAGAATGAAAGATGTAATATTTATTAACATTTTTTATCGATAAAAAGAATGTCATCATATACAAATATATGCTTAAGTCTAGTCTAGTCTTCTCAGTTGTGAAGTTCGTTTAGGTGATCCACTCTTATCTTTCTAGTGATACTGACTGGTCGCCCCAAGTATGCTTTCTTCACATTCCAATCCTCTTCCATCCGTTCTACGTGACCGAGCCAGCGGAGATACTGAGCCTTTCTCTCTTCAATTATTCTAGGCTCGGCCACGAGGTTTTCTATGTCGGAGTTGGTTCGGACCCTCCAACTACTATCTCCTCTGTTTGTTGGATCCAAACAGTAAACTTGCCAATAACTTATTGTTTTAAATTATGTTTTGATATAAGTTCTTAGATTTTCTGAGTAATAATTAAAACTACAATACAGTTTAAAAAAAGTTGCACAGCTCTGAATGTTTAAAATTGGTAAGAATATTTGTGCATTATGATTTGTTGTTAAAAAAATTCCAATTTATGTCTTAATATAATAAATAGATTATTTTATTAATACACCTTATTCCGTAAAATATAGCACATAAATATGTAATAACGTTGAAATAGTTTGCATTGGGAACATTTGTTACCCACGCAGACGCAACCAATGCGTATACTACATAAGTTAACGCACATATCATTGTAAAGAATGCTTTACTCCATTTAACAATTTTATTTACGTAGGGTTTGTCGATACATTAATCGTCAAGGTATTGATTAACTCAATTTAATAAGATCATAATAAGCCATCCCTAACTACATTAATAAGTATTGACACTGTCGTAATTTGGAACTTATTTTTTCAATGACTCCAATTACTTTGGTTAGTTATAAAGAGTCGTAATTAAATGTATTCAAAAAGATATTAAATATATCGACGGGTGCAAAGTAAATAAAGTTATCTACAAAATGATGATTTTTAGTTTATTGTACAATCGTTTTAATAAAACAATTCTTTAAAATATGACATTATTGGTTTTGCATATATAACATTATTTTAATAAATTTTCGCTCTCCTGTAAAGTAGCTATTTTGCAGATATCTCTTTTTACTTTGCACCCGTCGATATATTAAAAAATATTTATTTATTATAAATATTTATGTTTTTATAAATATTTACTTATATATAAATAACTTAGAAAACAAATATATGTGAAGCAAAAACTTAAGGATGCTAGCAGTGCTATCTGTCATGTAAAGTTTTAATCATTCTACGAATAACCTGACTAAATTAAAAGGATCGAAAGATCTAAGCACTAACAGGAAGTTGAAGACATTCATAAATCTATAAGTTAATAGCAATTTAAAAAAAAAAAATTCCCACTCATTTGTTTTAAGTTTAAAACCATTGTTATTGTCTATTTAGTTCTTCTCACAGAGTACATTCCTATTATATTAATTATTAATATATTCTGTGTAAATATTTAGTAATCTTTTGTGATATTAATTTTTGAGTTCAAAATATAGGTTTATTCATTACGTATACACAACTTTGCACAAAATGTCTAAAACAAAGGACGATAAAGGTATCGTATATTGTAATAGGGTGCGTCTGGGTAATTGGTACGAGGCTACGCAGTTGGAGGAGGTAAGTTTAATGTCTATCGAATATCCAAGTTGGTAATTACTATTGTTCCAATAACATATAAGTACTTTCTTGATTACGGTATTGTAGACGTTATGATTGTCCACGACAAAATTTCATGTTGTTGGTTTTTAAAAGTAGTGTTTTTTATCAGGGATTTTGTTTGAGGAAGATTATGTAAAGTGAACTACCATGTTTACCAAGATGTATTCGTGATTATTAAGGAATCTAAAAATATTTTTATGGAGTTTATACTGACTGAAAATATCTATCTCACTTTTAGAGAGACTTGTGAAGAACTGTCTTATCAAAATTGTTATCAAAATTTGCATTGAATTAAAGGTAGATTTACTGTAGATCACAGCTCCGTCTCATTAAAACTTGAAGAAAATAGTTTATAAAACCTATTTTTAAGACTTTGGTCTAATTTGGACCCATTGTCTTGTTTTGAAATATAGTACAAGTTAAATAAATTTCTGGAACAAATGAAAAGAGGAGACTTGATGTTGGCGCGATTTCGTAAAATGACCGAGAATCTGAATAAACCTACCGTGTTGACACAGTCTTCTGGCAGTATTGCATTTGGTGCTAAAATTTCTCTACTGGCTCCTCATGTACCAGGTATTACGAACAGTAAATTAATTCTAAAAGTAAAAGTTTTTTTTCCATTACATATATATCTAAGTATGTTTTGAAAGTGAATATGTTTGTTTGTTCCTTCGTCAATACCTAGGAATCACAGTGATTGTAATCAAATTTGATATTTTGATTCATTTGCTAGTTGGTTTTGTACTAAGTTTAAAATGAAATTCACTTTAGATATTTGTATTACTGAAAAATGTTAATACCTTTAGCAACAGATCCTCCAGTGGAAGAGAGAAAAGGTCTGTTATTAGGGGGCCGTATATCTTCAAACGACATTTCTTATTCCCATGAGCTTGAGGATGGATGCTCCGTGGTCGGCCTTGCAGATCTAAATCCAGCTGAAAGAAATGCCTTTATAATTACAAGTGCAGATTATTGCAACCGAGATGGTGAACCGCTCAAGTACAATCAAGAGTTTTTACTTGCCTTAGCTTCGTCAGTTGCTAAAAATAAGGTACTGAATTGAAAATAATATACAATTGTTGTATTTTTTTTTGGAAATAAGAGTCCGACATAAAAAATCTCCTAAAATCGCGTCGTCTAAGAAAATGAAGGCCAATAAAGCTTCGTCGTCTGTTACACGTAAGAACTGCGAACTCTAAAGGTGTTTTATGTCTCGGCTTTTTATAGGTAACATTTGGGTCACAGTTGTGCCTTTTTACGTTTCTGTTAAGGGTTTGTAAATATGTAAAAAAATAACAAAATTATTTAAACTAACAGCTGTCTTTCGCTAGCATCGCTACAAATATGTATTTATGCCAACCGGAATCACCCCACAACTTCGGTAAAATTGAGTTAACTACGCACAGAACGGTTCCAAATCTCGCGTTTTATATGATTAAAAGAACATTAATTAATCTAGCTAGTTACGAAAGCAATTCTTAGTCTTATTTTTACAAAATACAACATTTAATTTTTTCCTTGGCATTAAAACATTCTCTTTAAGACACTGGAAGGGACTAACATCTAAAAAACAGGCTAGGCCTAGTTTAGGTGTTAGTTAACGAAATAACTTTATTATTAAGGAAATTACTATATTTTGTATTTGTGAGTTTTATATTTAATTTTGGAGTCAATAAATATTATTATTATTATATCTTGGATGCTATAACTTGGATGTATTAAACAGATCCAAGCTATTTATCTTTCATCATTATTCAACTTATTTTAAGAATACAGGTTTTGGGGTTACACCTCACCATGTTTACGCCACAAGGTTTCTTAGGCCGTTTTACGCAAGTTTTTTAGGAACATCTCAAAACTGTAATTTTATATGTCAGTTTCGGTTTGCTTAATTACGTTGACATTATAATGGGTATTCAACAGGTATTCGACGCGGTTTTACACGGGTATACTTCTGATGCGTAACTCTCGGAAACCGTCCCAATGTTTGCAATGAAAGTATCCTAGGTTCACCCTTGTCATAGAAAGTATTTCATGATACTATAATCAGTTAATTTAGAATCGTTTGCGTAAACTTCGCACCCCTCGCTCACGGAAACTATTAATTACGTCTTTCTGGGTCTTGACACACCAAGCTTTTTAAAGGCAAGTTTCGCCTTGCCTTCCAGATGACCCCGAAATTGTACGTCGTTCGTTATGTCGATCCAAGAATCCCAATAGTACACTGAAAATCTTAGTTGTACACCTATTTGAAAGATGTATTTTTTTATTCCAGCCTCTATACATTAGATATGATCCTAATCCAATACCGGGTCTGACAGGAATTTTTCCTTTATACTTGAGTGAGCACTATGTGTCAAACACCCGTTGGCGAGTTTTGCCTGTTCAGAGTCCAAATATTTCCAGGTTCGAACAAGAAGGACTTCCTATAAATGTGAGATTTTATTGTATATCATTGAGCTTTAGAATTTGCTAGCATAAATCTCGCATGCGTATGCCCCAGGTATTCTTAAACATTCCGCGATGAACAATGTAATATTCTCACTACTTTTATCTTAAGTACTTAAACTTATACATAAAAATTATATTCATTTAATATATAAGACCGTGAAAAAGAAGAAGAACATTTTTTAGCGTATTTTTTATACTTAATTCAATATAATTTTACTTCGAGGTAGTGTCTAAACATGAATTACAATAATGTAGTAGTTTATAGTCAAGCGAATTGTTATGTGATACGTGTTTTTTCTCTTTAATATAACTACTCATGACTTGTGAATCTTACTGGTGCCAAGTATTGATAAATATTCAATTTTAAAGCAACCTGCAAGCAAACAAAGCACCACGCGAATCAGGAACTTTCATGTCAAACATCTGAGTTCGGCCAAACATTTTAATAAAGTGCTGATGTTTCCAAACACATAATTCTTGCTTGAAAATATACAAATATCTGTATTTCTATAAATAATAATTCATTTACTTGAAACGTACGTAACGTTCAACTATGTCTTCGTTTCGACCAAAAAATACTTTCTGAAAATAGAACTACATAAAAATATCCTCCTTTAAGTAACTAGATACCTAAAACTTCTTGTGAAGTTCATAAAAGGGAAAACGTGATCAAATAACAAATAAAAGACCTATCAGTGAAAAAATAGTAAAAGGAGATACGCATTCAACTGAAATTCTGACTCTATCTTTCATTTTCAGGTGAATACAGATGTGGTAATAAATCACTGTGCTACTAATCTTAATTTAGGAATCAATGTTGGTTGCTGGGCTATGGGATTTTATGGAAAAGTAAGTTCTATAATTTCAAAGATTTCTGCAGAATCACAGCAAGCGATCACGAGTAGTATAATAATTCTTTTCTTCCACCTTTCCTCAATTATTGGTGTAATATAATCAACTTATAAAGACCACTGCTGGACTTGAGCCTCCCAGTTTCGGGAACTATTTTGGCAGGTTTCATATATCAGCTAACTCATCTGCAAGTTTCATCAAGATTTTTTCCTACACCAATAGGCGAGAAAATTGCTTAAGCGATGCATACTTCCCGGGAAGGAATCCCACTCGGAAGGAAGCCAAACACGTCATTTGGGACGCGAGTGCGTTAAACACCAACATTCTTATTCGTATTAAGTTAGAGTAGATTTGTAGTTTTAAGGTTCTTAAAGAAGCCTACAAAGTATGTCAATATGAATAAGACCTTTTGTAACCAATAACAAGTTCTTAATATTGAGTAAGTAGTACCTAAGCAATTGTTTGTAATAATAAGCACTTTCAAGCTTGTTATAATTATTACCTTATACTTAACATTCGTAAGGATCTTCAATAAGGATGTAGAATCCAAACATGGCGTCTTAGATATTGGTACAACTGATTATACGCTTATTATTAATTATTTTTAAATTATATATGTACTACAGTCAACCACTAGTGACGCTCTCTTGTTCAAAGAGGTTAAAATACTGGTTACATTGTATTATATTTTTATGTTAGTGCTATTTGCCCCGGAAGATTTACTTCATTTTATTTCTCAAACTATCCTATCTCCCGGATGAAAAGTATCTATGCCGATCAAATCGACCGAAATGACCAAAATAACCAAATTGACAAAGCACAAAAAAACTCATCCCGCTTTCTGGGATAACGCTTACATAAATCTATCCCAAAACTCATCCCATTATTCGGAATGAAAAGTAGCCTTTGTCCACTCTCGGTATTAAAATTACATATGTACCGAATTTCAGCCAAATCGGTCAAGTAGTTTTTCCGTAAAAGCATAACAAAGAGAGAGACAAATACATATTACTACTTCTACTTTACTACCTCAATATTCTTCAAGATACTATAATTTATCTCGTTATTTTATGTTACAGATATGTGCGCCTATAATGAAAACTTGTTTGGATGTTTACGGTCGTGAATTATCGAATAATATTTGGCAGATTTATACACCGATTGCGAGTTAGGGAAGTTCCAAAATAAAACCTCTCAAAAAATATATTATGTAAATTGCAAGTAAAGAGACAAGCAAGGCCTGAATCGACAGTGATGAAATATCCAGTGATAAGAAATTGTCAATTAAAATCATGGACGTATAAAGAACTCCATGATTAAAATGTATAAGTTGATTTAGGAGAGCGTGGCATTTCAGCATAGGGATTTTTGGAATCGTGACTATTTACTTTAGATTATGGTCTTACTACATCTCAAATCATGTTATTAGGGTTTCACAAGTAGTAGTTGTGTGTAACAATGATGAATATGATTCGGTGGATGTGCTGAATCACGTAGAGGAACTGCGTTAGAAACTTCCGGTCCTTACAGCCTTTATGTCCGTGACATAGCAGACAAACTGCAAGAGAGTTGAGTATGCTGAGTCACATCTTTTAGAAACCACATAGTTATGTAGCTACAAATGTCCACCTATGCCGCCTTGGCCTGGTCTCGGTAGAAGGTGTAGGCCTTATTATTATGTAACTCACCAATGCTTCTGAGTGTACCGGTTGTTGGATGCATATTTAATGATTAGAGCATAATATCACTGATCACAATTTATTTGGTTTATTAGGCGGTTTAAACAGATTTTCTAAATTTATTGCACTTGTTACTCGAATTGATATAAATTTATATATATTTTGAACCTTTGAATAAATAATGTTTTAACATGAATTTATATTCCAATGACACATCAAAGGATTTATTATATTGTTGTTATATAATGTTGTTGTTATATAATGATTAACTTGCTATGTTGTAGCAAGTTAATCATTATAATTTGAATATACAAAACCCATTGAAATAGTTTTATTCAATGGTCAACTAAAACTTGAACAGCATCAAGAAATGCTAGCTTGACGTCTTGAAAAGTGAAATGCGTGCTAATGGTTTAACATAGTGGGATACCGAAAATCTCACAGAGGGGAGGAGACAAAGCAGGACGTACCCAGATATCCCAAACGGACTCTCCGAACTTTACCAAGATTTAACGCTAGGATAATAAAATTAAAAGTAACTTTTTTTAAATATGTTCACTAGTTCTGATGATAGGAATTAGTATGAAAATGAGCTGTGGGGTTGTATTCAGAATACGGCGGTCGTATTTCACGAGTTCGCGTCTCGATATAACACTTCGTTCGTTATTGTCTCGTTTATTATACGGCTCGAATTCTCAAGTCTTTGAACTTATTGCGTCTACCTCTGAGACCATGAATAAGTAATGGCCTTCGTTATAAAGATGGCTCTAAAACACCACGTTGGAGAGTATTTCAGCTTGGTATGCATACATTTAATAATACATATTTTCATTTATTGCAATAATTCTAAAAATAGTTGAATTTGAATAAATATTTATTCCTCTATAGATCGATTTTTACTGGTTAACAAAGAAAAACAAAATTTTGCTTGTTCTTAAAATTCTATGACCGTTTGACACTGACCATACAGAAACCGATTCAAGCCGTAATAGATAAAGAAGAAGAATTTGATTACTTTGCGTTCATGCCGCTTCTCCTCAAAACCTTAAAATCCTTAAATAATTTTATATTAAAGGAAGGTTACATTCAACATTAATATTATGGAAAAATGGGTAGTGTATGGTTCTTCAACGCCAATATATAGAAATAATTAAGTATTACAATAGAGGAAAATCACGTTATTATTTACTTAGTATATTCATTGTTAAGCTCTAAACACAATTCGTACAAAATCAACCATTGTTTTAAATATTCCAATAATTTCGGAAGACAAACTTATTTTATGTATATTTTCCAAGCTAAGCAAGTGACGTTTGATGTATGTATGTAAAGACAACCTGTGGGGTCGATCTCAGAAATCGGTGCCTTAAAGTAAAGAACGGAAAACTTGTATACAAAATTTACCTTGCCAGGAATCGCACCCAGCTCTACATCTAAATAAACTAGGCGATACAAAACTTAGACCAACAGGCTACAGAGGCTGCCAAATAATACAAATCGTGCCAAGATAACAATTACACATGTAATTAATTCAAAAGGTTATGTTTAAAAAATCCTTTGTATACCTTATTTACCTAGGTACTATACAATTCCAATTATATATCGTATTTTCCTTAAGTATTAGTTTCAGAGAGAAGCCCGCTAGTCTAATAATGAGCCTATTTCAAAGCTTTCCAAGTCCTTTTGAGTCATGAGACATGTTTGTGCCCTCGAATGAGAAAACTCTCCGAACCCTCGTTGTATTTCCTTTCAATTATTTGCGGACTTTTCTATTTTTGTGTTTGGGTTCGATTCACAAGTCGTATTGTGAAGTCTTTCTTTTTTGTTTAAACATAAGCTGTTCTTGTCCGCTTTCTGCTTTATTGCATGATTTACTTGCAATTTTTACATTTACGCTGCAGTTTCATCTATGTTAAAGTTAAATGAGATTGGCCGAATGCGTCTTATTAAAACGTTAAAATCAATGCCGTTAACACATGACACATCAGCGTATACATAGTTATATTTTTAAAATTTATTTCTCTTTTAAATATAATGAGATTTAAAAGTTGGTGTAGATATGTAAAAAATTAAGTAAACAAAATAGGAAAATAATTACTTTTTAGGGTTTTATAGGCAAATGGTATAAAGGGAAACCTTATAATTCATGTTCGTGCGCTTGTCCGTCTATATACATATATTGTGCAGCCATTTGTCAGAAATTAATAGGCATAGACCTATTGATATAGATCAATGAAATTTAACAGAATGATCGTGAAAATAGTGGTAAAGTATGCGATATGCGAACAAATGACAAAAGTAATTCTGCGGAACCTCTTAATTTACGTGGAGTCAGTTGGCTAATGTTTTTTTAATTATAATTATGTCGCGAAGTAAAATTCTTTGAGCAAAGCCGCACTGAAAGACCTAGTAGGATATTAACGTTAATACAATATTTTACACTTTTCTGTTATTACTTTACAAACAGACTATATTATAGTTATGTCGAATTGTCTGCTTTGATGTGGGGGTGTCATATACCGGTTCGTTTATTTGAATATAAAATGATGGAAGTACATTCCGTTTTGTGAAAATTTAATTAGTCTACCTTCTCGTCGGTTGGTGGGAACTTACGTACGTTGAATTTATAACGAGAGAAATGCATGTATTCTACGAAACTAATTACGAGTATTAATTACATAAAGGCTCAAGGAAACTCTGGAGTGCGAACAGTCGTCGAAATCTCTGTGGATACCCTTAGTTCCTTTGCATTAGCCGAACTTAAAAGATTTAACTCTATTTTTCGGTTTTTTTCGCCAAATCAAACAGATCTTATCCGTTATCTTACCCGTGCGCAGAAGGTTTGCCGATAGCCTCATGATGTCACGCATCGATGGTCAGTAGAGTTGACAAAAAAGGTTACATAAATAGTTGTTGCAATAAATTTATTATTTTTATATTTTTTTGTATATATTTTGCATAAGTATTGTTACGTGCGAGCGGGGGTACGAACTTATGGATTGGAAGAAAACACCAGTTTTTAATTTAACTCTTTTGTTGACTTACATAGCCGCACGTAATACCTCTCTGTAGGGTCCATATACGCACGACTAACGATGCACAGTCCCGCCGATAAGGTGTCTCGCTCACAATACCATCGCCGATATTGCAAAGACCACCTTCTGGTAGTGCTCACCTCCGATATTACCGTGTGTTGCTCGCTTCCGGTTTGGCTCCCGAACTACGCTACACTCCTTCACTTACTGTCCACTAAATTTTTCTCTAAACTCGTCAGTGTCTTCTATTAAACTCTTCTTCGAACTCTTTCGTATCGCACTTGTCGATGGTTCCACCATCATTCGCCACAGTGTATAGAATACTCTCTCTCTCTTCTTTGTTGTTGTTGGCTCCAACGTAGTAAGTAGTTATCGGAAAACCTGCGCGGGGCTTATAGTCCTGTCATATCCGTCTGTATGTTTGTGAAACAGGCGTGATAATTTATGTATATATAGCGGTATATTTTAATAGGTAAGCTCCTATAAACTAAAAACCTTTCAGTGTGTCATAGATTTGTGAGGTTTTGTAAAGACTATTTTTAATCAAGTTTACGGTGTTCTTCAACTCAGATTGTATTTAAAGTTCTTAATTATTTAATTGTTTATCTTTTCCTATAACTTTAAACTGGTAGAGTAAAATTCTGAAAAAAACAAAGCGGTTGAACTTCATAAAACTTGTTATAAAAGTTAGTTTCAACAAATTTGAGTAGTTTATGAGATAATGTTGATATGGAAGTTTTTGAGGTTCGTAAACAAATGAAAAAGGCTATACTTGATCACTGCAAAACTATAATTATGCTTATTCTGACAGATATTTGGCAGGGTTTGTTACCTGTTTGTTGTGGTGTTTAGTATGTAGTCCTTACGAGCGGATTGAATTAATATACAATGTCCAAATTTGTATGTCATTTTCAAATCTTACATCATCATATTTAGATGTTGTACTCTCTCGTATATAAATTCCTCCCCAACGAGATTGCTCATTCTTAAACGACCACAAAGTTCCTATAACAGCCGATGCTTATCTAACATTGTGAAAAGGCAAAGGGGAGAGTTGAAACTAATCTCCTTTAAGAGCGGCAACGTTCCGGACAGGTCACTCAGGTGGCGGATGCGAAGCACGTCCCGGCGGGCCGTATCCCTCGATACTCGTGCGATACTTCGCAGTCCCAGTCTTTACGTTACTCACGTACACAAAACATTTGTATACAGAAGTCTAATCTTTTGAAATCAAATCAGAATAGAGTTGTAACTATGTCTTTTAGACCATTAATAGAAAGACGGAGTCTCGGACTCACTAAAAGTGAGATTGGTTTTAGTGGATTTTGACATGACAACGTCTTATAATTCGATGGAGCCGGCTGCACGCACGAAAAAACATGACTCATGCGGCGTTACCTCGCTCTGAGGCGTTCCATTTAAGGCTTGAAGTGCAAGCGAGAGCGCGGAACGAGCGACAAAGAGGCACAATCGGCCTCCGCGTTCGGCAGCGTAATTGACATAATTTTATTTATGCGTACAAATAAATGTAACTTGATCAATTCAATTGTGATTTCCATTGACCTCCTTCTCTATATCCATACAAAATATCTATCAAACAAATAAAATTAAAATTTTCTTTTGAAAAATGAAACCATTCCATCAGTATTTTCTTATGACGTTGTCACGTTCAACTATCGTCAGTAAACCGACTTTACAGAAACCGATTTTTTTTAAATAAAATTCTAATCAAGCTGCAGTGCGTTACGAGTAAGTAGACGAACTACGTAAATTAACAGACCTTGGGTTGATTTAATTGTATGTTATAAAGAGTTTTGATTAAAAGGCTGAAGTTGGTGGTTGGTTAAAGGTAAAGTGGGCTTTCTGTTAATTTTGTTTTGTGATCTTGCGCAGATCCGTTCGTCATGCCACTTTGTGCCAGTGTACACTAGACGCCTTTGTGAATGGAACCTGAAACTCTTCGGTATTATGCAATTTAGTCCTTTGAAGGAAACGGTCAAGCTTGTATTAGGTTCTTACACCACTACTTTCAAATTAAATATATACCTATATATTTAATTTCAATCTCAGATATATATCAGAGATAAGTAATTTTTACACGTGCTTTTATGGTCCGTTCCTATATCTTACCGACCGTTCATTTGTCATAATGTCAAAATTCAACGGATGGTAAGACAAGGGAATGAATATGAATATATAGGAACCGGCCACTAATCCCTTTTCCATATTTTATATACGAACAATTTAAAAATATATATTATATTTGATTAGTTAGACATTGCTTTCTAAGACCACCTTACTTGAACTTTTATAACCGACTTCAAAAAGGAGGAGGTTCTTAATTGGTCTGTATGCTGTTTTTTTGTATTTTTTTGCATGTTTGTTACTCGATTTCTCCGGCAATTGTGAACAGATTTTCAAAATTTTTATTTTAATCGAAAGGTTATATGGTACTTCCGAATTGGTCCCTTTGTCACCCAGTCTGATCTGATTTGTAGATCGCAAGGAATTTGAGAGCAACCCTGGTTGAAGAACACATATACCGAAGAGTGAGTTGGCAAATTTCTATACGCGTGCCAGTCGTACAATTTCTACAGGTTTATATTATTTCGAAAGTTATTGAAGCATTTGCTCAACTAAAAAGTAAAAATAAATATTTTTTAACAAAAACAAAACCGACTTCACACTAAATACTATGAAATAAATATTTGATCGACTTCTTTCTACAACATCTTGAAGTCGGTGTCAAGTAAAACATAAAAATTACTATATTTTGTAAATTTGTTGTTGTTATGTTTTACTTGGCACTGATTTTAAGAGGTTGTAGAAAGAAGTCGGTTAAATAGTCATTTCTTGGTTTTGAGTGCGAAGTCCGTTTTGTTTATGTTATGCAATAATTATTCTATTCCATTCTAGGCTTCCTCTATAGAGTAACGGTCTTATTCATAGATAGTTAAAGTGAGTTTGAACGCTTCTTTGTAGTTTTTAAAGAAGCGTCAAACTTAATCCAACTCTTTATGAATACGACCAAAGAAATGTAAATAGCATAGTCATCCCAGTAAACAATATATGTATTAGATTGAAACATAAAGAAATAGAAATACATAACTTGTGTGTGCCTTGAAAGCGATGCTACGAATAAATTAAGTACATAAACTGATATTTTTTTTCGATTAATAAAGTATACCAATTAAGTATAATAAAAATATATAGAAATAGTCAGATCATAAATAATAAATCAGATTAAAAACTAGAAATTCATAAATATGTAATTAGAGAGTAAAATATAGGTACAAGTTACACGTAAAAAACTATTACAAAATAAATACATACCTATTTGTCTCGAGATCAATCATAATTATCAATCTTAACATCCTGACTTCAAATAAGATTTTAATGAAGTATCATTATTATATTAATAAACTGTTATGTATATACCTACTCATTATAGGTAGGTATCTATGCATTGTTTAATTAGAGTTTATAGGATTAACGAATATGATGTACCCAAAGCGTCATGACTGTGAAATAAAGGCTTAATAGACCCTTGTGTCTCTTTACCTTGAGTAGTAAGATACCCTTGTGCGAAATATAGCTACAAAGGCTCATTCCAAACATTACTAAATCTTCACTGCAAGCAATGTGCGTAAGTTACATTAAGTTTCCAGGCGTGGGGTTTCATATATTCACCGGCAAATGTTGTGACAGCCTTCTCATACTAACTTTTATTTAAAACAACAACAAAAAGATGTTGTTTACAACTTAAAATTCATCCCACGACTGTATTTAAATTGCTTATTTTCACATTTTCCGGATTCGGTCATTGAATCCTGCAAACATGTTTAATTACATTCCAGACATGAAACCTAAATATTTGTATGATTATCATCATTATGTAGGTTAAATACTTAATGTGTCTTTATGATCTTTATTTTAGCGGTAAAAATTTAATAACAAAACTTCATTCTGATGTGCTTTCTTTCTTTATATAAATGTCCAAAGCCTTCGCTCGTAAACTTGGAATATCGCAGGAAGTAGAACTTTTATGAGATACAACGTATGCTATTTTATGTTTAGATGAGATCAAAAAGAAAAACAAATTTCATAATAATCTAGTTTCTATCAAGGCTCTGAATAAGGAACAAAAAAATATCCCAATAAAGTCCCGTTCACTTTATTAATTTTAAAAACTAACTTTAATTTTATATTTTTGTATTATTTATTGCGTAGCTTGCAAGCACGCAGGCGGCCTCCTGGAAAGTGTTTTCCGCCGCCTGTAGACATTCCCAACACCAGTGGCAAAACCAATGCTTTGTCAGCCTTTAGATGGGATATGGGTATGAAATAGAGGAATCGAACAGGAGAAATGTGATAAGCAGGGTGGGGTATGGGATTGAAATAGGGGGGTATAGGGAAAATGGGATAAAGGGGCGGGGAAGTGCCGTCGAAACTCGTAACTCATTACACGAAACACGATTAGCACAAAGCTAACCGTTTCACGCCGATATTTTGGAAGTGCGTAACACAGACTAAAATTTATGCGTTGTTAGCCTATTTCTTGCTATTTTAAGATAACTTATATACCTGAGTGACCTACTGAAAATTTTAGTCCATCAAAAGTTATTTATAGTGAAGTGGGGAAGGGGCTAGAAGGGTCTGGGCCTTACTACCTGTTTAAAAAAAATGATGGATGGAATGCCATTTATGCATTGATTTTGCCAATGTCGTGTGTATAGAAAAGCCATTTATTTGTATTTTCTGAGAATATTTACCATAGTACTGTATATTTTTTACACCATCAGAAAGAAAAGATTTCAACCCACAAAAACCCCACCGACTTTTTAAAAGAAGCTTTGATATTCTGGCGCGAGAATTTTCGATTGAAAATTAGGGTGGTTTTTCGATATTAAGTCAAAATAAGGTGAAAAAATAAATGTTTTGAATAAAAAAAAATACAGTGTGTTTGGGACATAAAAAGGTAAGTTTCCAACAAATTACTTGAAAAAAAAATTTTTTTGTAAAAGAAGAAACCAAGAACTTGCTTATTTGGGTTTATCAAATAAATTTAAGGTTATGTAAAAAAAGTGTAAATACAAAAGTTGTAGATCTTTTAATTACCTATAACTTTGCTCTTTATCTTTTTACTACTAAACCGTTTTTTACCCTTTAAAACTCACCCCCTTCCACTTCCCGACCAAAGATCCCGTAAATTATTTTTCCTTTCAGTTTTGTTTTATTCTCTCCTTTTTTTGGTTTCAACAATTATCGACCCTGGTCTATGGTCCAAATTAATCCCCCTGAGTTTTTCATATTTTTAAACGCATTGTACAAACTCGGACCATTTACAGATTTACTTTAGTGATAAAAGTTAAATCAATCAATATATTTCTCTTTGCACGAAATAAAATAAATTACTTTGCACCATTATTATTATGAACTTACCTATATAAGTTTTATTTGCGAGCCCTTAGTCTTTATTCATATTACATGAAGAGAAAATGTCTATATGTTAATATTGTGAAAAGTAACACTTAATAAGTTCATTTTGGTGAGACGTGATTCAATATAAATAATCTAATTATCCAAATAATTTTAAATGGTCTGCGATAATTCAAAGGTTGACAATTAGAGGTCATTAATTTATATTGCAATAATTATCTATTCTTTTCTTGGGTGTTTGCCATCATGGAACGCTATTAAGCGCAGGTCAGTGAATGTAAGCTGGGATAAATTTAAGCCGAAAAGGGACATCCGAATCCTGGTCCTGTTGTTGAGTCGACACAATGACGTGATAATTATCGTTGATTCCCGCTCGGCCCCGCCCTCTACTTATCTCTGTTCAGGCAGCATTTCCCGTGAAACGTCGTTCATTAACGCCCACAATAGACTCGATAACAATTCTAAAAACTCGTCACAGAGAGAACAAAGGTTTATCACAGCGGGAGAACACAGTCAGCACGGAACACTCGGATGATCGGACCGGCTTCAGGGAATACGCAATCTACGCATTTAGTTACAGCATTACATAGTATCTTTTCTATTACATACTATTTTTTTTTGTATGCAAGCTTTCTATTTTTCTAGAATATATATATATGTATATATATATATATATATATATATATATATATATATATATATATGTGTGTGTATGTACATGTAATTCTACTCCTAATAATTAGATTAGCAACCATTAAGGTAACAGTTACACTGAATTTAAAGAACACTATACATAATATACAAATTAAGAAAAAGTAGAACTGTAAAAGTAACCATTAACCTTCAGAATTCAGTGTGATACATTATCAAGAATGTTCAAGACTAGAAATTACTTTTAATCAAAAAATTCCGAGAAATTTAATTAGGTAGATAAAGAAGAACAAGGATACTTATTAGGAATCCAGAAAAGGCGGAGTGGTACGACGCTAAATTAATTTATTCCCCACGAAAAATATTTTTTATTAAAATAGATATTGGAGTGCTGTCGTTGAATGCTGGATTTGCAAAAGTAGGTACTTGAGACAACTTTTTTCAATTGACAAGAGAGGCCGCGAAGACCAGGATGGTAATAATTTGCATACAGGTTTATCATCCTTAGAATAACTTTAGACATCATTAAAACTTATTACGCGGAAGGGTCGCCTAGCAGAGGCAGACTGGCTTTTATGAAATATGAATGAAAAGCGGGATCAATTATGATATTCGAATTAAGCTTGCAGGCACAAAGCTGGGTAATTAAAGTTTTTCGTCAGTTTCTGGTCTAATATATCCAATGCTTTAAAAAAAATGATTTTTCATGCAATTGTAAGTAGGTTTGGAGGATTGGTGATGATGCTGTCATTTTATCGTTATTTTTTTTCTTAAATATTACCTGTGGTCGATATGTTGACATACGATACCGAATCATTGAACGTGGTTAAATAAAATTCTTCATGCTACGCCCATGAGCCACGTGTGAAATAAAATAAAATAAAATAATCATTAAATAAAATAACCCCAAAACAAAATAAATATATAAGTATTATTTATAAAAATAGTGTTTATTGGTATTATTATTTAATGTTTGGTTATCAGGTTTAAAAAAAATCGGCGTGGAACATTTACATAATGCACTTAATTTTATATAGAATTTCAATGTTATATTTGTAGGTCCATAAAATCTCATTTAAGTTTTTCAAAGATTTGTTTTGTTTACTCAACTGATATAAATATATTCTTACTTCCCCGTTGGAAACGTCGCAGGTAATCTCGTTGTTACCATCACAGCGCTTTCATTTCAGTCAACCATATTTTTAGCGGTTAATAAAAGCGGAACATTATTCAGACGAGTAAATTTCCCACTCAAAGAAGGCATAACATTTACTCCACAATATTAAGTTATAATGACATCACGAGTCAGCTGAGTGGGTCGCTCTGTTCTTTTGAGTTAAAAATGCTGCTATTAGAATACAATATACATCATCGACATTAAAATGTAAATTGCTCTCTTAGTAAATGTTATTCATAGAACAAAGGAAACTTCATTTATATTCAGTAGAATTACTCTGTAACGTTACGCAAAACAAAGTGAGCCAGAGCGAAATTAGACAAGGTTACGAATGCTTACGTATGAGCTCCTATGTCGAGTTAGGGGCGGAATGCGTCGCACGGTTCACCCCCACATCATGTTATACAAAGATAGCCCACAGATTTACGCGAGGCATAATAGTTGGCTTATATTTAACAAGTTAAAGCTAGGTAGTGTAGTGATTTAGTAGGTATATATTAGAGTTATAGTAGGATTTTGAAGCCAATTTAACAAAAACAGAACTTTTATAAAACCTCAACTCCCATCGTCCGTCTGTCTGAATATGTGTATCACAGCCATTTTTCTTATGGATTGATAGATCTATATAGATACGCTAGATTTGGGTGAAATGGGTGTAATTTATATGTTGCTACACAAAGCTCGCTTGCTTTATACAGTGAAATCGTGGAAATAATAAATAATGGGTGGTTGTTGTGTGTAGAAATTTTCATTTTTATACTCTACCACATCACAGTTCAAAGTTAGAGGTGAAGGAGCATATTTTTTAAGAGTTTAGAAGCGAATATATCCCCTGCCTAGTGCCTTAAAAATAAAAAAGTCATTAAAGAACAACGATATGATTCTTTAAAACCTGACTAGAGATACCTCACTCGCTATTATTATTAGTTTTGCATCTCTCAGTAACATGTACATATTGAGGGCTAATTTTGAGTTTTCTTTTTTGGAATCTCATTTACATCATTATATAGCGGCATATAAAATATACATTTCTACCAAATTGTATACATATAAATCAGTATCTTGTGAGACAAATGACTGTCAAATTCAAGGACACACAGCCGGACGGACAGTCGGACATAGCGAGCTTACTCTTCTTCCTTAAGGTTTTGTTCTTACCACAGTGACTATGGAACCTTGAAATATATATAATACTCAAAGGTGACTGTCGAAAAATAATAACCTCACCTGTACAATATGTGTGATACACGTGAAAATAATCACGTTTATTGTAAAATTTATAATATAAAAATTGATTTTGAACGAAACCTTCGTAAAATAAATCCAACTGAATGTACAAAGAATATATCCATGAATAGCAAAACAGGTAAAATTGTGTAATATCCCGTTGAATCGGCAACATTAGCTAAGATTGGTGGAAGTTTCTCGGCTATTATTTCCCTGGAGTACGGGACGCGGGGCTGGCATCAATTTTTACGCATCACGTGCTCGGTTGTTAGCGCCCAATCACATAATTTAGAAAGTTAGGTACTTTATTGTTATTTCAGCGTAACCTTGTCGTCAATGATCAACCGTTACAGATACTGGAGTTACCTGATATTATACTGGAGTCTGTGAAGTCATCCATACAACGTTTCAAATCCTTATCTCTTTCCTTAAAAAAAATATTTTTAATAAAAAAATAACTCTGGATATCTCCTAAAGCTGATGACTAAAATCAGAACGAAAATTATTGTAAGGTAACTTTTATTAGTAACTAATTGAAATAGCGCCACAGAATAATTTCTTCCGAGTTTTGGAGTTATATTATTTCAAAGACCTAATTAGTCTAAAATTAAAGTTTTATTCAGTCAATTTGTAAAAAATATTTTCAATTTTTAACTTTTAAAAATATTATGAACAAAATTAAAATGATATTAGTGTTACATATCTTCTCAAGAATCTGAATATTTAGTATGGAAATATAAAGATATACAGAATTATAAGTTAAACTATAGTATATTACAATTAAAAATAAACTAAATTATAAATAAATTAAACTAAAAAAAACTATATATACAAACTAAAATTAAACCATAAAATCTAGTTCCAGACCGCTGTCAGTCGGAAACGTGAATAAATAAATAATAAATATAAATAAATAAATGAATAAATAAACGTGAAAAAATATTATATTTTAAATGCAACTTTTCAAGTTCAATTTTTGGTTCATGGAAAATGCAAGTATTATAGTTATGAGTTTAAAGGTGATTTTTCTTATTTTAATGAAATTGTAATTTTTCCATATTTTGTATAATGAGGAAACTAAGGCATTCGAAAGACTGATCAGACGCGTATCTTTGACTGAAAATATTTGTAGAAGGTCGCAGAGAGCAAACACAGCCTCAACAAACAGGATTCGGAGCCAAAGTATCAATATAACAGGGTTGAAATGAAATAATGCAAACTAAATGGAATATAATATTTGTTTTAATAATACCACCGTTCTTTATTCAAAACTGTCCTAGCAGTCTGAATTTACTCAATAATATAGCAAAATATGTTGATTTGGGGTTCTGATACATAAAAATATAAATAAACTTATGGTTTCACCTCAGAGTATGTCGCACCTGATTATTTTTTGTGTAAGAGTATCTTTAAAATTTTTGAATGGGGCAAGATTAAATTCACTGTATTACTTATAACATTAGTGGATTTTAGCTTAACAGTGGCTTAATATAAAATAAGTGTTTGCGAAATATAATTTCGATAGATTGAAACTCTTCTTGAGTCAGGTGTTACTAAAATTATGATACTTTAAAATAGTAAAACAAGTTAAACTATCATACAAATACGATATATTAATATTTGGCAAAAGGGTTCGCCAACCCTGTGTAGACTGCAAATATCGAACGTCTTGTGGATGTTATTAGCTATGTGTGTTCCACAAAACAGTGCCTCAAAGTTTCCCAATATCTGCGATATTATTCCTTCCTGCGCCTTTTATGCAAATTGACTGAGAATTTGAATACGTGAAGTCTTCATTAATACACGTATAAAGTTCTGTAGCTCTTATTAGGTACTTTCTATTTGAGTGAACATAGAATATGATTTTACAAAATACGAACCCACCGGGTATAACGCACTTAAGTTCTTAATCCGAGCGTAGCTATATTCTTAGATCTGAGTTTTACATCAAAGCACTTCAAAGGAGGTTTTATAAGAAGAGCGTTAAAATATAATTTAGCCGTCGTAGTTTATTCTTGTTCAATTTTGTTCTCTTTGTTGTTAGGCAAAAAAACAGCCTTATCAAAAGATTACATTCTGTTTGCGCACAAAGAAAGAAAACAGATGGAAATATGTAGTAAAGATAAACCGTAATAAATATTTTCCAGTCGACAAACAAGCTCGGGGGTACGCTACATTAAATAATATCGACATATCCAAGCCAATTTCGTACTTTCCGCTAAGCTCATTCAGTCTTCCTGCACGCAAACATTTCCCCATGCGAAAATAGATTCGATTTGCATTTAAGGGTTATAATGCGGGCAATAACATATTTCGAAATTTTTCAGATATTTCCGCACTTTGCGGGGTAATGGGAAATTGATTATGTTGTCGGAAACGACCACTACTCTAGTATCTGGTTATAGGCGTATAGAACAAGTAATGTCTCTGTTTATGTTTTGTTTGACAGATTATCTGCATATATTATTTTGCACATTGATAAATCACATCACCTCATCACGTCTTAGATCTAGCAATTTTAAAAGGAATAGCTTTACTAGCCATGCAAGTTGTGTCCATGTGAGTTATTGACTTTACACGGCAGTAATTGTAGGATGAAGACTGATTTAAAATAAAAGTTACGCGTTTGTGTCGAAAATCTTAACTACACACTGAAATGTTGCTACAAGAATTCCTTCGTTTGCTGTTACTCAGAGACTTAATATTTGGCTGAAGTTTTTGTTACATGAGTCGGTCTTGCGTCTGTTACCTATTTGCATTAAAGAGATTTTAAAATGTAAATATTAACGTAGATTAAAAAAACTGTGCAAAAATCATATTTAAAAGGAAAAAAAGCCTTATGTCTATTAGATCAATTAGAGTAGTTAATATATACATGTACGTACGTACATTAAAAAAAACTACATGTCCATTAAAAGCTGTTGTTGATAAGTCCCAAAGTTAATTTTAGACGTATTAAATGTACCTAATCGGCACCAGTGTGAATCGATATAAATAAATACGTGAGATTATTGTAACAATTTACAGGGCACGTTCAAAGGGGCGACGAATACTCGGGCGTGATAAATGTGAACACCGCTCCAAAATGCAATAGTAACAAGTATATCAATTCTTGGATGTATACACAATAGGGTACTTAGTACGACTTACTAATATTTTGCGTAATACACAAAATAGAAACGTAGTAATTGATGGACTATGGAAGGTTCATAACTGATGAGGTGATAAATATCCACTCTTTTTGTAATTTGTTTACGAAACCCTAAAAAATAAAAAATATCCATAATATAGCATAAACTATATTCCATACGGGATATTCATTATGTATGCCTACTGAACGTCCATACACGTGCAATCGTTTCGGAGACTTACCTCATTGCAACGCAGAGACTCCGAGTGCGATTCCTGGCATTGTAAATTTCGTAAACGAATTTTCTCCGTTATATACTATGGTCTGGGTGTTTGGGATTGGCTCCAAAGTAATCCGTTG
This sequence comes from Dendrolimus pini, assembly GCA_949752895.1. Lineage (NCBI taxonomy): Eukaryota > Metazoa > Arthropoda > Insecta > Lepidoptera > Lasiocampidae > Dendrolimus > Dendrolimus pini. The sequence goes on from OX457126.1 coordinate 12,209,670, forward strand.
TATGTTACTCTTAATACAAGCGTAACTTGCTTAATTTGGGGATAAATAATATGTGTGTTTGTCTGCCTGTATTTTTATTTTTTACACAAAGAAAACATTTTTCATATACATTATTTTCATTTAATTTAAAATTTTATTTAGCTAAAATGCTTCTACTATTTAAGATAATGGACATTTTATAAAGGTGTCGTGTCGTTTTTGATTAAAATTATTAAAAAAGACATGAATAATAATGACTATTCTCTGGGGGAATTAACATTTGGAATCCTGTTATACGTAACCCATTCTATACGTACTAATAATTAAATATATTGCAGAGGAGTGGTTTGAAATTAAGGGTTGAAACAAAACTCTTATCAAATCGTATGCCCATCCGTGTCTGTGTATGTCACAGCCCTTTTTTCTAAAACTACTGGGCTATATGGATAATATTTAGCAGGCAAGTGTATTCTATAAATCAATATATACGAATAATAATATATATATATATATACTAGCTGACCCGGCGAACTTCGTACCGCCATATTTTCGGAATTCCTAAAAGACTATGTTTCATGACACAAAAACAAAATCACCATAATCGGTCCAGGTGATTAGGAGGATTTTAGAACTCGATCTCAGCGCCACCTACCGGTTCTAATTGCCAATCTAAACCATCCAGGAACCCACTCAAACACACAAAAACAAAATCACCAAAATCGCTCCCGGTGATTAGGAGGATTCTAGACCCCGATCTCAGCGCCACCTACCGGTTCTAATTGCAAATCTAAACCATCCGGGAACCCACTGAAACACACAAAAACAAAATCACCAAAAGCGTTCCCGGTGATTAGGAGGATTCTAGAACCCGATCTCAGCGCCACCTACCGGTTCTTTTTGCTAATCTAAACCATCCGGGAACCCACTCAAATACACAAAAACAAAATCACCAAAGTCGCTCCAGGTGATAAGGAGGATTCTAGAACCCGATCTCAGCGCGACCTACCAACGGGATAAAAAGTATCCTATGTCTGTCTCCTGGTTCCCCACCAATTTTCAGCCAAATTGGTACAGGCGTTCTTAAGTTATAAATAGTGTAACTGACACGACTTTCTTTTATATATATATATAGATATAGCTGTCCCGGCAGACGTCGTCCTGTCCGGTAAAAAATAGGGGTTGATCGTAGAAGGTTGAAAATTTAGGGTTGTATGTATTTTTAAAGCTATCATAAAAAAACAAAAAATATCAAAAAATTAAAAAAAATTATTTAGGGATGGACTACCCTTAACATTTAGGGGGATGAAAAATAGATGTCTCATTCTCAAACCTACCCAATATGCACACAAAATTTCATGAAAATCGTTCAAATTAAAATCTAATTCAACCCAGTAGAAAATTATAAAAATACTAATATCGCTATTAAAAAATAGGCGTTGATCGTAGAGGGTTGAAAATTTAGGGTTGTATGTATTTTTGTATGTTGTATCATAAAAAAATAGAAATTAAAAATTTTGTCTAAAAAATAAATAAAAAAATTTAGGGGTGGACTACCCCTAACATTTAGGGGGATGAAAAATAGATGTTGGCCGATTCTCATAGATACCGGATAAGCACAAAAAATTTCATCAAAATCGGTCAAGCCGTTTCGGAGGAGTATGGCAACGAAAACTGTGACACGAGAATTTTATATATTAGATATATAAATTATTATTTATTTATAATTATATAAATAATTATTATTAATATAAATTATTAGGCACAAGAAAAACCGACAGTAATTAATATTTTCATGTATATATTTAATTTAGGTAACTGTATGACCACGGATAGCATTCTGCTGCCATGTTAACAGTGATGGCTTTTTATTTCATTTTGTTCTTATTATCTATTGTTTATTTTATTTATTTCACTTTTATTTATTTATAATTATTGTTCAGTATATGAGAGGTTAATCAACAGCTATAGAAAACTGATAAATGGTCAGAAACTAATTTAAGACGCCCCTAAATCTATTAAAACTACTGACTAATTAGTATTTGTTACTCTCTCAGAAACAAATCAAAATGCTACTCATATATAATTTAACAAATAGTGATCTTAAAATAATCTAATATTTTTATAATACATCAGTTATTGTTAATGTTTTGCAGACAACGCCGCGGGCAATAGACTTTATATTATAATTACGTACACGTTTTGCTAGGTAATGACGAAGGCAATTAAATTAATCAAGTCAGCTTTATGGCGTGTCCCAGATTGCTTAGCCACTATTTCCAAATTAATTTCCTCAAGCAATTACTCTAACTTCACATACATTTACTTTAAAGTCGATGTAGTTTGTATCACTGCACACACAGGAACGTGAAGGGTTCCATAGAGGTGACAAGTTTGTAATAATATTTGGCTACGGTATCTAAAAACGACGTTTTATCAAAAATATTCCAAATTTGTCAAAATTCAGTGGATATTTTTCGAACCGATTTCAGTGGGCAATATTTTTTTAAGCTCTACCACCTAGTTTTATGTCGAACTTGGAGTTGCCCGTGAACTTGAAATTCCCGAGGGATTCCCTGGACAAAAAGTATAACGGCATGTAAAAATAATAAAAGCTATTGTTTTAATGAAACCTGGGTCGAAGAAGTAAGCTAATTTTCATGCACCCGAACAAACCGCTCGCGGGAAAATTCTCACGAATACCCGGGATACAAAATATCATACATTTTATTACATAAAATTTGCAATCGATAAGTAAAAAATTACATTGAAATTGAAATTCGATTTTTTTCAATCTGGCCATTATATGAATAATTTCCAGAAAAAATTCCGCGGTATTCCCAGGACAAAATGTAACGCAAATTTTAAGTCTGAGACTTTGCTATCGATCTGCAAAAACCGCATTGAAATTAGCCCAGTAGTTTTGTCGTAAATCCCGTACAAACAGATAAGAAATCTATAAAAAATTGCATCATGTATATAGACTATTCCAGTTGTATTTTTTAATAGATTTAATATACAGACACGACTTTTTTAGAATTTTATAATATTATAGATGACCACACTTTCCAAAATAATTTGTGTTAAAATTATAAATGTGACTTTCAGTTTGAAATAAATATGTGAATATAAATAATGACAATTGTATGATTATTTATGAATTTGTATAATGTTTGCTAACTTACTTTTAAAATGTACTTTAAATTTGGCTCTTTTAACCCGCGAAACAAATGGTTTGGAATTTGTATATTTGATAAAATCTAAGAAAACTGAGTAAACAGGATTAAAGAACTTCTCTATAAACTCCGTACAAAAGCCAGCTTGCCTACTAATGCCTGCCTAATGCTTGTGTGTGTTTATTTTGAATATTATAATGTACAACTATTATAGGTTCACCTAATAATACATAATAGTAAAATAAATATTTTTTGGGGTAATGGTGAGAGTGAGCACGTACGGCCAATATTTATTACCATTGAATTTATGCAATATCGCCACCCTTCCCCTAAGTCGGGAACAGGCGATAAGACTTGTAGAAATACGAGTACGTATATAAGGCCAAAGTCAGAATATAATATCTTTTACGGTATATAGACAGTAAAAAGTAAAATTAATTTTCAAATCACGTTTTACATTGTGTATTGAAGTTCAAAGGTTTTTCAAATCACTAAGCTAAATTCAACTAAAGGACATTTTTTCAAAGTCATACATATAAGTTAAAAATTAAAGTCTTCTCCCAACTCGAATCGAAGCGGTGTTATTAATATTGCTTCGAACTTGTGTTATCATTGTTTTAAGGAGAAGCTTACACACGTTTAATCAAGTATTCTTAATTCTAAGAAAATATTGTAATATTCACACAGTACATAACAAAAGCAGATAGTGTGATAATGTCTAATCTTCTGAAATATACTGTTCCTAATAATAATTCTACAATAATAATAAGGTATATATATAAACATCTTCATGTATCTGTCTTAATTAATATGTGGCAAATGAGCAAAGACAGGGCAAATCAGAACGGAAAATGGGTCAATATGTACACAATTACTCTGCACTCACCTATTACGTTGATTAAGGTCTGGTGAATTGTGCGACCTCTATTTGTCTTGGTTTAATTTATGTGGGTGACATAAGAGAAACAAGGAATTTGAAACTAAAGTATGTAGTCGTGTTTTACGCAGAAAGTTAACTAGTAAACAAGATAGGTACTATACCTTAGAGAATTTAGATTTTTTCGTATTTTAACTCTTACAATATACTCATAGAAAATATGATGCAAATAAAATTATGCTTTAATAATACTGTACTCAATCTGTAAAAATTTTAAAATACGATCTAACAAGTGTAACTTTATTTTCCATATCTTCTCAAAATCAGAATTTGACTAAGTCATTGTATTCTTATATGTGAGTTCAGATCCTAGCCGAGAATATCTTACCACTAAAGCAAATTTTCTGAACAACGGCCGGTTTCGCTCGCTTCCTATATCTTACCGACCATTTGCATTACTGTGAGCTAAAATTTGACATAAGCTCGAAACTAATATAGTGAGACGGTATAGAGTATAGATGAAATTATAATAAACTTAGCATTTAAACTTTAAAAGCTAGGTGTATAAAAACATCTTCAATCTTTGATAATGTATTCGATTCCTGCAAAAACTCGGCAGGTGTATTTGAATGAAAGCCTATGCTACGTGGGTTGAATGTAGTGACCCGGTGAGAGGGGCGACTGATTCCAAAGTTTCTGTAGTTGCTAACAGCTTACGGAATTAGTTACCCTGGGGGCAGACGTCTGCTTTCATTTCATATTCATGTTCATAACTATTACATACAATTTTGCCTCAATGTTGATTGCAAATTATAGATGATATTGTACATGTAAACCAACTCGTTATAATAGCAATTAGGGACTTTACTTATAATCGTTTCTTAAATTTAAAGAAACTGCTCAGCAACTAATTAGTGAAAGAAAACCTTACCCATAAACTGCTCTCTATTCGAATATTTTGGGTACAACCTACGTTAATAATTCAAATTTCGTTTATCTGTTCTCCTCTTAGGTAAACAACAGGTAATACACGTTTATAAGTGAAAAAAATATATTAATTGATTAGGGTCTGATTCTGATTCTCTTACTTAATAGACGCCTAATCGTTTCTTAACGAGATTATTATAAGTAAGGCTGTAGGTAGATTTGTATATAAGAGTAAAAGCGAGATATTTTTTTATATAAAAGAAGCAGTAGAGTATCTAAGATCTACTACGTGTTATAAGCTGACTAGGACATATAATTAAAATTCCAATGAAATAGGATTGCCTTGTTTTTATGGTATAAAATTAATTAAGGCTAATAATCTTCTGAGCTGAACATCAAACAAACCTTGATTGAATTTTTGACTCCTTTTGAGACAGCAAACCCTTAATTTTTTACTTACGTTTATCGTTTCACGATATTATCAGCCTTAAGAACTTGTAGGATTTACAATTGTGAAGGAATGGATATTTCCTTTGAACGTTTTACAAGCTACGTTCTGAATTTGAATTATTCATGTTTCAGTGACTATACATGGACTCGAAGAATGTTTGAAATTGATATAGAATTTTAGTTTTGAACGTTTTTATATAACGGCACGAAAGCAACTAAAGTGATTCATGTAAACACAAAATTATCATTATCATTCAATGCCGTATTTTTTCATTTCTGCGCTTTTCAACAAAATTGATTTATGTAATTTCTAGGGACTGTGTAATTTAGTTTCAAATCATTACATTCTAATTTGATACATAATACAATTCCAAAAACAAAATACACAACAAAGCGGGGCGTGTTTGAATATCTCTCAAAATTTCATCCCAGAAATAATATTATTTAATGTTAAAATAATAATAATTAACAAGCTATTTGACTCATTAGAAATATGACGTCATAACGCAGTTTACTTATACAAAATCAAGCAAGATGTGATGTTTTTTTATGATGATAAACTGTTTCTCAGTTGATTTAACTGTCAAGTAGACTACTGTATCAAAAGATAAATCCCGCAGACGCGGCGCTCTACGGTCGCGCAACGGAACGTTTGAAAGATAAAGTAATTTTAGAAAGATTCCGATAATAGTAGGTGTTAGTAAATTGAATAATATAGCATTTATATTAAAATAACATAACAAGGTGTCTGGGTTGATCTGTATATTTATGATCGCCGACGGGCTATATCATAAGACAGAGATTAACCTTTTCCACGACCAATAACACGGAATTGGTCCTAAGCCTGAGTTTTTTAGTCCATTCCTTGAAAATGTTATTGTGTCTCATGACTGTCTAAGTGGTGTAAAGGTTTGAACCGACATCATTTACTCGTATGTTTTTAGGTCCTATACTGATTCACAACGACTTGGTTGTACCTTGTACCATGGCAGGCAAAAATATTACATTCAGATAAAAGTGTTCTATAATCAAAACTTTCATTTTGGACGTCTGTAGTCTTTTTAGCTTGAAAATTCCCTCATCTAAAGTAATGTTAACATGCACCTTTTGTTACTTTGTGTACTTATAAGTATGTACCTGTGTTTATATGGATAAAGGCAATTGAATCAGCAGAGGCGTTAACCAGCTAACTTCATTAAGTGGAGGCACGCATCGCGGCACAAAGACGACAAGGATCTTAATGAGCATTGTAAAACTCACAACAATAATGAAAACAAAGGGTGGGGCATGGAAGAATAGGAAACGTGAACAACCAGTTGAGTGAGGGAAACCATCAATCTTGAGGAGGGACGACACAGGGGTCCACTCCGAAAACTCTTTCTACTAAACTTTTGTAACAACACCGTGATAAATTGTTTGAACTCTTAAAGGTACAAACAAGTAAATATATCAAAATAGCTGTACTATTTAAAAAATATTTAATTGGGTTGTATGTGCAATGCATCCCTTTTTGCAACGCAAAAGTTATCATAAAATTTTGTAGGTATAGGTAAATTAACTTTTAACGAGTAATAGTATGTGATATTTTTGTTCCATAAAATATTACCTACAGTTATATTATATCGATAATTTACATTTATAATATGGGCACCTTAGCTATTGTCTACCATTGCCACCTCTTCCTAATCCCATTGGAGACTGATGGCTATAAAGTAGAAATAAAACAGCGATTATTTTATAGCTAATATACGACCAAAAATTATAGACTGATCCAGATCTAGACCAGAGTAAATAAAGAAAGAGTTAATTTATAAAATTTACCCAGCTAGGAATCAGACCCGGAACCTCTGTGATCTAGAGAACTAGATAGGACTACGCTTATATCACTTAAATGTCAAGGATTTCGCTATACATGGTATCAAAGTTCAAATCCTTTGAAGCTTTGTATTTGAAATTTATTAAAGCTAAGCCGTTAGTAGTAACTTTGCTATTAATAAGCAATCCATTATTCGATTTACAGCCTCTGGTACATAAATTTAATGGCATTTGTAATAGTTACAACGGATTATTATTTTACTGGTATCCATTAATAAATTTAACAGTTTAATTTCCTTTGTGGCTGATTGGATGCCGCAGGGGGCGATGCGCTACGCCGTCGGGTGCGAATCGAACTTCAGAAGTAAATTGAAGTGAAATTCATATGTTTTTTTAATAAACAGGATTGTTTATAAGTACCAAGAAAGTTTGCCATAGGCTTTTGTTACTTCTGCATTCAGAACACAATTAGAATTTCTATATTACAAATCCATCGGTCTGTAATAATAATTAAATGTTGTTTTTTGCCAAACTCCAATCGGCTCAATTAATGGAAAGTGGTTGACGTGATCTATGAATATATACAGCACAAAGGCCCCAAGTCGATAATTTTCTCAAAAAAACCATGCCAGTGCGAGTCAAGATCCATTCGACTGACAGGTATATTCATAAGGTCTAAAATTCACATTGAATTGGTATCGATCCATCAAAATTGATTCAATATTGAGCCTAGGTGGTTTACAAACTAACAAACTGTAAAAAGTTACGATTCGATGCGATTGGCAATTTGAGTCTCAGACTCGGAGCCCAGACGTGGTGCCGGCGTCGAAGACATTTTATGATGCCCTCCTTAAATTACCCGTTGTAAAAGAATAATCTAGACCGTAATAGATACCTCCGCGTATCTATTACGGTTTAGATGGTTGGTCTGGATGGTTTAGAGGTTCTAAAGAACGGTTGCGTAGCTAAGCGTGGTAGCTTAAGTAAGTGTGGTAAACATCTTATTAATGGCTATTGGTGCATCTATGGAAAAACGGTGTGGGCACTTCGTTGTATAGACGATGGAACACGCAGAGAGGTGTAAAAAAAATCGGTTGTCTGTAAAGTCGATAGTTGAACGTGACAACGTTCAACACTCAAGTAGGAGAGAGACAGATGTCGAACGCTGCCGAACGCGGAGGCCGATTGTGCCTCTTTGTCGCTCGCTCCGCGCCCTCGCTTGCACTTCAAGCCTTAAATGGAACGCCTCAGAGCGAGGTAACGCCGCATGAGTCATGTTTTTTTGTGCGTGCAGCCGGCTCCATCGAATTATAAGACGTTGTCACGTCAAAAAGCTTTTCCGAAGGCTAAGAAGGTTTAGTAAGAACTAAGAGTGAAATCGTCGTCGATATGAACGTCGAAACGCAGCGTGGAAACGAGAGACTCAGTCTGGTGCAAGTATATGATAGTAACTTTGAATATTTGTTTGTCCCTTCTTTATAGGCTTGGGTATGGACAGATTATCATGATAAGGGAAATTTAAAAAATTACAAAATTTGGTATAAGATTTATGTTACGTTCTACGGCTGGGTTTGGTTTATCTACTTCATTTGAAGTGAACAAATACTCACATTAATATTCATACTCCTTAGCCTGGTGTTCCTTATTTGAGTTGTAGTCGTCCTTATTTATTAAAAAAATTTATATAAATTATTGACATAATAAGCAATCTCAATCCTGGTGGCATTAGTATTCAAGTGAGATAAGTCATGATTGTTATATGACAATTGCCAGCTGGTATGACTAGTAGTTAGTTCGCATTTGCAACCCACAGCGGTACCAGACTTGGTAATCAAAATGGCAGCATAACTTCGCCGAGTTGCGAGTTACAAACGCCTGTCTAGTCGATCTACAGTCGTTTGAAGGTAATTCCTCTGTCAACTGAGCTACGTGAAACGGCGCGTTGGAAATGCTTTGTGCCAACACGTCCAAAGCCAGTATAAAGGCTGCTAACAATGCCAATTATTTATTTAGTAAATTAAATCATAGGCACTATTTTTAAATTTAAATCAAGGTTTTTGTTAAATAATAATAGATTATTCTAAAATATTGGGACAAAGTTATTAGTCAATTAGTTATATTTTATTGGGCGTCCTCGTTTTTGGGAGAACGGATCCTATACCTGTCATGCTTGTCTACGGCAGGTTTTACAAGGGTTATCTAGATGTGCAGGTTATTATGTCAGTCATTATAAAGTTTTCCTTGTATTCAGTGCGTGGTATTTGTAATAATATACTCATTAGAATAAAAAAATCCTAAACGGTCTACATGCTTTTGGCCCAACATACTTATATCCTTAATTATTACAAATGTAAAAATATTGCTTGGATTTGAATTACTTATCTTATATTTTAATGGTCTTGCAGAATAGTCTATTGTTATGTATCTACTATTGTATTTACCCATCTCGCTTTGTTTTTGTATTTCTACACGGCTTTACATTTGGGAAATGTAATGCTTATCCTTTAAAAACTGTATAAGTAAAATCAAATATCAAAAGGAAGCCACTTTCATATTAATTATGTATTAGTATGAATATGAATTTAAACAGTGTTGTAATAACAGTATATATAACTTTTGGTGTCGGGCGGATGAGCGCAAGGGCGCGGATTTGGTTGGGGCATTTGTAATTAGCACGTTCGCTAATGGCCACCGCCAGTCAGCTTTACCAATGTTCCCCTTCGCAAAAGCTCAAGCATAAAATCCGCTCAGGTTTGCACAGATATGCAGTTCGGAACATTTTGTAAATAGTCAGCAACAGTCGTATTATTATCGGAATGCAATTTTTGACGGCTGAATCAAATAATCAACTTCATCGTTTATCGATTACTTAAATGACTGCAACATAAGATACAGTGTTTAGGAATGGAGGTGTTGGAAAAAAATACCAGTCCGTCTAACTAAAAGCTTTCATTGACTTGCACAATCGAGCACGATCTTTTCGTGCGCAGTCATTACTTCACACACAACTAACCTTTAACCATGATACCATCGCCAATACCGCGTAGATAATTTCCTGCTACCTTGCTGCTCGCAACGTAGATAACCTTAATGTCTCCCTTTACACTACTGAACTCACCTTCCTCAGGCTCTTCTCTCTATTCTTCATTATGTTTCAATGAACACTTCTTTTTATTATCTTCTCGCTCTTGTCACTCGTCTGTCTTCAACTGACTGTCCCGTTAAGTGCGCCTTGTATTGCTTATATTATACCTGGAAAAATCTTTTGGAGCCCCTAATTTCGATCTTCTTTTGTTATTCTTTTATTCACTGTCTACTCGTATCCTTTTCTGAAAAGGAATCTGTCTTTGTCCTTTTATTCCAGAATATTCTAGTATTTTCTGAAATTTGTTATATACCTTTAGCTAAGAGAAGTTGTTATCAGAAAATTAAAATAATTGTAATAGCAAAGGAACAATAACGGATATAATAAATACGAATACATTTGTACTAATTAGCTTTAGAGGAGATTTCTGAGAAACCGCGTGGAAAATTAAATAAATATAACGTCCGCATTTGGGTCAAAGCACAATAATATATATGTTTCAATCAAATTCATATTATTAGACATAAAATTATAATCGTTTTCAGAATGTATTATAGTATGATCTTTATGTATTTCAAAGTCAAAACGGCCTCTTAGAAACGTAATATACAACTTTATGAAGATATTTGCTTCCTGTATTCAAAGGATACAAATAAACAAATTACAATATGTATTTATAATTGATATGATAATTATATATTAACAGCTGGCTTGATAAATAACACATGGCGCTCTACGAACATACAGAAGGGTAATTTAAAATGAATTAGACAAATAATAAGGGGCCAAAGCGGTCGCTTTCATTGGTTCGAATGACTTGTCATAAATATTAAAATAAAGAGGATGCTGTTATATATTTTTTTAACTAAATTAGTCAAATAAAAGTTTGTTAAAAGATTTAGTCAGGTATTTTTGATTTGTAAACCATTTGGTTTTAAAATATTTTATGTTTTAAATAATAAAACGTCAAAAAGCGGGATAAGACATAAGACTAACTTCCGGCGCCATCTAGTTATGACAGATTTAGGAGCTTTGCCGCATTACGGCGATTATTATTCATAATAGTATTCTTGTTGCTTTTTCTTTGTCAATTTATTAATTTTGAAATTTTGATTGAATTTTTGTTTCTCTGTCCAAGTAAATTCGTTTACGAGTATTTTGAGACTCCGCATATATCATCTCATATATTATCTCGGTAAATCAAACACGTAACAATATTTATTCAGGCGAAAAATAATTAAAGAAAATTGTGATTATGTCTGTTTCTGATAAAATAAAAATAGTGCTCAGGTGTTCATAAGAAAAAAAGCAATTGAGGTGTTCTCGTCTGTCTACACTTAGACTCTGTATTTGTGAAACGGAAAGACAATAAATCCGGATGGGAATACGCTGATTGCGTGGGGTGCGCCGGAAGACGTGTGAAGCAATTTCAACGACAGAGCACTTGAAAACATATTTCACTTTTATATCTCTACATATTCTTTTATATGCAATATAAATTTAAAATAAATTTCGAAGTACTAGCGGTGGATTAACGAGGTTTACATATCGGTAATCACGAAATGCATGTTTCTCGTGGAATTTATCAGCAGCGCGTAAGACTCTCTAATCGGCAATTGCATACGAGCTTAATATTCTATTCCACGTCATTGATATACGACGTGGGTGTCTAAAACACTTACGGTCTTATAGAGTACGTTTGTAGGCTTCTTGAAGAACCTTAAAAAATTAAACAGTCTTACTCTAACTCAATATTAATAAGTCCGTAAGCCAACACGACTTTCTAAATCCTTATATCTTCAATAACCCTTCCCTTGTCAGATCCTAACCATATTACATAATAAATACGTCTTAACAAGGAACATAAAGTAGCGTTAACCTACAATATACATATCAAAACGTCGGGCGAACATATCGTAAATAACGTGAAACCCCTTATAGGCCGGTCACCGCAGACGGCTTTCAAATAACTTCCAATAAGCGACGCTTTGTTAGACTCAGACCGCCACTAACTGTGACCTCGCTGCCCTTATATTATTGAATTTTCTTAACCTCGACTGAGATTTTCCAATAAGTTAAGTGCTTTCCTCTTTCAAGATCGTCGTGCCGGCATGAATATAATGAATATTACATCTGTAAAGCTATATAAAATAAAATAATATATGTTTTAATTGCTTCTTAGTATTAATAAGTCATTTTATATTAATGAGCTATTACCATTTCCATTGAGTTATTACCATTTCAAATAAACAATTCAGAATATTTAACTAACAGGATAGTTACTTAGGATGCTACCATCTCTTTTAATAAAGCAATAAAGATTTGCGTTATTTATTTTTTAAAATATTATAATAGCACTTTAATTTAAATATTTGCACTTTATGAAATTTGAGCAAGTCTAAATTTGGGGAGTTAGGAAACTAAATTATCAAAAAGTGTAATAAGTTGTTAATTAAGTGTAGCTAGTTAGAGGCGTAGCATTATGAAATATTCATGTTAGTATCGTGATGATAGACGCAACGATTATTACGTATTATAAATAAACTTCTACGAGTATGTTCCGAAAAGAAAATCTTTTAACTGAACTTTATGTAATATTATCTATTTTTTTATTAAATGCAATAAACTTGGTTATCGAAAGACGACCGTTACTTGTTCTTTAATTTAAAATAATTTTAAAATAATAATAATACTAAGTAAGGGGGGGGGGGGGGGCAGGGGGGCTTTGTGGCGAAGCCTTAGGTGAGTGGCGACACCTCGTACCTGACTCCGGGGGCCAAGACAAGGCCCCCGCCTCCGTGCTTGCCTTAGCCAGCCGGCACGGAGTGGAGATCGCTAGAGCTAAGACTCAAGCTCCAGGGGTGGAAGTGATAAATGGCCTAATGTCGGAAGTAGCTTCGGTGAACCTGCAGCCCACCTCTCTACACCCCTTAGCCACTCATACCCATGTTGCCCCTGCCTTTTATGGCATTTTTGGGGCCCATGCAGGGAGTGGCGAGTCACCGTCTGCCCATTTTTCCATGTTCCCTGAACATTGCGACGGGCAGACGTCATAGTCCCCATATTCCCAGACCGCTAGTTCCACTAACAGTTTACCCCAATAGCCCGGTACTTTTTGTCTTCATTTCCTACAATAGTCCTACACTGGCCGGGGCTTGTCCTTGGGTGCATTATTGTATGGCGTAGACAGGGATAATCGCCGGTCAGTGTCACGCCACATATTTACATTAAATTTGTCAAGGGGCCTCTACGTGTTGGCCTCCCCATGGCCCCACGCAAGCCCTCCAAAAGTCCGGGCCATTTTTATGGCCCCGTGGTCTTGAAAGACATACATGATACTAAGTAAAAACATATTTGTTAATTATAATGATAAGAAGAGCAGTATACACTATTACAACTACAGACGCAAAGCCAAGAACAAAAATTACTTTAAATCATTTTAAGTTTACTTTGATATGTTTCTTTATGTATCTTGGCAGACACTTTTAAATTAATAAATGTATTTTTTTTAAGTTCTCTAAAGATGGTTGATGAAAATTGTAAATATTATAATAAACAATGCTGATCGCTCGAGGTGTTTCATGCAAGAATCACACCCAAAAGAGAGACGATGAAAATCGTTACTTCCTACACCTGTCGTCTCAAACTTTATTGCGTTCCGACTTCATTAATCGGAGTTTCTTTGAAGTTTGCACATAGCGTTTTCACTATACACTTTGTCTGTCTGTCACTGTTATACATGAAAAGTTTTGCTTATTCGTAAGCCGGATTACTGTTGGCTCTAGAGAGATTTGATGGCGGATTATTTATTACTTAGCAGTTGACTGAGTTATATTTATTATTAACAAATAAAACTTCACCTGTTGGAACCTACACGCTATTTGTATATTTCCAAGCTAAACAATTAAGGGCTTATTATGAGTGATTGAAAAATCCTGGAATGATTCGACTAACATTGACAATAAAGAGAAAGTCAAATACGTTATTAAAATTTACCTTAGCACGAGTCAATTTCGGATTCAGTAGAAGTGAGTCAAGTGTCTCCAGTGGAATTCTTTAAACTCCAAATGATTAAGATAAATGTTTGATTTCTTTTGCATCGAAAAAACTTATCACTATTATATGCTAAATCTCAAGTTGGGATACAATAAATTTGGGATATATTTGTTGTTAGGTAAATCATCGAAAAGCTTCAAAAATAAAGGATAGTTAAGTTTTTAAAATCTTCTTCGCACAGAATAATCTTAAATAGAGACGATTTAACTATAGACTTACAAATGAGCTGAATTTCCTATTTAAAGCCATAGTAATTCTAAAACAATGAGTTAGTCATAACCAAACCAAATGTATTGCTTTTCACCTTTAGGTATCACAATGTTAATGAAAGGTTTTTTTAAATAATAAAAGTGAACCACAAAATTCCCGCTTCAAGCTCACGGCAAAGTAAGTTAAGTCAAATAGCTTATTATTCAAACATTGCCTAATTAAAATTATTTTAATATTAATGTTATAAAAGAAAAAATAAAATAAGTTATATACTTAAATTATATATTTGTAAATTATGTTCTATATTTACCTAGTTTTTTTTATTATAAAACTAATAATAAAGTGTAAATGTTCTTTAAGTAATTCATTTTACAATCTCTGTAGGTGTGACTGTTGTCGTTGTTTGTTTCAAGGATATCAAGCACAACATTACTCTTAATTCGTACATTATGAACATTCATCATTCCGTAACCCTCATATTTTATTTCAAAGCCACGGGTGTTGCCCAAAGGTTGCTAGAAATGAATATTTTATAAGAAACCGAATCGAAAACAAAAGGGATCCCACTTGTTTATTTAAAGAATTTTCATCCTCTGTTTAGAAAATACTATTAACTTTGCAAGGCCATTTCTACGTCTTATCCGTAGTATAAACCTATTCTCTGATCCGCTTACGATACCCACAATAGAAGCTTAGCTAATGGACTATACAAGTATATGATATAGTATACTTTAAAATTTATGAACATAATGAAATATCTATGTTATAATAATATATAATAACAGCCCGTAAATGCCCCAAATTATGCTCGGGCCTCCCACTATAGGCGAACGGACAGTATACCCGCCACGTTTGTCCAAGGCTGCCTGGCAGGTTTGACACATCGGTTATCTCGATGTGCACGTTTCATCACGGTGTATTCTTTCGCCCTTGTTAGCATGTAGTAATTGTAACAATACTCTTATGTACATTACTTTAGAAAACTGCCTAATGGCCGTTCCTATCTCTAGTAAGCTATCCGTCCTCCGTTCAGTGGATAGCTGTTTTCGATAGGAAATGCTATCCGTGGATAGGTTATTGAAAAGCTAGTAAGGACAAAAGGATAGATCTGTTTATCTTTGGTAACTTAAATTAAAGATAGATAGCTTATTGAAAACGGCCGTAATTGGTGCACGCGTTCCGGCCGGGATTCGAACCGAATAATTATGATGGCAATAATTAACTATTGTTACGAGTTGCGAGTCTCGAATCAAAATACTGTTGGAATTAATATAAAGTTTATTAGAACTATACAAACAAGTATAACACAGGTACAAATATAACCGAATACAACAAATCCAAAGGTAATGCAGAAGGTCGTAATTGAATAAAACCCGCAAAGTCCGTCACTATAAGGTTCCCGATTGTACACACGTCACGCCTTGATCGTAGTTGTCGCTAAACTGCCCCCTCTCCCCATCAGGCCGTCGTTTTATACCTCACAAATACAATTGTGCCCGTATCATAGTCGACGTAATCCGAAACACCTAGCTAATGATTCGGCAGCAAGCGGCCAAGAACTAGTACGATAAAACAATGGGCTGTTGTCTAGAAACGTATGCCAATAAATAAGTAAACAAAAGAAGACGATCATAAAATAATTACAATTAGTTCAAATGCCGACAGGTAATACAAATGTGTTTTTACAGATTAGGAGTGGAATTTGTTTTTGTCGGAACCTAAGTTGTAACAATATCTAAAATCCGATTAACGCTGCGATAAGGAGAACAAGGCGATTATTCTAAAAATTGCAAATTAATTTACAAACTATGTAAATTTACATTTAGTAGGTACCTAACTAAAGAACTCTGATGCATGATGTTTTAATCAAGGTAAAATATCCAATGACTGGTGAGGGGTAGTCATGAAAGTTGTTAAAATATGCATCAAAGGAATCGGGTAAATTGAACGTATGACGAACAGGCCCCATTGCCGATGGACCGTGAATTCGCGCCAAATAGTGCCTACATATTTCGGGTCGGCACCAATGTGGACAGATGAAAACTAACAGACGGCTGCTTTCGTGCTTTATTTTGATTTAGCAATCTATGGACATAATTTCAAGCGTATTTTTCAATTTAAAAAATACAGAAAGTGCATACGTGTTTTGTTTTTGGATTATTAAATCTTTTCTTCGTTTCATTATTTAATAAGTACCCGCAAGTTGATTACGCTATCTTGATAATTAAAAATGATTATATTTGCATTACTACAATTACTTTTTATGTAGCATGTGTAACACTTTTATTTATAGAGTTTTTGGAAGAGTTTGACTAGGGATTTACTAAAATGGTCTATTATTTTTATTATTCAAGCTATTAATCTATACACAATCTACTACTAATATAATATGTCAGAAAAGATCGAATTTATGATACGCAAGCAGTTCATTAAACTCAATAAACTCACCAAATGTACAAATCTGTTACCTAATGATCATCCCATTGCACTGCAGTGCAGTGGACATGGTTGGATCATCTTACACATAATACCTTTGTCATAAGATCTTTCTTATTTAGAGTCTAATAAACTGTTAGAACAATTTGTTAAAACAGTACTAAATCCGTACCTGCTTACGAGTATGAATGTAAAGTTAGTTTATTGATTTTTTGTATATGTGTTTCGTCATAGTACCTACTATTAGGAATTATGTAAATTCATTGTAAATAGAAATTTTAAATTCCGCATTTTCGCATCTGTAACTTCGCGTTAGAAGAAAAGTTTTTGCAAAAGTGAGGAACGCCTTAATTGTAAATAAATACTAATTTCTTTAGTAACCGTTTATCAGTTTATAAATTTTTTGTTGCTAACATATTTGTAATAGTAGTGTTGTTCGCTAGAGGTATTGGTTTTTTCACGTAGAACGCGTATTTCACGATTTTCTTACTCACATATCTGTTTTACGTGTAATATTGTTTATGAATATCTCAGAAAATTAATTTAATGGACGCAATTTACAAGTTTTGTCCTAGATACTTATGACTTTACCATATTATTCACCATTTTTGTCTAATATGAATATGAGTGTGAAAATTCTGAAAAAGGATTGCACAGGGAACCATATATGAACAAAACAGGGAAGTTATGGACCACTCGTACCAAGTTGCGTCGGGGACAATAGAGCCCGAAGGCTCATTTGTTGTTATAATAACAACGAAATTGAGTTCAATTATTGTCAGGGCAAGGAAGACGCGATTACGGTTACAGCTTTTCCCTTTCTGAACCTATTATTATGTGGCGAAATTCTTCACAAATTGTATTGTTACATTTTATTTTTGTAGGTCACTAATTATTTATTTTGTGCTATTATTATTATTGACCTCTATTTAATTTATGTGGGTTAGTGGTCTGTTCGGTGGTCCGCTTGTTTTATTGGATTTTTGTTAGGGTCAATTTTGAAAAGGACTTATTTGGTATAAGTTTGATTTCAACGTTATTAAGATCGGCTCATGTAGTGTTATTTCTATATATATAATTACATACATAGTTTACGCCTGCTTGCCATAAACGTCGCAAAGTTTGACGCGGACTACAAACTTCTGTCAAGAAAATTCCATTATAGAAAGCGCTTCAGTTCCAAGGAACTCCCCTTACCACTTCCAAGAGTAGTGTGATCTTTGGTGTGGACATCGCGAATGATGTGCAGTTCATGGGACACAAACCAAGCAGTATTAACTCTGCGGCTATATCCCCTGGACAGTATTCAACGTTAAGCTGTTCACATTGTCGACGATCACAGACAGCTTAGATACGCTTGACCTTCGGAGAGACTCTCTGCGTATTCTACCGACTGTACAATGGGGAGTGTTCCGAGTAACAGTTCAGAATGGTGCATTCGTTCTCCTTTTACCACCGCACCGAACACCATCGGCATTATCCCCACTTCCTAGAGCCGCTTCGCTCTTGTACGCAACGGTTCTTTTGCGCACCATTGGGGGTTTGGAATTATTTCACAGTCGTGTTTTTCCAACAGCACTACAATATAGGGTTATTTTAAAAGGGTGGCATAAAATTTCTTCAAAGCCGGCAGCGCGTTAGTGACATCTCTGATGTTGCAAACGTCCATAGGCGGCTGTCTGTCTGTCTCCTGAACTCCAGCTCTAAAAAAAATTGGTCCTGCAAACTGCGACAGGTTTTGTAAAAATTTCTTTTAATCCTCAATCCAATTCGTGTCTGTTGATATAATTTGTAACACAAACGTAGTTTGCTTAGCGTGTTTATATAGAGTGATCGTGTTTGTTTGCCAATTTATTTATTACTTACTAGCATCATTCATTTTATCGTTACATCCGTATTTCGCGGCAATTATCACGTTTCCAAAAATAAGAGCTAATCAATGTTCATCCCCTTTACCTTTTACTCTTGAAATGTATATATCATATACATTTCAAGATAAACGGTTAACTCAGTTAGTCTCATATAAACTTTGAATTCTTATTCCGTGGAAACTATCCTATTATAGCTTCCGTAATTTAAATTAATTTTTAAATTTAGATTTGTAATATAGGATTCTTATGCCCGTTGGCTTATTCTTAAATCCGTTTAAAGAAAAATACATCACAAATTAGTAGATATTTACAGAATATCTGCTTATTAATAAGTAAGTGCAGGGAAACTACAACTATTCATATATTATCTCAGCGCCGAAAAACATTCGATCTACAAGAGACTGCTTAAGAGCAACGAGTACTTTAAACAAAATACTCAAATGTCAAGCATGTAAAGTTATTGTTATGGTATGTCATATTTTTCGTATTGGCTCAAAATGAAATGCGGGATCACGCGCCCATCGGCCTGTCCCCTATTCATCGGCAGGATATCGACGCTATTCTAGCAAATAGGCCGGAATGAGCACGCATTCTCGTTTGGCGAGCGCCTGTCTGGCGGCGAACTTCTCTCTAACGTACCTATTTCCCAAATAGAATCGCTTCGGTTATGATACTGCCGACTATTGCTGAGAGTCAGGATATCTGCCTTCATAAAATTTTACATTATCCTAAATGGTTACCAAAACTTAGGCTGAATTAACCTTTTTTCCAGTAAAATTGCAGAATTGCCGATCTTTCCTTTTACGATAGTATAAATACTATCAAAGTCACACGTTGTTTTGTTAATTTGTATATAGTAGGGCCAACGAGAAGCGATACCAAATGTAAACAAAACCAATGCAAGGTCATTAGAAAATACAGGGGTGCGTAACTTTTTGAAAGTTGTATTATATATTTTAGTAGACAATTTATTTATTAATATGTTATTCTAAAAAGGTAACAATTAATATAAAGAAATTGAGTTGAAATGAGAATAATAATAATGTTTATGGAAATGAGGATAAAAGTGAAACATTTTTTTAAAGAAATCATTGTTTATTCAGCCTGACGCCGATTGTTCTGAGTCTGTAGAATCAGAATCTGTAACATGTATAATAAATTTATCCATCACGTCATCTACAATAAAATCAAGTTTGAAAAACTTCTCTTCTTCTTTATGAACGTGCTCCACGCATTTCTTCCACCGATCAGGCGTGACTTTCGCCATACCCTCACTTAATAGTGCCTTTACTTTTGCAAATTGAAACGTAGTATTGTTTCTAGCTACGTGCCCCTTTACATCAGCCCAAATCAACTCAATTGGGTTTAATTCACAATGATAGGGAGGGAGTCTTAGTACTTCGACGCCATATTTCTTTGCCAATTCGTCTACGACATATAATTGATATTGGTTCTTCACCATTTTTACTCTATTTAATAATTGTATTTTTAGTTCCTTTTCATCGAAACTGATATTTTTGTTACGAAGCCACTGCTGAATGTTAGCCTTCAACCATGTTGAGCTGGGTGTTTTTTCCTGTCGCCTAGAGTGGTAAGGCGCGTTATCCATGACGACAACTGCATTCTCGCCTAACTTGGGCAATATCTTCTCAAACCAGTTTTCAAAATGTGCAGCATCCATTGATTCGTGATAATCACCGGTGCCTTTGGATTCAAACACCCAGCTACCGTCTTCCACAAAACCATCCTCGTTTCCAATGTGCACTACGATTAGTCGCCGGCCCTTTGAGGTAGGATTCTTCGCACCTGTACTAAGACCTTCTAAAAACGCTCGCCGTTTTGATTTTATTTCGGTGTCAACCCAGGTTTTATTAACAGTGTGACCTGAAAATAACATACAGGATACAATAAAACATAGGCAATACTACAAATAATAATCTTACACAATCTTTCAGGCAGAAATACTTAGTTTTGATTATGCGTTAAAGGATAATAACCCCCCCCCCCCCTCCCCTACTGAAGATAGAAACTCTGTGCGCTCAAGTGTATTTTTTTTTTAAACTTAAAATTACTAACCTGCGTTCACCCATGTTTCATCCATATAAAAAATACGCCGACTCTCCTCTCTGTACTTCTTTATTTTATGTAAATATTTTCGTCGCCACAATACAATATCATCTCTATCAATCAGTGCATTATTTCTTTGCCTCTTGATATACTTAAACTTTAAATGTTTTAATATTTTTTGGAAAGTAGTCCTTTTGAAATTTGGTAGTGTATCGTCTTCATTAATATCTGAAAGTACTTTTTCCACTGTAGGTAGTTCGCCTTTAATGAAGAAAGCATGTACTTTTTTGCGTATGGCTGATTTAGTAAAATCATCGATTTTGTCACTAAACGTTGGTCTAAGTTTGGTGGTGACAGGAGGAGAAATTTCGCCGTGTTCTTTATAGTCCTTGAGGATTCTATATACTGATGCAACGCCGATACCTAAAATACTAGCTGTTTTCTGCGCCATCTCTTTTTTGTAGGGGTATTTATCCTTAGGCCCAGTTTCTTTAACATATTTATAGGTGTTAATAACCATATTTTTTTCATTTACCGTAAAACTAGTCACCTGAAATTGAAAATTAAATTAAAATGATATACTTTATTCACGTGCATTTTTAATAAATTAAAAAAGTTTTATTATTACAGTTGTTGTTTTTTAAATAACTTTAAAGTATACTGTATTTAATATCTATCAGCTAAAATCCAAATATCAATGCAATGGTAAAATATTTCCTGTACATACCTTTGGGCGTTTCTTTTCTGGAGAACTAAAATCTGTTGATTTATCTCTCGAAGTACTTGGTTGTGGCTCCATTATTAACCACTCTTAATAACAACAAACAATATTCAACAACAACAATCTAACAATAATTAAATAAACAACGAAAAATAACAAAACTTCTACAAATAACAAGAATCACCACGAGCGCGTTCCGAAACGGAATGAACTAAAAACAGTAACTCTTACTATAAAATGGCGCCCGAATGTTGGCGAACCCGTCTTGATCTTACGACAAAGACAGACAAATTACGACAAATACACGAGATGGAAAGAGATAGATAATAGATTGTCAGCTCCACAGTAGTTTTTAGGTGAATGACCTTTTGTATCTGGTCTCTTTGGCCCTAGTATAGTTCACTAGAATTTGGGGATCCCGTTTGATTTCGATCAGAGTATTTCTTGGAAATGAGATTTTGAGATATTCATTTGAATCTGACTGTTACTCGAAGGTGGCCCTCTCGTTATTTGTTATGAATAAATGAATGAAAACACTTTGTTCAGCATAATTAAAACTACGTTCCTAAAAATTAGATACAATAAATATTGAACAAAGGGTGGCCTTATCGCTTAAAGCGATTTCGTCCAGGTAACCCCTTAGATAAGGAAAATATTAAAACATGACAGTGGCGGTGTCGACAATAAATAAATAAAATATTAAAAATAAAATAAGTAAGTAAATAAAAAAAATCTTTATTATATACTATATAAACATAGTACATATCATAATACATATAGAATAAGCAACACTATTATACCTGAGAGGACCAAAAATAATCAAAAACCATAATTTTCAAAGAGGATACTGACTAGCTTGTCTGATGTTAAGTGGCAGTGAGTTCCACAAAGGGACAGCCTGTACTGTGAAGTAGTTGTCAACGAAGGAAGAAGTGTGTACAGGTGTCATTAAGAAGACATTATTACTGCAGTGAAAATAACGGCAATGAGAAAGATGTAGCAAATGCTATAATAGAAGGGTAACATGTATATCTTGAGAATATATATTTGTACTTTATTCTGTATACTGTATTAATCTAAGTGCGTTTATTCAGGAATTTTGTGCGCAAGCTTTAAGAACAATCTTATTAATCAACATCATGTTTCAGCTTAGATAGCAAGCTTTCTGAAATTCTAATAGCTTTAAAACTAAACTTTCAAACTTACCTGCTGAGTTCATAAATTATGATTAAAACCGCAGTAAAGTTAGTTAACTCCGTCAGAATGAATTTTAGTCTTACGAACGTATTTTCTGTTTCTTTTACTCTATGAGAGAAATTTATAAATGATGCATGGCGAGGTTTACGATAGGCATCGTTTACCCGTCGTAGCACAGATCTTCCGACTTAAGGCGATGTTTCCGTGGCTCGTAGAGATAGTGGCGGCGGATTGAATGCTGCCCGTTTTCTGGCTTATCCCCTAGTAACAGATAGTCTATTTTTTATTTCCTCTCTCGTGGGATTGGTTCCGGTTCTATCTTAGATTAGTCACAATTTATTATCAATCACAGGCCGTTTGCTTTTCCAAGAAGTGTACGTTATTAGGGCTTTCCGTTGATTTGCTCGCGTATAGGTACAGTCAAGTTCATTAAATATATATGCATTCACAAGGATTCAAAATATTGTATGCACTAGAATGTTAAAAAATATCTTTACAGTCTGTAGTTCATTAATATGTCATCATGTAATTGGTTCAATAATATATGCCTGGACACTTTACAATAATTTGTGACCAGCCATATGATCAAATATAACTCAATAGCATAGGATTCAAAAATATCTGACTAGACAAATATTCATAAATATCTTATAGATATGAGAATTTCACTCAAATTGTCTTTTTCCTAGAATTGATTTTGCAGTACCTTATATGCAAGTAATAATGCATCGTTGCCAATACGTGCAACTGCCCATTGGGCAACGTCGCGTAACTAGCTAGCGTTTTTAGGATTCTGATTAACAATGATCTTATAACTGATTAATATCAAAATCAATGTGTTCTCGTTGTATTACTTAACTCGTTACTTGTAGAATAAAGTATACGAATTTAAAAAAAATAAGATTTTGGAAAACTTATTTATTTTTCTGTAACTACGAAACTAAAAAAGAACTAACTTCTCTTAAAATTATTAACCAAAAATTGAAAGGAACATCAACAAAATAAAAACATTTCAATGAACTTTAATACATTTTTATATATAAAAAATAGCTTCTTCTTTCAAGCTGTTCCTTCATTGCTGAGGATTATGACTTTGATAGCAGTGAGAACATTAACTCTGTTCCACGGAGATCGGTACTGTACATAGTGGCTGGCCAAATTTATTGAAATGTTTATCTGGTCAGCAATCTAGTCAAGCCACCTATTTGGAGATCTACCACAATGTCTCTTGCTTTCAACTTTTCCAGTGACCACAAGTCTCTGCATGTTGCCTGGGTTCCTTCGCGGTATGTGGTCAAAGTACTTCAGTAGTACGTTGTCGGCACACTGCTGATAACATCTGGTGAACTCGGATCTCAAGCTCTTCCAGTATAGAAACATTTGTTCTGTGAGCTGTCCACAGAATTCTGACAATCCGACTCCAGCACTACAATTCAAAGGCGTCGATTTTATGTCTGTTAGATACCTTTATAGTCTAGGTACATGAATATGAAAAGACAAGTGGCTGCACTAAGCGCTTTTTTGTCCGCTTTAAAATATGGCTTAGCCAGCGAGTATTAATTTTAAATCTTGTATACGCTCCATTTACGTCAATTACATTTTGCAAGCGAGTCCTCATTGATTTAATCATTTTGTAGCAGTAATCCCGATTTCTAAAACTATCCCAGATGGAATGAACGTGAGCCTTTAAATTTTCTTGTGTACGATTTTCACTATTATCCCAATTTTGGATCATTAACCCCCATAGATTCACTATGGAGTTAAGATCTAGGCTACGTGGTGGGATTTTTCTACCAATTGCATATCTTTTTCATAAGTTGTTTTTCTGGGTCGACCAAACGACACATGTCTTTTTACATCACCCTCTTCCAGCCACCTTCTACACCATAAAGAAATAGTATTTCTTGATATTCCCAATTACCCAAATACCTTCCTCACACATACATACATACATCAATTCTATACCTTTTTAATAATAAATAAAGAAGATGAAATTTTAATTTATCTTTTAAAAATATTAGGTAAATGTCAAACACTTTATTTTTGAAAAAAACAAATGTATCTTTTCGACCAGTAACTAATGTTACCAATCGCAAACTTTGACTAAAGAGTTTGAAAGGTTTCATAAAACCTAATTTTTGACAAGTTTAAACGTAAACCGTATTCAAAATATTTATGAATCCATCACTGCACACATAATTATGATCGTAATGCATACATATTATTGAACGGAGTCTGTCACATATAAATGAATCTAAAAGTTGACCACAAATTATTGATTTGTTTGATTGTAAAGATATTTTTTAACATTCTACTGCATACAATATTTTGAATCCTTGTCAATGCATATATATTAATGAACTTGACTGTACTCCATCTTTAACCTGATTTTGGGGAAGCTCTTGCATTTCAGAGACAATATATTTTGAATTCTAATATTCAGGTGACTCTAACAAACAGTATTATTTTTTATTACCATTACTATACTGAAAAATACTATTCTTCGTCCGTGCCATTTGGAATGGTTATCGTATTAGGTTTGTACATGTAATTAAAAGTATATTTATTTCCTTTAGAATAACCCTTAAACAGAAATAACAAACAAATAATCTTATTGTTACTTCCCTTCCACTTTTATATCAATAGTTAATAG
Source organism: Dendrolimus pini (assembly GCA_949752895.1). NCBI lineage: Eukaryota > Metazoa > Arthropoda > Insecta > Lepidoptera > Lasiocampidae > Dendrolimus > Dendrolimus pini. The sequence continues at coordinate 12,235,187 of OX457126.1, forward strand.
GATATGTCCGTGTTTTTGTCCAAGCTTGACTCGAAATTCCCGTGGGCTTCCCGGGATAAAAAGTTGTGCTGATTTTATGGCTAAAAATTTGCTATTAATCAGCGAATACCGCATCTAACTCAGCCCAGTACTTTTTACGTGAATTCCGAACAATTAGACAAACAGACAAGATATCTAAAAAATATATTGTGTTCTGGAGAACAACTAAACGATGGATCGTTTATATAGTGTATTCCCGTTTTTTTAATAAATAGCTTCAATGTACGTACATACACGGCATTTTTAGAATTTTATAATATTATAAATATAAGAATTTTGCAACTCACCGACCACGTTTAAATAGATTGATGAAAATATTCCTGGTTCACTAAAACTTACTTTTACAATGAAGTCGAACAATGTATTGCCCTATCAATCACGACATTCTCCTCTAGACTTATTTTACTACTATATAGAATCCAGGTTGATATTGTAAATAAAAAGATGTACTTATTCTAAAGAATAAAGTCGTTCGACTCGAACAACTTCTTTATTGCTACTTAGAGGACGCGGAGCGTTCATGAGTAGATGTGAAAATACCCTTGTTGTCTGTGGAACGTAAATTCTAACAAGCAAACGTACTCTGTAATAATACATCTTCATATTAAGAAAATTAGTGTTCAGTCTTATTTATTATATAAACCAAGGAATTATGAGTTTCATGGAGATAGAAACGAATAAACTTGACTAATTAAAAATTAAAATTAATGGCCTTAACTTTAATGAGTTTTGATAATTAAATTCATAACATTCACTCTCGAAGGCCGGATAAGGAATAATGAGAATGTTAGCAGGCAATTTTCCAAAAGTTAATATCAAAGTACAACCTGCGGTTGTCATAGCAGTGCGTTATTACCTTGAAGTGTAATGGCTTAAACGGCTTTTCAGCTCATCGCGATTCCCTTGGGAGGGACGAGTTATGAGGGCTACCGGCAGAGGGTAGCGCATTCTGAAGTGGAGGTCTGGCTGTTTATTTGTGTAACAAGCCAACAATGCCGCCGAGATCAAAGCTTCCCGGAATTAATTTGCGAGCGCTATCTCTTGCCCGTCCGAAAACATCCAGACCGTGATAAGCTCCGTTAAAAACATTTCCCTTGCCGCCCTAACATATTTGTACTACCAACAACTGACTTATAATGATAAGATTATATAGGTACTTTCTTTTGTGTACAAAAACGACGTCAGCTAGGTACAACAATACACCTACTAAGTAAAACATAGTAGGTGTATTGTTCTTTTGTAAATGTATTGACGTAAAAAAACGGAGCACTAGAGCTGCTTTCGCGGATTTACTTGCAAATTATTTGAATATATATCTTCCGTAATCTCATATTTCAGTATAAATATATCCTCTTGGACAAAAATAAAAATCAAGAAAGTTTCATGATAATCGATCTATTGTGTCACTTTGAATTCGTGTTCCAGGAAAAAAACTCATTTTCAAGAAGAAAAATATTAATTTGTGAATAACTTATTAAAATAATTCTGCCTTAGGTACTTAAATTAGTATGTTTATATGTAGCTCTTATTTCCTTTTGCAATCTAATATTCAATTTAAACAAAGTATCAGAATCGATATGTAGTTTCCACATATTTTATATTACTTACAAAGGAAAGAAAGAGAAAAATTTTAAAGGACTAGAATTATTCTTCTTCCTTGATTTTTTAAGTAACAAATATACACATCTAAAATATAATTGCGTTTCGTATTATTAATGAACGCAAATATATGCTTTTTTATAAAACAAACGCGCAAATTATATCTATATAACTTATATTACTTACTTAAATATATACTTTAAGCATCAATTTAAAATATAAAATCATAAGCTCTTTTCAACTCATCAAAAGATGAGTATGAAATACAATGAAATAATGTTCTACGTAACAAACCATTTCGCAACGTGCTTGTTGTGGATACAGTCAACATTGATATAATATTTACTAGTATTAATTTAAAGTATATGGAAACCAATCAACAAACTAAATATTTCAAAAAACACCAATACAAATCAAAACCACGTGAAAGGCATTATGATTAAATATTAATGAAAACCGGACAGCGCTGTCTCACTGTATCTGTTTGCTTTAATCAGTGGTAGTGTTTAAACAGCCCACTGAAATAGGATCCAAATGCAGCATACCAGTTTCATTGACCAAAATTAGTATTCAGAAATAGGTCCGTAGTACACATTTTTACCAACTTCATCTCGGATCTTCGAATTGATCCGATATTAGAGGTTTCATTTCCGTCTTTCAATTTGGATAAATCAGCCAAAGTGATCTTATAGGTAAAGCTTGAAATTGATACATTGAATATCATCGAATATTATCACGTCCGGTTAGTTCTGTGCCTGTCAATTAAGTTGATTCAATTTATTTGATTAGTCTGATACCAACTATTAGGGACTATAAATTGAGGGAATTTTTAAATAATATGCTGGACAACGGTAGACATTACATGTAATAATAATGAATTAATTAGTCCAGTCAAAAATGGTCTTAAATTAAAATTTTGCCACTCAACTTTGCATTTTTGATATAATGTAGTTCTAAAGGTTTCCGTGCCTGCAATGCCCGGCAAGGGTTGAAAACATTTTTAAATGATAAATTTTAAAAAAATCGAATATTTACTCGAAAACGTTAAAAGTAGACAAAAGAGTAGAACTTTTTTTCTCCGGACAAAATGAACCGAGTTAGGGAGGTTTTAAGAGGGACGAACGTAGATTAAAAAAAACGTATGCAGGTATTTAACTGAACTATAATTTTTGGTAACTATTCTCCTATTCTTTCTTCTATATAACTCCTATTAATGTACTCTGTGTTAACTATACAAGCATTTTTTTAAGTTTTCGCTACTTGTATACATAATAAAACTACGTTGTAACGGTTTTAAGTGCGGTAAAGTTATTCGATTTTTATTATTCCGACGTTTCGGCCACTTTTCAGTAACCGTGATCACGGAAGACAGAGATGTCAAGTGTCAATGAGATTGTTAAAGTTTTATTTAGCCTACCACAGCTATTCAGCAAACATGCTTATCTCTAATAATTTTATATAATATTAAGTATATTAATAATAATATTACTTTTCCTGCCACCCATTTTAATATTGAAAAGTGGCCGAAACATCGGAATAATAAAAATCAAATAAATTACCGCGCTTAAAATCGTTACAACGTAGTTATATTAGCGAAAAACAAAAATGAAAGGGTTTGTAACACCAGCATTATTAGACATGATATACAACAAAGTAATTTTGAGATTAAAATATTTCCTAAATATAGCAAAAGAATATTTAATCAAATTCAAATTAAGTTTCTCAAGATGCTTAGACTACGTATTTATTTTACTACAATTTCTTTTGCTGGTTTTATCTTTTCAATCAACTAAGTAATAATTAAAGTTTGTGTAAATGCTACTACGTTGACATAAAATAAAATTTCAATAATATAATATTTATAACAGCCCATAAACGTCCCACTGCTGGGTTCAGGCCTCCCAGTAAACCACTAACCTCGCTTGTCCAAGGCGGCTTGGCAGGTTAGACACATCGGGTATCTCGATGTGCAGGTTGCTTCTCGATGTTTTCAATAACAATATGCAAATTAGGTCAGAAAAATGCCAAGTGGTGCATGCGTTCCGGCCAGGATCGAACCCGCGCCCTTTGGGTTTGGGACGCGTGCGCTAACCATTACGTTACCACGACTTTTAGAAATAATTTATGAAAAATCAAAACCTTTTTGTAAGGTATATAAAAGTACGTATGGATGGATGACCACAAAATCCAACTCAAATAGGTCAAGACAGCATCGGCGAGCCGTCAATGGAGGCAATATGTTAAAGTAATGGACCGCTCCATGGAGTGCACTTGATTAAGTCGATCCCTGATATCGACCCGATGAGCCTATCAACTAACCCGAATAGCCAAGGACTCGCTAAAATACAAATGTGAACACATTTACTACGTACTTTTGAGAATATTAAGCATCATAACTTTCCTTACGTTTACTTGTTATATGCTCTAATTTACACGATTTTAATTTTTAGTGTATACAAAATAGTGTCACGAGCTACAGGACTCGAATTAAAATAAATGTCGTTGGAATTACTATAGTTTTAATAAACTCTAAACAGTCCTAATGGACTGTACAAACAAATATAAAACAAGTACAAATAAAACTGGATGCAACCAGTTCACACTGCACGATTCAATGCAATTCAACACGCGCAAAGTCCGTCATTATATCGCCAATTGAAAGTACTATATACGTCTTATCGTATCGTAGTCGTCGCTTGACTGCCCTACCTCTTTATATATTCAATGTACTCTTTGGCCCTACCTCTCCGTTCGGGCATTGTTTTATACTAAACTGTATAATACTGAACAAAGGGGCCGCGTTATAAGTTAATCCGCCATCTGGCAAGCTTCGGGGCAATGCAATAAAAAAAAGATTAATTCGACTCTGATTACAGCCATAAAATAAGTACGATAACAATAGGTGTTTTTAAAGTTTAGCACGAAGTAAACAAAATAACTCCGAATGCAGGAAAGGCAATAAACGGCGTTTTGCGACATTCAGGTGTGCGGTCTTTGTCGGTATGTAACAATAGAAAGGCCTATCTATATTCAACAGTTGAATGTTAATGGACTAATGTCATAGATAAATCATTGTTTTAGAGCAGCTATATTTCTATATAAGACAGCAATTGTAAATAGTTAAAAAACTAGTATACAGTATTATTTATAGAATAAATCTAAAATTGAATTGTGTGTTTGTAATTTTAAAATATTGTTACGACCTGAACGCCGACAAAAGACAAATTCACACCTGCATACCTGTAGACATTTTATTACCTTTTCGGCATTTGGACTTCTTTTGTTTACTTTTTATTTAAAATTTGTGATTAGTAAAACAGCCCATCGTGTATTGTATTGTAATCTTTTATAGTAATCATTAGACAGGTGTGATTCTACGTAATTCATCCCACGCGGCCGAGCAGACATATTGCATTTGTACAGTATAAAGCAATGTTCCAATTGAGAGATGGGACAGTCGAGCGATAACCACAAGCGGAGCAAGACTTGTGTACATTCGGTAATCTATTTAGTGACGGACTTTGCGTATGGATTGAATCGTGCATTGCGTTTGGACTGGTTGTGTTCAGTTATATTTATAACTGTGTTATACGTGTTTGTATAGTGCTAATAAAACTCTATAGTAATTCTAACGGCAATTTTATTCGAGTCCTGCAACTCGTAACAATATATGCTAAGTTTAAGTGTTTATCTGTAAAGTGGATGTCTGTAAGTTCGCTTTATAATGGTCCAATTGATTTAAATGAAAATTTTGTGGTTTTCTGCGCTTCGTGTTTCGTCCTTAGGTACAAATATAACGTTTAAAAACTACTTACTTGCCCGTAAAGCTATTTAAGAGCTATGTTTTGTTTACATTTTAGATATATGTAAACAAAACATACAATCTACAATCTGGATTGAGTGCGAATATTTTAAAAAGGATATTACAAGTCTGTAGTTTAATTAATAAAGTTTTCAGACTGGATATAAATTTTAATGAAAAATTCCCATTTCTGAAGATCCCAAGGGTTAATCTGCGTGAATAGCCGACCATCTTGTTAAATAGTCGAGCCACATCGCGTGATGGCGCGGAGTGTTCTTCATTAAGTCGATATCCGAGAAGCATTGTGGCGAAAAATGGCTCTTACAAAGATTTACTTTGAGGAATACTTTTTCTTAATAAAGCAATAACGACTGTTCTTAAATTTGAACAGGAAGACGGGATAGAAAACAAAGCTAAAATATAAATAAACACGTCTTGCGCTTAAGATTAAAAGGAAAATTTATTCTCTCCGTCGACAAACATTACCATCATCCATTTTACGTGGATTTAACGTTAATTACATCCATTTTATTGGATTTCTCGTGTAATGAGTAAAGTCATAATATATTACGTACCAATAGTTTCATAATAAGGAGTACCATATCGTGCAAAAAGTTGAAAAAAAGTACCCTGAAAACCCTTGGATGGAAAGCGGTTACCATCGCCTATGGACATTTGTAATACCAAAGGTGCTACCAATGTACAGCTGCTCTCTAAAGGGACATTAGAACCTGGCCACTAATGCCGCAACACAACTCAAGGTTGTTATGGCGGCATACTCTAGACCAGGGGTGGTTACCATCCAGACGGGCAAATACGGCAGGAAATTGTATTCTTTCTGCGTTCCTGCACGGATCTTACCCTATACCCTAAATGGTTTAATGTATCTTCAATATCGATGTATCTACGTTAGTCATTGAATAAAAGAATTGAATTTTACATGTAAAAAAATAATTTCTGCCCAGGTAACATACTTAACTTAAAAGCTTTTTCGATAAAAATGTAGAATAATTTTGATATTTAACTTAACGTCACATAGTAAGAAAGAAATTCAACTCCTTTCAAGTTAGTTGCATATTATATTTTATTAATTCCAAAGTTGCCACAAAATCACGTTGATAAATTCGGAAGATGGGATGTATGGCCAGAGATTTGGGAAGAGGGGCCCGATGACGATGCTCCTCAATACGATTGATTTAGCTTTATTGCTGGCAATAAATTTACCCTTACTCACCGTTATAACATTTTTATATTGTCACAGTAAATGCTTTGAGTGTTGTTAGGTTTTATTACATTTCCTGCCACACTTAGAGTCACACACATTTGCAAATGGCGTCATGTGCGCGTGGTGAAAATTAAAACATCTTTCGTCTTATTTTCTCTTTTGTTTTAAAGTGACACAAATGTATGTATTGATGAAAAGTGCTTCCAAGGAGATTCGATTATTCAGTTTATTTATTCTCGTAATGTGAAACTCCTTGGTGGAATTCTTATATTTTTTTATATATCGAAATTAAAAATAATCTGTAAGGACACGCGCGGCGCTATACAACGGAGTATGCGGTAAATATGGTAGGTAATAATGAGAGTACCTATTTTATTGCACGTTTCGTTGTATGCTGCGTAATTTTTAACTTTGGAAAAATGTGTTAAAAAAAATTAAGTACCCACTATTCATATTTTTTACGTTGACAAAATGACATAGAAAATATTTACTAGAATAACAAAGTAAAGTCGGGCATATCTACAATCGCCATCATTTATATTTAAGCATTAACTGGTTTCTATTCGACTCTTAAGTGTTGCTGCACAAGTTTCATAAAAAAAAAAAAATCGCAAGTCCATATATATCATAGGTACTACTAGTACTAGCTACTAGTGCCTATGCCGAATTGCTTATGTCTATCTTATCTGTATCTTACTAAACCATTCAATCTTTCTGAGAAATCCTATGTTCACCATCGGTATCTCAGGCACATATACTATATTGACGGTCTCTGTGGTTGAGCCGGTTAAGTGTTAGCCGGCCGAGGTCGCTGGTCTGGTAAATTTCGTAAACAAACTTTCCGTTATTTACTGTGGCTTGGGCGTCTAGGATCGGCCCCAGTCTGGTCCGTTGTATATTACTAACTTAGTTAATTTGGGGATATACAATCTGTGTGTGTTTGTCTGCCGATTGTTATTATACAAAGCAACAGCCGGGATCTAGAATTTTTTTCGAGAGAGCCCCCTCAGCAGGGGTGGCATTTTTACCTTAATCATCATCATCATTTCAGCCATCAAACGCACGCTGATGAACACGCGTGCGTCTGTAGTTTTTTTAACTCCCCTAGATTCGGCTCTGCAAAGCAAAAATATATGATAAACAATTTATACTCAAGACCGCGAAGCCGAAAGATATAAGCAAACATCCAAATAAACTCAGTTGCACATTTATATATTGGTATAGCTAGCTTATTTTGTTGAAGCCTCGAAGAATAATGAATGTAAATTGTGTTTATAGGGAGTAAGCGGCCACGGGCGTCTGGGAAGTTCTAGCAGAACAAAGGGCGTCGAAGACGAAGCGAAGCGGGTAAACAAGTTGCAATAAGTTTCACGGTGAGCCTGACATTTACTCACGCCGTACCTTTCTGTTGCTCGACGGTACTCTTAAATGCCTTTATTACACCCTTTGCAATACTAGTTTTTTCAATGTTCAATGGAGTTGGAGTCTATATTAAACTTATATTTGTATTTTTTTTTAATGAAGGAGGGGTATGTAAACATTCGATGGAGGGGCAATTGTCGCAGGAGAAACGCGATAGGAACGTGTGAGGCTCACCACGTTGGGGTGGTACTAGCACCCTCGAAGTTCTTTTGCCACCCGAGTCAGGGATACCCACGAAAAGCCCTCTGTGTTCCTCGCTTTGCCTAATGCCAGGGGTATGGGAAAAGTGGAAGATTGACCGAATCCGCGTGCCTTGGCCCAAAGGCCACATATTCACTGCCGGGGGAAGCATACGGCATAGTCCCTTTTTGTCCATCGTGGGGAGACTAAATGACTTGCCCCACGGGAGAAAAGATGAGCGCACGCGGGACACGACGCGCTCTTCTCTCAATATCTATGAAAACTACTAAAATCGATTTTTGTGTTTAGTAGTTGTATGACGTGTGAAAGTGAGTTTGTTGGAATTTTCGTATTTGTTAGTAGCCACTATACGCACAGCCTCTATGTAAATCTATTTATATGGAGGTTAGTATGTAGGAACCTCAGATATCTCAGATGAACCTTTATCTAATATGTTCATAGGTTTGTGCGTTTGTGGGTAGTAATTAAACTACCATTTAATTGTTTTCAAGCATACCTAATAACTAAAACTAAATTTTCATCAAAGACAACTTTTCATTCACAAAATATAACAATACCCACTGAATATAATTATGTAATGAAATACTAAATGACCTTGTACATAAATATTAAATTCAAATAACATCATAAATGAGACTCGCGCAGACACTTTCAGAAGCATGTTACCTATAATCTCAGCCATTGATACCAGTCCACTTTTTTCCGATATTAATAAAGATCACGTGCGAGGGAAATAAATCTTCTGAAAATATAAGCAGTATATCGAAGAACGTGACCGTCTGTAGCTCACAAAAAACCAACGTGTAATGGAGTTAGGGGTGTAAAAAACCGCCGATAACGGAAGGGCATAATGCCAGACCGCTATTAAACCGTACAGCTTCGAAGTAAACCGCTGTATAGGCTATTGAAATTTTTGTTTCGATAATGACAAAAACTTAGGATGCGAGTATTCATTTTTGTTTGTTTTAATTTTACTTGCGAGTGAAATACTTTAGTAATTAGATTTACACAATATAATTTTTAATTTATATGTTAATTGTATGTGTTTTTAAAATAAAGGTTTTTTTAATGTAATATTGATGAGCCAAATCCAAGTACAATAAAATGTTCGGTTGAGGTTACGAAAGTCCTCTATTTTTGTAATTTGCCTACGAAATACTACGAAAGCATTAATTACCATATCCCAAAAATATTTGTTGAACAGATTTTGTTTTCAATTCATAGTTCAAAACTTAGAGAAGGGAGGGAGCACAATTATTAAGACCTTGAGAGTTAATATGTCGTCCTCATTTGACTTCTTAAAAGGTTACCGGTGATAATGAGTTTCCAAGACCAGACTAATAATACTCCACATGTCTGAGAATGAATGAAAACACTTTGACGTTTACCAACAATTAATACTACCTTCTTAAAAACTAGGTATAATAAATGTTGAACAAAGCGCACCCTTATATATTGCTTAAAGCGATCTCGTCCAGGCAACCCCCTAAACTTAAGAAAATATTAGACTTGACAGTGGCGGTGAAGACAAAAAAATAAATATGAAAGATTCAAAACAAATAAATAATAAACTTTATATACTATACAAACATAAACACAAAATCAGCAGCTATATTAGAGCTGAGAGGAGTAAAAATGATTAGTAACCATGACTTAGAAAGACGATACTGATTTAACTTCTCTGATGTTGAGTGAGTTCCATAAACGGACGGCTGTAAAAAGTCTGTACAAGTGTCATTAACGAAAGATATAAAAAATAAGTTCTATTATATGTACACCACTCCGGAACCTGTTATTCGTGTCAAGGAGAAGAAGCGGCCAGAAACTCCCCAGCAACACGTCTAGCTGTTTTTTTTTATATTTCTTATTCTCAAGTTCTTTTTTTATATGTTTTATATAGAAGTATATTACAGAATTACTTTTTGAAGAATTAATGGAGACAGTGCATGCTCAGTAAGACAAAGATACAGTAAGAGGAAAGAAGAAATTATTATTGTTATAATAATGACGAACCGTACTAAAAGTTTGTACTCCAATATATCTTCATAAATTCCTTACATCTTTGGCAAATTAAAACGTTATGACGATTGTACAAGAGGCTGGAGCTAGCTGCTATGTAAATGGAATTTTATCTTTTAAATATTCCTCAATAGTGTAATATCCCTTTTAAAGCAAGATACTTTTTAATTTGCTTTTAAATTTAGTGAACGGCACATCTAACATTGCATTCGGAATCTTATTGAAGAATCGTACAGAATATATGATAGCAATATAAGTCTATCACAATTTCTAGTGTTAAAATTGTGAACATCCTTATACTACTTGTAGGCACTCTAATTATTATAGTAATTATATTATTAAAACTATATTGGCAGGCGACCGTCATCATACCGATTTCCTTAAAGCGTTACTTAAGAGACTCCCGAGGGCCGAGGTTGTGAATGGACCTTACGGCTCTTTTTTGTAAAACAAATGTGGTCTCTAAGTTAACAGCGTTGCCCCAGAGTGAAATATCATAGGACATGATACTATGAAAATAAAAGAATCTAGCAATCACTTCGTCAGTGAACTGCTTAGCTCTTCTGATTGTATATGCAGCAAAACAAAGTATTCCTGAGATACTAGATATATGAGAGTACGCCAATGAAGTTTCTGATCTAGGTTAATGCCTAAGAATACAGTTGAATCTATTAGGTTAAGTCTAGTGTCGTTAAGAGTGATATTAACATCGTATTCTTTCACATTGGGGATAACAAACTTAAAACATTTTGTTGTGGTCGTTGATGAGAGATATAATTATTTTTAATGGAAATATCCTGCTTTTGTGTTATTTTAATATATATTAACTTAATAAATACGACAATGGATATTAAATACGTATGTGTCTCTCAATAATTTTCACTCGACAAATCAAACAAAAAATTTGACATAAAAATCACATTCAAAATTCTATTCTATGAGAAAAATAGCTTTTGAACCAATGAGACTGCAACATCCTCCACACGGCAAATGGCAAAAGTTATTACTCACATTAGAATACTTATTGACAAAATACGAGCAGTTTTGATTGCGAACATAAAAAATAAAAGTAGGAACCAAATCAAAGATAAGTTTGAACTTGCCCCTTAAATAATAATTAAATCAACTAAATAACTTCTAACGTATGCAAACATTTAACTAAATGTTTGTACTCTTCTTCTCTTGTCTTTAACAACCCTACATACATACACCGTCTTTGCCTCTATAAGTTACTGGACTACTCCTAGTGGCCAAAGTGAACGCTTCTCAGGTGTCAACGTGAAAACAACTCCGTTTATTGGGATGTGTAAATTATCCTTTCCTTTCAAAACAAGTGATAAAAGATACTTGTTACTAAAACGCATCTTGAGGCCACTTCTAAGGTTTTCAAGGAATCTTCGCAAAATTTCCTTTAGCATGCGAACCAACCGTTCGAACCACCCTCCCCACCACGGTGAGCCAGGGGAATAGGAATGAGTCCAAAACCAGCAATAGCGTTTCTTGGGATGACGTTTTATGGTAGCACTTAGTAAAAATGGGCTACAAATTACTCCAAACGCAACTCTGCTGTAACGATAAGCAATCAATCCACGTCGATCATCATTCGCTCTTCATAAAAATTTAAAATATTTTTGATCTGAATCCGCCAAACTTATCCGCAAAAATCCTCTTTTAATATTTGCTGTAACACCATATTCGCGTATACGACAGTCATGTAAAAATTTTGGTATCACTTCCAATAAATTGATGATAGGTTCCAAACTAGTATTAAGATACCTGCCATCTTCATCTCTTGCCGCAGCATCAAAAACTGGTGTCACTCTTGTCGTTAGGCTTGCTTCTTTAATAAGCGAATGTTGAGCTAAAAAATGACCGTCATCATCATCTACCTGTTCAATGATATCATCATGCAAACCTTTCGTTAAAAAACTGTCATATTGCTTGTAATTCCCGGTAATCTGAGTTTCATTCAAACTTTTATTATTTGATGTTAAATTAGCGTTCGCAAATTCACGAACCTCATATGACTCTGTGCATAAGATCTTTTAACAATGCGCCTCAACAAAATATATTCGGTTTCTCTTTGAAAGAAGCGAATCGACGACATTCATTGTTATGCGGATGACAGCATTGGCGTCGCGCATTACTCTGGACGTGCAAACGTCCCTCGATCATTTGTGGAGGAAAGTCGGGTTAGACTTGTGTCTAAGGTAGAGAACTCCTTAGAGAGAGTCGCTGAGTGGGGAAGACAAAACCTTGTCCAAATCAACCCCACAAAGATACAGGTCTGCGTATTCTCAGCCAAGAAAACCCCATTCCTACTTGCGCTTTAGTTCCAAGGAACACCCCTTACCACCTCGAAGAGTATTGGTAAGTATTGATCCTTGGTGTCGACATTGCAAACGATGTACAGTTCAAGGGCCACCTTAAAGGCAAGGCAAAACTTGCCTCCAAGAAGCTGGGAGTGCTAAACCGGTCCAAGCAGTACTTCACTCCGCGGCAACGCCTTGTGCTTTACAAGGCCCAGGTGAGACCGCATATGGAGTACTGATCACACTTGTGGCCGGGACACCCGCTTACCAGCTAAATCCCCTGGACAGTATTCAACGTCGAGCCGTTCGCATTGTCGACGATCCCATACTCACCGACGGCTTAGATACGCTTGGCCTTCGGAGAGACTTCGCGTCTCTCTGCGTATTCTACCGACTGTATAACGGAGAGTGTTCCAAGGAACTGTTCAGAATGGTGCCTTCGTCTTCTTTTTACCACCGCACCGCACGCCATCGGCTGAGCGTTCATCCCCACTTCCTTGAGCCGCTTCGCTCTTGTACGCAACGGTTCTCAAGAACGTTTCTCTTGGATTTGGAATGAGCTCCCGGCCGTGGTTTTCCCACAGCGCAATAGCATGGGGTTTTTTAAAAAGGGTGTCATAAAATTTCTTCGAGGCCGGCAGCGCGTTGGTGACACCTCTGGTGTTGCAAACGTCCATAGGCGATGGTAACCGCTTTCCATCAGGTGGGCCGTCTGCCTGTCTGCTGTACTCCAGCGATAAAAAAAAGCTTTCTAAATCTAGTTCTTTTAATGTTTCCTCCTCTGAGAGGTATAAATTAAAAATTGCATTTTTAAACTTTTCCTCTATATCAAACATTTGATTAGCTTTTCCGTCTAAAATAGTGAGAATTACACGAATCTCATGTATTTCTCCCTTACTAAGCTTTTCTAAACAACTATTGTAACTCAAAGAAAATAGCTTGCGACTTATGGTTCTTTGTTTCTTTAAAATACTCACGGTCGCCATTCTGTTGTGGTCGTTGATGAGAGATATAATTATTTTTAATGGAAATATCCTGATTTTGTTTTATTTTAATATATATTAACTTAATAAATACGACAATGGATATTTAATACGTGTGTCTCTCAATAATTTTCACTCGACAAATCAAACAAAAAATTTGACATAGAAATCACATTCAAAATTCTATTCTATGAGAAAAGTAGGTTTTAAATCAATGAGACTGCAACACATTTAGTTTTATTCGGATTACGTAATAAGTTATTTATGGTCCACCATGAACTTAGACATTGTTACGCTTTGGGATTTGTTATTGTTGTTATTTATGTAAGACGATAATAAGTTGTGAGAATTGCCATGAATTGTAGTTTACAAGGTCCTGTACTGACGCTAACGACATTTATTAAATTTGACTTATATAGCCCCAATTACTTCCTAGGAAATATCTGTGACATACAAAGATGGAGACGGACCGATGACAACTTTAAAAACTTGTGTTGAAAAACAATCAATTTATTAAAATTGACTTTTTTTAATACCGATAACATTGAAATCCTAAGAATAACATTCACGCTAGATAAATATAATAATTGGATCGTGAACATTTGCGTCTCTCTCCAGGTTGTTTTGCCCAGCTACCGGTTAAAATGGGATTAGAGTGGATCGGAAACCGTGCGAAAACAAAACCTCTTTAAATCCAAGATTATGTAATGTGGTGTGCCGTGTGCTTAGACCGTGGAATGAATCAGGCACAAACAATTTAACTAAACCACAACTTAGTTACGCTAGTCTTATCACGTTAGCTGCAGTGTCGGTTTTAGGATTACCGGCGCCCTGGGTTACATTTCGAGAGCGCTGTACTCTGTATTATCTAATTCACATATTTATTATTACGGCGATTAGACAAAAGAACAAAATTTAATAAAAATGATTTATTATTATATATTATTACGTATTATTATTTATTATTACGCTTTTATGTTTATGTACTTATAATACATACCTGTATTTTAATGCCTTTAGGAGTCGCGGGAGAAAACGCGGCGAGAGAGTGTAGGAGTCGCCACGTTAGCGTGTCACTAGCATTTATATTGCCGTCCGAATCGGAGATGCCCACTAAAACTTCTCGGTATTCCGTCTTTCGCCCCTACGCTAGGGCTACGGGTATATAGACTCACTACTGCATGAGGCTCTGGCAGGTGGTGGCCCAACAGCCTTAGCTACTGTCGAGAGGAACCCAAGCCCAGGCGTCTTCCATCTCTTTTTGCATGGGGTGGTGTGCAACCACCACAGGAGAAGAGGCGAGGGGACGCGGCCTTCCTGCGCGCCCCCATATCGACGGCCCTTTACCGGGCCGCATCCTAACATGGCGGTGCTAGTTAGCTGTATTAATTACCATACTAAATACGTCCAGTTTAACAAAAAAAATAGACTACATTACGGTACTATAGAGTCGACTAAGTGCGTGTCAGTCCATGCACAGTGAAGGGTTTTATAAAGACAACAAACGTTATGTTTGTCATTTGCCTACGGAACGCTTAAATAGCATCTAATCTAAAATATTATATATCTCCAAATTATTACAGTGTTCTTCTTTAAACTAATTTTCGTTGAATATATTTTTTAAGTTTTACCACCTCGAACTTTTTCAGAATTTTACCCCATATGGTAACTATTACCACTATGGAATTGAAAATCTCATAATTGTATTGTCTTTTTTTTATTGCAGGAGTTCAGCAGAGAGGCAGACGGCCCACTTGATGGAAAGCTGTTACCATCACCTATGGACATTTGCAACACCAAAGGTGCTACAAATGCGCTGCTGCTCTCTTAAAGGAGACTGGAACCTGGTCGCTAATGCCGGAACACAACTCAAGGTTGTTATGGCGACATACTTTAGACCAGGGGTGGTAGCCATCCAGTCTGGCAAATGCCCTACCACCTGGCTGTGGGTTGTTATGTCGCCTCTTACGACAGGCCGCCCGGTCGCAGGAAATTGTATTCTTTCTCCGTTCCTGCACGGATAAACAAAAACGACATTAGATATTTATATGATGATTACTAAGGCCTTTTATATACAGTCTATAAAATTATATACAGGTCTTATGTACACTAAATTTATTTCACCTACATATAATATCATCCTGATAAGAAACTGTCAAAAAATATAAAATAAATAAAATTAATTTTATGAAAAACACAATCTAATGTTATGTTATTTCCTTTATACAATTAATCACGGCACTGCGCTAGTGAGGCACGATATTGTAGTCGTTTAAAATTTCCAATTTTGTGTTTTCATTAATGGAAGCCTCATGTAATTTGAAGCCTTTCGTTTCCCTTTATTTTCAACGGTTGTAAGGCTGCCGGATAAAATACCTTTTCATTGAACTAAGATAATAATAAATTTGCTTTAATCACTGTTTCAAAATATTAGTCTTAGTAATTTTTAATGTAATTAATACTTACACAAATTTAACCTTTTTTATTGCATGACTTCAGCAGACAGGCAGACACCTGAAGGACACCTGAAGGAAAACACCATGGCTATTTGTAACACTAAACATGCTATAAATGTGTTGCTACTCTCTAAAAAAAGTCTGAAATCTTTCCACTAATGCCGGAACACAACTTAAGGTTGTCATGGCGGCGCACGCTAGACCAGGGGCGGTAGCCATCCAGACAGGCAAATACCCTACCACCTGGCTGTGAGTTGTTTTGTCGCTTCTTACGAGAGGCCACACGGCCGCAGAAAATTGTATTCGTACTACGTTCCTGCATGGAACTTATTACTAACGTTATTGCCGATATTTATTTTGTACATTTTCTAGACAACCATTTTGCGGACCAGTTGTTCTATAAACAAAGTAGCAACTATATACAATATCGGTTCTGTCTAAGTCAATTCAAACTGCAAGAGATTAATTAATTGAAATGGAATGAAATTTGCAGACATAAAGCGCTGTAACTATGCGAGATATTTAGAAACAATGTATTTTACTGTTGCTACAAAATTAAAGCTACAAATTAGGAAA
Source organism: Dendrolimus pini (assembly GCA_949752895.1). Taxonomy (NCBI): domain Eukaryota; kingdom Metazoa; phylum Arthropoda; class Insecta; order Lepidoptera; family Lasiocampidae; genus Dendrolimus; species Dendrolimus pini. The sequence goes on from OX457126.1 coordinate 12,251,821, forward strand.
TTCTCACTGATTACTTTGTTTTCCTAGCTTAAGCTTGCAATTGTAACATTGTGAATGTGGAAGAAAGATATTAAGATTGAAAATCGTCTCAGAAAAATGGAACCCTACAATAGCCCCTAAATCCTTTGTTTCTACTGTTAACAAGAGGGCAAGTTAACATATCTCGCTTTTTGATCAAGAAAAACACCGCTAAAACATTTGGTCAACGTTTTGTACTCTGGTGTGCACCGACATTTAACCGGTGGTTAAAATAAAATAATCGATCAAAATGTATGCATAAACAGCGATTATTTTATTTTAACCGTCGGTTAAATGTAATGGTGTGTTAAAGTGCACACCAGCCTTAATATGTTTTTGTAGAACGTGTAGTAAAAAAATATAATATCTGTATAATTTTAATTACACATTTAGATATAGAATAAAGGGGCCTAAAGTGACCGGTTTTCGAGAAACGTTGAGTGATATCAGTCGTATTTTAGACATACTACTGGTAAATGTAAGACAGCATAAACTTTAGCTTTATTGATACGTTTGTCATATGCGTAATACGTGTTAAAGACCTAAGTATATAATCCAAAGGCGAGAGAAATCTCGGATGTGCTGGCGAAGTAAAGAAAAAGTACCTATGTTTAAATATTGAATTGATGTTTGATTAATGTTTGGAATAAAATAAAAATTAAATGATCTAACAAAAGTTTGTAAAAATTACTTTAAAATATATAAATTTATCTATTGATATTCTGAGTTTCCTTTTAATTAAAAAACCATGACACCAAACACTTACCAGTTTTTCAAATACGAATCGCCGAAAGCGGCCGCTTTAGGCCTCCATAACACAATCAATTAATTTTCCACAGCATTCCAACTTATTTACCTGAAATTGCGATACCTAAGGATTGACTTAGGTCTATTATTCTTAAGATATCACTAGTCAATACTATTGATACCTAAATAATAATGGAACTAAACATCAATTAACACATTAAAGTATTTGGATTACCATGCAAGTATTCTTCTTATATGATTGTAACAGACATTTTACCAAATTTATTATCCCTCCTACGGTTTTATCTTAGCGTAAATTGCCGATAAAACTGAACTTAATAGATTCGTTGTTTCATCACATTAATTCTCGTTATCGTCTCGTTTCCAGTATTAAAGACCGATATAATGATATTGATAAAGTTTAATATTACTTTGTACTTTTGTACTTCGTCTTCATTTTTTGCGAGTTCTAATTGATTTATGCGCACCCTACTGCTTGGGGCAAGACAGTGAAGTGCTGTGGGACTTGCCTCGAATACCGAATATCCATTAAAATCTCCCTGGTGCTGTCTATTACGTTATGCCTGGGTCGTGCGACCACAGCTTGACCCAATAAAAAAATTTCAAAAGAGGCTTGTATTTTCAAACATTGATAAATAAATATTTCTAGCAATCAAAATCCAAGTAATTTAACGTGTTGCCTTAATAGTTACATTTTGAACTTCTACTAGTATCAATTAATGGTAATTTTACATACCTAAGTCACATTCGTGAATATTTACCTACTTATTTTTGAAAATAATTATGTATATTTAAATTTGATATTGAAAATAAGCCTATTAAGACTTTCAATATTATCAACTAATTTGGTACAAAAAAATTGTTTTAATTATTAAAACACTGCCTGAAAGTTTCGGTGGTGTTCGATATTATAATGAAGAATGACTTTTGGCGGCCTATGGTCTTATTGAACATAAAGATGTAGAATAAGCTTTTACAGAATAATATCATTTTACTGAGGGACTATCATTCATCGTACACATAAACGAACATCCGAACTGGAAGTATCTTTCACATTGTGGGGATGATAGAAAGGATCGTACAGTTTAGCTACACCTCCATACAAGTCTGATGGATTCGCTGATCATCAACGTGTGTGGTCCTCCAGTACTTTGGAGGTTGTCTAGAGAGTTCACACTTCGCTTAATAAAACGAAACGAAACCAAAAACGAGATACAATCGACCCGACGGATACAAATCGATCATTATACGTGACAGATAAATATACCGCATACACACATAATTCGTAGACTTAACTGTTTATGTAAAGCAAATGCGTAGCCATGTTGGGTGGCATTGTGCTTTGCCCCGTTTGAGCTCTTGTGCCCCAGGACGCCCGGGAAGAGCCAATTACCACAATTTGCAATTAATTACTGCGTGACAGTGACCGTCTCGGCTTTCACAACTCACGCACCTTGTTTATGCCATTACACGCTCCTAGTATTATTTGCAAATTAATTTCAGTTACAATTGTTATTATGTTTTGAATAGACTTTGTTTTTTAATATTGTATTATTTGCTTCAGAGTTCAATTGTGCTATTCAAAACATTGATCATTGATTCATATTTGCCAAGTCATGGTATCTCTCCCAATAAACTAAACAAAATATTTTGAAATATCAAGTCGTTTAGCTTTAAGAAATATCTTTTTTTGCCAAAAATATTGTTAGTTTTGATCTATCACAACCGATTAGGTATATATAAAAACTACCAGCCCATAAGCGTATCTCTTTCGCCAATCGTTATTCTTGTCCAAAGCGGGATGTTGGATATATTAATACATGGAATTTTTAATAAACTTTTTTGAGGTTCTATAGACAAACGACAACAACTGTGAACATTCGTCAACTACATCAACCTTTCAATACATGGACTGATATATACGTGGCTGTTTTTTCATTTTACTCCTGTAACGTGATCTTCAGGAGCAACCAGCAATAGTTATAAAAGAATTACTTATGGTCTAGTGTGTTTAGTGTCTCCGAAACCAGTTAACGTTCCTCACCAAGTTATTCGATCGGGGGATGTCATTAGCAATTCAAATACCTAACCATCGCATACTAGCCCTACAGAAGAGGGGATCCTCTTTCACATGACCGCTTTTGTAAATTATTTATTACTGTTTGGCCAGTTCTAAAGTTCCCTTTGTTTTACGGACTAACAGAAATTCAGAAATGGAAATTAACTCTCGGAAATCATAATATTATGGAGTCAAGTAAAACGCGAAACATTTCCAATTGAAGTTAGTCTTTTGTAAAGTTACCATCGTATTTTGTCTATGAAAAAGCACAGACTAAAATGGAGCACTTAATACTTTTTGTTATACTTTTTAGTAGTTACCTATTCATAAAGTCATACCAATAAATAAAATTGTTCTGTCTGTGATTTCAAATTAAACATCAAAATTTATGTAAAAAACCGCTGTTTATTTGTTGCCTGATCGAACTTAAGTGACCATTTCTAGGATGTTTTTATGAGTGTCGATCTGAAAGCTTGTATTCGAATTGGCTTCGAAACGGCCCACGGTTTTCAATAAAGATTTTAGACACGAAAACAGAAATGTTGTATAAATTTTCGTATGTGCTTCATTTCAATATGAATGTACTCGTAAAGTCCAAGTCCTGCGCGGATGTAGTAGCGGGCATAGCTAGTAATTGTTGTTAATTGGTTTTTTTTAATAATATTATTTCAGGAAAACATGTCCCATAGCCATCATACATATTGCATTAATAATTACCATTATAAAAAATTATACATACTTACATATTATCTGGCTCTTTTAATAATAGAGATTAACATAGGATATTTTTTATAGCTGGAAAATCAGGTAGTTTCCGCGGGGTAAAGATCAGAAGATTACAAGAATGTAGCTGAATAAAACGATTATCATGAAATTTGGTATACGACTTGGAACAAAATGTGTGTGGGATCGGTGTGTGTTTTCAATAACTAGAATAAACGTTAGATATTTGTTATACAGAAAGATGTGATAGTTTTCGTTCGATACGGACTACCAAAATTGTAAGGACTAGTTTTTTGTCGTGGAAAATTCCAATATTGCGGGAAAAGCCATAATGTATATATGGTACCCAAACTGATAATATACGCATTTAAACGCATAATATTAGTGTCTAGAAAACGATACGTGCATAACCTATGGAACGTATTATTTAAAAACACATTTTAAAGCTTCACATCCTCCTTGAAATCAATCGACCAAGGATAAATATAAAAAATTGCACAAGCGATTCGTCGGTTCCGGATATCAATTTTTCAGCCCCATCGTAAAGAGGGATTGTGTCGTCTTGTCGCAAATCTATGCTGAAAGATCGGTAAAATTTTCAATCCCATCAAGCGGAAGATTTTATGTCGCAAATGGTCCCATTCAGCAATACGTTTGCGTTAGCTACAGTTTATTTCGGCTTTTGGTTTGTATTATTCTAATAAAAATACATGTAATAAATTACGATATAATATTTAGTAACCCATCCCCGGTGACTTTGGTATATTATATATTAGTAGTTTCAGGCATCGGTCAGATCAATCTTAAAATCAATTCAATTAGTTCAATTCAATGACAGTTCAATGACAGTACGTAATTTAAAAAACCGACTTCAAAAACTAAAAAACTAAAATGTATAAAATAACTTATTTCTAAAGCTATTATTATTAATATATATTACCTAAAACATCTTAAAGTCGGTGCTTAGTAATTTTCAAAATAAGTAATTTTTATGTTTTACTTTGCACCGACTTCAAGAAGTTTTAGATAATATATATTAATAATAATAGCTTTAGAAATAAGTTATTTTATACATTTTAGTTTTTTAGTTTTTGAAGTCGGTTTTTTTAAACGAAGTTTTTAAATTTTATTTGTTACTTTTTAGTGTCTAGCTATGTATGGGTGGACATACGAATAGTGTCGCGCTTCTTAAAAAATATAGGTCCCAAGAACCGGGAACAAAAAAATGTTCATTAAATGAAAACTACTGAGCCAAAGTATGTCAAATTTTTAGGGGACCACATGGCAGCTATTCCGCGTCGAACAAAAAAAGAATCACGTAAATCGAATCATAAATCTCAGAGTAATCGGTTAATTTATTAATACAAGTACATATGGAACGGAGTGAAAATTATTGCCATGAAAAATGTTCATAAAATGAAAACTACTGGGCCAAACTATGTAAAATTTTTAGGGGACCAATTGGAAGCTATTCCGCGTCGAACAAAAAAAGAATTACGTAAATCGGATCATAAATCACGGAGTAATCGGCGAACATACATAAAAAAAGCAACAAAAAAAAAAGATCTTGACGAATTGAGAACCTCCTCCTTTTTTCGAAGTCGGTTAAAAATAGTACAAGATACCAAATAGCTAAAGACACATAATAGCTACTAGATACATACCTAATATCATATGTTAATGTACATAATATTTACAACAATATATTGTAAATATGAATATGCCAGTGGCTTTAACTAACACTTGACACTTTAAAGGAGATGTGGTCATGTATTTAGAATCTTTTTAAAATATAATTATAGACAACTACAGTGTTCCCCGCGGCTGCGCCGCGGGTCAATCCCCGTTGAGTACTTCTATAATACTTCGGTAGAAACTGAATTAGGTTTTGTATACCGTGAGTGAAGCCGCGGACAATAGCCAGTATATATTATTATATATACCCTCCTTGAAAAATGATCTAACGGATAATGAAAACCACTTAAAAATCCGTTGCGTGGTTTAGGAGGAGTTAGCGGATATACAATCATACAAATGGAAAGGTGTGGAAAGTGACTTTGCTTTATACTATGAAAATATACTCTGTTGTATTCCAAAGTAAACAATTGCAAAAACGCTTACTATTACAATACTTTTTGTCAAAATAATAAGCGACCTTATTGCTTAAAGTGATCATTTTTAGATAACCTAAGAGGATATTTTACTTAATCGAATGATGTAGATGGCGCAGAAAAAAATAGGACTAAAGTTAAATATTGTAATATGAAGCTATATTTTCATTAAAATAATAATTATATTGTTCGTATAAATCATGCGAGCGTATGACAGATCTAATGTGTCGATTATTAAGGTGGGCGTTGAGCATCGTAATTGGAGATGGTATACGGACATTAATAACAAAACAGATACATATTAGAAACGCTGGAGCCCGGGTCCCTACCGGTGGCAATACCCCAAACAAGGAAATTGTAATAAAGTTACAGGATACCCCCGTTGCCCGGTAATTTTGTTAAGGAAAATCGTTACTACAGGTTGCTATTGAGACCTGTACTCTACTAAAAACTTTCGGTTTGTTCAAGCTCACACGTTTACATAGTTTTAACAGTTTTTGTGAAATTAAATGTTCAATCATTTTATTTTTATTTGGGGCGTAAGTCTTGAAGGCTTAAGCCCATTGAGGATGAAGCATAGAAAGTCTTCAATAACGCGCCATTTGCTTGAGAAATGCGTATATATTAATTTTATGAGATTTTACAATAAATACTTGTTGCGCGTATAATATTTTGTTTCTCGTTCCGTGGTAAATTTCAAATATTGGCACAACAAAGAGTGTTTGTCATAGTAAATGAAACGATAATGCGCGTACACACCGGCGCGTGCGTATTCCTTCATGCCCGGCTTTAATTAGTGGACTGTATTGGTGATATTTGAACTTAAATCTTGCATTAGTAAAGTAGAAACTCCACTAACTTGGAGATCCGTCTTATCCTGGATCAGATCAGCTTACAGCTTGAAGAAGGCAACGCACGGTGCTGGTTCCAAGTCACATTTTAATGACGACTGACTGGCTCTTGGATGATGAAAGAATCAGTCTTATTATTATTGATTTCTTTTTTCCTTAAAGACCACGGGCCAATAAATTTCTGTTTAACTTTAATAAGTTAAACAGAAATTTATATTTATGAAGTGAAACTTCTTTATCGGCGTTCGAAAAAAAAATTACCATCACATTTTTTGGTTACACGTCACATTTTTCGGTTACGCGTCACATTTTTTCCGTTACGCGCCATCTTTTTCTTGCCCCTACCACGGTCGAATTGACCGTGGCTTTATTTATTTAACCAATTTCTGTAAAGTTCCATATATAGTAGATCATTTTTCGAAAAATAAGGTCATAAAGAAGTTTCACATCTTACGTGTGTACACTAGTACACGGACACATTTTTTTTATTACTTTCTATTCGTGATCTTAATTAAGTATATAAATATTTATTTTCCTTCGTTTGATAATAAGTAAAATAAAATATTAAGTCAAAAACTATGTACAGAAAAACAAAACAAACTACTTTAAAATCGAACGGTATTAGAATAATAACTTGGTTTTAATTAATTAACTTTGCGCACTCACTGAATCCTTTGTAATAATTTTCAATCACACATACAGAATGAAAGAAACTAATCCACAAACACTTAGTTGATTGCCACTTTCTATTAAACAAATGAAAGACTGCAAACAATTAGATTAAACCATTGCAATCGATCTGTTACTTATACTTATGAGTATTTGCATTGTCGACCTTACACGGAACAGCGAATCAAACTGTTCGGACTTTTTATTGCTGGAGTATAGCAGGCAGACCAAACCTCCCAACCTCAACTAGATTACCTTCGCCTACGGATATTTGCACAACTAGAGATGAGTTAGGCTCAAATAAGTTTAATGGCATCTTTTTAAAAGATCCCATATCATAGTACTGTAGGAAAACCTGTATTGGGCGATTATTCTAAATGATATAAGTTAATATAGAAAGGTTTATGAAACTGGCCAGTAGTCATGAATATTCAATATTTGGACATTCAGGTATTAGGCGAAAGTCGGTCCCTTATATGGGCCATATAAGGGTCGGAAAATCTGTTGTTTTTTCTAAGTATTTTATCTGAAGTACTCTAAAGTTTGTCTTAATAAAGCCTTTTTTCTAAATATTCCACATGCACGGTTTGTGGATCCAGCCAATGTCAAGTATTCATGAACAATGAATAGAGCTATGGCTATGTTATGCAACGAAGAATCTACAATATTTATTTATATGTATGGTGGTCACTACTAATCTTTGAATTTTTCTTATTACAGGACACCATTATATCTATATATATAGCTGCATTAGTTATGCCTTTCTGTCGAATTTTTTTATATATGTAGAAAAAGTTTTTTTATTGCAGGAGTTCAGCAGACAGGTAGACGGCCCACTTGATGGAAAGCGGTTACCATCACCTATGGACATTTGCAACACCAAAGGTGCTACAAACGCGCTGCTGCTCTCTTAAGGGAGACTGGAACCTGGTCACTAATGCCGGAACACAACTCAAGGTTGTTATGGCGGCATACTCAAGACCAGGGGTAGTAGCCATCCAGTCGGGCAAATACCCTACCATCTGGCGAATCCATAGATCCAGTCTTTTCGAAAAATAAATTGTGTATATAGACAGATAGACTGATAAACACACGATCGAATTGAGGTTCCGTTTTGCCAATATGACTACGGAATCCAAGTAACTAAAACCAATTTGTTTCGCTTGTGCGGTGCTTCAGGGGCGTACGCCATCGAGCGTAGTTTCAGCTTTCTGTACGTGTACGTGGCACAATACAAAGCTAAATCAAATGTCATTCCCATCGAAGCCCTTAATCACCCCATAAAGCCTTTGATAAACTGAGCTTGTTACTGAGGTTAACGCATTCAGGCCGTAGTGGTTGTAAACAATAGCTGCCTTATAAATAAAACAAATCAATCAATACGAATATACGGTTATTCAAATAATTGAAATTGTTATCATACCATAATCAAATTCGAATATTTTAGAGAGTAAGGGTTGCGTCGTATATTATTCTTATGTAGGTACACATACTTCAGTTCTAGTACACATATAAAATACATACTTGTATGAAAGTGATTTTGTTTGTATGTTTCAATTTATGTCTGTTTGTTTTTTCTTTAAGTTCTGCTACGAAAGACGAATATTTTGTCATGGCCCTGATTACTAGTATCATACTATACGATATTTATATAATACCGCTTGCAATGTGGTTAATATACAACGGACTACTCTGGGGCCGATACCAGACACCCATACCATACCAGGAATTGAACCCGCAGCCTTTGCAGTGAGGTAAGCCGTCAAAGGTTTAGCCCGCTCAACCACAGAGGCCTTCAGTAATATCTATAATATTGTAATAATGCTAAACATGTCGCGTCGGTACAGAAGCTTTTAAAAAAATATAACTGGAATAGCCTCTATAAACGATGGAGAACATCATGCAATTTTTCTTAGATTTCTTGTCTGTTTGTTGGGGTTTCACGTAAGAATTCCGGACAAACAGACGACGACGTAAGGCAAAGTTGCGGGAATATCCCAGTAATATATAAAATACAGTAGAATTACAATGATTACTTTTATCTTGAAAAATCGAAGAGTTTTTCGAAACAGAATTCTAAATGTTTTCATGTGAATTCAGATTATTATAATTTCGGCAGAAAATTAACATTTTTATCACAATCAAATTCACTCAAATCGAAAAACCAGCATATTTTTTACTCCCCCCATTGTATTTTAATTAAAAGCAACGACGACACAACGGTCCATTTTAATATATATTCGCAAATTTACAGAAATTGTGATGATTTGAGAATATTTAAATGGTTATTTGGAATTTTTACTTCATTATCTTTCATACTGCTACAATGTGTATTTTTTATATATCATACTGGCCTATGTTGATCAACTTTTCAAATAATAATAATTGATTTAATGATAATAGTGTTACATACCGACAAAGAAATGCGCACACGTGAGTTAAAGACTTCTTAGTTGGTTATTGTTTATTTTAATATATGATTACATTGATATGATTACATTAATATGATATACGTGTTATTTGCGTAATTGCCACCGTTAGAATGGGTGTGCTACCGATGCAGCCGCCGATCCTATGTATGTGTGTAGTGTATGGATATGGGATGTCCATAACACGTGGCTCTCGTAAAACGCAGTTTATTACCTTTCCTGCATTCGGAGTTCTTTTGCTTACTTCGTGTTTAAAATTTGCAATTAAGAAAAACATCCTATTGTTATCATACTTGTTTTATGGCCGTCATTATTGTCGAATTAATCCTTGTGGTTATTGCATTGCGTCGAAACTTGCCAGATGTGCGGATTAACTCAGTTAACGCAGCCCTTTGTCGGCATTATACAGTTTAGTATAAAACAATGCCCGAACGGAGGGGTGGGGCAGTCAAAGCGATAACACAAGCGAGGCAAGACGTGTGTACATTTTAGTGACGGACTTTGCGCGTGTTATTGAATTGTGCATTACGTTGGGACTTATTGCGTCTAGTTATATTTGTACCTATGTTATACATGTTGGTATAGTTTTAATAAATTCTATAGTAAGTAACAATATAATTATGTTAAATACATTACCTATTACATTGAAACTACGAAAACCATATATTAATTAGAATCAAGTTAAAAAGTAACTGTGATGTAACTTTGACTTAAATGAAGACGTAAAAGGCTGACTAGCTACGGTAAGTATTGCTTAATTTAATTGTTCCAAGGCAGTAAACTTTAGAGGTGCTCGAAACCTGCACACAATGACCGTCTTCAAAGGATTACTGAACTTTGTACAACGCTGTTAATTTGTTAGTAACAGAATATGTCGTACGTAAGCTGAAAATATATCCTATTGAAAATATAATTTCACAATATAGACTATGTTAGTTATTTGATACTAATTTATTGTTTAATTAGGGTTCAATTTAGTGTTGTGTATATATTTTCGAAAGGCACTGCCGTCAATCATGTTATTTCTTAAAGAATGCTACGCCAGAAGTTTAGTTTAACCTATGTTTATTTTTATATACATATTACAAATGTGATACTTATTACGAGTTTTTATTTTTCCAAACATATACGTTATAAATCTATAAATAACTCTCTGCTAAATTGGAATTTCCCCTTTTTCGAAGGACAGACGGTATACCCACCACGCATCGATAATTTCGACATGTAGGCTTTCTCACTATGTTTTTCTATTTACCACACTTGTTTAATTATATGAATTTTAGGTCTGAAAAACTGTCTATGAGTATTATATCTACTCTCTGCTAGAATTCTATTCTGTCTTTGGAATGAGGCTCGATTTCTTAGCTATGTTATAAATGTTATATAATACTAGGATATGCCCGTGAATTCTTCCACTCTTGACTTGAAATTCCCGCGCGATTTCCGGGATACAAAGTATCGCTTAGCGTAACATTGCAGGTTCAGCAATGAGCTTAGCTCAGCTTTTACCTAAGTAAATCTATATCTTGTATAGTAATGCTGTAAAGAATTTACATATAATATGCTATGGTGGCCATTCACCATGCTGCCTATCGTTCAATCGCCATGACGCTGCCGGTTGGATTAAGTAGAACTGACTGTATTACCGGGCAGAGTTGGAAGCGATCAGGACGCGGGAAACCGCGAACTTGCTCCAAACCTGGCAAAAACATTTAGAATTTATAAGGCCGCGGCGTTGATACAGTGAAGGCGGTTCATCTTCACCTAACCTAACCTAACCTTTAGATGTCTGGGATCGGCCCCAGAGTGGTCCGTGGTATATCACCCATAACACAAGCGTAACTTGCTTAGCTTGGGGGTATACAATGTGCGTGTGTGTCTGCCGATTATTATTATTTCCGTGAAGTAGAGTTTCTGAGTAGTATAATAGCAAGTATCAGCAAACATTCGCAGCGATATAGGAGAGCCGCCCGGTGGGACAATTATATGCATTGTCCCACCGGGCGGCACTTGCTTTAAGACATCTAAGCTTGCTCGGTATTTTACCGTGCACACTCCAATAACCTAAGGATAGGTACTTACTGACTTGAGGATAACTAATATTACCGGTATGCTCGTTGAATTTAGGGAAATAACGTAGATTAAGAAATAATTAAAGAGATTTTAGTGGATACAAATTTCTGAGATGCAAGAAAACGGATTAAAACGATTTAGATTTGGCGATAAAATATTAAACAAGAACAAATTTCTCTATTTGGATTAAAATCTCAACCATTCGCGCGGTTTGTTATCCATTTTATATTTATACAAATAAATATAATTATATTCAGATTGCCTTAAGTGTTCCGTAGTCGTCTTGACAAATACGGACTATAAATTCTTCATGTCCGTCCTGTCGTCTATAATCTGTCTATGTATTATATGCGGCTATAGAATGTTCATAAAAAAAGTATTTTTCACGTAAATGGTTTTTAGAGATGCGTTGAGTAGTTTCTGAGATATGGGATATTTTTGATTAATTAGCCTTTTTTTAGAATTCTGTAGCCAAATGATAGAAACAGAAGACTTTGGATACTTATGAGAAAACTTTATTATGCGTGAACTGCACACACTTGTTGATAATAATATTAAAGCATTAAAATTGTTACACAATAGTTTTAATTGTGTCAATTTATATGGAATAAATTTAACTTTTAAAATTGTTTATTTTCAATTATGATATATCTATGAGCAATATCCCGACATAGCGTACTGAAGTATATTTGCCACATAGTCCGGAAGAACCCAGACAATATAGAGAGACTTAGTGAGGGAACGACTTAGAACAATAAGTACCAAATTAAGGGATTATAAAGAGTACGTGATTGACGAAGCATGTATTATTATATTCATCTACTTATTGTATTATTTGCAATGTTTTATTTCATTATTAAGTGCTCTGAAACTGCAGAAATATCCAAATGTAGCACAAAGTTACGATTCACTGATCACATTCAATGGATATTGTTAACAGTGACGATCGAACAATTTTATTTTTATGTGGTGCATTTTATCTTTTGCTTCACGGAATCATAAATAATGTATGACTCTCTCTCTTACTAAAATTACCTATCAATTCTATTAATCTGGACTAATGGTACTTGACGTTTTTACCTATTATATATCTACCTATATTATATAGATACCTAAAGATTCTATACAATAAATAAGTGCACTTTTATATGAAAAGGATAGAGTCGTGTATTATGTGACGGTAAATTTGTGAACATCATTTATTGATTGAAAATTATGTAATAGCGATTTAGGCATACGAGTATATATAATTAGGGTGTCATGTTTGTGTATAGTGAAGAAACTCGATCCAATACTTTTAATATTTTAAATAGCCATTAATCCGTGCAGAAACGGAGAAAGTATACAATTTTCTGCCTCAGGGCGGTCTGTCGTAAGAGGCGACAAAACAACACACAGGTGTTAGGGTATTTGCCCGTCTAGATAACTATCACACCTGGTCTAGAGTATACTGCCATAACAACCTCCAGTAGTATTCCGGCATTAGTGGCCTAGGTTTAAGTCTCCCTTTAGAGAGCGGAAGTACATTGATAGCATTTTTGGTGTTACAAATGTCCTAAAAGGCTATGGTAACCGTTTTCCCTTAGGTAGTCCGTCTGCATGTCTGCAAAATTCATGCAATAAAATTAGCTAATTACAAAGGTTACTATTTATATAATTGACTAGCTGACCCGGCGAACTTCGTACCACCATATTTTCTGAATTCCTAAAAGACTTTGTTTCATGACACAAAAACAAAATCACCAAAATCGGTCCAGGTGATTAGGAGGATTCTAGAACCCGATCTCAGCGCCATCTACCGGTTCCAATTGTGGATTTAAACCATCTCGGGACCCACTCAAACATACACACAATATTTCATCAAAATCGGTAAAGTCGTTCTCAAGTTATGTGCTTACCAACACATTTTGCGATTCGTTTTTATATATAAGATTGGCTTCTGCCCGTGACTTCATACGCGTGGAAAGGAAGTTAAAAAACACCCGCGATTTTGAAACATTCTTCATTGGTGCTCCGCTCCTGTTGCTCTTAGCGTGATGGTTTATAGCCTGTAACCTTCATCAATAAATGGGCTATCTAACACTGAAAAAAATGTTCAAATCAGACCAGTAGTTCCTGAGATTAGCGCGTTCAAGCAAACAAACAAAGAAACAAACTTATCTGCTTTATATATTATATATATAAGATAAAACTCTCTCACTGACACCACACCCTGTCAAATTATCCGCTTCTATTATGTTACGTTGCAGAGAAATTATTTTAAGTCTGTTATAAGTTGTTTAAGTAATTAAAGCTTTTTAACTATCCCACGGGAACTATTTAATTTTTCGGGATCAAAAGTATCCTATATGTTGACCAGGGATATAAGCTATCACCATACAAAATTTCATGTAAATCGGTCCAGTCGTTTCTGAAATTAGCCGGTACAAACAGACAGACAAACAGAGAAACAAAAAATTCTAAAAAAATCTAAATTAGTTCTATTTCACTTCTTACATCCCCTGACTCGGTTTTTAGTATTTTTTTTAATTGTACAGAAATTCGACCTGTACAATTTTATTATAAGTATAGATATAGATAGATAAGTTAAATACCTAGTAAATTTGGTTGTAGGAATATATTGCCTCGAGGGAAATTCTCTCGTTGTACCGTTAACTTTATAAGCACACGTTTTGAATGTCATTGTTATGGTGCTAATTGCCAGCTACTGCAGCGCGCACGCTGCGATGTCACCCAGCTTTAGCGACTACATACAATCACAATGCACGTCTATTTCCCGTGAATATGCAATTTCGGCTTTTCATACTGCCACACAAGCAGTTTCATTAAAACTTTAATGATGTTTAAGACTATTTGTTCGCGTGTGTCTCTTGATACGAATCCACGCAGGGCATGCCATGGCCTTTGCAAAAAAAAACAGCGATGCGATTATCTAGGACCTTAAAGTATCCTTCAGGGAAACTCCCCTTTCATTTTTAACCTAAGTATAACTAAAAATCACAGAGCACAGAAAGCCGCCATGCGTCTATAGGAGCGGCGAACGTTTTTTCTACATACATACATAACTTCCCTTGCGGGGTAGGTTTTTTCTTTGTGCTAAATTAGGTGAAAAATTGTGAAGGAAATAAAAATTATATAGTGGACTAGTGTATGTCATACTAAGGACATTAGAGGGCCCCGTAGAAAGTAAAAGTAGTAAAGAATTTTCACTGTCACTAAAAAAACTTTTACTGGAAATACTATAAACACATCGTAAAACTATTTTAATGGATCTTGTCCAAGCTGGTTTTCATTGACAATATGTAGCATGTTAGTTCGTTTAGTTCTGCCATTTCACATGTATGGCGGCAAGTCTGTTTTTTGCGACTACACTATAATTGTCTAGCAGTATATAGGATACGCGTTGCTCTCTAGTTTCATCCATATAGACCCAATTATTTCTAAGAAATATCGCTTTAAGCGATAAGGCTGCGAATTATATTTGACAATTTAATATTGTAAATATGGATTCTTTTTTTAACACTGTTTATTTTGGTGAGTAATAAAGTGTTATGTATGTGTAATATGTTTACTTGTATAGACGGACTGACAGAGGTCTACACAACAATTACGGGCAAATGTACATAATAATATATACAAAATGGTTACGATTTCCTAAAAATACTTAAAGAAAATTTGTTTGGACAAAATACAAAAATGCATCTACTAACTACTCTTTGCCTTAGTTTAGATGTCTTTAGCAAAATAGTGAAAATGGAAAAATCCTGTGTTCGCCTTAACCTTTTTCTATACATGATCCACTACGCTCTTGACCTGTTTTTTATAATGTAATTAATAAATATTTCATTTATTTAATCATTGAAATTGTAGTATAGTAGGGTAAGTTAGTATAAGAAATATGACAGAACTACTCTAATTTAATAATACTGTTGTTGTTGAAGAGTAGTTCTCTCGTTCCTTTTTATATTTCTGTTAAGGGAGGGACAAGTAAATACATGAATACGAGTGATGATGTTTTTGATGTTTGTTTATTTCGTTCATGAAGAGCGAAAATGATCGTGAAAAGGAAAAGTCTCACGCGGCTCGGTTGGGGGAAGGCGCCTTACTCGTTGCCGCAGCTTCGTATTAATTTTTCCAGGCAGTTGACTCCGAATGCGCTTCCGGCTTGAGTTGCCTCAACTCGAAAACAAACTCTTTCGTGTTTACATTACTTTAAATTCTTTTGCCTCTTAGCGTTGCTTTGCGATACTTTGTATAGTATCATTCTCGCTGTATTTGTATCCTGTTTTATAAAGGTACTTTATGTTTATGCAAAATATTTGAAATTATTAAATAAGTTTGGGAAACCTGCTATTATTATTTTTACATATTTGATACTGCGATTTTGTACACACACATATGCGACTTCTATGTGCTATGTTGTAAATTATTATTGTCTGAGACAGTCAGCAATGACACAAAGATGAATATAGAACCATAAGGATTTATTTTTATCTTTATGTTAGGTATCGGAACCCTAGAAATCCCCCCTTTAGTCGCGGTAGAGCCATGTTGAATTCAAATCATGCTTTCAGAGCTGGGTGGATCAGCGCGATATCAAGTTCTTACAAAATAGTGTAATGGTTAACTTTGAGTTAATCGTGTTTCTTGCGATGCTTGAGAGATCCGATGGCTCACTTCTCCTTTCGCCAATCCCATTTCTGTCTATCCCGTACCCTATCCTCTCTCTGATCCACTTATTGAATCCCTTTTATCCCATCCCCACCATCCCGTTTTAAAAGGCTGGCAACATGTTGTTGTGTTGTGTTAGTTGTATGAAGCCTATCTCAAAGTTTATAGTAAGGCAAATGAACGGTTGGTAAGATGTAGGAATCGACTATTAGTGTTGTAAACATATCTACCCGTTTGCCAAATTCGCAATAAATAATATTTAAAAAAAACAATTATCGGTCAAGATCATATACATTATGTCTATGCACGATACACACTAAATGCGAACGATAATAGTAAAAGAAATCCATTTGTTAACTACACAAAAGCGCAAAACTAATTATGCTAATGAATTAGTGTGTCGGCCAAGCCCCGAGGCTTTGGTTAATTATCTAGACATAGGACTTGTAAATAAATCAGTCAAATATTTAGGCGAGGCATAGTGATTTAGGTATCTAATTATTCTACCATAATTACGTTATCGAAAATCAGTTTCTATTTAGTTAAAAAAAGTCTTACGTTGTCGTCAACAACTGTGTCTCTTATTGCGAGTTATCTACGTGCCTATGCTCAGGTAAGTTTTAGACTGCATCCCACGGGACCTTAATGAGAATATTCATCCCTGGTCTTCAAATTATTTAAGTAACTATAAACCAAATTTAATAAGCAATACCTACTATAGAGGACCGCGGCAGTTCAAACGCCCATTGACAAACTGAAAGGGAAAAGTTCCAATTCCAACTTTCTACTTCATCTACATATAATGAAATATTAGAATCAATTCTAATTAAATATGTCAAAGTTACTGCTTAGATGTTTGTTCGTTCCTCATAGTCTTGGGCATGTATAAATTGAGTTTCATCTACAAAATCGAAATATACCTGCTTATAAGCTAGGCTATTATGGTATTTTGATTTAGTTCTATTTTTCTTCATGTTCTCGCGTTTCCTCGCACAGCAGAACTCTTAACGAGCCTGGGAGGATGTTTGGCCCGTCAGATTTGTCTGGCTCATTGGAAAATATTTTAAAATATTATACTTGATAATATATTGTTACAACTCAAGTCCCGACAAAAATAAAATCCACCTGCATATCTGAAACAAAGCACATTTATTACCCGTCGGCATTTGAACTAATAACATTGAAATTCTTTTGTGATCGTCTTCTTTTGTTTACTTATTGACATACAGCCTATTGTTGTATTGTAATCATTAGCCAGGTGTTACGGATTTTAAAGTAAAAGCTGATTATTGCATTTGTGCAGTATAAAACAACGGCCCGATTGAGGGAGGAGGCAGTCGAGCGAGAACCACGATCAAGGTGAGACCGTGTATATATCGGGAATATCTATTAAGTGACGGACTTTGCGCGTTTTGTTGAATTACGACCTTCTGGATTAAGTTTGGATTTGTTGTGTTCGGTTATATTTGTACCTGTGTTATACGTGTTTATATAGTTCTAATAAACTGTATAAAGTGTCTGGCATTTGTATATCTTTGTTTATAACAATAGCATATATGACACATGTAAAAACTAGCCTTACTACTTTGACGTAAGTAAGCATGCTTTTTTTCCACCTTTGATATCTGCTACCTGAAAAACGGCCCCGCTTTCAGCTTAGCAAGTACCCAACCTTTTATAAGTTTATGTTAAACTACCGATGCTAAAAAAATCATAATTCCTAAAATCAGGCAAGTCTGGCGTGACTGGGATCTCACTCTATAAAGACCATACGCATAATTTATTTACTTCAGAGCGCATTTTTTTACAAAATATTAGGCTACGACAGTTGTCATTGTCCTTATAATTATGTAAGTCTGGGAAAAGTTTATACCAGTGAAAGAAATCACTACAAATGATATAAAGTTTAATAATAGAACTTAAACATAAATTTTCATACAATATAAAGTTTTAAAGTTAATAGGATTTTTCATGTAGGTATGTTACGTCAATTTAACTGTCGTCGTCTCGCCCGAGTTTTAAAACTGTTACTAAGTAAATCTCATTCCCGTTTCAATATTGCCCGACTAAATTGCCTTCAATGTAGGAAATGCAATAGCAAATATGATTTGGCGACGCGCTGTATCAAAGGCTAATTGCCCAACACTGTGTACGTGATACATCTGTATAAGAGCTGCTGATATAAAATTGGTGAACGAGCGTTTACAAACAGAAAAAAACGATATTGTTTAGAGCAAATATGATTATTTTTTAAGCTTGCAGTTCTTAGGGCCGATTTTTCAATCACCGCATAAAAGTTATTCATAGTACGTGGAAAAATTAAAAATATCAGTTGCATGAATAAAACTTCAACTAGAAGTTTCATTTTTGAAATCGCTCAGTTTATAATTTATTCGACTGATAAATTTTATCTGTCAGGAGCCTTAAGAACAGACGAGCGTGCATGACAAGAGCTATGAATGTCAAAGAAGCAAGTGAGGTGTGTAAGAATAAGCCTCAATGGCGCTCTGTTGTTCGTGCCTACCCCGCAAGGGACCTGGCGTGAAGTTATGTATGTATAACTTTTATCACACAATTGAAGAATCGGACCTTAATATATAAAATTAAGTACCGTCTATGATCCAAAATATATGGCAAAATTTAAAAAAATACTTATCTTTAACTGATACAATGTCTAACTGTAAAAGATTTATTTTTAACTTTTCTGTTCTGCAAGATTGTCTCCATAAGATTTAAAAGAAGAATTTCATCGTTAAGTCCGTGTGTTTTATTTCGACATCAAACAAAATTTAAAAAATATATAACGCTCAAGTCCCGCGAAAACGGAGCGCTAGCCACATGTTACCTATAGTTTGTGTTTAATATTTGTTTTCAATTTTATGTTTATTAATATGGAAAAAGCATACTATTCTTCCACGTGTCCTAGTAAGATCGAATACAAGGACATACTAATAGAAAGAAACCTATTTGTATGTCCTATTTGTTGTCCCATTATTCAAACCAATATTAAACACAAACAGGTAACATAATTATGCAACTTATTAATTGGGAAAAAAAATCTCAAAAAAACTCCATAATATAATATTAAAGTAAAAATTCTAAGATATAATAATGCTACACCAGCCAATATAACTAATTTTGGTATAAGAGAGTTCATTTCCAAATCCTGTCTGGAATTGCTTTGAATACGTCTGCTAAACCCCGCTCTGAACTTAATATATGGCGACAAGCACTCAGCGTGATTAGAGATGTATACCTACGTATCCAATGTTTGAACATTTACACAAATGTAATAATATTGCTGAAACTGTAGACTTAGGGATTTATTTATATTTGTACCAAGACAAGTGATTGTTCGTAATTTTACACGAGTAAACTGCCTGAGCTTGAGTAATACGGGTCGACAACTCAACATCCATTGTAGAGTTGATAAATAAGGCACCTTTGTCTTATCGCCCCCTGATTTTCCGCCTTTCAATTAACTAGTAATCATACACGCCCCGGGAACCCTTTCATTAAACACTGGTGCCTAATGAGTTTTCACCCTTCAGCGAATAGTGGACATCGGAGCTTTAATAGAGGCGCTCGCGCCTTATTTTGCTTTTTACTTTTATGCAAGCAAATTGGGCCTTGTGACGCGTCCGCTCAATAAAATTCCCAGCTAATTGTATGGACGCCGGCGGAAAATATTCAGTTATTCTAGCCGACGGTGGGGGAGACTATTAACTGTAAGTTTTTTGGAAACGTCTGTCATCATGAATTTGAAATTTATTTTTAGCTATAAACGTTGAAGGCAATTTTAATACTAGGGATTTGCTAATCTTCAAAGCGACATTGACACGTGTCTATATATAATGATAACTGTAAAATTAGTATAAAGTTCCACTTTTTGATGCTTGGTCGTATTTGTAATACGAATCTACCAAAGCGACCGCTTTAGGCCCCTCAATATCTTAAATTTAAATGTCAAAACTTATAAATGTCTGGTATATATAAGAAATAATCTACATTAAGAGTATTCCATATATTTTGAAACTTCGGTTATGTAATAATTTTATCAAATTGATTGGCTTAATAAAATAACATTCATAATAGTTTAGACTTAGTCGTAATTCAATCGAGATTGAACATAAGCTAATATGATGAAAACTGAAAGCGTTTGCTAAAAATAATTGGAATATTAATTATCAAGCGATCGTGAGGAGGAGGAGACGATAGAACGCAGACGATATTATTATCTGAGACAGAACAGTTTAATTACAAAGTCAGAATTTGGAATATCTATTTAAAGCAATGTGTGAATTTTATTCATCAATTAATTTTAACCTTGTGAATGGCGATGCTTATAATCAGATTAATAGGTTTTTCATATTCATATTGAGTTATAGTATGTTTGTAGTAGGTGTCTTTAAAATACTTAAAGAAGCCTGCAAACTTCTTCTAACTCAATATGAACAGGACCGCAAGTTGCTAACAGTTTTTGACAAGAACTTTCAAGAATGATAATTTAGTGTGTTTTTTAGACAGTCACAAATGTTATTTGTAATATATTGGTTTTAGGCAAGTATTGTGTTGAATGATATATGATTTTTCGAGTTGCCTATACTACAAAAATTAGATAAGAACTCAAGCGTCAGTTTATGACCTACAATCTGTCTGATGCTCAAGTTAATTAAGAACCAGCTTTTAAAAACTTGAATATTCATAAATAGTTGACATTGGCTAGCCGGGCCGTCTTAATCATATTGAACGCCGAAGTACGAAAATCAGCCTTCAACCCCCCCCCCCCCCCGTCCTTCAGTAACAAAAAATAATGATTCATTGATTCATTATGTTTTCAGCAATCCAATGGAGCTGACGTTAAGTAATTTTCAGTGTTAGTATACCTAATGTAAAGGGGCTTGCGCCTCCTAGGTCCCTGAGCCCGGATGCCACGCATCCCTTACACGCCCGAGTAAAGACAGCCATGTCTGTTAGATATATACAAATCTGTGCTTATAATATATAATATTAAAACAAAAATTAAAATATAATAAACTGGTATTTACTTGTAATACCAGTTTATTATATTTTAATTATAACCTTTAAAAATAAGGATTTTAGGTAAAATAATTGAAACATATTTTGAAATAGACCGTTTAATGGATAATTAAAACAATTTAAAGAAATATACATTCTTATACAAAACCGTTATAAAACGAACTATTGGTATTGAATATACTATACAGTGTTTCAGTCTTCACACAATTAAAAGAAATTGACTGATATAAATATGTTTTACAATGGAAAATGGCTAAACATTTGCAAAATAGGGTAATTATGTTTTCTTAAATATAAGTAGCAACTATGGGTGACAAGTATTTAAACTCATACTATATCTTATACTAATATATAGCTGAAGAGTTCATTTGATTGAACGCGTTAATCTAAGGAACTACTCTGGTCTGATTTGAAAAATCTTTCAGTGTTAGATAGCCCAGTTATTGAGGACGGTCATCACGCTAAGACCAATACGAGCGGAGCACCAATGAAGAATGTTTCAAAATAGCGGGGTTTTGAAAACAAATTCCACGCGGACGACGTCGCGGGCACAGCTAGTGATATATAAATATTAATTTGGGTTTGTTCCCCCTCTTTACGATCTTACAATTTTATATCAATTTTTAAAAAGTATGTAAGTAATCGGAGATAAACATAGAATAAGTAGGTACCTTTATGCCCAATAATGTCAGAGACACCAAAACTTAGATAGTAACAATTTTATTGTGTAGCAGTCGTGAACATTTACGTTATTATATGAAAACAAGAGTCAGGTTCAAAAGTGATAGGATATTATATAGACATTAAGTATGTGGTTGTATAAACAATCTCAACTACTTATTAAAATAAGTATTTCGAACTGCCATAAATACTCCCTTGTTTGGAGTTAGTCAAAGACCTCCAATGTGGCCAAGCTTCTGTAGCATAGGTCCCGCCTTAAATCATATAGACATTTATAACTTTATGGATACGGCTTGAACCAGGTGCTCATTGGCTTGAAGATTGAACTGGACACCAATGGTCACCTAGAGTTGCTACTTAAAGAGTTTAACTGAGGTCTATTGTTAATTTAATACAATTACTTTAAATCGTATAAAACCCGTTACATGTTTTAGACCGTAATCTTGAGAAATATTAAAATAAGTCGGTAAATTGGGTGAAGCCCAAAGAATTTGTAACGATTAATAATTGCCGCACTCATAATTAGTAATGAACTGTTTGTTTATAACCAAATTATTAAACTAACAAAAAAAAAACATCATTTTTATTAATAATAATATAATAATGGACATCATACGTTCCCCTGCTGTATTTCTAAAAGGAACATCTATTATATCCGCCATACTTGTCTAAGGTCCAAATTTTCGAGTCTCACATATCGAAAACCTCGATACACAGGTTCGACGTTACGACGTTTTGCTTCACCTTCGATAAAATTATAATAATGTTAGTTTAGGATCTAACAGTGCCAAAGCGCTGCATCTTCCTCGAATAAGATTCAAGTGCATATCATTTCAATGAGGAGATAGGCATTAGACACTAATTTACTACAGTTTTGTTATTCATTCCTCAGTTTAATGTAGCTTCTTTATTTTCTCATTGACAGGCAAAGTATAAACTCAGTAAAGGAACAAAATAGATAAATGAATATTCACTATTTAAAACATATTGTCTACCAGGATATGCCCACAGCTTCGTCGACGCTTGATTTAAAATTCCCGGGGGATTCTTGGAACACTAAGCGGCGCAGTTTTAAAAAAGAATGTAAGCTATCGTTTTAGTGATAACTGTGTCGGAGAAAAAAGTGTTCTCCAGTGGAACTTATTTTGAATAAAAACTTTTGAATTTGAATTTGACACTGCATGTTTAGAATTTTATAATATTATAGATTAACTGTCTCTGAATGCGGCGACGAATCGTTATTTGAACATACAATACGGTAGTTGACAATTTTTGAGAAACAGGTTTATTTTGAGCCTTATGGTCTATTTTAGCCAAAATATTAATATTTCAGCAAAAAAACAACATTTACATATTTAATTTAGCAATTTTATAAATATTTTGACATTTCGTCACAAAAAACGCGTCAAGCTGTCATGGCGTCTCGCATGACGTCACAGTGTGCAAAACAAACATCTGTTTAATTGAAGTGTTATCTGAGAAGTCATTGATAACTTGTTGTGTTTTGCACACTATGACGTCACGCGCTCCGATCGGCGTTCATTGTCACGTGGCTAATGGCTGCAATATAACAATTTTATTTCTCAAAAATATCAATTAATATTGAATATTTTAGCTAAAACAAATTATTTTTGTCATATTTAGATCGTAATCTACGATATATATTAAAATCAGTCTATATTTTTCATACTGTCAACTACCGAATTGTATTGAGTTATTCCGATAATAATAGCCATTATAATATTAAAAAGAAGTTTTAATTTATTTTAGCTCATGTTAAAACTATAGACAACGTAATTAAATGCTAAGAAAATAAGAATTAATATTTACACTTGATTGCACGTTTACTTAATATGTAGGTCGTATTTACTTCCACAAACTTTACGGAACATTGCATGATTGCAAAAACTAACATCGGAATCGATAATGTTACATGAACATGTGTTTTTCGTATTTAATAATTTATCTATAACTGTTCCGAATTTCGAATGAACAAATAGGTCTAAAAATTGAGTTTTTGGCAGGAACATGAACTATGTGTTTTGTTTTGTCTTCAAAAAAACATATAAATGTCGTTAAAAATCTACAATAGTTGCTAACGTAAGAGCTCATAAAAATTGTTAAGTATACGCAGCTTAGACTATCGTAATCATAATAATATCCAGTCGATTCAATTGACATTAAAAATATAGAGATGATGAATTAGAAAATTGAATTGCTGACGAATGCGACACTAAGTTTAACGACACACTTGCGGAGTACTCGTACACCGCGCGGAAAGTTTGGCGATGGAAGTTTTGGCGCTAATCTAAACTCGGCAGAATTTTCGCTGATGTGTCATAGGTAACTTAAAAATCGAAATGTGTGCTGCGACACATAGTAGATATGAAAATTCAACGGACAAGTGGAAAAACGAATGACAACGGACAAGTAACCGTAACGCCCCCCCCCCCCCCCCCCCGTCTATATAGAGGTTTCACTTCAAAAACATTGCGAGCGTATTCAGCCGAACTGCCCGCGCAGTACGTTTCGCAGGTGTGTCCTTACACTAAGGCTAAGATGAAATTTTAAGGCTGCTCTGAGCTAGCAAGTAACAACAAATAGTTGCGTAATAGACGGTATCTTTTATAAAATCTGGTATTGCGCAGCCTGATGCCGGTAATCTGGAGATGCCAATGAATTTGGCGCGGGCTAATAAATAAGTTTTAACTTTTATGCGTAAACGGGCTCTCAACGCGGGTACGAGTGTTAAATAGACTCGTATTCCAGAATAGTACTCCGCAGCAGTGGAGTTATTTCAGTGAATACGTAATCAAATAGAATAATCTTGTTGAAAACTATGGCGATTGTATAAGATCTAAGATTCGAATTTTAAATATTTTATTGACGAGTGTTTTGTCTGAAAGGTGAAGTAAGTACATATGAGCTGTCGCAATAGAATAATACATAAATACAACAATGATTTAGGCCTTCTTTATCCGTTAATAGGATATACAAAGTTGGCATACCTTTTCATGTTTCCCGGAAAAGACCGTGAGAGGGATTAGCGTAAAAATCGGGCCCAATACACACTTACTCCATATATAGGTATACACCCGTTTGTGCGCTTAATCTCTATACGGCACGGGCGGCGTCTCTTACAACGTCTAGACGCTCTCATGCGGACATCTTTAGAATATTCATATTTGCGTAGAATATATTGAAAAAATCTATTTGTAACAAAAAAGAAAACGATTATGAGGAACGTAAATAAATACGCAATATCAAATTCACATAAAATGAAAACGTTGCTTAAATTAGTATGTTTATTTATAAGAGATCTTGATTTTATTTAAAGTTGTATTAAAAGTATATTAATTTTTTGAAAATGTATATTAAAAATACTAAGCTACATAACAACTTTACTGTACAACGATATCGAATAACTTAGAAAAATATAAGAAAATGGTAAAATATATAAATACCCGTTATTATTTTTAATTACACAAATACTGTTCTCTTGTTTATTAATTGGACATCAAAAGCATAACATAAAATAATATGTACAGTAAACATAAGGTGAGTATTACTATGCAACTTGAGTAATTTATTAGACACGATTTGAATATGGACATTATAAAAAAATACAGAAATTGTAATTTTCAAGTCTTTGGCACGAGGCGATAATTATGCCTCAACATTATTGACAATTACTTTTAAGGCATAAAAATAGTAATCAGTGTAAGTACATCGTTATTTCTTCAGATAAAATGTTTTCTGTCTCCTTTCTGTACGGGAAATTGCCAAAATATTTTGGTATTGTTAGATTTATTGGACAGGCAAAAAAAAGGTTTTCTAAAAGGAATAATAAAAAATCTTAAGTTTATTAATATTTCTGTAGTTTATTTTATCTCGTATTCTCGTTTCGGAGGCCACGACTCACATCGGGTCCCTAAGCCAACGAAGTAAGTAAGTTTATGAGCGAGCACCGTGCGGCCCGTTACTTACAAACTTCTAATTTGGAGGGCAGGCACCATAACTTCTTAAGATAACCAAGAAACGTTAATGTACACACTGTATTGTACTTTTTATGATCTGTTCACAATTTGACTATATAGTTGGCCTAGTTATATTATAAACTTACGATTTTTAAACTATTCCCCTGATAAGTAATATAATGAATAAAAGTTGTACGACATTCTCGAGTTTAGTTGACATTTTTACGAAACTTTTTTATTTTTATTATTATTGGCAATTTTATTTAATATTCCAAAGCATGAAATAACTAAAGCTGCAAACTTATAATTAACTTTTACATTAGATTCTTCGACATTAAATGTAAATACCACAAATATTAATATTATGACAATTTTGTATAATTATCTGTTTTTAAACGTTAGGCAATAAATGTCGCGTGAGCACAAGATTTTTATGACAAAATGTTCTACAGCGATATTAAATTTAAAATTGCGTCTTTAATTATTGATTAATAGAATAGAAAATTATATTTTTTATATCATTTGTGCACATCGTACCTCAATATACCATCAACAGTAATGTAGCTTCTTAAGAAACTTACGTCGTCACATATACAAATGAAATGCTGGAACAAGTTACTATCGCTGTACTGACGAATGAAAAAGGCTAATTACATTTAGCGCAATATATTAATTTTACATGGTATGCTTTTGAATTTTAATTCATAAATTTACGATATAGACCTTAAAATAAAAAGTTATGAATTAAATTAAACTAACATGTAAAAATATAGTTCATAGTTCAGTGCTCATTTCGCTTGCTCCGGAGGGCTTATTGCTGCTGCCAGATGTTCTGCGCGTTTCCTCCGTTAGGCCAGATGTTGCTTCGCTCGGAGAATTCAGTTGCTCTGTAGCCTGAATTAAAATTTAAGATTCAAAAAATATTCTAAGGGAAGCAAAAGATTAAGAATTTCATTTGAATTTACTTTATTGGTGCTGCAAGAATTTCAACGTGTAACGTAATAATTGGTCTTGGAATTTTATATTTGCAAGATGACTTACTATAACTATTTGAAATACAATAAAAGGTCGTGTAATGAACTGAAATTAACTAATAATTGGAACTCAGCAGGCTGATGATATAATCAATAAAAGCTTTATAAGGTAAAAGACAGTTTATAAAATAACAAAAATGCAACACATAGGTAATTAATTATATGACACATTAGGAACAAAATCAGTAGTATAATCACAAACAATGAAATTAAAAACAAGTGTGTTAGTTCACCGGAGTTAGTTTCCCAAACCAAAACAAAATGCATAACCCAACAAGACCAGCATGCAAAAAACATGAGAACACAAACACAAATCCGTGGGCGCACACGATCAAATAAATGGGGGTACGTGCAGCTACAGTCCATTCCGCTAAGTGTTGCTTGCGACACAAAGTACCTGCAACTTCAGGGCGTGCCTTACTTACTGCGTGCTTTCTATTAGAGGTTTTAGAATAATGTCGAGGGTGTTGTCGGGGCGCGTGTGCAAGTGCGCCAGCCTAGAGTGCGCGCGCGGCAAGTTCGCGTTGTGGTCGCGCGACTCCCGCGACGGGCGCGCGTACCGCCGCGCCAGCGAACCGCTCTCACCCACCAATATGTTGTTGTTGCTAGCATGTCTCTGCGTGTCCCAATAATCAAACTCCATTCAAACTACTGATGCATCACTATAAATATAGCTATGTATTTTACACATCATTTTACATTTATTTTAGATACTTTAGATACACATAAATAACAATCCCTAATAAACTTTAAAATATATAAAAATTACCTTTAGGCTTTTGACCAGACCATTACAAATAAAGTTTTTTATTTATTTATACCCATTTCAGTTGCATTAAATATCGAACTGGCTATAAAAAAAGAAAATTTTTAGTATTCTGTTGCAAAGATAAAATAAAATGTTGGAACTCTAGAAGACTATGCAGTTATTAGTCAAAATTTATTGTTGTCGTGCACATGAAATTGTCGATTTGATACAGACATAATTATATTGTAATACCATATCGAAAAAAGCTATGTAATAAATACAGCCGTATACAAAATCTCTAAATCTACGTATTTTAAGAGCCCCAAACACAGCTTAAAACAATGTACTAAAGTGGAACATTTCGTGTTTATCGCGCTCGATGGGTCTAGTTTTGTATTTGACGATTACTCTCTGTACCTATCGTCTAAGAGCTGGCAACGTTTTCGAGAGAGAATTTCAAGAAGGCCAGTTTTTAGATATGCTATTCCTCTCACTCTCCCGGACGTCATACGGGCAGTCTGGCTGGCGGTAGTGGTTGCGTTCATTAGTGCGCATCGTATCTGTACAGCGAAAATATCAATTTTTCAAAGCATTTTAAGAAGGTTTCTTCTTTGCTTATTATTTTAATTGGAATTTGTGACACATGAATCTATTATTGCCAGACATTTTTATTGTTGTTTAAACCATGCCAGACGCCAATTCAGAATTGATATTTTTTTCAAATTATTTTAGTATGGCTGAAATTTTTATATGACGTTATTTAACTAGCTACAAACCCAAAATTAATTTGCCAAACAGTAATTCAATTATTCCCCTACAGCCAGACCGATCTAAAAGTGAAAAGTGATTGGGTATGTTGGAAGAGTACAGACAGTCACGCGCTAGTTGCGCAAGCGAGATAGACAAGATCTTCTTTATGGAAAGCTCTACCGTGTTTTCACGCACTCACAGGATGCGACTACACACCAGCTATTTCCGGAAAGGAAAACTCCGACCTTTTAAACTGTTAGAGCAATCAGAACAGTATCAGTCAGCCTGTCAAAATATTATAACAGATGATGAAGAATTGCTGGATGAGACATTTGAGATCTTAGAAAAATTAATATGTTGTATTTACGGAGCTAGTGATTCTTGCAACGTTAATGACGTTCGGTTCCATCAGTTCTCAAACACTTATCGGTCTAAAAATTAGACGATAATATTAAGAAAAAAATCCGTAATTTTGACCCATGAAGCCTACCACCATGTAAGGCTGAATTGTATCAACATTTACTGCGAGTTCGTTATGTCACAAAGTTTTGGAGAAATTCTTATGTAAAACACCCACCACATCTATAATCTATTACAGATAATAACTTATTACAAAACCTATATCACTTCAAAAAACGATGATGACAATGACAAAAATGACAGCAGTGATGAAGATGATGATGATTATGATTATCAAGATGCCCCCGTTTCTTGTGATACAATTATGAATTAAAAAATCTACCCTTGATTTTCATGTAACCATCCGAATTTTTGTTTATTTTCATACTTGAGGTTGATAATTATCTTCATTTTGTACAACAATAAATGATTATTTTGATACCGCATTAATCCACTAATTAATTCAATGGTTTTAAGTCCTTTCTCTGAAATGTATTTTATAAGGATCTAGATCAAGCAAAATTATACCACATCACTTTACACTTTTAGATCGGTCTGGCTGAAGGTTAACAATTGATTTACTGTTTGGCAAATTAATTTTGGGTTTGTAGCTAGTTAAATAACGTCATATAAAAATTTCAGCCATACTAAAATAATTTGAAAAAAAAAACAATTCTGAATTGGCGTCGTGCACGGTTTAAACAACAATAAAAATGTCTGACAATAATAGATTCATGTGTCAAAAATTCCAATTAAAATAATAAGCAAAAAAGAACCCTTCTTAAAATGCTTTGAAAAATTGATATTTTCCCTGTACAGATACGATGCGCACTGATGAACGCAACCACTACCGCCAGCCAGACTGCCCGTATTACGTCCGGGAGAGTGAGAGCAATAGCATATCTAAAAACTGGCTTTCTTGAAATTCTTGTTTTTCCGACGTTGCTCGCTCTCGTACCACTACGTCATATATATTCAACAAAATATGTATTTAAATAGTTATTTCATTAAAGTCAGGACCACAATAGCACTTTGTGATATTTATAAGCCCCAATAACAATAAGTTGTCAAATAAATTAAAAAATGACTCATAGTACAATTACTTGCCCTGCATATTATTTTATGAGTCAAATAATACAAAGATGTAGGTATCCACCAAGACTGTCAGTGAAATATTAGACTACCTACATAGAACTATAAAAATTATGCAACGCAATTTCGCACGTTATAACAATCACATATAGTTCGAAAACTTAATTTAATTACAGCAGCCTGTACACGGTTAGCTTATTCAGCGACCCAGAAACAGGAGCTGCGGATTACTCCAGCGGCCCTCGTAAGCTTATTTTACTCAAAAGCATTTTCATTTTTTAACGAGTTTCCTTGTACCACTAAGGTATTTGTCAGTGACTGAAAGCGGGCTACTGACAAGAACAATTACTTGCTTTCACAAGCCAGCTTCTATTTTTCTGTAACTGTTATATATTCAATATGAATTTATTCGCGCATATTAAAATTTTTCATTATATTTAAATAAGTTACATTAATTGTTTTTGCTGTTTGAAAATAAATTATAAAAAAAAAAGTTATACCTTTGCAAAATATTTACATCGTTTTTGTTGACAGCAAATTGGAATGATCTCAAATCACGATACATTTGAATACTATATAGTTGTCTTATAATTTTGTTAAAGACGTTACTTGATAATGTTTAAATATGTAAGGGCCGCTGGAACGCGAAGAGTGTTAGGAAGCAAGCGCCCACTCACGAAAAGAGAAAAGCCACCGTCCGCCGGGTGAGGATAGCCGCGGGGCATGAGGTCGCGGTGGCGACGTGACGCGGCGCTATCGCTGGCCACCGAGAGCAGCGAGCGTTGCGAACCGGAGGCAGCGCGAGGCGCCGCCGGAGGCCGCCGCACGCCCGCCACGCGCGCCCCCGTGCCCCGCGCCTCACGCCCATCCCGGATGTCCCGTCCGCCTGCCGACCACTGCCTACTCACAGGCGCCGTCGAAGCCCCTGCTCCACATTTCGCGCTGTCACTAGACCTGCACAAAAATTAAGAAGATTCATAAACCTAACTCTAACATACAAGCTAGATGCTTATTCTGCCGAACCGGGCCCTTATTGAGACATGCTGTACTGCTAATCACACAATACTTAGTACTCATTTTTAGAAAAATGCTAACAAATGTATAGATAATCACTGCGCATAATAATGTCCTGGACATTTCGATAAAACTATCAGAACCTCTGTCACTGTTTTGGTCTGTTCCTAAAAGTTTGGCTACTGATGTAGTGTGTTCGGATTCCCAAATTTAAAACCGCAAAACCTTTCAGAATAAACAGTTTTGTCACACTAAGTACAAATTGTCCTAGAATTCAGACATTCAATAAATTAAATTAATCCATTGAAATCTATATACTAAGTCTCCAAAGACACAAAAATAATTTTTGCATACTACCAAATTAATAAATATGAAAAAACTGTTTTTGTTAATTCTTTTTTCATGGCTTTAAGGGTAAACCAATATAATGAAATTAATTTACACATAATTCTTAATATAATAGAAACACGAGGGACACCGTATATTAAGCGCAATTTAAACTGCCTTTAAAAGATTAACCTTTAAAAGATTTTAATCGAGCAATTAGATGGTGTTTTGAAAATTTGATATCAATCAAAAATGCATATTGCAGCATATTTTTTCCAAGACACATAAAAAAGTATATATGAACAGTTTTTAATGTCTGAAGCATGTAAATAAACAAGTGAAGTAACCTTAATTTAAATATTATTTATCTATTATGTTACTGTAATAACTTTAGATAAATTAAGAGTAAAAATTAATAAGTATACAAATAAAAAACAAAACTGAAATTGTATAACATTGGGATGACCTTCTGTTAATGGTTAACTGTTACATAGATGATTCTTTACCTTTCCGAAGAATATGCATAATCCTGGTCTGCACCTAAACCCGAGTCGGTGTGTTCGTGGGAGACTCGAACGCTCCCCGATATCAGTTCCCCACTCGAGCTATTGCTGTTACTATTTGTCACCGGACTGTATGGATTGTTATTATCGGATATTGGAGTCACGCTGCTTTTATATCCGTTGTTCGACAGGAAATCGTCGCCTGTCCGCCCGACAGTCTCGTCGTAGCTGGGATAAACACGCCTAAAAAATTAATCTATTCATGAAATTCTGAGTGACAATGAATAATGATCTCAAGTATTAGAGAATAATAAATCATACCGGCTGTGTTTCTCATTATTATTTCTATGCGTACTAAGAGTGCTTGAACTAGATCTGAGGGATCCTTGGTTGATTTTGTCGTGAATACTTTTTCCGTGTGACGACGAACTTTTTTCCCGTCTCGCTAATGACCCGTGTTCGGTTCTACGAGAAAGTAAAGCAAAGTGAGAAAAAGTAGATTAAACGAAGTTTATTTTTCTAATATTGTTTTCCTTACTGCCTGTGTTTGGATGAAGTGCGAAGTTTGGTTTGGCGCGCATGGCTGGTCTGCACAACAGTATATGGGATTTCCTTCAGCTGTTCCTCAGTCATGCCTGTCGTGTCCACCAATGAGAACTCTAAATGTTGTTTCAGTTCACTTGGTAACCACTTCTTGTCGTTTGGTGATCCAGATCGGGATCTGTTTAAAGGTAATTGCTATTTAACAAATTTTATATTATAGCACATGCAACGGCGACTGACCATGTTGTACCTTAACTCGGAATCATGCAAAGTCGAGCCCAACAATGTTTTGTATAACGTAAACAGTCATGTCGTCACAAGTTAGGTTCTCATAAGTGTTGCAGATTTCCCTGAGCGATAGTAACCGCTTACTACTTTAGTTGGACTCTCTGCTCTTTACACTTCAAGCAAACATAAGAGAAAAGTGTACTTATGACAAAAATAATTATTAGACATCAAAAAAATGACATCGTAAAGATAGATAGTAAACAGATTATTGTACACCATTAAGGAAAATTTACGAACTAGTATTAATCTAATTGGGTACAAAGGGCGGTCTTATCGCTAAAAAGCGATCTCTTCCAGACAACCCGTGGCAAGAATTTTCTGATAGGAGTGGCGATGGTGGTATACATAATTATTGTACGATTACTTACATTTTAATAATAAATATATAACTATATTATATATACAAATATACACATAAGTTATGAAGTAAATATAAGTTACTGCGGAGTTTGTTGCGCCGTTTCTTCTCCTTTAACAAGACTTTCAATAAAGAATCTGTAAGATTCCACTTTGGAATAGATACATAGAATTACATTTTTCATTTTCATTACCTCCCGAAAAATCATATTTTTGGTTTAGCAATAAACTGTTAGCAACTCACAAGGTTTATTAAACGACGCTTTCTTTAATAGCAAAAATTCCTTTAGAATAGTTTTTCTATTTTTGTCACTTGTATAAGCCCCATTGAGATAGATGTCTAAGTTGAGATAAATATTTACCGGTGTTTCCTGTGTCTCCGGTGCCTGTGTGACGATCGATGCGTGCCTATCTCCGGTTCCATTTGGGACCGACGAACGCTCGCAACCTGTGACATTACATATTTTGTTTACCTTAGAAATATTTGCAAAAGAATTTGACCCTTGATAAAAGATAGTATGAAAAATCGAGACAATATTTGAATAGGTATCAGGTATAAAATTATGTTCTTTAATAAGACTCACTTGAACACCGCTTCCAGCTGTTGTTTGCCGTAAGACCTCTTTCCATTGTGATTCTGAATCAACTAGTTCATATTCTCTGAAAAGAATGGCAATTATTTGTATTGTTTCAATTTTATGCTTAATATTAAGATATAATTTATGGGCCAGACGTTTAGAATATGTTTGGTTTCTTTATCAAACACATTCCGTCTGGAATATTCAAATCTATCCACTATGACTTATTGTTCATTTCAAGCTTATGACGCATTTTGTTACGTTTTTAACGAAAAAACGAAATTAAAATTAACATATTTTTTTAAGTGACTGTCATATAGTTATAACATTAGCCCGGCCTAAAGCCTTTAATACTCTACGCAGAGAGAGATAGATAGAGAGATAACACTTTATTGTACAGAAAATACACAAAAACATAAAGCCTAAAAATATTCTAAATGTGCATAATGGGCGGTCTTATCGCTAAGAAGCAATCTCTTCCAGACAACCCCTGGCATGAATGAAACAGTACTTATTCACATGGGTCCTGCTTTCGGCCTGGACTGTTTGGTCTAAGATTATTGTAATATTTGAATATTCATGACTTATTAACACTATCTAGATACATACCTACCCACAAAGTAATAACGCATTTTTTAAAAAATCATATAAAACAAGAATTAGAAACGCTATGCATCTATCTTACTTGGTATCTGGCTGGGAGTCGTCCCTCTCAGACCCTGATTCGTGCTTATGCTTCGAACGATGTCTCCGGTGTCGTCGCCCAGACCGACCGGAGCCCCGCGATAACTCACTCTCAGCATCTGACTGCTGTCTTCTGGATCGATGTTTATGCCTAGACATGACCAATAATAGGTTACAGGGATAAGTGTACCAACAAACAAAACTTGAGTAGTGCGTTCCACAAGTAGCTCACAACACTCAGAATGCTCATTTAATGTTCCACACAAAGACCACGGTCGCTATGGTCGCGGCGAAAACGTCATAAAGGACGTTATAATTTTCGCTCAAGTAAAGCTCACAACGAACCATCTGCAGAAGTGGGTCAAAGTGGATGTTGACCGCAGAACATTAGAGAAAAATAGATAATTTTTCGAAGCGTTCACATAGGCACGATTTTCAAGATAACCCTGCATCTCATCCAATGACATTTGTGTATTTTATTAATGACATCAACGCTCTATAATCCATTCAGTCCACTTGAGTTTTCGATTGTAATGCTGGCAAGTAAGTGGAACAAAAAGACTTACGGTCGGGAGCGTGGTCACTCTGAATGTTTAGTGGCGCTCGCGGCCATTCTAAAGTTTAAAAATGTAAATAAAGAACAAGAAAGTATTGAAGCCCTGTGTAACCAAAAGTAGATCAAAATAATTAGGCCCGAAAATGCTACCAGCATGATGCTCGCCATGGTTTGTACATGGAAAATTAAAAATATTTATAACTAAAACTTCGAGCGTACGATAACTACCTAATTTTTAATTCACTCAAAAATTCACCAAAACCGATCTTTGTAAACGCAACAATTTATTTTTGTAAAATCGTTCAATCACGCAATACACGCATATTACGTTTATTCGCAGGATAAACTTCCTACGTTTTAGGAAGCATATAGGGTGACCTGTGTAGATCGCTCTGTGAATTCATATGTGAAATAATTAAGCAATTTTAAAAGAATTACATCTAATATTTCAAATTAAAAAAGTGGTATCTTGCAAAGAGAACTACGCTACCCATATAATATATACCTATCTACAGTACACTAGTTCATTAAAACATTTGCGGGAAAGTTACATACATAACTATTCGGCAAAATGTTATTAAACCGCATAAAGTTCCAACGAGAGTACATTCATTCTAGCAAACTAACAATACTTTATTTGTGCATTGTTAAAAATATAATGAAAACGTTACATTTTTGACTACTGCAATTTGTGTTTTGAATTCATTAACCAAAAACATATTAGGTTGGGAAAAAGTTTCTTCGCATTTTATATAAAAAATCAAAAGGTTTTTTATAAAGTTTATTTACATTTGACTAAAGTATGTAGGTGCCATTTTGTTGGATAACTTTTTGCCATCTTGTAGATAGGGCCGTGATCCTATTGCTATAAAAATTTTGGGGCTTCTGATCAAAAAACTGCGACAAGTGGTTTTGGCAGTCCTCTCGTGATGTTAACCTGACACCGCCTAAGGAATTCTACAGAGACCGAAACAGGTGAAAATCTGAAGGTGCAAGGTCAGGACTATACGGCGGATGCATTAACATCTCCCAGCCAAACACTCGTAATTTTTGCTGAGTGGCTAAAGATGTGTGAGGTCTAGTTATCATGGTGAAAAACCACACCCCTTCTGTTGATTAATCCCGGCCGCTTTCTCTCAACTTTTTGCTTTAATCTCATCAGTTGTCCGCAGTAAAGTTCAGAATAAATGGTCCTGCCTGGCGGTAACAGCTCATAACGAATAATGCCCTTCCAATCCCACCATACACACAGCATCACCTTGTTGCGAGTTAACCCGGGTTTCGCCACAGTCTGTGAAGCCTGACCGGCCTTTGACCACGATCTTTTTCGCACGTTCTTGTCATACGTCATCGTTACACTTTTCATCACCAGTTATCAGCTTCTTCAAAAATGGTTCGGTTTCATTATGTCGTAATAAAGAATCACAAATGAGTACAGGGTTCATTAGGTTTCTTTCAGTGAGCTCATGAGGCACCCAAATATCGAGCTTTTTTGTGTACCCAGCTTTTTCTAAATGCGCCAAAACCATTTTGTGGTCAATTCCCAGTTCTCCAGCTACATCGTGACTACTAATATGCCGATCTTGATCCACTTTTTCAAAAATGACATCAATTTTGTCCGTAACAGGGCGACCAGAGCGACGTGCATCTTTGATATCGAAATTTCCGGATTGAAAACGCTTAAACCAAATTTGCGCTACTCTCACAGATACTGCATTAGGTTCATAAACATCACAAATTTTTTTCGCGGCTTGTGTTGCATTTTTACTTTTTTTGTAGTAAAATTTTAAAATGTATCGAATTTATTCGTTAGATTCACTCATTTTACAATAATAAAAACAAATGAAAATCACACATTTTCCTAAGGGGACTATATTTCTTGTCACCAAAACTTATATTTGTCATCAAGTTGTATCACCTAATAAATAGATCTATCGTCACGAAATATTTTCGTTCTCAAATAAAAAAAAGTGTTCCCAGGTATCAATTATCAAATTAATGTTAATATATGTGTAAAATAAGAGATGGATTACCAATAAAATTGTAGTGCATTAGATTAATATAAACTTCGTTCTTATAATAATAGTTTTATTACTTAAATAATAGCTTTGTGCTCAGAATGGAGATCTGTCACCAAATAAATTGATTATCGATCCCTGACTGCAACTCCTTTTTATTTGTTATTTTGTCACCAATGCAGTAGTTACATTTTATTTCGTTCAGTTATTAAAATAATAGTTTTCGTTACCAATTTAATACATCAATTTATACTTTTAATGAAAATAGGTTCAAAGAGGCGGAGACAAATTGGCGCGCTTTCCGCCCTCAACGATGGGTCGTAGGTAACTAGGCACAAATCACGATCAAGCAAAAGGTTGGGTTTACATATATATCCCCGGATGATTTCCTGGATGATTTTAATGGTTAATGTGTTTAGGAATATATTTAAGACTTATTTATAACAACTGAAATAGGTTTTGAGTGGAAAAAATACATATTCAATTAATTATCGAAGTTTAAAATTCACGACAATGATCTGGTAATTTTGACAATAATAAATGTGTATTAACTTTAGAAATATACTCATGTATGGTATGACACTACTAAAACTGTTTTTAACCATCAAATAATCACTTAAACTGATTTTAAGTCTAAAAATATATATTTTAACTTTTATTTCTACTTCTGCGGCGACTGATGTCGCCGAGACTTTTTTTGTGCACCGGAGAGTGTACATTTTGAAGACGACGGGATTTATTTAAATAAGAGACTGTATGTATCCGAAAATTTAAATATGTGGAGTTTTAAACAGTCGGTTAGGTTAGGTTATGTGTAGACGAAAGCGCACGAGCCGAGCGAGCAAAGCGAGCGTGCCGCGGTAGCGGCCGGCGAGTGCCAGAACCGACTGTAACCATTCACTATTTATCTTAAGTGAAATATTAGTGAAAAACAGAAGTGAGGTTAGATTGACAAAAACATTATTAACTCAGGAACTATACATTTCCGCTACATAGGTGTTGAAGAAGGGGTAAGTTTTCCTAAAAAAAATATAAATTGATATTCCGAACTTTGTGAATGACATACTTGCGATTAGATCGTGAGTCGTTTGAACTTTGGGAGTCGACGGAAGCTGATCGATGGCGCGGCACGGGTGGCGGCCTCGTAGCTGTTGGCGACGCGGAGTACAGCCCTCGTCTGGCTGGAGCTGATCTCGTGGACCGAGGGGAACCACCTACTCCCGTGTTCTCACATCCACCAGTAACTTCGCCACTTATACTGTAGAAACATGTTAGTAACATTTTAATAACATAGCTGTTCCCTATATTTGTACTTTAGTATGAAGGGAACCCTTACAAAATCGTCATGTATGTCCATTTGTCTGTGTAGATTCCAGCCATTTTGATCAGAAACTACGAGGTCTATGTTTTCAAAATGTGGGAGGAAGTTGTTAGGTAATATTCCATGTGCCTGCCTATATGTACATAATAGTGAAATCGCGAAAAAATAAAATTTAGGCAGCAATGCCATAGATGTAATTAGACGATGAAATTCAGTGGTTGATATTCAATCTTGTAGGATATCTTTAGACAAATATCAAAAAACTACAATTTTTTTTGTTTTTTAAATTTTAAGTAAACAGCACAGGAGAAAATCATTTTCAAAGTCATAAAAAGTGCCTTCCCATAGCTTTTGAAATACGAAGATATACTTACGAATTAGGCCGATGTACTGAGGTAGGTTGTTTCGTTTCTGGGCAGTCTTTTATTCTCAAGTCTTCTAATTTTGGCACTAGAAAAACATAAATGTTATTAATAGTAATCCTATAGTAAATATAATTTTAAAACCTAATTAAAATATTAAACAGTACCATCATGTAACGACATATGCGAAGCATGAGATGGCCGTGAGATGCGTCTTGACGGCGTTCGAGTAAAACTGGGCGGTGGACGAGGTCTGGTACCGCGACCGCTATTAAAAATGAAAGTGGTAAAAACTGATTGATTAAATTATCAAGGAAAAATATTAAGGTTCATAATATATCGGTCCATATGCATCATGCGAGAACTCCCCGCAAACGAGATAACAAGTAACTAATGAAAGGTGTAGGTTGATAAACAGTAAAAACTAGTAAAGCTAATTGGTTAGGTAATTAATTATTAATATTGGCATGTGGGATGCGGGAGCTCGTAGACCTCAGTCATGAATGAGTATTTCTTAAGGCGGAATAGACGCTGAGTGGAAGCCAAATTGATGATTGTTTTATTGATCTCCAGCACCCTATATGCGAGTCCAATCTTATACTAATATATAAAGCTGAAGAGTTTGTTTGTTTCCTTAAACGCGTTTATACGGAACTACTTACTGGTCTGATTTGAAAAATTCTTTCAGTGTTAGATAGCCCATTTATCGAGGAAGGCTATATATCATCACGCTAAGACCAATAGGAGCGGAACCTTTTCGAAACCGAGTGATTTTTTTAACTATTCCACGATGACGAAGTCGCGGGCAGAAGCTAGTCGACTAATAAAAAGCGAGTCCCGGCCCAGCATTCATTTGTTACTAAGCCTGTACGATTTTTACATCTTTTATTAATAACAGGTGTCTTTTATTAATTAGTTGAAATTTAAAACGAGTACCTATTTCTTAGTCTTGTTCCTAAAGCAAATATATCTGCAGATGCGGGCGAGGTTTGTTGAAGACGAAAGAACGTGTGGTGGTCTGAGCAGCAGCGCCAGAGGTGACGGCAAGCGGATCTCGTGGGTGACTCGAATCCATATGTACACGTTTCATTCTAAATTAAAAAAATATAAATCAATTTGTAAGTCAAAAAGCTAGAGATTCTCACATGACTTTTCTCACTTAAATTCTCCTATATTTTGGAATAATAGGATCCTATCAGACCTTCTATCCTATTCATATTAGACCTCAAAATTATCTACACATGAACCTTTCTTGAGATTACGTTTATTCAAATATAAAACTAGTAAGGGAAGAATATCTGGTCAATGTTATTTTAATATTTTCTTAAGTTTTCGCGACTTGTACACATAATAAAACTACGTTTTTAACGGTTTTAAGCGCGGTAATTTATTTGATTTAGGTTTATCCGACGTTTCGGCTGCTTTTCAGTGGCCGTGGTCACGGAAGACAAAGATGACATTTGTCAAACGTGTATTGTCAAAGTTTTTATTCAGCCTACCGCTAACTTGTTCAATTTAATTATTTAGTTTTAAATTTGTAAATTTTGTTTATGGATATTATTTACTCTATGGGAGCCTAATCTAATTTATCACCGCTTCACAACATGTTGTGGCTTGAAGAGAAGAAGCGGCGCAAGAAACTCTTCAGCAAACATGCCTAGTTCTAATTTTTTTTTTATATAATATTAAAATGAGTGGAAGGATGTTATTTTCTCTACATTTATAGAAATATTATAGCTTGTAGCAGCGCAGCCGCAGGTCAAACTCTAGTGCATGCCTCTTGTTTAAAGACTAGGCGTTAATACAGGTTATGAATGTAATGTGTAGTTTAGGGATTAAATAAACACTGTCAAGTATGTGTTTGCGTTAGTCCATAAAGTTCTTATTGGAAATATCGTCAACATTATAATATCCGATAGGAATTTATTCATCACGTACATAACTGTTCATAGAATATTTCTTATTCTATGTAATATGTATATTGCGTTGACGTACGTATATTAACTGAATTGAATAATATTTTCGTGGATCACGGTACTAAGGTCTAGGAGGTAGGCATTAAAAGTAATTGGTGTGTCGGATTAAAATTTGGCACAACAAGATACTCAGTGCTTTTTTATTTATCAAATTACGTTCGTTATTAAAGCGCTTAATTTTTTAAAACTTTTGATTACCTTTTTGTTTCTTTCTTTGAGTCTTAAAAAGATATTATAATTGAATATTAGGTGTTCTAATAAAAATCATTTAAATTTGTACGTAAATAACTTTGCTTTAAGTCTCTGAAATATACACATTATTTTATTCGTTATCACAAGCAAAGCACACTTTGTTACAACAAAAATCAACGACATTATTACGTTCCTTTGAAATGCTTTAGACAACGCTTCAAAAGTATATTCGAGAGAAGATCAAAACAATAGCGCTCCAAGCTTACCTCTATTATATTGTATGAAACGCTGTTACCGCATTTCATTTCTCAAGTGTAAATATGTTAATTTGGTAAAATTTTCCATCTTTTGTAATAAGTTTTGTACACATAGTAATTTTAGACTACAGCAAATAAATCCTTTTTATTACGAGACACTTTCAAGAATTATTCGAAATATTATCTAGACTAGACAAATAAACAACAGTATTTTCTCAAGAGCAAACGCGAAGAATATTAAACATTCACAAATTATCATATTTTCAACATTTATTAAAGCTTGCCAAATAAGTGGAAAAGCGAGGCACGACGCCAAGGCTTTGGGCGGGCAGCGGCGACGACGGGCGAGAGATATCGCCGCGCCCACAGCGCTGTAAATACCCCGCTCACTTGTACGCGACTTATCTGTAATTGCCTGCTTGCGAATGCCTTTCAAGGAAGCCCACGAGGTGGACTCCGTCTTACACTACTATTTAGAAAGCATCCACTATCGCTTGCCGAGATCCAAACCGAGAACTGGGTCAGACGTTTTCTCAAATATTTACGATTTACCTCTGTGCGGTTGTAAAAAACGTATAAAATATCACGAATAGACTTTTCGAACGAGATAAAGATCTTAGAAGCAAATTTAGAATTCGCGAAAAGGAACTTTGGAGCTTAAGTGTTTAATCAGGCCGGTAAAATTGTTTAAGATAGTAGGGTAGTAGAAAAGTTTTCTTACGTTTTTATCCGCTACACGAAGCATGAAGTAGCGCCCCTTATAATAAAGTTTCGAAACACGTGGCCAATAATAGTTCGCAACTGTATGTTTTCCACGTAAGAGCAACAGACCGCTTGGGGCCAATCCCAAGAAGTACTCGACGCTGTCTTCTCCCTGTTGTTTGTAAAATTTGTATACAGAGACATATTGTAACTTATTTAACAATAAATACATAACTGTAGGCTATTCTACTCGTACAGCCGAATGGATTCCAACACGACAGTTACAAAAGGCCGGGATATATTTCTCTAGTTTTAGAGGCTACGGCCATTGATGTAACAATAATAGATACATCAATGGCTACGGCCGCTTGTGCAACCTTGTATCTTTCCTCTTTGACTGAACCAGCAGCTGGCAACGCTGCCTTATCAGTTGAGGCCCTCAAGCATCTCAAATACGGAATCTTAATAAAAAGTTTCACATTGTGTAGTATGCAGTTGAAACATTAGGTTGCAGTTTCTTACAAAAAGTTTGCAGAAATCTGAAGCTATCCGTAATTTAGGGCAAAATTCTCTCTGACAGTGATTTTGTGCCTAAATAGTTTTCAATTAAGTCTATACACCAACTTTTAATATTTATTGTTAAATTAAACAAAATCGTTGAATGTGCGTTATCGAAGTAAATATTTACCAGAACAGGATGTAGATCTACGCCGTACATGTCGAGCCATTTCACTTTATCCAAGTAACTGAGCTCAGCTTGCGCCGGCGAAACTCCTCTGTAATAATCGCGTTACTAAATAACTTACATAACACGCAGTATACGGGAGACGAAAGCCAATTAAATTGTTATCTTTAATTAATAGCAGCCATTACGATACAGAGTAATTGTCGCGCTTAAGGAGTGTTCCTGCCTTTCTTAACCCTCCCTTAATTTAGAAAAAGGGTAGTGAATGTAATTTGCACGTAATTACTGTTTTGTGACGCGTCAACCGTCGCAAACTGCATTCTAGCGCAGTTAAAAATTCACTTAATTAGGTGAAAAAGGCGAAGTTTAATTTCCGGGCTGGCGAAGGCGACACTTTGGATGTGAAACTGCGTCTTCTGAAATCTTAATTCGAAACTACTTTAAGTGGCAATATCGCACTTGAATTCTCTGTCTGTTGCTGAATACATTTAGTAAAGATTTTAAAGTGAATATCGTTGACGTCAATTAGGTCAGTCACCGGGTGATAAAGAAGTCAAAGGTAAACCTTTACCTTAGTAAACAAAATTACAAAACGAAGGTAACGTATTGAAATTACAAGGTAGAACATTTTTGGCGTATTAAATCTGAATATAAAAGTTACATTCAGATCAAATATTAACAAAGTTTGAGTACGATATAGTAAATCATTCCAGAATCAAAATTGATTCAAACATTACATAGGTAGGGCTAAACTACGTGTCTGCTTTTCGATAGCATTATATTGTGCACAGTATTCTGTTTTACACACAAAATAAGATATCGCAAAGCTTTTTCCAGCTGATCTAGGGAGACTAGTGGTGGGTGGTATGACGTGGGCAATATAAATTAAAGACTGCACGGTAACTCACGTAAGGGTTCGATGAATCTCGGCAGCGCGTGTCTCCAACTCCGGAGTTTGATGTGCCAGCAACCGAAATTCGGAAATGTATCCAGGCCCATGTCGCCTCGGGTCGTAATCGCCTAATTCCGCTGTAAAAAGGATAATTAATTAAAAATCAATAAATCCTATTAACAGAGTCAGTATCACAAATAGCGCAATTGATGTACAGGTATTTAACTAGGATTATAATAACATTGAGAATACTTCTTGCTTTGTATATCATTGACAAAAGCACCACACAATATAAATCCTATCGTCTTTTTTCTCGAAATGCCGCTATTACTGTTATAATTTTTATCTGTTGTTTTGTTATTATCAAACTACTTTACTACTTTAGTTTAAAAATTTTGGGTCTTTCAACTATATTTTGCATTTGAAAAAATGATAGTAATATTGGAATTTGTTATCATAATTGAAATGAGATCCTCAAACCGCATTAATGGAAAATAAAGAAATGGCATAAAAATTAATTTAGTACTTTAGTTCTAAGAAAAAATATATTAAGTGTGTTAGTATTAATTCTGTTATCATATTCATTTTATTAATGTAAATTTATGTGTAACTTAATGGAAATTAATAGTAGATAGCTATTTTAACGATAAGTTATATTATTAAAATAATCTCCCATAACCATTTTTGTATCCACACACATAAAGAGATGAAACATACATTTACGTTGTTTCATCTAATGCGCCAAGTTGGATTTTAGTAATAAAATTACACCCGTAAAACTGTAATTAACATGGGGCTTATTTATTACGTCAGAGCAAACTCATTTAGCCGACAAAGCGACGGGTGCAAAGTAAATAAAGTTATCTACAAAATGATGATTTTTAGTTTATTGTACAATCGTTTTAATAAAACAATTCTTTACAATATGACATTATTTGTTTTGCATATATCACATTATTTCAATAAATTTTCGTACGTAAAAAAAGCCAGCTACGTATGTTCTTTCAAAGTTAATACGACCATCTTTTCGCTCTCCTGTAAAGTAGCTATTTTGCAGATATCTCTTTTTACTTTGCACCCGTCGAAAGTATTTGAAGCTAGAAATAAACCGTGCATGTGTAGGACGTAGCTCCATTTCTGGAACAAACGCCTTGTTCATAATTTTAATTATACCAAAATATCTTTTATACCTCGTGTATGGCGTGGTGATGTGATAACAATATTAGCATGCTCAACAATCGTAATTAATTGGTGAAAAGCTGAGGGCTCATGTCCTAAGCAAATATAAGCCGCCGGGTAAATATAATAAATTTATGTGCGAATTTCGGCGTGTTGAT
Organism: Dendrolimus pini; assembly: GCA_949752895.1. Taxonomy (NCBI): domain Eukaryota; kingdom Metazoa; phylum Arthropoda; class Insecta; order Lepidoptera; family Lasiocampidae; genus Dendrolimus; species Dendrolimus pini. The sequence continues at coordinate 12,296,506 of OX457126.1, forward strand.
TACAAAATTGAGGTTCTTCTGTAATTAGATGTTATGTTACGAGATAAGTCTTGCGGTATTGCAACCGCAAGGTTTACTTATAAAGTGTTTCAGGGCAATGTTGACATACCATTTTTAGTTGAATTGATATATATACTAATACGAATTAATGAATCGAATTCAGCTGAGACTGAAGTCTGGGTTTTCCTTAACATTCTACTTTACGTCTCTGTAAAACTATGGTAGATCTAATGTCATTTATGATATAGTTACAACCAATTGTAACAAATTTAATTATCAAATTATAAACTTACTCATACAATAATTGTTAAAGATCTGAGTTAATTACAAAAAATTCATCTATGTATATTGTACACGTACAACCATTACAATCTCCATGATATAATAAAAGGAGGTACGTAAAGTAGCATCTAAATTAATATGATTACAGCAAAAAATATTGCCTGGTTTTCAAGTAAATCGTTATTTTTGGAAGGTTTTAATTTTTTTAATTACTGGGGTAATAACGCACTACACATAATATAGCTACATACCAATTATACCAGCATTTAATGTTGAGCTTATATAAATATAAACGCAAAAACGATTTCCCACAAGGTTTGGGCTCAGAAAAACTGTGACAAGTGAAAGAGCCGGACTGTCATTTCTCGTCGTATCTTTTTTCCGTGCTCAGTAATGGCAACATCTGGTAAGTACGTTTAGCCATATACAGTTCGGACTGCTTATATTCAACACCTTACACGCTATGCTTGGTATTCGATTACAATTTAAGTACTATCATACACGTAAACTAATTAATGTGATATTTTTATGTCTTACACATTTTTTGCCTAATGAAAACACTGTCCACTGTGTCGGAGACAAATAGGACACAGACTGAAGTAGTGAGGGTAGCAATTGTGAGATATTCACTAAAACCACTCCAGTATTCCTTTTATAACCCTAAATCAGGACTTGGTACAATCGTATAGCATGCGCTGTGATATTGAAAATTTTACACGTGCCTATTGTAAACGAAAAATACGCTGGGCATTCTAGATGTTTTCATTTGAAAAATTATATTTAATTATTAAAATTTCCTTTAATTAAAATACATATTTAAGGCTAGAAAAATATATGTCACAGATCAGCACTTGCTTAGGTTCTATGTAAATAATTAAATTATGAGACATTGCAACTTGTTCGTTAACAAAAAGCTTTGAAAAATGACTGATTTCAATACTGCGTTATATTCTAAATACAGCATTGAAATTATAATAAAATTGTATATAATATGTACGACGACTAACCTCCTTAACGGTTGTAATATATTAAGAAATATAGTTTATTTAAATTCAAATCAAAGAATGGCTCCGAAGACAACAGAAATTATTATTGTATTGTAGTACTACTAGAATATAGTCGTATTATTACATAATACTAATCCATATGATGGAATTGAATTAATAATTAACATGTGGTCATCTTACCATAAAATTAGTTAAATAGTAAAGGCTGTGTTGGACTACGCTTTACAGATTAGGTATAATGCCCATAAGAAAAAGTTTATACTTAATTACTTACAGTATTTATATCACTTTTAATTTACTATTTTCTATTCTATCTTCTTTTTATATAACTACATGTTTAACTTGCCGTTTAATTTCCGAGCAAGTAGCCTGAGGCAGCCGTAAATCAGATAATTTTTAAACACTCTTACTTCACTTTACGAGCTCTTTGAATTACAAAGGGAATCACTACAACGAAAAACGAATAAATTACTGTCATGAAATAACTTGTTAAAGATTTTTCATATCATATTTTTTATAAGTGGCATATCTACCCAAAATTTGATATGTATTTATTATTTGTTTTCTGAATGAAGTTACAGCCTGACCACGGCCTTATCGCTGGATTATTATAAATTATCATGGTGGATCATTAAAACTCTCATTCATCGCACATACGATTACCAAAAGGCTAACCGTTTTATGCGGACATGCTGTGAGAGCATGGTATACCGATCTAGCCAGCCCTAAGAGCTATAATCAATATAATGCTTTCAGCGTGGCTCTAACATGGCTAAAAGATGTATGAAGCATGTCACGAATCTTCGCGCTGGGCATCAACCTCTATCAGGTCACTAGGAAATGTACTTTTTTTGCTATCTAAAGTTTAAAAACAAATTGTCACATCTCTAACTAAAAAAAAATTTGTTCACCCATACAGATTGTATTCCCTATTTTCGCACTCTCTAGTCTGTTTTTTTAAGAAAAGGTTACCCTATTTGGAGAATAGGTAATTCGTTGGCTAGGGTACAATCTAAATAAAATCCGATGAGCTGTTTATTTGTTGATAAGGTAACAAACCGTAGAGTTACTTTCGCATTTATTTACGGACACTATAATATATCCCCGTCACGCTTGCCCAAGGCGGCTTGACAGATTTGATACATCGGTTATCTTGTTGTGTAGGTTTTCGTCACGCTGTAGTCCTCCATCGTTGTTAGCACGTGGTAATTGTAACAATATGCACATTAGATCAGCAAACTGCCTAAGTGGTACGTACGACCCGGCAAGGATTCGGACCCGTGCCCTTTTTGAGTTTGGGACGCATGCGCCAGCCATTACGCTACTACGAATTTTGTATGTGAAAGGTTTGGTATAATGTTCTAATTTAACACGGTGTTTAGACTTAGGTCTATGTTAAACATACTTGGCGAGTAGGCAAGATCTTAATAGTCTAAAACACATCTTTGCCTACCCATTCAGATTAAGGACGGATTGATTTGTATAAAATTTACGAGCAAAGCCATTAGCCGCCCAAAATAGAGAAGCCAATAGATAAAATTTAAACATTCACAAATTCAAACACGTGTTACATTTGAAACATCAAAGTATTTCTTTGGCAAGTGGTTTTCAACACAAATTGATCGACACAAATCAGATACTTAGTTTTTTTTAGGTTGGAGTTCTGCGTTTCGCGAGTGATCTATAAACAGGATCATCTATCATTTGGCGTGTAAGGCGGATCAGGGTTCACAGACTTTAGTTAAACTAGAAAATTTTAAAATTAATCTTTAGTAGTGGTAAGTAATACGGTTAGGTTGGCTGAAAGAGTTCACTAAAGCGACACTTAATGGTTTTTCCAAGAAAATATTAATTATTTTAACTATTTATGTGATCATTCAAGTGTTATCTGTACCTACCTGTTTAGAACCAAATTCTATAGCTAACGATTTTTACTTAAAAAAGTAAAACTCCTATATCAACTAAAAAGATCGTGATGGATTTTTAAACGAGGAGCAGGTGCGTACATCTCTTTATGGAGAACAGTTACTTTATTCATGACTAGCTTCTGCCCGCGACTTCCTCCGCGTGAAATAGTTAAAAAAAAACTCCGATTTTAAAACATGCTTCATTGGTGTTCCGCTCCTATTGGTCTTAGTGTGATGATATATAGCCTTCCTGGATAAATGGGCTATCTAACACTGAAATCATTTTTCAAATCAGACCAAGTAGTTCTTGAGATTAGCGCGTTCAAGCAAACAAACAAACTCTTCAGCTTTATATATTAGTATAAGATTGGACTCGCATATAGGATGCTGGAGATCAATAAAACAATCATCAATTTGGCTTCCACTCAGCGTCTATTCCGCCTTAAGAAATACTCATTCATGACTGAGGTGTGCGAGCTATTATATATTAGCATAAGATATTTTGGTCTTACCTAAGCAAATCTTTTGTCAAATTTTACGACTTAAAATATGAAGGTAATAAATTAGCTTGAAAAATTGTAAATACGACTTATAAACAGTCATTATTAAAGTACCAAATTTCTTATTTGCTCGAGATTTTATGTTGAAGTTGTCGGAATTTGAAATATTCCAGTTTTATCAAGTTTGTGGCCACATCTCATTTGGCGCGGCGCCTGGCGTGACGGAGTCTCTGTAAACGCTGTTGATTAATGTGAGCTGTGTTACTCCAGTCCGTTAACTTGTTGCGGGAACCATCGCGCACCGCTCTTTCAAGCTGAAGATTTAGTGGATAGACAAAAATAGTCTGCACCCATACGTGATTAATTGTACTAAGCCACGACGTGTATATAAAATGGATTGAAACTTTTACTAGTTGACTGAACTTCTTACGTTATAAATGGATGGAACGGATTTCTATGATGAAATGTTGAAAGTAAGAATTTGAGTTGGTATTTAAACGCACACTTTTTATGTGTATTGTTTTAAGATTAATTGTAAAATGTGTCAAATATGTAAATATAGTAGAGTAACATTATTATGTAAATCGGAAAAATACACCTAAAATAACGTCGTAGTAACTGAAAGTATCTTTATGGATATGGATAAAGCGTATCTACTCTTATGTATATATGGTTTTTTTACATTAAGTATATACGAATAATACATACATACATACATGCATAACTTCACGCCAGGTCTTTTGCGGGGTAGGCACGAACAACAGAGCGCCATACAGGCTTATTCTTACACACCTCGCTTGCTTCTTTGACATTCATAGTTCTTGTCATGCACGCTCGTCTGTTCTTAAGGCTCCTGACATCACCTTCTGCTAATACACGATCAATTTGATCATGGAAGGTGTGTCGTGGCCTTCCGCGACTTCTGCATCCATCCACTTTTGCATTGTATATCTGTTTAGTCATTCTGTCATCATTTTTCCCGCCTATTGCCATTAAAATCATCGTATATTACGCACGTGCAGTTTTCTTTTATAATTAAAATATATACAGTCCACAAACAAATTAATATTTAAAGAAGTGTTTAACATATTCTTTTTGGTCCTTAAATGCCGTTTATTGTTATTCTTCTTCCTTTTGGTTCCTAAAACCGACAAACTTTGTGTCGGACATATTTTTTCTTTGGACCCGATAAAGCATTGCACAATGGAAAATTTAAGCAAGTTAAAGAAGGAACGAGGATATTGCAAGGCCGCAATTACACGTGCGCAAAACGCTGCGAATCAATATGGTAAGATGTCAACTTCAGAGCTGCTTGCGAGGAAAGATAATCTTTTGCAAAAATGTAAAGATTATGAGCAACTTTGTAAGGAGGTTTTCATCTACGGCGACGACGATGACGAGGCGATCGAGGAGACCGAGTGCAAATATTACGAGGTGCTGGGAGCTCTTGACTGCGAGATCGAGAAGAGGAAGGTCAAGGAGCAGATACAACCGCCTAGTAACCCTCCAAGTGCTTCGGCGAAACTACCTACCTTCACTATTTAAGATCGTTTTTAAAGGATGAACCTTACAATATTATAAAAAACTTACCTTTTGTCGCGGGAAGCTACGCTGAAGCGTTAAGTTTATTGAAAAATAGATATTATAATCAATATAAGATAATTTCTGACTTAGTATACCAATTATTAGATTTAGATGTTGTATGCAAGGTTTCACAGCATAGTTTTAGGAAATTTGTATGTGTTGTAAGACAAACTCTAGTCTCTCTAAGAAATATTAATGTATGTATTGACGGCTGGGATCCTATCTTGTTGTGTAATTTAATTCGTAAGTTAGATAACGATACGGCCACCGCCTACCAGCTTGAATGTAGCCCACGAGGCAAGCACAATGTGCCTGGCTTTCTCGGGTTCATAGAGAAGCTAGCGCTTGCCATGGAAAACGTGGAGCCTGTTCCGAATCAAGTAGCAAGATAAACTAAGTCAGCTGTCAGTATGGTGGCAATTAGAAAACTATGTCCATTTTGTAAGTTTTCTGACCATAAGCTCTTTTCTTGCCATAAATTTAAGTTGTTAACGTCACAAGAGAGATATCAGTTTGTACAAAGTAAAAAGTTGTGCACAATTTGTCTGAACAAGCATTCAGGCAAATGCAAATTTCATTTTCAGTGTGCAACTTGTAAAAAGAATCACAATTCTTTAGTTCATCGCGATAATATTAACACACCTGTAACTCTGATTTCCAGCGAAAATAATTGTCAGAGTATTATACCTACGGCTCAAGTAAGGTTATATGGGCGAAATAACTTGGAACTGCATGTTAAGTCTATATTGGACTCCGCTTCTCAGGTTAACCTAATCACAAAAAAGACTTTGCAGGGTTTAGGACTCACTCCTATGCGACTCAATTCAAATATCATAGGAGTAAATAACCATAGAAGCAAAATTAAATATTCGATTCCTATTGAAGTACACTCGTTGACTTCTGAATTTAAAACTAGCATTATATGCAATGTGGTTGATAAAATAACTTGCCCACTACCACAAAATAGTACTAATTCAATTAATCTTCCACCAGACATTAAATTAGCCGATCCTAAATATAACACTGTTTCCGAGATTAATTTGCTCTTAGGAGTCGACGTATTCTTTCATTCGTTACAAAGGCCTGCTGAAAACCATGCTAATATTCGGTTAGCGAAGTCTGATTTGTCCGTAACCATGTGCAATACTGGTGGCAATAATCGGGTACAACCATAAAATGGTTTGTACAGCCAGTTTGGCTACATTATTGGTGGAAAAATTCCATTTTACAACAATCTTTAAAGGTTGTGTCGCTCGTTTGTTTACACCAAGGGAGTGCAATTAATACTTAGATTTTTAATTAATAAGTTCTATATTTATTTACTTATCCTCTGTATATTGCATTTAATAAAGACAAGATTGTAAACGTGGTTTCATCTTAAAATTTAAAACGTGTATCTTTTGTCTCGATACAATGCAATATTTTTACATAGAAAGATCAATATCTTTAACGAATTTAATTTTCATTATTTATGAATAACGATTGTAATATTAGTTCATAAGTTGATTTTATTTATAAGTTTAAAGTGTGTTAAACTTAGATATTGGTTATTTTAACATAATAGATGCCTATATTTTTTCATATTCCAACTGATATAGCTTTGCAAATAAAGGTAATATTTGTTTACGATAATTTTTTTTATTTATTAATTTATTCATGACCATAGAATCAAAGTCTTTCAGTCGGAAACATGTTAATTAATAGGTCTTCGTATAGTAGCGCAGTTGTATTGCAGGCTACAACCGACGCCATTCAATGGAGTTCTTGTGAAAACTCGAAAGATTACATCTGACTATACAGTTCACATTTCTCACAAAAACACATAATTTATACTCAAAAACTATCAATATCCTGCAACTATTGTTCATTTTAGAGTAATTATACACATTTTTAGAAAATAAAACTGCACAGCACAACGTCTCCTTTCAGTTCCCGCTAAAATCTCCGTTTACGATAATATTTAATCAGTGTTACCAGCGATGATTTTATATTTGCCGAGGCCCTAGCATGTTGGAATCTCCAACAAGAAGTATTTATTACTTTGGTGTGGCATAATACTGGCCACCAATACTAAATATTTGAATTTGGAACGTAGATGTTTTTTGTTTTATCTGTATATATTTTTCTCGCCTATTGCCATTAAAATCATCATATATTACGCACGTGCAGTTTTCTTTTATAATTAAAATATATACAGTCCACAAACAAATTAATATTTAAAGAAATGTTTAACATATTCTTTTTGGTCCTTCGAGCCAATAATAGGTTCTTTTAAAATTTTCCGTAGTATTATAATAAATAGCTACCTCTCATAAAGGCCGTAACGCGACCGAATCATTTTGGGTGCAAAGGGGCGGAAAATCACATATATTTTACGCTACTTGCTTTGTAAATACGCAGACGGGCGCTCCGAGCGATTTTCTTGCGTATAATCTGTATTTGAAATTCTAATTAGACGATGTTACAAAAATAAAAATACTTTTACATGTATATTTAGTGGAAATTACTTGGTTATGACCGGTTATTCTTTTTTAACGAGATTGAAATAAGTATTTATGTGATAATAGAGTGCCGTCTAATAATTTGAAGCCAAAGTTTTCTATCTTTCAATTTGGATGGATCAACCAAAGTGCTAGTTTATTCAATATGAAATTGAATAAAGTAAATCCTTTAGCGCCTTTAAAACAATTTGATTCACATTTTGTTGATCCATCTAATACTAGCAAAATTGGAATTGTCATTTATTAAATTAAAAACCTTTTTTGAAAAACTATTTCTACAAAATGACAAATCACATTATTTTTTTTAACTATGGCTCCAAAAAATTCTTTATGTTTGGCGGTAGTTTGGTCTTGTCAGATCAACGTACTTACTGGACTTTTAACAAATCTTACAATAATTTTTAAAACATTTCATGTTACGGAACAAAAACAGCATATTCGTTATCCGTCAGAAAACTCAATCAAATTAATAAAAAAAAATTAAAGGTTGCAATATGATTAATGTGTATTTTGTTTTACTCGCAAATTTCTAACTAAACTTTTCCAAGTGACTTTTGCAATCGATAAGTCATATGCAAAAAATTACGGCATAAACCATTACCGGTTTCCAAATATGGTCATATTTCAACTTGAGTTTAAGTATCATACGAAAATGAACAATAACATTGCAATAAAATTATCCACGATATGCCTTTTAATATTTTCGTACTATTTTCAAACACCGTTTCAATTTATTGTAAGCATGGCGAAATTTATGAAAATTGCATCAAAAGCGTTTTTAATGTCTTGTTCGTTCAAAACTTGATTACGCCAATGTACGGGTACATATAAACGAGATTGTTGTGTGCAAAATATTTAATTAATACTTATTTTGTATAATTTTTAATTAACAGTTTGGAAATAGGCTCTAATATTGCAATTGGCTTAAGTGCGACTTGGCTTGCAGCGTGTATAAACTCTAGTCCTAGAAGGATTTATTTAGAATCAAGTGAGCACGCACCTTTTTTACTAAATCCACTAATGTAACAACAACACTACAACATTGGATAAATTGTTTTTTAAATATAAACAAACGTGTAATAAGTATAATAAGCAACAAACTTAGTAAAAAAACAAATGTCATACAAATGGAAAAGCATATAACAAACGTATGAAATAATAATTCAATTTACTTAAAATCAAAAAAGGTAAAGAAAGCTGAATTTTCTTTAATAAAAATGAATAAATAAACTATATCTTAGTAACTATTGAACGTTTGGCGTGTCTGTATGTCTCCCTGGGGCCCGGGCCGGCTTGAGAGCCTCTGATGTAAGCGAGATTAGATGCAAACGATGCTCCGCCGCTGATGGTTCATTTACCTCTTGAATAAAGCATCGATATTAGACCTCATAGCCCTCTATTTACTGCGTTGGATGGTCGTACCAAACACAAACGATAATGCCTTTTTTTAAAGAAGATATGATAAGGAAGTATATTTTGCAGCATCTTTTGTTTCAATAACAAGTCTTAGAATGGAACTTATTCGTGTGAATAAAATTGAGCTTGGCTTGACACGCTACCGCATGTCTAGATTATGTTGTACAAGATTGTTGACAATTGATTGAGCTTTTACCATGCACTTCCTTTCACAATCATACATATCATAAATGCGAAAGTAACTCTGTCTGTCTATCTGTCTGTTCCGTTTTCACGGAACTACTTGACCGATTTGGCTGAAACTCAGTATATATATATTTTCGATGCCGAGAACAAACATAGGATACTTTTTATCCCCGAAAATGAGATATTTTCAAGGATAAAATATATTTGTCTCTCTATTTGTTACGCTTTCACGGAAAACTACTGAACCGATTTGACTGAAATTCGGTATATACTTATGTAATTTTAATACCGAGAGTGGACAAGGGATACTTTTTATCCCACATAATGGGATAGATTTGTGTAAAAGTTATCCCAAAAAGTAGCATAGGTTTTTTGAGATATCATATTCGTGCTTTTTGTCTGTTTTGTCCTTTTTGCCTGTTTTGTCCCTTTTGTACTTTTTTGTCATTTTCTCCCTTTTGGTCCTTTTTCCCATTTGCCCATTTTGTCACTTTTGTCATTTTCGCCCTTTTGCCCTTTTTTCCCATTTGCCCTTTTTGTCCTTTTTGCCGGAGGATAGATAAATTAAACTAGGACGGTTTGGAGGATGAAAGTTTGGATGAGACCAATCATTTCTTAAGTTTATAGATATAAAAAAATACATCTATAAAAAAATTCTATAATAACCTGACCTGTCTGTCTGTTAAGTCTTCATGGAAAAAATATTAGGAATACTGGATCGGTGTGGCTGTAATTTTGTTTAAATGTAGTTTTAATACCGAAAAAGACATAAATAATTTTCATGCCGGTAGATATGCGTTGCGTTTGCGATATAAAATGAAATTAATATTCCGGGCGCAAATCGACACCAGCAATTTATAGCAGTATAAATTAACTAAACTAACTCATAAAAGTGTACTTTACACTAGAGGCTTATAAAGGGCAAAACGTGATAACTTTTATATTAATTAAGATACTTATTTGCGATTTTGTAACGTTAATACTTAATTTATTCATTGTAATTTGCCATATTTATTTTTCTTTAACTATTTATATTTTTTGATTTAGTGCAAGTTAGCCGTATATGCACTTAATTCCTCAATAAACATTTACAGACTACACTCGTCTAACTAATGTTAGCGTAGTGTATTACGGGAGATCAAAGTGTTATTTTTGTTGGATTGCAATATTTTTAAATTTGATTATGCATTAATATTATGCCTTAGGTTTTTATAAATAGTCATAAGATATATTACTTATCAACAGCCCTCAATGAATATTTCGCTTTTTTGGTTAATTTCACTCAATATTTAGCTCGTTTTCGTGACATTTTCGTAATAACAAAATATCACAAACAATATTTTAAATAAATTGTAAAAATAACGCTGTCAATTATGATTTACTGATAAAGTTATTAAAGATTTAGATAAAGTCTAATACAGCGACAGTGTCGTTAGACTAATGTAAACGAACAAGCGGTGCGTTCCCTCCTCGCGTACACTCAGCTAATAATACTTAGCGTAATTTAGATCGAGTGATTTCGAAAACTACATTTACTTAGCGTAGTATAAGTTGTAAAGTAGCGTAGTGTAAGTTGGGGTTGTCTGGAAGAGATCGCTTTTTAGCGATAAGACCGCCCTTTGTACATAAGTAGATATAATTTTAGTCTTTAAGTTCATGATTGTATTGGTGTACAATAAAGTGTTATCTATCTATCTATAAGATTTATAACTTCGTTATTTTTGTATATTTCTGTGCGATTTTTTTGTTACATATAAAAAAACCATATTTTAAGCAACTTGGCATAAAAATCGAATTTACCTAAAATTCGAGTTAGCGTAGTATAAATTGTTGGTGTCGAAATAGCACTAACATAATATAAATTTAGTACAATGTAACCTGCTCTGTAAACAAGAACCACGCACTAGATGTTGACCCGCGGCTAAGCCGCGGAGTAAATTCTGGTGATTCTGGTCTGTTATAAACGAAAAAATTCAATCAGAAATAATACAACAAAAATACAATAAATTAACGTAATAAAAATATTCTCCAATCATTTGAATGAAAATGTCCGTTTTGAAAAATTAAGGTACAATTATAAAGAAGATTACGTATTGTAAGATTTATTATCATGTGGCTGCTGCAATATGAGTGACCATCCGCCTAAGGACTACGGCCTAACAGTTTTTTTCAATCTACATTTAATTTTTGCAGAACTTTCAAATGATACAAATCAAAAAGTTAATGAGAATCGTCGTCAATCGGTAGCAAATTATTTTAACGATACCCGAAACATGAATAAAGGCCACCCGTTTTTTTTCGGTACTTCACTACACATTTGAATCATATTTATACACACATTTATCATTTATCACATTAAGAAAACGTAATGAAACATAACAATAAGACGATCGGAAATTTATTTGGAACAGACAAAATTATTACAGGACGCTAGCAACTTAATTGTGCTAACCCCCTATTACATCAATAAATGAAAAATAGCTTTAATTGAATAGAAGTTCCGTTATAGATATATTACCCAAAAATCTAGATGCGAAGAAACATATGAAGTTTGAAGTAAGGAAAAATGTAATAAAACAACTTCAAAAGAATATAATAAATGCTAATTACGTTAGAGAGTCTTTTATAAATATTGACAAGAATATCAATCCAAGCGAGTAGGTAATTAATTACGCGAAACTTCAAAGGTTATTACGTCGTAATATCCATTAAAAATATCTTAATGGCGTTTTTTGAAGCATACAAAGAATCGACTTAAAAGTCAAGATGCGTGCTTAAGCGGTTTTAACCCCGGGTTACTTATTTATTAGTCCCTTTAGCAAACGTAAAAAGTTTAAGTATTAAATGTTTATTATTTTTTCAGATCCTTGGACGAATATAAATTATGATGAAACTGATTGTAACAGTGGACCAGTCACATCTGTCGCAAGACTGATGGAGCAAATGAAGCCTGGAGATGAGATACTTCCAAGCAAACATAGAGTAGGACGCCTTTCAGCCCGGTGGACTGACGATCGACATGAAGTCGCCAGTATGGGCTGCAAGACTACTGCTGAAAGCTGCGGACAGGGTTTGTGGCCCAAATTTGAGGATGCCTATGTTCAGCACAAGCCTATGTCTGCACATACAAAATTAATAAGTAACTATAAAAACCTTGCATGCATAGCCATTTCCACCTATAACTGACGCTTCTATCCAAAAGTATCAAGAGGTGACAAACAAGCAATCGAGTAAACTCAAATTTCTGTTTAATTCATATATAAGGCTTCACAGAAAATGCAACTTGACTTGTTCACTGTTCCTTTTATTGGGTACAAGAACTAAAATGGTAATATTAAGTAAACTAAGCAAAGCAAAATAATAAAGAACCAAGTGTAATATGAATGACTTTAGTATATTTGCGAAGACAGCGCTTTATTAGGATAATTCAGAATATTGCAATGTCTGCTATTGTGTAGTAGTGATATATGACTTGGTTTTTATTGTTCCAAGTACAATAAAAACAAGCACATGAGTATGTCTAACAAGTTTAAAATTTTTTGTAATAAATAACGTACTTCATTATTTTGGTTAAATAAGTACAATCAACGTACATTGACTGGATACCATAACGGAGTATACATTAGATTTTCCATTTTTTACGCATGTGGAATATTCAATTTGGTTTTGTTTCACCAGTCAATATTGTGAACTTTTTGTTAACACAGTCTTTAAGTTTTTGGATGAAATTTTACGGTGTTTTCCAGAGAGATGTTACTTACATCATATATATGATTTTGTTAACATCGTGACAACCAAGTCACTTTTGTTCTAATTTCCTGCAGTAGTTCTACATTTACTGAGTCTTATCCTTGGATGCTAATGCATCCAATTACACTAACTACACTACTAAAATATTATATAAAAAATAAATAGCAGTTGTAGGATATTGTCTGGTAGCAAGTACCTACGTGTTGAAGATTTCCATTGCTTTGTTAAATATGCCTATTCAAGCTGTCAAAAAAACTTTGTCGTTCAGCGTCAGTAAAAGACATAATATGTTTAATTTGGGTGGTCCTGAATTGGAAACTGAAATTCAAAATAAACATTGATAAGACTAGTTCAAAAGCTCTTGTAATTATAACAGAAAAATATTCTCAAAGCCAATATAAAAATTTAAATTATTTAGGAAACCACTAAGGAGCAGTTTAAATTGGACTACGAACATAAGCAGTCTAACAAGACGCAACTAATAAATATTGTTGGGAATTTCAAACACTTCGTTGGATCCCCCTATGATCAACGCCCTCGCAAGCATTTTACTGTTTCAAGTACAATTGTGCTAGAAAATATATTTTTTATCATCGTCTACGTCGCTAAAAAGTTACATTATGTATCTTTCCATCTTTATCTATGTCTCTATCACACTCAAATACTCAAATACTAACTCATTAGTATGAATATATCCTTGCTCCTTCTTTACGGACTCTTTGATATGAACCGATTTTAGACACCGAAGAAAATATAGAATATTTTTGAGTACGACATGCTCAATAGAGACAAATTCAGAGATATAGAGACTAACAGAAATATAGATATCCTCAAAGTTCTATATAGTTATAACATAGAAAAGGAATGAAAATCAACTACATAAAAGTCATATTATTTAAAACATATTTTTTAAACAAATCGGTCATAAGCCCCTTCGGCCAGCCCGATGGACCGACGACCTATGCAAGGTCGCCGATAGGCGCTGGCTGAGGAAATCGGAGGACAGGGATGAGTGGTGCCGTCTTGGAAAAGCCTACATCCAGCAGTGGACTGCAAATGGCTGACGACGATACGGTCATAAAAAATTATATCTTTGGGAGACAAGACGAGAGGGCGGATATTGAATTTTACAGTTAGTTTTGCTTTTCTATACATAGTCAGTTTAATAAAACAGGAATATTATTACATGAAATAGTATGCCCGCTTTGCGGTGAAGCTCTGTGTCAGGGTAGCATGTGGTGTCTACAAGTGGTAATTTGCGAGATAAGAGATTTTTTACTCAAATTACATTTATAAATTGATACTCATTGAATAGATTTGTAAGTAATGACATAATTTCAGAACGGAAATATAACCTATGATATTGTTTCATACGTTGATATTTTGCTTGCATAGTGAGCGGATATGCTCCGTTGCTATATAACATTAACTACCGCCCATGACACAGGAAAATCTAATCAGTATCTATAATCAATGATATCATTAGTTCAGTGTATACTTTTCATGGATATGTACGAGTATATCGTACTTTTATATTAACACTTCTATATTGGTATTTTAAGGATTTCTTTAACAATTTTCGTCAAAATTTAATCCATATAAAATTGTTACGTCCGTCAAGCAATCAGTTTATGTATCTTATCTGTCAAGTAGGAACATGTACATATATCACAAACATTTTATTAAGTATTACAAATATACAGATGAGATTTTGCAGGAAGATATATCTATATATATATTTATATACTGCTACAAATCGGTGTAGTGAAATCAATAAAAAGTAAAAGGAACTTGGGGAACATTTTTCAGTGTTCATATGCGTGTTGGAAAACATTAGATAGACGTTTTATTTACTAGATGGAGAGATATTCGCTTCTAAGATAAGAATATATGTTTAATTTTAAGCAGGCAGGCAGCCTTTGTGCAGGCTATGAGTGGTAAATAATGTAAGGAATACATTAAGATCCACATATTAATATATGATTGTTTGATGCTATGGTGAAGATATAAAAATATAGAAGACACTGAGCGATAAATAATTGAAAGCCAAGACGACGCATAATATTCACAAGTTCCAGGTTTAATTAATAGTTCGCAGTCTGTGTTTATTTACTTTATACGACTGTTCTTGCATGGACATAAACATGTTTGTTATGCAAAGAATAGATTTATATTCGCATTAAGTTTTTAAAAGGTATAATAATAGTATTATTATTAACATAATTTTAGAAAAATTGCCTAAACGAGCTTTTTGCTAAGATTATGACACACACACAGTTAAACTTAAGTTAAATATTCTAATAATATTAAGTAAGATTTACAAAAATCAGCTTTTGAATTGTACATATCTGATACGTGAACATTTTTTGCTATAAAAATCTATTTATTATGTAAGAATTCTCATAAATTGGATTGAGGTACACCGCAGTTCTCCACCAGACCAAAAGTTTTGTTTGCAAGTCGTTCACTTTGATGTACCCACTCAAACAATTGTACAAAATGTTACTGCTTAAGTTACAGTTTGCTTTACAAGTTTATTTTATGGCTCCTTTTGAGTTTAGGAATAATGGAAAAATCATTTATACCTTTTTAACCGACTTCGAAAAAAGGAGGAGGTTCTCAATTCGTCGGGATCTTTTTTTTTGCTTTTTTTATGTATGTTCGCCGATTATTCCGTCATTTATGATCCGATTTACGTGATTCTTTTTTTTATTCGACGCGAAATAGCTTCCAATTGGTCCCCTAAAAATTTGACATAGTTTGGCCCAGTAGTTTTCATTTTATGAATTTTTTTTATGAAGAAAATATCCTTTTCGTTCCCTATGTACACCGATTAGTCTGAGATTTATGATTCGATTTACGTGATTCTTTCTTTGTTCGACGCAGAATAACTGCCATGTGGTCCCCTAAAAATTTGACATAGTTTGGCCCAGTAGTTTTCATTTTACGAACATTTTTTTGTTCCCGTTTCTTGGGACCTATATTTTTTAAGAAGCGCGGCACCATTCGTAGGTCCACCCATACATAGCTTATTCTATTTGAAGAATATCTATTGTCAGGTGACTTAGAATGCCGGGCAAGCTGCGGTCCACGTCTTATAACTGGAAAATTGTGTATGTGCTGTTTTATTCACGAAACTTTCTTTGCATGATTGTTTATTTTTTTCTAAAAGTATGACAATCGAGCCAACTAAATTATAAACCTAACATGTATATAGGAATAATACTCACACTGTAGTACATATGCGGCGAGTTCAGCTGCAAGGTCAAAATTGACTGGAAGTCGGCCACGCAGCACATCTTGCTTCAGTTGCAAGAACAGTTGGTACCTAAACAATAATGTCAATAAAGCTTAAATAAAACATTGTTTATAATGAATTACGAGTTTCTGATTATATCAGATTGACTTAGATACTCAGAAATTGGAATTTGTATAAATATTACTTCATGCAACATCCATATTTTTTGTATAATTACCCTCAGTACTCGTATGTTTATCTTTTTATGACTAACAAATAAAATTTAATAAAAGCACAGTAAGCAAAGTAACCCTTAAAAGGGAATTAAATATTAAAAGACCATCACAGTAAAGGTTTCAAAGAATTTATGAGTATTAAACTGCGGCTCTCGCCCACCCTAAAGAAGACGTTTCCCTCCTGTCCTTCCTACGACGTAAATCGGGAGAGGCTTGGGCGGGCCTTGGCCAGTATTGCCAGGTTCAAATTGTTTTAAATTGGGGCAAAAGGTAAAACAAATCGGGATTTAAGGCTGTAGAACGGGAAATACACTAAAACAAGGGTTTTCTTTTTGGAAAAAAAGAGGTTTATATGAAGGGCCGTGTTATAGAGTCACTTTTGTCATCTATCAAATTGGTTTTTAAAGTTACGTGAAATATGGATTATGAAACGATTAAAAACTGGACTCGATATAGAAAGTCAAACATTAGCGAATCGATTAAAATGCAACAATTGAAATCTAGTTGGGGTAAGAAGAAAGAATATGAACTGCTATGGACGAACATTTTGGCGTCATGAGCAAACGGCCGTGAGTGAAATTCAGGATAGAGTCCGCCCGCATTTAAGGCCGTGCGATGAGGAAACGGAGTTGTTCCCCGCTCCCTATTCTGTCAGACCCTTGTCAGCTGGAAGTGGCAGTCTCGGCCGGTGACTGCCAGGGTTAATGCGGAGTAGACGATTGCTGTTTCCCACGGCCCTGGCCGGCTAGCTCACCAGAGACAAGTCCGTAAGTGGATTTCTCCTCGTCAACAAAAGGCAGAATGAAGAAGATGTTTGTGAAAACCAACGCACATCCCGCGCTTGATAAAGAAAGATGGCTGAGGTTTCATCCCCTTTGCCAGAAGTCCTTTGCGCTGCCACTTTGCAAGGTTCGCGGTGTTGCTCCAACCTTTTACCGAGACCCTGGCAAAAGGCGAATGATTGAACATCGAAGAGTTTTGGCTTTGGGACTAAGGTATATACCACCAGTATTTTCGGAGAAAAATGTCTGTGGCAGCCAAATACATACAAACAGACGGACAATCACGCAGTAACATAACGATCTCATAAGAGTTCCTTTTTCCGAAATGACTATATTTGTAATGTCTGTGGTAAAAAGTACATACAAAAACCCCATAGAAATATGCACTCTACAGTGATTTTCAATTAAATGCGTCTTTTATGCTTCTTTAGCCAAATATGCGTGGACTGAACAACAAGAATTTTACTCTTCCGAATGCTTACAAATCAATGGATATCATAAAAGTAAAATTATCTTTCTAAGTTACGTGTTTGCTATCCCTAAAATATACAAAATATTCATAAATACATTTACGAATTATTTTAAAACTTTTCGATTATATATTGATCTCCAGGTTACGTCATTAACATTAAAAAAAAGTGTAGACAAACAACGATGTCATGTGGTACGTTTCTAAAGAAATAAGCGCTAATAACAGAGTTTTTATTTGATACTAGCTGTCCCGGCATACGTCCTCCTGCCCGGAAAAGCTTCAATCGATATGCCGACAGCAGCGCCACCTACCGGGTGCAATTGTGAACCAACTCAGAAACCTTCTCTGGTGCATGCACAACAACTTTGCTAAATATTATCACATGATCAAATGTATACTTTACGATTCTATAAAGGACATACAGACAAACATTCATTTTTATATCAAAGCAAATCATCATTTATTGCATAAAACATGGTACATAAAAAAAGATTGTTTTGAAGTTTTTGCCTTTAGGGCGTGCAAAATGTTATACGTAAAATATAAAGAGATATATATATATATATATATATATATATATAAAGATAAATTAATTTGATACTGTTACAAAGTCAGTTCTGTATTTTCAATAATAACTTCAATATGACTTTATCAAGTAGCCCCACATTAATTACACCGGCCGACAAATGAAGACTTTTTGAAAGTTGTTTTGATATGAGTGATAAATATCACTAATTTATAGTATTTTAAACACAAAATTACCTACATAATTACTCTATCACATCAGATTTTGTTACAAACAAGAAAAACGGTTTTTTTTAAAGAAAGAAATCAATCATTTTATAAATACATATATTTGAAAACTTCTACAGAAAATATAATGTACAATAGTTGCTATGAAGCTATTTTGAGCGAGATATTTTGCGTTTAGCTGTAAAATTACGTCTGGGAGTAATTTTTTTATGGGAATCGTCAATAATATCACGTTTTATTGACCAGCAGTAATCAGCCATCATATTCACAATCCATCGCCCTTGGTACCTTGTTTCCATAGTTTTGATGTCTTGGTGAAACCTTTCACCCTGTTCTTCACTATAATCACCAAGATTATCAGGGAAAAAATCTATTTTATTTTTATTTTTAGCATTGAAACCTTTTACATTGGTACAGCAAAAATAACAGTCATCAAAATAATTGACTTGCTCTCTCCATATCATCGGTCTACCAAAAGGTAGAGTTGTTTTTTTGCGGTATGTCCACTGCCTTAATAGTTCAACACAAATAGTACACACAAAGTTCGGAGTCCACGATCTGAGTTGAATTTTAAAGCCAAAATAAGAATTATAAGTATTTTCCACAAATTAAGTAATTTTCAATTTCTGCTTTGAAGTCATAAAATTTCCACAAATGTAACAAAATGTATCTGGACTACACTTTCTTGAAGACATTATATTTTTCCGCCGTTTTTCAACCACTAATCAATAATTAAATATTTTAAACACCAAAAATAAAATGTAAACAATTTTTTTAAATAAACACACTGATTTTAGTAAAAAATTTGTAAACAAAGTAACTATAAAGGCTTATTTTCATGTAACACGTTTTGAAAGGGCGTGTCGCGGTTCCAAGTAATATATTTTTACACGAGATGTCGCTTAATTCAATAAAGAAGCGCCATAACTTATTAATTTAATTCATTTTTACTGAATAATCAAAAATAGCGAATATGTTCGTTTTATTAAAAATCTGATGTGATACGATAAAATGAGGTCTGATTTCGTTATCAGCACTATAAAATTAGTGGAAAAAATTTATTATATCTTAGAAAAATAAAATCATGTCGGCCGGTGTTATTTAAACTTCTAATAATCTATATCTTAATTATCTAATGATAATATTCTTAATTTTGTAATAGTAATATTATTTAATAAATTTCTTGATTCTTCGCAACATTATGTGTCCCGATCAGGTAAACATCGAAACGCGTCCCCAGATCCCGGAAAATTGCGACGTCTCGCGGAAATCGGGAGGTTTGGCAACGCTAGCCGCGGCCGGCATGCACCACCGACACCGTAATAACGAAATTTTAATAAAACATCCCGGTCCCTTACTTTAGCACAAAAAAAATACCTAAAAGGAAACTCCCGAAAATTCCACTCAACTGACTTCAATTGTGTCTATTGTTGTTAACTTTAAAGGGAAGAACGGTGTACAACTTTCCTTAAGATTAACAAAAGATACCAATTTTAAGTTCGCGAATAAAAAAAAATTTTTTTGAAGAAATATTAGACAACTTTGTTCGAACAGGATTTTTATTACGAAAAGCATTTTAAAAGGTGTCCAATTAAAACGGTCGGCTGAAAATACTATATTTTTTTACGCTTTGACATCTGAGTGTTGTGTGACTTCAGTCCTTTTCATTTCGTCAGTGCTTTGGAGTTTATGAGTTTACGGTGAGAGCACTACACCTCCTTTTGTTTATATAGCAGCCTTCACTTCGTTTTATGGCCGAGAATTTTAATACACCCTACGTTAACAACAAAGTTAGCCCCTAATGTATTAAATAAAATAAATATAGGCACTTGTACCCATATATAATAATATAATTTTTTATTACGGTACCGTAGTAAAATGACAATAAAGATATACTGATAAGTTATCTGCAGATCTATCTGTGTATGTTTTACTTGAAGACCGTTAACATTATTTGAATTTTGGAAAAAAACTGACTTTTATATAATAGTATCCAATAGTATACAAAAAAAAGATAAAATAAATAAATATAACATACATATACGAAAGATACGAAGATACTATGTTCTTGTGTTGTTTATTAATAGCTAACACATTATTAATATTAACATCTAATTTAAATAGACTATTTAGTAATTGAAACATAATCTAAATTAACTAAAAGTATTCTTACTAAGTGGTCATAACCTAAATTATATTTAAATTACTTAACTTTTAAAAAAAACTAAATAAATTAATTACTTAATCTATTTAGTTTTTTTTGCAGGAGTTCAGCAGACAGGCAGACGACCCACTTGATGGAAAGCGATTACCATCGCCATGGACATTTGCACCACCAAAGACGTTACAAATGCGCTGCTGCTCTCTTAAGGGAGACTGGAACCTAGCCACTAATGCCGGAACACAACTCAAAGTCGTTATGGCGACATACTCCAGACCAGGGGTAGTAGCCATCCAGACGGGCAAATACCCTACCACCTGGCTGTGGGTTGTTTTGTCGCCTCTTATGATAGGTCACCCGGCCGCTGGAAATTGTATTCTTTCTCCGTTAGTGCACGGATAGATAGATTAGATGATAATTAATAATGCACTAGTTATAAATAAAGAACAAAAGAATAATGTGTCTTCGCCTTAATAGAGACAATAAGTAAGGTGCTAATAACTGAGAGATGAATAAATAAATTTAAGTGCATACGTGTGCGTGAGATAAATGTGTAAGAATAATAAAAATGTTTCTGAGTTTTTTATTTTATTTAAGTCATATAGATAGATAGACAGTGGGACATGCATATATTTCTGAAGTCACAAAAAAGTTTGAATTAAAAGGATACATAATTGTGGTTTAATCAAGTTGGTAGAACCGAAAAACATTAAAAGAAAGTTGGTTTAAATGGAGATACATTGAGGAGTTTGAGATATGTGGCATAACAAAACTACGTTTTAACGGTTTTCAGCGCGGTAATTGATTTGATTTTTATTATTCCGACGTTTCGGCCACTTTTTAGTATCCGTTTTCACGCAAGACCAAATGTCATGTGTCAATGATTATTTTTAATGTTTTATTTTGTTTATGGTTACTATTTACTTTATGGGAGCCTAATCTAAAGCGTAGTTTTCTTATGTATAATACTAATCGCGAAAATTTAAGCATATATTATGTGTGGCATGTTCAGTTAAACACTTTTAGGATTTATAAATAATTGGTAATAACAGTGTAGGTATGGCTTTACCGAACCCTTCATAATGTGTAGTGGAACGACACGATTTTTTATACACGTTATGATTGCTACCGGGTACATAGCGTTCCCACAATATATTCTTACTTCATTTGAGGTTGTACTATTATTACTGTGATAACAAAATAAGAGTGCACATCCATTATGTGCCTCTCTGTATTTCTATGAGAGGAAAATATCATAAATAATATTTTATAATTTGTTGTTTATAGTATTCTTTTTTTCTCGTAACTAGGCATGCAGTAATCGAAGAATTGTTGTGTTTATATCTGAATTATATAAACACCTATCAGACATTAACATTGTTAATAGTTCAGTAAAATCAGAATTTCCATATAAAAACGGGTAAGTGCGTTTCTATCCACCTACAGTGAAGTGCAGACAACTAAAAGATTTCGTAATAGCAACGTGGAATACGTTGCTATTACGAAATGAACAAAGTTGCCTAAAGTAATTTTTCTTTAAAAATCTCTTTCTGGTTATATCAGCTTTTTCTAGAATTTTTTCACCCTATATTTTAAAATTTCCAGGGGGAGGGAGTAATAAAAACCTGTTTTAACAATAACCGACTTGGAAACAAGGAGGAGGTTCTCAATTCGTCGGGATCTTTTTTTTTTGCTTTTTTTATGTATGTTCGCCGATTACTCCGTGATTTATGATCCGATTTACGTGATTCTTTTTTGTTCGACGCGGAATAGCTTCTAATTGGTCCCCTAAAACTTTACATAGTTTGTCCCAGTAGATTTCATTTTATGAACATTTTTCATGAAAATAATTTTCACTCCGTTCCATATGTACACCGATTACTCCGTGATTTATGATCCGATTTACGTGATTCTTTTTTTGCTCGACGCGGAATAGCTTCTAATTGGTCCCCTAAAAACTTTACATAGTTTGGCCCAGTAGTTTTCATTTTATGTACATTTTCATGAAAATAATTTTCACTCCGTTCCATATGTACACCGATTACTCTGAGATTTATGATTCGATTTACGTGATTCTTTTTTTGTTCGACGCGGAATAGCTGCCATGTGGTCCCCTAAAAATTTGACATAGTTTGGCCCAGTAGTTTTCATTTTACGAACATTTTTTTGTTCCCGGTTCTTGGGACCTATATTTTTTAAGAAGCGCGGCACCATTTTTAGGTCCACCCATTCATAGCTAAACACTAAAAAGTAACAAATAAAAAATAAAAACTTCGTTTAAAAAAACCGACTTCAAAAACTAAAAAACTAAAATGTATAAAATAACTTATTTCTAAAGCTATTATTATTAATATATATTATCTAAAACATCTTAAAGTCGGTGCTTAGTAATTTTCAAAATATAGTAATTTTTATGTTTTGCTTTGCACCGACTTCAAGATGTTTTAGATAATATATATTAATAATAATAGCTTTAGAAATAAGTTATTTTATACATTTTAGTTTTTTAGTTTTTGAAGTCGGTTTTTTTGAACGAAGTTTTTATTTTTTTCAATCATCAGGTAAAAGTTATTAGTGGAATAAATTATGATCCGACTAAATTCAAAAGTGAAACAAGTCTACTGTTTTCTTCATGCAGACGCTATTTTTAAGCTTCCCATGTTGTATTGTATTTTATCGAATAACTTTTATCTGGTAATGGAAAAATCGGCCCTTAAAAAATAAGAAAGAGACTGTTTTATACAGTTATGGACGAAGCAATACATGCCCAATGTTTTTTACTTATTCAAAATATGAAAATTACAATAAACGAGGAAAGGTAAAATGGGGTAGACATGTTGCTGACTGCGAACATGTTATGAACACAGATGTGTTTTATTATCACTTCCTGCTCCTTTCCCATGATGCTCCTGACTTAATGCGCTATGTGAGTGATATTATGAAAGCATTACTTATATTAGTACGACTACGGCACGTGTTGGCAGGCGACGTACGCAACACTTTGATGGAAAACCACATTATAAATATCACTGTACACAATTTTGTTAATGCGCGCCCATTAATTTGATTTTCACATGCAGTTGGCGGTTTTACTGTAACACATTATAATAACAAATTCTGTAATTCCTAATTGTTTGACTAAACATGAGTAATTATACGATATTTAATAACAGGTCTGGTATATAATGAAACAATTGTGTTTGCAAAAATCTTGTAAGGAAGAGTTTTTGAATATAATAGTAATGCTTTTAAATACTAGCAAGTGCTAGTGAAACTTCGTTCACGTAGCCATGATGAATACGTATTTGTTAGTGAATAGCAATGGCAGTATCAAAAAAACACAATTGCACCTTTTTCGATATAATATATACATAAATAAAAGCTAACCTTGTATCGAGTTTCATTTAATTACATGTGATGTTACAGACAAACAGACAAAATTTGTAAAAAATATTGTATTTTCGGAAACCGCTGGTCTGAATTAGCCACCATGTTTTTTTTTTGTTTTTATCATATTCATTGCTCAAACTCGACCCGTCTACAGATTTGTTATATTATAGAATTTATTTATAAAATGAGTTTGTGTTAATTTTGTCAATTCTTTTAAAATAAGTACATTTTTGTTACATCTTATGTAACAAAACCATGCAATAGAGCTGTTCGCTCCTTCTAATTAATTTTCTTGGATTCATATATTTAATTTATTTTCTAGATTTAGGAAAATGACATTTTTCTTTATTTAGATTTGTATAGCTACCAGAAAATATATTATGAATTCACCATAGTTGTCCAAAGCTTTATTTAATATTTTCCTCTAAATGCATACAGTATGTAAAAGAGCTTGGTAATAATTAAGGTTTAAATTGGTTACCGTGTTATCTCTTCTAGGAGTTTGCAAGGATCGGCTGCATAAAATTTGACGCCAAAGTAGAAAGTGTGAGGATCCGAGCCGCGAAGTTGCCGCCGCAGCCTCTTGCCTGCGTCCAGCCAGTGCTGTAAAAAAATATTTAATTTTTATTTATCGTACCATGAACCCGGAGGTTCATGTTACGTTCTGGAGAACAAACCTAAAATTATTATAAATCAATATTTAAATATGGGATAACGTACTAAAATTTATCGTATATTAATTTACAGCTAGATATGTAATACGCTCTCAAATATTGAGAAAGTATATATTATTGTTATACAGTTCAGTAAATTTTTTATATTAAAATGAATTAACGCTGGTTGAAATTGAAATAAACAGTTCAGCCATGTTGAGTCAATTTGGTTGAAAAGCGGAGAAATAAAAGACAACTCACTTTAGTAGTCAGTTGTAGAGTCACTTTAGTTGCTTCATCTAAATGGAAACGCAGATGTGAAACGTGTACGTAGCAACATTACCAAAATCAAATATGACTACAATTTGTGTTCCAGTACTAAGTAAAAGTATTCATGCATATCAATATAAACAATAATCTACAACTATTGTCCATATGTATCCACAATTATAATTTTTTTTAATTAAAATTGTAAAATAAAATCTTAAACTAAGTTTCCGGCCTATTACAAATATAAAAAATATTTTTTTAGAATATCGTTTAAAATTTAAATTCAGGTATATTACTTACACAAGACCTGAACATATAACATAGGCTAAGAGTGACGATGTTTTAACAGACATTTTGTTTTAGTTTAACATATCAGACTATTAACATTTTTATTGACCTAAAGCATTCTTTTAAGCGTAACTTGAAAGCATTCCTTCTCAAATAAACATACTATTATTAAGTTGAAAATTATTGTAGTTCCTAAATATTGGTGTACCTATTATTACCTATTATACCTATAATTATGTAATAATGTTTTATTATTGACATAATAATCTTTATGTTTGCTATTTTTTATAGTGATAACCATGAACAGTTTAAAATAAAAGTACCTATTGTAAATTTTATGTTTTGTATTCAGACACAAAATAATTTTGTTTATAAATTTATAAATAATTAAATATAAATTAAGATTAAAATATTATCTTTCGTTTTTTGACTTATCATTTTGATTTGATTTTAAGAGTTTTTATTTTCTAATAAGCAGGGACTTAATTAAGTGGATCAATGGATGGTTTCAGAGTTGATAGTTTCGAAGGAAAGAACTCCAAAAAGCTAAAAATAAAATTAAATAGACTCGAAGTAACTCTATACGGCGACTGAATTTTAATCATTGATGCTGTTAAGCTTCCCAGTGCAGTAATAAAAATAATGCTTACATTTTAGTTTGAAATGACGTAAATGGGTTTAATGGTACTCTCAGCTTAAGCCGAGAATACCAATTTAGTCTGTTTTATTTATTTTATTAAAAACACAGATGAAATTAGTGTTTTTCACCACATTTAAATTGTTACGACTGAGCCTTAACATTTGTACTTTTTATCTATAAGAATAAATAAAGTAGAGGTGAGTTTGCCGGTGATTCCAAAATAAATGCCAACATTTAAGGGAAAATTGTTATTTGTACGATGTCCGATCATAAACATGTGTGCCCATGCCTCCTCCGCCAGATCTCGGTAGAATGAATTCAGACCCAAGAAATTTTCGCCTCACATCGTGAGCACAATATACATTGCTTCACAATGATCGCAAATCAAGGGATTTTGAAGACTGCGCGAAGTGAAGAAGAAGAAGTAGGAAAGCCCATACTCCGAAGCGAACCCTTTTAACGCTTGGATGATGATTATGATAAGTATATCTGTGATCGAAAATTCTTACAACCTATATGTTATTACTTGCCAGGGCTTTAGGTGCAAGCGGCATCGCACGTATAGTTTTGGACCTGTGTCTCGTAGCAACTATGCCCGGGATAAAAAATGGCGTGATAAAAGAAAAAAGCACGAAACAGAAACGAATTCAATTTCACATTTATATAAAATTAGTATCTTTCTCGTAAGTCATTAACGAAGAACATGACTAGGAAGAATACTTACAGTTTGGTTGTCTTGATCTACGTATCGTAGTCCAAAGTAAGCTGTCTCTAAGAGGTCCAAGTGCCTGAACACCACATCCAATAGAGCTTGACCGGTATTATTATCCTATAAATAAAATAATATATTACAACAGCTGCTAATATTAAGCATAGGCGCACAAATAGAGAAATACTGGGATTAAGTTAAAAGTGGTAACCAGAATTAACGCCCGTCCTAATTCAATATTCTGTGAAGAAAATCATATCAACGTCTGAGGCGAGAGGAATGTTTCACACAGAGAACCTCTGTTTGTCATCTCATTTTACTTGTGGTCGCTAAAAGCTTTGTTTACCGAAATTGCCTTTGGAAGCAGTCTAATTATACATATTAATTGTAGAAACACTATTATAATGTTATAAAGCTGTGTGGCAAGTAGTATGTCGACAATTATATACAGGGAATTGTAACTTATATAGGTACGTGTATTCAACTGAAATTACTTTATTTATTTATTCACTGTTTTATAGAGAACAAACAATTCATCACTAAGCTTGTTGCAATAAAACACGTATAAATTGTTTTGCTACTGTGGAGATGAACTGAACTAATGTACAGATAAAAAAATCTATTTAGTATATTTAATATAATTATGTTATGTCACAATATTGCTTAGACTTGTTTTCGGCATATATTAATAAATCATTCATATTAATATTCTAATTAAAATGCATTCATTTGGTGCTTAATTATTATAAAATTAAGTACACTTACGTGAGTATTACATAGATTAGAATGTACATATTTCATTGAACAAAATAGTGACATTAAAACAAAAGATGAACAGTCAAGTACTATTGCCGCCCTATCCGCCGTAGGCCATTTTTTCCATTAAAGTTTGTATGGAGTATAATACAAGAACAAAAGGTAGCCTGGTGCTGTCTATTTATATTATTATAAAAATTAAAATCCAGTCAAATATGTCTTTTGAGTTATAGTTTCAGAAGTTTACCTATATCCAAGTTAAACAAGCCGACGCTCAGCAATTTTATAATGGTTGGATTTTTACTAAATAATTTCAATAGATATATATAATAGAAGCCATAATTTCTTTTTTATTATTACAATAGCCAGCCTGTGCACCTTACCTATGATTATGACGATGACCTACTTTTAGTTACCTAAATATATAATCTTAGAAAATATAGGTTGAAAATAGACTAATATTAAATAAGCTTGGTTTTTAGTTTTTTTTCTTCTTTGTACATATATAGAATATTATTTCTAACATTTATTGATTCCAATAGAAATATACGAGTAGCAGTCTCAGAACCACCAATATAGGTACATAAATGTATATATCTGAAATCAGAGAAAATACGAACTTAAATAAAATTATTTACTGTATTCTAAATTTATTTTAACGATGCAAATCGTCCGTCAATAAGTGCAACTATCTCCAATTTGCATTTGAGTTTCCACAATTAGGTTAATTTGCACGCGATGGTTCCAGAGTTGGTAAGACCAGTAGTCGAGAGTTTGCCGGTGATGTGGTATTGGCACGTTAATAAGCGGGTTTAGTTCGACGTTCGATGTTCTCACGCGCATGTCTCGTGTACCCTATTCAGTCGCGTGCAATAGTTATGAGAAAAAAAAGGTATTCATTCTGTTAATATTTTACAAATCGAACCTGTACTAGGGATGTCCACACAGTCTTGCTCGCGTAAACTTCAAAACTGTATCCTGTCGTTGCTATCCCATTTTTTCGAGATCAAAAAGAGGATTTTTGTTATTCGTTTTACTAAAAGTATTTTATATACCAAGTTTTGTACTAGTAGCTTCATCCTCGAGGCTGTGAATAACAAATATCAATATCCAAAGAGCGTTACTTTAATTGAAATACATATTGTAATACAATATCAGATATATTAATACAGATACGGTATTACTAACTTAATATGAATAAGACCGTTAGTTAGTATTTAACAGATTAAAAGTGAAGAATTCTTCAACGGATTTGCATATTTAAAGGTATTCTAAATATCATATTATTAATACATAAAGACTTTTTCAACATATATATCTCTTCTTTTTTTCCACTCTATTAAATAGACATTATATATTGTATATTATATACAAATGATAGATAAATGAATATGTGAGATGAATTTCCATTAAAAAAGAAATAATATAAGAATTTAAAATACAAAGGGACGAAGAATACTAATTGATAATACCTACAAGCGAATGAACAAATTATGCGATGAGCGTGTATAGTTATTATAGGGTGTGCGTGTATTTGGAACATACGACTAAAAATGTACATTCGAACATATCGAAGAGCTCCTCCACGGCTTGTGGGAAAATTGCGAAACAGTTCGTTGGGCTGAATAATAAATGATTTAATAACAGAGCGTGTTTGCTCCCAGCGGCGTATGCGAAGCTCGAAAAATAACAAACGATTTCAAAATCTGTTCAGCAGTCAGTGTATGTAGATGTAAGGCGGAGGGCTGCGATTTGCACGCGATCCTTTGCGAAGACAATCATTATTGACACGTCTGCTACAAGTCCTATATATGACACCTTAATCACTTGTTGGAAATTATCATTTCTCGAAGTACACTCAACCCACATAAGCACACGCGCATTTTCACTATATCTCCTATTTCTTTTAAGAATTAAAGTCTGTCGGTGTAGCCTTAAGCAATTACTCGACTTTCAGTTATAATACATTTCGCTTCATTCTATGGCATAACATGTTGTCCGACCACTTAGCCTTCGACTATCATAATAAGAAAATATCGAGTCGTGCTAAATGACGAAACTTTTTCTTCTGTTTCAGTTTTGACAACTCATTTATTTAATGATGAATTATTTAGATTTAAAATTATGCAGTTATTTTTGCGCAATAGCAAATGATGTGAATCAATAAATTTGTGATTAACATTTAATGTGTTATTTTTAAAGGATCTTTTGAGCTTTTAAAGCAATTAATCGATGATTGTAAAGGATAGGCAATTAAGACCTGTCTTATAGGAGACGGGATGAACTGCAGTGGTGCAACAGACTGTAAAATATTGTCGAGTCCAATTTGCCGTCTTGACAATGCTTTGGAACATCTAGCTTTTGCTTGTGGCGCTAGGCATGTCTCATAAATTGCTATGCATTTCCTGTCTTCTACATTTCTTTGACGTTAAATGGGTGGCAAGAATTGGATACCTAATTGTTTTGATAAAACATAAAAATAGTTTTTATAGACAGATTTGTGAATTAAGTTTTTTTTACATAAATATTATTATTCAATAATTAGCTTTATCAGAGAGTTTATGTTTTAAATACATAAAAATCTCTACACTCATAATAATTATTACAAGATAAGTATGACTCGTTTAAAAGCATTTTGTTCTTAATTTAATGTAATGAATATATCTTGTTTTACACTTACTTCACTGACGAGAAGTAGTAGTGAACTTCATATGAAATTATATAGTTTTTAATATACTTATGTGTGTAACGTTGAAATGAGTTTCCGCGGCTTCACTATATAAAAATACAGTTCTGTATGGTATAAGACGAATACATTTTTCTTTAAACTTAAAATAACTTTAAACTAGATTATTGTCTTGTTCTTGATTGTAATCTACATTATAAATGGTTTACTATGTGTACAAAAATTAAGAACTAACTTAAATGAATAACTGTTCACCACTACTTTACACGCGTTATTTAGATTAAGCGTAAATGACCCCTTCCCCTCTACACTCGAACACTCGGATCGATATTGTAGGTAAGTTGGGGAGTAAAGCCAATAGCTTTTAATCTTTCTAAATAAACGTGCTATCTAATTTCTCAAATCAGACAAATAGTGTCTCAGATTAATGTGTTCAAGTATAGATAATTAGGGAACTATATCTTCGTTCTTGTAATATAAAAATATGGAAGTACAAGAAAATAACTGTAACAACTTTACCCCAAGTTTACCCAAATGAAAACAGTTAACCAAAAATGTGGTATATTACAAGAAGTAAGTAAGCTTAAAATATATTCAGCAATTTGAAATTACAATTGTCAACAGATGTATAAATAATACGGGCAGTATTTAGTTTAGTGTTAATTTTTGACAGAACTACGTTGACATAAGAAATATTTTCTACGAATAAAACTGTACGTAAATAAAATAATACTATAAATAACTCTAGCCTATTAATAATAAAAACATATGTTATACAATTTATACAAAACTACCCTACATTACATTATGTCAATTTTGATTAATATATAATTTTGTTAGCCTTTATTATATATTATAACAGCACACTCTGTGACAAACAAAGAATCTGATATCCAATAAACTAATTTATTATTGTTAGAAAGTCACAAAAAACTATTCTGATAAGTGAAATCCAAAAATGTTTGTTTTATTTCTCCCTTAAATAATAAATTTTCACAGTTACAGGGAAGAGAAAAGTTTTCGATAGATCCATTGAAGACAAATGTTCTTTTGTAGATAGGAAAACGGCTACAAAAGGGCAGCGTTACATATAAAATATCCATACAATTTTGCGAGAATCGTCGAAGTCTTGTTGCTTCCACTTTACCCAAATTGGACGACACTAGCCCAATATATCTTCAGAATTTGTTCGACGAACAAGTTTCGGGCCCTCACACAGACCCAACTATAGCCTTCTGAAGATAAATTCCTACGTTGTTTACGGTTATGACAAAGACTTATAAGTATTATCTGAATAAGTGGGGAATTTATGCCAAACGTACGTCTTTCTTGTATGAGTTTCAAGTTTTAGAAGGCTCGGTATAATAGAGATTGCGAGAAAGCCCTCAGGCATATGTTATTATTCTTAAGGTAGAGAAATAACAATGCCGAGTATATGTTCTCAGTTTTAACATTAACATACAGGCTTAATTTAAACGTCATAACGTAATAGGATCTTGAGGTTTGCTGGTAAATTTTCTAATTAGTATTTTAGATGTAGAGCATTTCTTCGTTGGTGTACAAGAAGATTTAATATGCTTTAACTGGTATATGATATACAGGTCACAGTAGCGTAATGGCTTGCGTACGCGTCTCAAACTTAAAGGGCGCGGGTTCGATCTTGGCTGGAACGCATACACCACTTAGGCAGTTTTCTGACTTTAATGAGAATATTGTTACAATTACCACGTGCTAACAACGGTGAAGTAAAACTTGGTGTTGCGACCTGCACATCGAGATAACTGAAGTATCGAACCTGCCAAGCCACCTTGGACAAGCGTGGCGGGTATACTGTCTGTTCCCCTATAATGGGAAGTCCAAGCTCAGCCGTGGGACATTTATGGGCTCTTGTTGTTATACTAGGATATGCCCACGACTTCATCCACGGTTGACTTGAAATTCCCGATATATAAAGTATCGCAATATTTAAAAAAAGAATTTAAACTATCGTTTTAGTGAAAATTATGTTGGACCAAGCTAATTTTAATGCATCCGAATAACTTCAAACCGTTCCCGGGAAATTTCTCGCGGGATTCCCAGGATAAAAAGTAGCGCAGAGTTTAAGTCTAAGAATTAGCTGTCGATTATCGAAAACCGCATCGAATTAAGCCCAGTAATTTTTATGTGAATTCCCAACAAAAAGACAAAACGACATATAGACAAGAAATGTGAAAAAATAGCAACGTGTTCTCCATCGTTTATATAGTCTATTCCAGTTCTTTTTTTTTTAATAGCTTCAATGTGATTAGTATATATGATGTACAGGAAAACAGGCGTTAAAATACATTTATTCTCTAAACATAAAACATCTCATAGTCGTAGTTTTGCCAAACTTATCAGATTAAATGTTAATATAGTGCGCTTTATTCTTCACCTAATTTTTACATATCAATCAGAAATTCTATTATGTTAGCACTTATCATTGACTAAATTATAGTATAGGTATGGAAGTCTAATGGTCATCGACATAAATTTAAGTTAAATTTCTCGTTTTACTTAACTATTGAGAAGTCTTTATTCTGATTGTGTCTATTTGAAAACTAATAATAAATTTACTCTAAGTATGGCCGTAGGTAAACGTTATGTATAATAATATGCATTAGTTGTTGTATAAGGAGCAGAACGCGGGCCGGTCTCCCGCGCCGGTCGCGAACCGCTCTCACATTCACCACGCGGCGACAATACGAGCCAAATAGAATTTAATATTCATAGAGCCGACAACGTACGATTCACTGAATTCATCGCCCGCACCTTGGACCCGAGCTTCGCATATAAAAGACCTTCCTCGAGCCCCTGGCTGTATTTCTAATAATTCGTCTCGGAATAGCTGCACTTCAAAAGTGGGGGACTACAGAAAAATGAAGAAATATCCACGCATTGTTTCATAGATAGCGAGAAAATTGAAAAATACCATGAGACCATAGAGTCGTCTGTCACGTTGTGATTTTGAAAGATTGCCTTGAGTGTACTCTTTTATTTGAATCAAAATTAAATTCAAAATACAAATAAGATAACTTTTGTTAAGTTGTGTAAAAATATGCTAAAATATTACTAATGCAAAATCTACGTCGAATTTTCTCATATTCTTTACATAGTGTAAAACGAAGTTATTTACCGCGTCAATCTCTCTATCTGTCTGTCTGTATGTCCGATAGCTCATCTTAAATTACATAACCGATTTTAAAATTTTAAGCGGTTTTCACCATTAGTTAGATATTTTTCAAAAGAAGATCCATATGTGGGCCAAATTTTCTAAAAATCTTTGTTTGGTATACCTAAATAATCTAGAATTAATGTAGAAGCAACGTAAGTAAATAGTTACCTGAATCTCATGAAAAAGCTCTCTCTCATCCAGAAGGACAACACGGCAAGCGAGAGTGCGCGGCGCGGAACAGAGGCAGTCCATCATCCCACCGCTGCCCGCACCGACCCGCTCGACGTTTCCTACAATTAACAAAATTTCATTTTATAATAAAATTTACGTATGTAATCCAAATCTACAGACAATCACACACATTGTATATTCCCAAGCTAAGCCATTTACGCTTGTGTTGTAAGTAATATACAATGTATCACACAGCAGCCGATTGTTGATACAAAGTAAATAACTGAAAGTTTGTTTACGAAATTAACATGCCAGGAATCGAACTTGAAGCATTTGTGTTGAGTGAGGTAAGCCGTCAAAGGTTTAGTCTATTCAATTTCTGGGAGAG
The DNA here is from genome assembly GCA_949752895.1 of Dendrolimus pini. Taxonomy (NCBI): domain Eukaryota; kingdom Metazoa; phylum Arthropoda; class Insecta; order Lepidoptera; family Lasiocampidae; genus Dendrolimus; species Dendrolimus pini. The sequence goes on from OX457126.1 coordinate 12,330,425, forward strand.
CGCAATTTTATATTTCCATGAACTGATTGGTGAGTTCCTAATATTTAGATTACATAAGGGTAATTTAGACTTCGATATTTTTTCAAGATGTTATCTTTTACAAGTGATTGAAACCGCGAACTTGACTTAGATTAGCCTTACAAAGCTTTGTTTGTCTTCTTCTTTTTTAAATATGGCTTTACAAGTATTCATGAATATTCAAATTATAAAACAATTTTTAAGTTAATAGGCACGAGGCAAAAACCGGTCTCATGTAAGAGAAGCTTCAGTAAAATTATAGTAGTTGAACTGACATAAAAGGAGATAGTTCTAGCAGTTCGAAAATCAACTATTAATTTATTACCCAAAAATAAAAAATATCCTGCAACCATCACTAATTTTGATATGAAACGAATGAAATGAAATGAAGTTTAAATTACTATTATTTATTTTTGGAAAACCTGCAAGTTTGTGCATAACATAATGTCACTCTTCCATAAAGTATTGGTTTATGACTACAACAATATATATAAAATATTCATGTTGTTACAATTATAATAAAAGTTTTCTTCTGGGAGAAATTACACGTGTATTCCGGCATTGTTAAACTTCAAAGTCTAAAACAATGTTAAGCTATCCAAACACAATAGGCAGATAGCCACGTTATTCTACCCACAAAGCCAAAAGTTGTTTGAAGTCAATTAACGAGTTATTTGCAGTCAAACTCAATGGTAAAATCACCAAAGGGGTGGTTGAAACCAAATATATCCTCGTTAAAACTTAGTCTGGTCTGGTGAGCTGGCGTGCAACGCTGGGCCTCTGTTTCAACATTTTTTTTAGTTTTAATTATTAGAACAAGCGCTCGTACTAATTGGTGGACGTCATTCAGCAGCTGTATACATTTTGATACACATACTACAGAGAGCCGTGTGAGTTTAGTGGCTGACGTTTCAAATCCTGGGCTGAAAGTATGCAAAATTGGCAGTTTTCTGAACTGATGATACAGTTGCCACGTGAAGGAAACGGAAGGTGAAGAAAAACTTCGTGTTAAATGATGCAAATCGTTCTATGTAAAATCTGCTAAACAGCCTTAGACAAGCGCGGCAGGTATTCAGTTCATTCTCCTGAAATTGGAAGGCTCCAGCAATGAGATGTTTATGGGTCGATTGATATTATACGGATCAGTTGAAGAGTTAACTTATACGTAATGTTTTGTATGGACTTATACCTGGTACATAAAGAATTATGTACCAGATATAAGTCCTTAAAAACATTAAGCACTAATTCTTATATTTCGATAGGACTGTTATTCGTAGCATGTGTTGCGTATTTTGATTTGTGCAAAGAATATAAATGTAAATTCAATACTTCTCCGATATCTTTATCAATCTGTACACGGGCTTTATTTCAATGTATTTATTATGTAAAAAAAATACAATTATAATTTTACGTTGTATTTCATTTTTGTAATATTCGTATTCCATTTTATACCAGGTATTAAAATAAATGTGAATTTATGTTTATTTGGATTTTTGTTTATGTTTTATCTTCATAGCCAGCGGATATAAACAATATGGACGGAGTTTATTAAAAAAATAAATATAGAAAGAATAAAGGCTGAAGATGGACCTAGGAAACTACTAACCTTAAAAATTCGAGAGTTCCTACGAAATATGTACTCGTAATACAAGTTTACACCAACATAGCCATCCTGAACGATCTAGTTGCTCTTATTTTAATTAAACAAAAAAAGTATTATACAAGTTGTGTATTTACCAAAATTTTAATCTCTTTTATAGGATAAGCCTGTTGTTGCCGTCAACCAAGCCGCGTTCATTCCAAGTTGGTCAAGAGCGCTTATACTCGCTGGATGGCATTTAATTTTCATTGTTTTTCAGTGTCCCCTCGGGCTGAAGTGGTAACTGAATGAACCAGAAAACCCAGTTAAATAGGAATATACCGGTGTAAGCACGTTGGAGGATTCATGTCATCATTTTATATACCAAATTCTATCTGATGAAAGAAAAATGGTGAAACCTTGTTTAATATGTTTTATTTAGGAAAATGTCATAGTTTTTGTTTAGATTTTAACATGTAAGTAAAATAGGATGAAATTTCTGATCAGGATGATTGTTTATTATAATATTTTTTGTACAGTAATATAAAACAGACATATTATACCTTTATGAAAACAGCAGTTATCTTAGGTAAGAAGAATATTAAGAAATGACAATAGCATAGTAAAAAACGTAACTCGTTATATAACTGCAATCACAGTTAGCGTCACCATATTGTTCTTGTTTTTATAGAAAATCTCAATCAAAGCTTCGAATCAACATCTTAGCACGTATGTACACGACGGCAGCGCCACGATTTAGGTATTGGCGGCATATCGGTAGTGCCGTCTGCAAATGCCATCTTTGGGATGCTAATGGGAGCTAAATACCAGTTAAAGACACTCGATTCAATAGAGAAAAGAGCTAGGAAACTGATAAGCAATAACCGACTATTCGACGAGACGCTTCAGAGCCTAATTCAACGACGTAAAGTCGCTAGTTTGTCGGTATTCTATAGGGGAGGTCCCTCGGAATTGCATGAACTGGTTCCTCCGTCACCATTCTACCACCGGAGAAGCAGACGTACGCACTCACGCTACCGATATATAGTGGAAATACTAACGAAGCGGACGAAACGCTATAAGTACTTCGACATTCATCATACGCACCGCTGAGGAATGGAACTCTTTACCGTCGTCTGTTTTTCCCGAAGAATACAATCTAGGTGTCTTTAAGTCTCGCGTGAACAGGTATCTTCTAGGTAAGCGTGCTCCACCTTAGACTGCATTTCCGCCTGAGATAAGGCGCAATGTCAGTCAAACGCGAACATATTCATTATAAAAATATAAAAATATAATTTAAAACACCATACAATAGTTTATAATTATTTAAACCATATTTTTAAACTTAAATAAATCAAAATGTAAGTACTAAGAAGCTCTTTTCCATTTACATATATTTTATGGAGGCAATAAAAACTTTCAATTTATGATGATTTAAAATAAAAAAATATGTTTTAAATGATAAAAGGAGTGAGAGAGATATCAGTGAGTGAAGAAAGGCGCTATATTGTCGTGTAAGAATTTAGAGCATACGATATATTCACATGAAAGTAGGTACATCTGGATATTTATTAGGTTTCGTTGTTTCCTTTTCACAGCTTCGCTAATACGAATGGTATAAAATTTAGTTAAAAATATATAATAATAAAAGCTGTAGTAAAATACATAAATATTGATTAACGACATAAAAAGATTAGTGCAAATAGTCTAAAACTTTCAAAGATGGGAAACTACTTCAAATAAGTAAGAAGGAACTATCTTAAAGAAAAGATATTGCGCCACAATTTATTGTGAAGCTTGTAACTATTAGACAAACCAAGAACTGTGGAAGCAAACAACAGACATGGCAATACGAGCCATTAATCCGAACGATCCCGACAGAGATTAGTGCTCCCTCTATTGACCCCACACCCCGATCTACTTCCCCACACGTAGAAAATATTTTCCCGCCATTGTTTGACTGTGAAGGAAACAAAAAGAAAGCCTCGTGAATCGCATGTGACATTGTGACTTTGTGGCTGGAGTTAGCGGATACGACAGCGAGTTAACATGGTCCAAATCGGTAATAAATAATAACTATCTATTTTGAATAATTCCTTAGACTTAAAGAGTAAGACGAAGCGCTAAGCTTCTACTTATATCAACGCGCATCTAAGGAGTGGAATTCCTTACTGTCTGTTTTTAATCGACTTCAAAAAAGGAGGAGGTTTTCAATTTGTCGGGAAAATATTTATTTTCCTGAAACTTACAATTTATGTGTGAATTTAAAAATTTCAAGTTTCGCATGAATAAGTATCTTTAAGTTAAGCGTACACCATTTTAGACTGCATTACCACATGACATCAGGTGCAATGTCGGTCAAACGCGAATCTATACACTACAAAAAAACTTGTACCTATACACCACAAAGGATCCTTGTAACGCGATAAAACGGGAGGGCATCTAAATACAAAAGATGTTAATTTTTAACAATTATTATTTCTTGCGAGTCCACAGTTGCCCAAAAATGCCTATCTATAAAAAAATTGTGTTTGTGTGCAGGGAGAGATTCTAAATTTCGTGACGTCACATTTCATACATTATATCGTTATAATATATTTAAGCTTTAAATCGCGATATTTGAAGTATGTGTTTGTGTGTGTGTGTTATAGAAAAATATATTTTTTTGTTAAAAAATGTAAAGTTTTTGTGATACAATACAAACAGTTGTGGAAGCGAGCGGACGCCGCGCCGGCGCATGCCGACACGCACTCACCTCGCGCATACTGATGTGCGCAACGCGCGCACAGGCGACGCCTGCAATCGCGCCTGGCTGCGTTTAACTATATTAAAAACTCTATTAAATATAAATATCAGCTCATAAACCTCCCGTTGCTGGATTGGGGTCTCCCATGTCTCCTACTTGTCCCAGGCGGATTTGGGTTTTTAAACATGAATATCTTAAAGTTCTTTTAACCAATTGTAATTGTCAGCGAATTATTGCCGCGATTTACTTACTCAGTTCTATTCTTGAACCTGACAAGTGTCATATGCAGAAACGTCGGAATTTTGGTAGACAAATCCGCAGACAAATACCTAATATACTTAATTAGATTTGATGGGGAAATTAATATACTGATGCCATAGTTCTTATAAACATGAAAAGTAGTTTGTTTGGATGTTAATTTTTAGTTCATGGCCTTGGGTCGTAATAATCTTTAATACTCTAGCCTTTATCCTGAAAGATGCGAGTTTTCGCATAATAAATCAGTTTACGAAAGCGAGCTAAACGGAACAATTAATATGATGCATTGATGTAACATTGCTACATCAATGATATGATGTTAGTAAATATATACATCCTTTCGATGCGGCGATAAACGTTTTTGCATTTTTGCCCAGAAAATGCGATACATTCTTAAAGACTGCGAGAGAAACCACCGGGAAACCCCCCTCTAGCACATTATGTTTATTTTTATATCGTACTAATAAACGTAAAATCACCAGACACATTTAAAATACGCAGTAATTATTTAATGGATACTCGTGCGTTTGACTAACGGAACGTGAATATTTCGTTTGGATTCACTGTATGAATGAGTGACTTTGTACCAACTGCTACATTGACGCTCCTAGGTAACGTTCCACGAATTTCAATAGAATTAGGGCTTATTAAATATATAACATGCAAATAAATACTGACTGACAATCGTTTTTTAATTGTAATCCAATACCTATTATACCAATAGAATCTCTCGTAAATAGAAATAGAACAAAGGCAGTGTTTGTTCTTTGAACTTATACAAAGCAAGAAAACTAAACTATATTTTGACTAATGAGTGTTCAGTTGAAGATACGAAAACTATTCACGCTTAAAATAAGCGTTATAAATATTTTTCTTTTTTTAGACGAGGTTTCGAGGCAGTTTCAAATATAGATAAAATTTAAACTAAACTTCCAGGCTTCAAGTGAAAATCAGACCTATAGAGCAAAAAGAAACGATATTCATCAATTAATTAAATTAAAAATATGGTTTAGCAACTACCGATTGCTAAACGTCGCTAAACGGATTCACGTAAAAACTACTGGGCCGATTTCGATGCGATTTTTGCTGATCGACAGCTAATTCTTAGACTTAAAATCTACGCTACTATTTACCCTAGGAATTTCGCGGGAAATTTTCTAGAAATTATTTAAAATTGCCGGATTATAAAAAATCGTACTCTAATGCGAATACGATATTTATGAAATAAAATATGTTATTTTTGCCGAGAGCGGTTTGAAGTAGTTTGAGTGCTTAAAAATTAGCTTATTCCGACACAGTTTTCACTAAAATGATAGCTTACATTCTTTTTTAAATGCGGCGACACTTTGTGTCCCGGAAATCCTCCGAGAATTCCAAGTCAAGCGTGGACGAAGTCACGGACATATTCTACTTTATAAATAATAAGGCAGCATTTCGTGCAAAACTTCTTGATCTCAATCTTTACATTTTTTTAATTTTTTTTTGTTGCAGGAGTTCAGCAGACAGGCATACGGCCCACTTGATGGAAAGCGGATACCATCGCCTATGGACATTTGCAACACTAAAGGTGCTACAAATGCGCTGCGGCTCTCTTAAGGGAGACTGGAACCTGGTCACTAATGCCGAAACACAACTCAAGGTTGCTATGACGACATACTTTAGACCAGTGGTGGTAGCCATCCAGTCGGGCAAATGCCCTTCCACCTGGCTGTGGGTTGTTTTGTCGCCTCTTACGACAGGCTGCCCGGCCTCAGGAAATTGTATTCTTTCTCCGTTCCTGCACGGATGAAACATAGGACATAGTATAATTATAGTCACTTTCCGCATTTGTATATTCGCTAACTTCTCCAAATCCTCACAACGGATTTTTAAGCGGCTTTTAACATCAGTTATTTATTTTTTACTGAAGGTTTATATATATATAAAAAATACAATTAAATATTTTATGTAAGTAAAGTAGAGCTATCCCCTGGAGTTTGGAAAACTCTACTTAATAAAAATATATTTATTTATAATAGAATAGAACAACCATATTATTTAAAGAACTTCACTAATGATCTATTACAATACAGCTCTCGATTCGTTGGCGTCCTTATTATTGTTTCAAATTACGAAAGAGAATTCGGTCCGTTATACGTTTCGTATTAAAGCAAATGACCCAGCTCGAATTTTATACGGTAATAACTAACACGCACTACAAGAGAATTCTGTGTGATGTAAAAACGTTAGGAAATAAATTGATCGGGAGGCCACATCATGGCTTCGACGCATGTAGACGTAAACTTTGCGCAAACACTTCTTCAATTCAAATTATGTCAACTAGTTCCTAAGGTTTACCTTACCTTAGAGACTTGTTGACGTAATTAGACATTTAATCAGCAATATTCTTCAATATTAATCCGACTTAGTATAAATACTAAGTCGGTTTAATATATCATGTAAACATAATATGATTACTTTTAAATTTGGATATTGTTTAGCTTAGCTTTATCCGATGTATGTGTTTGCCTGCGAATTGTCACAAGATAAGAGTTGTGAATATACCTGCTACCATTTCTGACCGTCAAATAAATATACCTCATAATAGGCTAGATAATCAAATCAACTAAAACATGTTTTATAATTTTGAACAAGCCGAAGTGTCCTAGATATTATACCGTCCTAAAAAGTTATTGTCATTTCTTTTACGGGTCAATTAGCGCATCAATTTAATAATTAAGCAGTAATTTAAAAAAATTATGTTTGTTATATATAAACATTATTTAACAATTTTCTTTAAAATGATTTTTATGTGGCGCCTACCTTATTCAATACATAGACTTTTTATTGTAATACTTTTATTACCAAATTGCTTATGTTCCGATCATATTATTGATTACCTATTATGATTATTTTGGCACAAACGGAAACTTTATAAGATCGTCATATCCATGCATCTGTCTTCTTACGTAGGTTACATGCATCTCATAAACAGGTGTATATGAACGTTTGACAAGTATTCTAAATACTGTTACACAAAGGTATACTGAAGTACAGAACCAACCAAAGCGAAACTAAAACGTAGGTATGGCTGCCACGTTGATCACATGATCAGGGATGAAAATTAACGACTTTTTATTAAGTATTAGGTAGGTCTTGGGTGGGGCACTTATCGTTTCAAAAGTCGTAAAAAGTGTTCCCCCGCCCTCAAAATTTTTAAACAATAGGGTGGTAGAATTCTGAAAAGATTTAAGGTAGATAAGTAAGCAAAATTGGTTTCGACAATACCCTCTGAGTAGTTTATTAAATATGGGGTATGTTTAATAAAACTTATTTTTTATTATTATAACCAAATAAAAACAGTAAGGGCTGCTTGCATAACGATCGCCTTTAAATAAAATTAGCTAATCATATTAAACTGCCTAAATACGTTTTACACAAATCGTATTGACAGTTCTTTAAACATATTTAGACGCAAATTTTGCGTTGTGCAAGACGTGAATTGTATTTAAGGGTGATAAATACGTTTTGTGTTTCTTAAATAAATTTATCAAATTTATAAGCAACCTAATGCAAGCGGCCCTAAATGATGGAATTATAAAATCAGCTTAAATATTTACCATAATATTCTAACTTTTCAATCACTAATATCGTTTATTGCAGTTGTTCGTAATAAAAGAAAGATTCTTAAACCCATTTAGAAATATAATAGTAAATCAACAAATATGGTGCAAAGTTGGATACAAGCCAATCTAAATGGGTTATGGATTTAAATTTTAAACATTTATACGTGTTATGCACCGAAGAAACGATGCCATGCCCAAGCGGTCAATTCTACTGCATTCAGTTACTGCTTTCTCGCCATACAAAGCAACTGTAGAGCCTATGCATACGAAAACGTGTTAAACAGGTGTATGAGTCATATTCTCGATGGTCTACTTGTCTGATTTGCAAGACTACGAAGGTCCCAAGTTTAATTATCTTAGATTATATTTCATTAAATACTTCTTGGTATTTTTCAAATGTAGCGTGTGCGTATCTAGCCAGTGTCAAATGTTCACGAATATCAAGTTTTAAAATAAACTTGAAACAAATAGGCATCAGGCATAATACAAGCAAAAGCTGCAACTATTATTGAATATTGATAAAAATTATAATGTTTTAGGGTTCAAAACTGCGCCAACCAATTTCGCGCCAAAAATAATTTCGTTATTTACTTTAGTTCTTGTGGCAAAAGGATACAACCATTTCGTGTGTTAAAGCCTCAATTTTTCTATCAAATCACAACTGTCCCTTTACTTCGAACATTATTTCTATACATCTCAAACTTAAATCTATATAAATAAAACTGAATCATAGAAATGTATGTACGCATATAACTTGAGACCGACTTTAGCGATTTTGATGAATTGTTTTGTTTGTGTTTGAGTGGTTTGATTTCGATTCACAATTAGAACCGGTAGGAGGCGCTGGTATCGGGTTCTAGGATCCTCCTAATCTCCTGGACCGACTTCGATGATTTTTGTGTCTCTGTTCGAGTGGGTCCCGGATGATTTAGATTCACAATTGGAACTGGTAGGAGGCACTAGAATGGGGTCCTAATTTATAATTTTTTCAGAGCAAGACAACGTTTGCCGGGACTGCTAATTTCATAAAAACAAAAAGATAAAACCACAATTTAAACAAAAACAAATAATCTGGTATATGTATAGGACCCAGAGCTGGCCGTTGTCCAATGATATCCATAGGTAACACTAATGTAACTTGCTTGACTTGAGAAAATAATAGTATATATTTTTCTACCAAATTGAAAAATAGGTACTTCCTAAGTATTAAAGCGATAGTATTTCGACGGAAACTACACAAACATTTTAATGTGTAGTTTTATCTATACTAATGTATAAAGCTGAAGAGTTTGTATGTTTGTTTGAACGCCCTAATCTGAGGAACTACTGGTCTGATTTGAAAAATTCTTTCTAAGTGTTAGATAGTCCATTTATTGAGGAAGACTATAAGCTACATATAATCACGCTTGAACCAATAGGAGCAGAGCACCAGTGAAGATTGTTTCAAAATCAGGGTGTTTTTAACTATTTCACGCGGACGAAGTCGCGGGCAGATGCTGGTTATATAAAAATACCTATATATTAACGAGAGTTTACTCCGCGGCTGAGCCGCGGGTGACACCCTATTGCTTGTTTCTTGTTTAAACAGCAGGCGTTAATACAGGTTACATTGTATTAGATTTTTATGTTAGTGCTATTTGCCCCTGGAAAATTTACTTCATTTTATATCGCAAACTGTCCTATCTCCCAGGATGAAAAGTATTTATGTCCATTTTCGAGATTAAAACTACATTTAAACAAAATTACAGCAAAGCTGATCCAGTACTCCTAGTAGTTTTTCCGTTAAGGTTTAACAGAAGGACAGATCGAGCTACTATCGCATTTTTTATACATAATATTTTCTTAAGTTTTCGCGACTTGTATACATAATAAAACTACGTTTTAACGGTTTTAAACGCGGTAATTTATTTGATTTTGGTTTATCCGACGTTTAGGCAGCTTTTCAGTGGCCGTGGTCACGGACGACCTCGGAACGACGGACGAAACGTCGGATAAACCAAAATCAAATAAATTACCGCGCTTAAAACCGTTAAAACGTAGTTTTATTTTTTATACATGATATTTTTTTATATCTGAAAAATTTAGAAATGATTAGTCTCCCATACAAACATTCATCATCTATTTCAACCCGTTCTAGTATTATCTATCTATCCCCCTTCTATTTATCTGTAAACTACAAATATTACAAAAATGACCAAATTGGCAAAAATGACCAAATTGACCAATATGGCCAAAAATACTATATTAGAATTATTTTCTCCGTGCAGTTTGGGTCATAAATAATCGGAGCGGTGAAGCGAGTGTTTCGCTCTCTCTTCCACTCACGGGCCTTATGGGCAGGCATAGTGATACGCATTATTGTTGTCGATAAGCGTTTCGATAGTGTATTTAGTTTTGTCATTTTGTGGGTTAGTGATATAACTGAAAGAAAAAAATAGATAAAACAACGTAATTTATTAAAATAAGAATAATAATGATTTAAAATAAATTATTACTTAGGTATTAAAAAACTATAAGTACAAAAGTTTAGAATGTAACAAGTTATATTAAAAATAAATATAAATACTTATATCTAAGTTTAAAATTAACAGCAAAAAAGATAATAATGATTTTTATAAGAATGATAATCTTTCTTTGATAAGAATGAGTTTCTATCGTTAATGGCGTTGCGCTCGCGCAACATGCTCACCGCCCTAGCCGGGCTGAGGGCGAGTTTGATTTTTGACTCAAACTGCACGGAGAAAATAATTCTACTATAGAATGACGAAAATGACCAAATTGACAAAAATGATCAAATTGATCAAAATGACCAAAATGGCCAAATTGACCAAAATGACGAAATCACCAAAATTAATAAAATGACTAAAATGACTAAATTGACCAAAATTACCAAAATTACCAAATTGACCAAAATGATTACATTGACCAAAATGACCAAAATAAACTTTACATAAATCTATCCCATTATCCGGGATAAAAAGTATCCCTTATCCACCCTCGAAATTAAAATTACATATATACCAAATTTCAGTCCAGTAACTTTTCATAAAAGCATAACAGACAAATATATTTTATCCGGAAAACTATCGCATTTTTCGGGATAAAAAGTATCCTATGTTCATCCTCGGTATCAAAAATATATATACATATACTGAGTTTCAGTCAAATCGGTCCAGTAGTTTTTTCCTGAAAACGTGAAACTTTCGCAGTTATAATATTAATAGGGATAATTAATAACAATATTATTTTAGGACATTGATTGTTTATTGGCTATTTTTATGAAAAATCCTAAGTTAAACAATTGAAATGCGGCCTTTCGAGTTTCCACAAGGATTCCGTTATTCGGCGACAAAGAATTTCAATTTAGTTGACCCGATAAAGATAATACACCTGACTAAGCTGTATGAATTCATTTCCTTTGTCTGCCATCGCGGCAAATTGAACAACAACATTATAGAGATAGACATAGTCATTATCGGTTCTAATTTCAAATTTCTGGGACTCGACATCAGAGTTTGTAAGTTGTTTTGTATCTTAGAAATTAGTAGGTACATTCCTTATTATGAGTAATTCTGAAGCCTTAAATTACGGCAGGTAGCCCAAGGCGGCCTCGCTCACGGCAACAATCAGTGGAGGCCGTGATACCATGTGAAGGCTCACCTCAAGTATCCAACTCCGCCCACAGTTTAACATTTTTTCGACGAAGCCTGAGAATTAATACTAGTTCGGCGTATTGTATATCATGGGAGCTTAGTCATTATTTTACTTTCATAATTATTTTCGAATTAGTCCGAAAATAATGTCTTAGATACTGTATCCATTTAAATAAATATAGGATTATATTGTTTTTGTTATCGAGTTTGATTTCTTTTTACATTTTTTGTACATTGTGAAATGAATAATTATTTTCTACTATTAGAGTATTTCACGCAGCTCATGTAGAGAGATCTGTATTTCGTGCTAACTATGGGATAGTATACCAAAATAAAAATATACTATGTCCACTGTGATATTGAAAGTTTATAAATAACAAATTATATCCAGGTTCAATTTTCTGCAAGGTGAATTTCGTTAACGATTTTTGTTACACATAACAAGGTTTAGATTAGGAATATGCATGCCTGTGTTTGTTTGTCTGCCGCTTTTATTTTGTTTTAAAGCTAAGAAGTACAGACAAACATAAACACGTTAAAAAAAATCGAATATCGAATTAAAACTCTAATATTTAAATATTACATTGGATAATAATATAACACTAATACAATAAAGATGTTTATTTATTACTAGAGGTACCGGCAGACGTTGCCCTGTCCTGAAAAAATAAAAATCTAGAACCCGACCCCAACGCAACCTGCCGGTTCTAATTGTGAATCTAAACCATCCGGAGACCACACACTCAAACATACAAATGTATCATCAAAATCGGTCCAGAAGATTAGGAGGATCCTGGAAGCCGGTCCCAGTGCCACCTGCTGGTTCCAATTGTGAAACTAAATTATCCGGGGATCCATTCGAATATACAGAAAAAATGTCAACAAAATCGGTAAAGTCATTCTTTAGTTATGCGCGTACATACATTTATTTCCGGGATTATTTTTATTTATATAGATTATTAAATGAGGATATCATAAGATGTGTCTTACGAACATCAAGAAGGCAGCCGTAAAAGTGTGCTACTTTGTTGTTCCATTTACATTATATAAAAAACAGTTATCTTGTAAGGATTCACTGGCTTTCCACTTTCCGCTTGCGTATAGCTTAGCGTGGGAACCATACATCTATATTTTTGTTAATTATTATGAAGTGCTACTACTTATACGTGGTCTCATTTTTTATGTATATCAGTGATTATATAGGTATATTTTTTGTAAAAATTAAACAAGTGGAACTAGCTGTGTTATTCACGTATAAACGTTTTACTACTCATTGCATTCTTTATATAAGCAGCGTAAGCCGTGCCTACGGAAAGTTCAATTGAAGACTGAAGACAGCAAAGCGACAAGTGCGATACGAAAGAGTTAGAAAGAGGGTTAAGTAGAAGACAGTGACGAGTTTAGTGGCGAGTTAGTGAGAAGCTTAGTGGAGAGTTAGTGGGAACTTTAGTGGTGGGTTTGGTGAAAAGTTATTGGGAAGTTCAGTGAAGGAGTTTAGAGTAGCTTAAGCGAGCGCGCAGTAAATTTCGGATGTGAGCACTGCAGTAGCAAGAGCTGGTCGGTCTACGCAATATCGGCGACGGTATTGTGAGTGAGACATCTCATCGTCGGGGCAGAGCGTCGTTAGTTGTGTGTGAAGGAGCAATCCTGCAGAGAAGAATCACGCACGGCTGTGTAAGTCAATAAAATCATTTAGTAGAAAAAAAGCTAGTGTTTATTTACTTCCAATCCTAAGTGCGTACACTCGCACGTAACAGTTTTCCTTCTCCATTCCTATACGAATAAAATGGTACTCTAGGTATTATATGCTACTACCAATTAAGTTGTGAAACAATACCGAAACGCTTAAGGGTTCTGCGAGTGAGAATTTAATGAAGAATCCCTTTTAAACTTTATCCTACACTTGTAATAGTACGTCCTTTTGTGAATTAAAATCGGCGTTCGTTTGGCACTAAAACGCTTATAACGAATCGCGATCATCGCAAATGGTCTAAATTTCCGCAACAATGGGCCCGACAGACGTCGCAGCTCTTCGCAGGCTCACTCATTCGCAAAATGAGAGGTTAAATTAAATAACGTTCATAGTTTCAGAATCTCTACGGTCACGAAACAAGTCTAAAGACCTGTTTGACAGTAGTTCAGATTCCTATTGAAAGTTTTGACCGCAAACAGTTCGAGACGAATCCGTTCTTGGCGTAGTACAGTTGGAGATAATTGTGCGAATATGAACAGTGATTAAAGGTAGGTACATTTCGGTTGCCCCATTTCAAATGTAGTAATTCCTAAATTTTCAATCCTGGTTTTATCATTCATCATCTATAATATTATAAAATTCTAAATATGCCGTGTCTGTACACAAACTATTTGAAAAAGAAAAATTTAAAAACTTCGTTTAAAAAAAGCGACTTCAAAAACGAAAAAACGAAAATGTATAAAATAACTTATTTCTTAAGCTATTATTATTAATATATATTATCTAAAACATCTTAAAGTCGGTGCTTAGTAATTTTCAAAATATAGTAATTTTTATGTTTTACTTTGCACCGACTTCAAGATGTTTTAGATAATATATATTAATAATAATAGCTTAAGAAATAAGTTATTTTATACATTTTAGTTTTTTCGTTTTTGAAGTCGGTTTTTTTAAACGAAGTTTTTAAATTTTATTTGTTACTTTTTAGTGTCTAGCTATGTATAGGTGGACCTACGAATGGTGCCGCGCTTCTTAAAAAATATAGGTCCCAAGAACCGGGAACAAAAAAATGTTCGTAAAATGAAAACTACTGGGCCAAACTATGTCAAATTTTTAGGGGACCACATGGCAGCTATTCCGCGTCGAACAAAAAAAGAATCACGTAAATCGAATCATAAATCTCAGAGTAATCGGTGTACATATGGAACGGAGTGAAAATTATTTCCATGAAAAATGTTCATAACATGTAAACTACTGGGCCAAACTATGTAAAATTTTTAGGGGACCAATTGGAAGCTATTCCGCGTCGAACAAAAAAGAATCACGTAAATCTGATCATAAATCGCGGAGTTATCGGCGAACATACATAAAAAAAGCAACAACAAAAAAAGATCCCGACGAATTGAGAACCTCCTCCTTTTTCGAAGTCGGTTAAAAACAACAGGAAAAGACTATATTATAACGACAGAAAACGATTTTTTTAGGTTAAATTAATGTGTAATATATAATTACATCTATAAGAACAATGGGTATAATAATAGATGTTATAAAATGTCTGATATTATTTATCCCGGGAATCCCACTGAAATTTTCCCAGGAGCGGTTTATAGCTGTTCGGGTGCATAAAATTAGAAAAATATTTATTCGAATAAAGAAATTATTCATTCGAAAAGATTCCGTTTCGTAAAAACTACTCAACGGATTTGATTGTTCAAATTTTCGTATTTTTTAATTTCTAACACATTGAAATATTCATAATTATTCTCCTTATAATTAAAAAGATTAGAGAACACATTTTTCAGGACTTTGAAAGCGAATATCTCGCTACCTATATTTTATTCTATAAAAAGTCATTAAGAAATGTTTTGAAAATTTTGAAAGGGCTGTTTGTCAAAATCGCACATGCCTATTATTCATATACCTACTCAAAACATTTTGTCATGCCTACATATTTGGTGGCCATCTCTAATTTTTATATTATTTACAATTTCTCTACGCTGCGCCAAAATGTAACGGTATATAGAATATACTTCCGTGCAAAATTTTATCTAGTAGTTTTTGTAAGACCGGAGATAGCAATTTCAATTCTTGACAAAATATCTATGGAACCAAAAATATTAATGATGTCGTTCATGATCATTGTGACAACGCGCAGAGCGCTTTCAGCACGATACAATCTGGTAATCGGAAATGGGTATTGTGCAACAAAGGATCTATTGTCCCCGCTCTGTAGCGGACCCGCGCCTCCCTTCCTCTACCACAGCCGTCTGTACGCGAATATTCATGTCAATAATACAATTCATATAATACCATGCATACAGATTTCAATGTGACCATCAACTGTCACAATAAAATATGAACTTAGATATTCACTTGTGTGACTGTGTTCTATTAATACCGTGTACAAAGACGCAGGAAGTCAAACGGGATTTGTTACTCAGTAATCATGCACTCTGATTCAAAAAATGTTTGCATAATATTAACAAGTGAAATAATAAAATGTGGCAAGTGCGTGTCTGTCCACATGCGGTGAAGGGTTTCACAGAGTTGACAAATGTCCACGGTTTTCGTTATTTGTCTACCAAACCATACAATTAGAACGGGAACATAATTTTCACGACTTTGAATAATATCTCCAAACCTTATTGATTGAAATAAAAACGTCATTGAGAATCATAGTTATGAAGTACAGGACATGTAATCGCATTTTGATATAGTTAACAGACGTGTTTACTGTCCTGAGCTCCTTTCGAAATTGGCATATAATGCACCTAGATACTGTACTTATCATATATATTTCCTGGATGTTCCTAAATTCTTTGTTTTCTTGTATAGCTTGTACGTATAAAATACTACAATTTGTAAAAATTGATCTGTTTGCGTCGTCCAAATACTACTTGAAATGTATTATAGTTAATATTATTAACGACTGTCCATAACTTCAATTGTTCAATTCAATTTGTTCGGGATTCACGTAAAAACTACGGTGCCGATTTTGTTGAAGTTTTTGCTGATCGATAGTAAATTTCCGGACTTAAAATTTATGGTACATTGTAGTGCTTAGTGTTTTACGTTAATTTCCAGAATTAATGTATTTTCATACTTAAAAGTCCCAGCTGAAAATAACATTTGAGCAAAATAACTGTAATCTTTGTTACCTATCCAACGTAGACAAAGTCGCAGGCAAATACTATAGTTCCTAATAAAGTTTATCATACAAACCCGTAGTTTCTGAGAAAAGTAACTCAGCCAACCAAGACAGACGGACGAACATGGCCATTTCATAAGTTTTTCGTTGATTCCAAAATGGCTAAGGTACTAACTGGTAAATAGCTAATATAAATGTACATTCTATTCAAACTATTGCAGATATATATATTCTTTCAACACATAATAACTTAACAAGAACAAGCAAGTAATAACTTGTATATAAAAATGTACATATGTTTTTGTAGACTGTATGAGTAAATAAATAAATATTTATTACTATTAAAACAAAACGGCCATTGAACTCTAAGATTTAAAAATCTATAGTGACATGAACAGACATATCCTGTTATTCACTTAATTTAAAACAGGAAGTTCTCCTTCACTCTTATCTAAAATTTGGATAATCATTAGACGTTAGCTGATTTAACATACCGATATAAAGGTAGGTATCGTTGGGAAATTTCATCGTGTGAATCATTCAGAGGAAATTGAGACATATAAAAAGTTATGTTATGGTCCTGTTATAAAAAAACTAAGCTTATTTATATGTTAATATAATTTAAAATTATTAGCATAGCGTTAAATGATTATTTGTATTCTGTTAGACAGATAATCGCAACGTAATTAACAGGTCGTTGACATAGTTTACGTTTCTTATAAAATATACAAGTGATGGGGGATTTTTGGACCTAAGAAATGTAATGAGTTGGGATATGGTTTCAAAAAACATTATATTTTTCTATTGCAATATGGAAAACACCAGTCTTAAATTTTACCTCGAAGACGGTATCTTAAAAATAAGGTCAAAAATAAGTTTCCGATTGCCATAATCGATTTGTGTGAATGAATTTCAACAATTATTAATATAGTATCCCTTACACTACAGGATTAATTCGTTCAAAGTAACTAAACATAATAAAAAGAAATATTATAATCACTGTCATCTTTGTACAATCTGGACCGAATCTCCAAACTCAATCTGCAATCGTTTCTATATCCTTTGGTAATAAAAATAGGATATCTGCGTTTCAACATTAAAGAATATTAGAAATGACAATGGCTGAGTAAAACCCGTAAGGGCGCGTTCCCACTTTGTCGTGATGACAGATAATCGTGTAGTTTTAAGTGTCGTGGCTTATATGTTTTAATGGAGGTGTTCACATATAGAGCGACACGACTTACTGTCGTCTATGACATGTTAAGCAGTGACGACAGATTGTCATGACAGTGGTAACGGCCAGCACGACAGTCGTAAAACGATAAAAAATCGTTACGATTAAATCGTGACGGCAAATCTATCGTAGCCACGATTGATTGCTTTTCATCTTCTTTCTTTTCAAAAAGTATGAATAAATGAATGAATGAATGAAAACTCTTTATTGTTCACCATCACTTAAACCTAGATATTTAATATAAACATATTACAATTAGAACAATGGGCGGCCTTATCGCTTATAGCGATCTCTTCCAGACAACCCGGTGTCCAAGGAGATATTACAAGAAAATTAAATAATATTTGGTGGTTTAACTAAATTGAATCGTAATTGAAAACAAAAACAAAATTATTACAAAGTAATACATTATTGAAATGTCGTCTTCGTCCATTGAACTCAGGAGCATAAACGCAGTACTTCCAAGAGAACGTACAAGCGACTGTAGATTTGTAGCTTGCTAATGATGTGTAAACGAGAAAGCGACTGCCTTGAAACGATAAAATGTCGTCGCGATCCAATGGGAACAACTAGATACGATAGTCGCTAAACGATAAAAATTGTTGACAAAGAATCGTTATAATGGGAACAGATAGAGACGACAGTCGTCCAACGATAAAATAATCGTTACGACATAGTGGGAACGCGCCCTCACTTTAAATAATTCCTACATCCTCCCTACACTAGCACTACTGCAGCGCCATCTGCTTGGCTCAATTTCTAACCCTAGAGAGCTCTTACTTCACGATTCACGATGATTAGTTCGGATGATCAAAACAAACAAACAATTGCATAGATGATATAGGTTAGGATTGATTCTTCTTTTACATTTGATGTTTTCTTTAATTAAAAACATATTCTAAACCACAACAGCTAAAAATTGAGAAAAAAACTTTTAAACTTTGCAACGAAATTAGAAATATGGGTCTGTCCCTGAGGGGTGGTAGCCCGTCTGAATGGCTACCACCCCTGGTCTGCAGTATGCCTCCATAACAACCTTGAGTTACGTTCCGGCATTAGTGACCAGGTTCCAGTCTCCCTTAAGAGAGCATTAGCGCATTTCTAGCACCTTTGGTGTTACGATTTCACCTGTATTCCTATTTGGCTATTGACCCATAAAAATGCATTTACAATTCGAAAATACCTTATATCTCAAAAAGTACTCTACAAATATTCTTCAAATAAATTGTCGAAAGTATTTTTCAGCTAATCTAATGCTAATATTAGACGGGTCAACCAAAGTGAATAAAGATTGAAAAACATGGAACTAAAAGGACACGACGAAATTCAATGTCATTGAAGAAATTATATGTGTGTATATGGATCACTTTGGTTGATTCATTCAAACTAAAAGATAGAACTGAACCGTCTAATATCGGCTTGACAAATGGGATACGTTTACGAAATACATCATGCCCGGATTCAAACTCTGTTTCAACGAACTAGGCTGTCTAAAGTTTAAATCATTAAATCAAGGGCTCGCGATAAACATAGTGTAATTTATACTATATATATATAATTATATAGTATACTGATATACGGTTCTTTGCTGAAATACAAACACAAAAATACTGGCGGTTGGGATATATTTGAAGTGGGTGGTCCTCGAATTAGACCGCGATTTACAGATCTCAAACCGGGGACAAGAGGGCACTTGACCCCCCCTTTGAACGTGGCCGTATCATTCCACCACTCTTGACTCTCTAATCAAGAATATGATTTGTAAGTCAATATAAATATGACCCATATTGTACCAAATATTAAATACTTATCACCCATACTGTATTATATTGAAAATAGAAAGTGTAATTTAATCTCGGCATTCTACTTAATGGTCCAAATGGGCAATAGTAGAATAGAGTATAACTAATGTTAACTAATTAGGTAATTAATTTCCATTCTAATAATTCATTATTTATATACATAAAAATAACGGTACCTATATGTCATTCGCTTACGTACGTAATACGTTTTTGTTCTCACGTCCACTAATTTGAGATTAGATTAGATTAGAGATTGCAATTAAATTAAGAGTAATTTAATCATTAAAAATACAAGTATTGGTGGAGTACGAAATTCAAATTTACTTAAACGATGTTGCGGGCTTAGTTCTAATAAAATTACATAATACTTATACTTTAAAGTCGCGACAATAATCGAGGTCATATTCTCAATATAGAAATGTTAGATATATTCGAATTTATACCTGATTGCCCTGACATTAATCGAACGAATTCGCTCATAAGAAATATATTAGCAAAATTATACTATTAACGCCCGAAACTGGCAAACAAGCAGATATCCACCTGATTGTATTTGGTTGCCACCGTCTACAGATGTTTTTAATATAACTAGATAGATAGATCGTCAGTGAGTTGCCCGACATTATGACAAATCCTATCTAGACGTCAATTAACCCAAAGTGAAAATGTTAGGGAATTATTCATTTCAAATTAGGCGTTGAACGATTTTTGAATAAGGTAAAGACTGAAACTTTTAATGTTCCTTTTTTTAGAAAGTAACTTATATGGTTATTTAATAAAATTATATCCTCCATCGCGTCCTTAGGAATCAATTAACCAAATAAATAACATTTATTAACTTTTCGGGTGTACCATTTCAGCCTAATAACAGACAGTTGAATTGGTAAACGTTCAATACGTGCTTGCACCGACGAAGTTAAAAAGGAATATATTTTATGATGTAAGAAAAGGGATAGAGCGTACTATAATCATGTGAGCGAATCGAATGGCCTGATTGAAAATTAATTTAGTAACTATTTATTATGTATAATGTTTGTTAATATTTTCAAAACCGAGATAAACGTGGGTTATTGTTAATCCCGGATAAGCAGAATTTATAATTTTCATCGGAAACCTGGTAGAAGCTATTTGGAGAACTAATGAATAAATTATCAGTTAGTAAATTAGGCAAAGTGTTATCAGATGACGCGACATTATATATGTCTATAATAAATGAGATCACTCCCGTTATCAGAAACGCTGCATAGGATACGAGAAAAATGGGCTCCCAAGAGATTCTCTTTACCCGAAATCCAATATGTAGTTAGTTACTAAACGCGGTGAATGCGAATATAAAAACCAATCTTTTACAACAAAGCAATTCTAGGCTGTCACCAATATAACATTCAGGAGCAATTTACTTATAAATAGAAATAGGTATCTATTACGTGTCATGAAACGATTGTAGAGATTTCAATAATATTATACTTTTCCATTTCTATAGTGAACAAATTTTAAGTTTTAGATGTTTAGTTCTCCTCCTGTACATGATTTGATCCGAATTTATCGTAATCATTATTACTCCAACAAAACTTAAGATTAATCTGCCGGTACTGCTGTAATATATAAATAGACTTCTCAACACTTGATCTGTTCTTTTGTATGGCGCTAAAGTAACTTTTGTATGAGCAACATCAACAAAGCTGTATCTTACTAAGGCGAGCGTACTACAACGTCATTAGCATGTTCTAGCAGATAAACTGCATGAGTCGACTATAGCTGCTTTATCAGAATTTTAAAGTAATTATTAAACAACTTGAGAAATAAATAGTGTTAACCGATTTAACCTAGTTCCAATGGTTGTAATTATCAAGGCTGCCGACGAATGCTTGTAATATAGAAGAAAAATTAGGACTGCGAACTTCAGATTACACCACCGAAGTTTCAGATGCAATCGCCATTTAATACTATGTTATTGATATTTCAATAGAACGTAGAATAAATGTATTAAAATTAAAAAAAATGGTAAAGTGATATATAAGTAGTCTGGTACGTAACGTAAATGTTGTCTGGAAGAAATTGCTACCCGTTATTTGCTCGTTTGATAACTGTCATTTAACTGTAATAATTATAATGTTGTATAATAAAGCTCGCTAATTCAATAATATACTTTAATAAATGTCATATAATAAAGCTTATTTATTTAATAATATTATTATGTTATATAATTATTTGAGCCAAACGGTATTGCACGTGATGATGGTAGGGGTCCTGACGGAATGGCTCTAATTCCCTGGTAATGTTACAACCCTTAGGTGTAGGATGCGAACTGCGTGGACACGTTAGCCACATCCCATTTACCAAACACGTCTAAATCAGCCAGTTCGGCAGCAGCACCGGCTGAATCAGTCAAATGGCGCAAATATGCAACCTCAGTGAGAGTTACGAGTACATGTTTGGGCTGTTTGCTGTTGAAATACTTGAACCGTCCTGAAGCCATAAGCCTCTATCAGAATTTGCCGAAACGACTCATTGACTCTTCAGGTGATCAGAAGGCTAGAACCTAGCTCGGACAACGAATCAGTCTGGCGTTCCAGCGGGGAATCGCAGCCAGCCTTCAAGGCACGAAGACGGTGACAGCTCAGTGTCTTACTTATATTCTAAGGGACTATAGGTAGAATACAATATAAATAAGTTAAGTTTTTTTAAGTTAAGTATTTAATGAATTTATAAACTCGGACTCCATTACCTACACTTTCGTTTTCTTAGAACCCATTTGTAATTTTTTTCCTGAAATTGAAGTAGATCTTGTGGCTTTGCAAAAGCACAAGCCGAGTTCATCAATTCCTTTGGGAAACTTTACGTCTGAGAGCCTTTACGTCGATCAAAAGTCAGGCTTTTGGCTGCGGAAGTTGGCTTAATTCCGGAATGTCTTGATGTATTTATTTTCATATACTACATACATACTAACATTAGACATGATACTCTGTTACAATCGTTTTATGTATACATGTAAATGTGAGAGGGCACTAATTTCCGAATAAATTAGGAAATTTATAGTTGTTGACCGTATCGAGCTATTTGCAATAATTACTTTCGCGCGAGATTTGTGCTTTATAATCATATCTACTAATCTCTCCGTTCCAAAGAACGACGCGGGTCAACGGTTATACCATAGATATGGTAAAGTGTGAATTTACATTATTTATTGATGTGACAACAATTTGTGACAACAAACACTTTTGTTGGTTCAAAATAGGAAACTGGAAGTAAGACTAGGTACATAAGATACTAGAAAGTAGACCAAGTACTCTTTACACACTTAAAGATGTGTAAATAAGTATGTTTTTTTATACCTAATACAGCATCAGTGAAAGCACTTTAGCTGTGACTTTCATAACAAGTCAATATCAATTTTCTACTTACTGTAAGGTATTTCCGCGGATTTGTGAAATTGATCCGTCTCAGATGGTAAAAACATAGATTAGTTTTTATAGGGTGGGTTAATATTTTATTTCGGGAGGTAACAGTTGTAGTCTTAATAATTAAGGGACAAAGGTGGTAAAGAAGAGCTATTGATAAGCCTCCGAATAAATGATTAATACTGAGATGACATGAAAAAACGAATCGCAACGGACAAGTGGAAAAACGAATCGCAACGTACAAGTGGAAAACGAATCGCAACGGAGAAGTGGAAAATCTTCAACTGACAAGTGACAAAATGAATCGCAACAAAATTTTAACTTGAAGTTTTACGGGCAGGTTTTCAAATTGGACAAGTACATTAACAATCTGCCCGTAAAACTTCAAGTTAAAATTTTGTTGCGATTCATTTTATCACTTGTCAGTTGAAGATTTTCCACTTGTCCGTTGCGAATCGTTTTCCACTTGTACGTTGCGATTCGTTTTTCCACTTGTCCGTTGCGATTCGTTTTTCCACTTATCCGTTGCCATTCGTTTTTCCACTTGTCCGTTGCGATTCGTTTTGCCACTTATCCGTTGCTATTCGTTTTTCTACTTGTCCGTTGCGATTCGTTTTTCCACTTGTCCGTTGAAGTTTCACTTCTAATATGTGTCCCAGCACACATTTCGATTTTTCGCAGGTTTACTGCAAATTATGATTTGGTTAGGTTAAGTACATTTTAATGGTGTATGTAATACGCTACCCACGCACCGACCATTTTTTACGTCAACACTTTTGTTGTTCGTTGTCGTTCACTTTTGTTATGACTTTCGAAAAACTGAACAGTTGGCAAAGTTTTCTTGTTGTTATTTTTTATTTACTCAACAAACTCTATTTATTTATTTATATTTTTTTTACACATACCACAAATAGAGGCAGTGATGCCTTGTCACGTGGAGAGCAGAGCTATAGTTCGATGCAAACTTAAGTTTGCCTCCATTAATAGCGGCTCGGAACATCGCACTTTCCGATGCGCAGAACGCAATTTTAGGTATTAGAGGGATGAGGTAGTCTGAGGACGCGGTATATCCTCGCTCGCTCTCTCGCTAGCTTTCTCGTTTACGAGACTTTCCCGGCGCTCGGCTCACCAGAGCTGCCAATTTAGCGCTTTAGGAGCTAGATATAGCGCTTTTTAGGGCAATCCAGCTCCCAATTTTATTAAACAACTTCCAGCGCAAAATCTTGCGCTTTTTATAATATGCAAATATCTAATTAATTTTATAATAAATATATATGAATATCTATACTAATATTATAAAGAGAAAAGATTTAATTCTTTGTTTGCATTGAAGAGGCTCCAAAACTGCTTAACCGATTTGAAAAATTCTTTCACTGTTGGCAAGCTTCACAATCCCCGTGTGACATAGGCTATATTATGTTTACAAAAAAATTAGGGATCCTTACTAAAACTCCAATAACGTAACCCAAGGTGTAAAAAATACCTAAAATCGCGAGCACTGCGAAAACTATTGATGATAGAATGAAATAATGTACTACGACTTTGCAGAACACATCATTATCTACAAAAAGTGTCGCGACAGCATATGTCTAACTATTATAGTTATGCCACAATAAGTGTCCTTTTATTTCAATAAATTAATTAAAATGCCGCCGCTAGAACAGGCACTTTATTTGTATCTTGATATTCATCCTTATCAAAATAAATTACTTCATATTCAAGACTGCTTCAATACCTTTATTATAACTTTTTGAATGATTCAATTCGGACATTCCATTCGAAAGATATCACGAGTTTAATACCAACAGAGCAGATGTAACTCCTATAATATATATTTTGTCTGTATAGTGTAATACACTACACACGCACCGACAATTTTTTTCTGTCAACACTTGTCGTTCACCTCGTTGTGACTTTCGAAAAACTGAACCGTTGGCAAAGTTTTCTAGTTGTTAATTTGTTTTCTTATTGGAACATCCCACTTTCCGATGCGGAGAATGCGATTTTAGGTATTAGAGGGACGAGGTCGTCGGAGAACGAGGTATATCCTCGCTCGCTCTCTCGCTCGCTTTCTCGTTTGCGGGACTTCCCCGGCGCTCGGCTCGGCTCACCAAGTCTGCCACTTTAGCGCTTTCGAAGCTAGATATAGCGCTTCTTAGGGCAACCCAGCTCCCAATTTTATTAAGCAACTTCCAGCGCAAAATCTTGCGCTTTTTATAATATGCAAATATCTAATTAATTTTATAATAAATATATTTATGAATATCTAGACTAATATTATAAAGAGGAAAGATAAGATTGGTTTTTGCTTGCATGAAGAGGCTCCGAAATTACTGAACCGATTTGAAAAATTCTTTCACTGTTGGCAAGCTACGCTATCCCCGGGTGACATAGGGTATATTATATTTACAAAAAAATTAGGGATCATTACTAAAACTCCAATAATGTAGTCCAAGGTATAAAAAAAATACCTAAAATCGCGTGCGCTGCGAAAACTATTGATGATAAAATAACAAATAAAATAAATTACTGAACCGATTTGAAAAATTCTTTCACTGTTGGCAAGCTACGCTACCCCCGGGTGACATAGGCTATATTATATTTACAAAAAAATTAGGGATCATTACTAAAACTCCAAAAATTTAATCCAAGGTATAAAAAAAATACCTAAAATCGCGTGCGCTGCGAAAACTATTGATGATAAAATAAAATAATGTACTACGACTTTGTAGAACACATCATTATTTACAAAAAGTATCGCGACAACATATATCTAACTATTATAGTTATGCCACAATAAGCGTTTTTTTATTATAAAAAATTAATTAAAATGCCGCCGCTAGAAAAGGCTTTTTATTTGTATCTTGATATTAATCCTTATCAAAATAAATTACTTCATATTCAAGACTGCTTCAATACCTTTATATAACTTTTTGAATTATTCAATTCTGACATTCCATTCGAAAGATATCACGAGTTTAAAAATGTAAGAATTAGTGACGGTGATCACGTGACTGTGACATCTTTTCGTGAGTCAAAACTCCATAAGACCCCCTCTATATAGAAGTTTCACTTCAAAAAGAATCTGATACAGGCATGTACATTGTACTGGTATAGTAAATGTTATATTTTAGACTAGCTGTGTCCGCGACTTAGTCCGCGTGGAATTTTTCGCGTAACGTATTGTTAGGGTGACATAATAAAAAAAAAAACGAATCGCAACGGACAAGTGGAAAAACGAATCGCAACGTACAAGTGGAAAACGAATCGCAACGGACAAGTGGAAAATCTTCAACTGACAAGTGATAAAATGAATCGCAACAAAATTTTAACTTGAAGTTTTACGGGCAGGTTTTCAAATTGGACAAGTACATTAACAATCTGCCCGTAAAACTTCAAGTTAAAATTTTGTTGCGATTCATTTTATCACTTGTCAGTTGAAGATTTTCCACTTGTCCGTTGCGATTCGTTTTCCACTTGTACGTTGCGATTCGTTTTTCCACTTGTCCGTTGCGATTCGTTTTGCCACTTATCCGTTGCTATTCGTTTTTCCACTTGTCCCTTGCGATTCGTTTTTCCACTTGTCCGTTGAAGTTTCACTTCTAATATGTGTCCCAGCACACATTTCGATTTTTCGCAGGTTTACTGCAAATTATGATTTGGTTAGGTTAAGTACATTTTAATGGTGTATGTAATACGCTACCCACGCACCGACCATTTTTTACGTCAACACTTTTGTTGTTCGTTGTCGTTCACTTTTGTTATGACTTTCGAAAAACTGAACAGTTGGCAAAGTTTTCTTGTTGTTATTTTTGTTTACTCAACAAACTCTATTTATTTATTTATATTTTTTTTACACATACCACAAATAGAGGCAGTGATGCCTTGTCACGTGGAGAGCAGAGCTATAGTTCGATGCAAACTTAAGTTTGCCTCCATTAATAGCGGCTCGGAACATCGCACTTTCCGATGCGCAGAACGCAATTTTAGGTATTAGAGGGATGAGGTAGTCTGAGGACGCGGTATATCCTCGCTCGCTCTCTCGCTAGCTTTCTCGTTTACGAGACTTTCCCGGCACTCGGCTCACCAGAGCTGCCAATTTAGCGCTTTAGGAGCTAGATATAGCGCTTTTTAGGGCAATCCAGCTCCCAATTTTATTAAACAACTTCCAGCGCAAAATCTTGCGCTTTTTATAATATGCAAATATCTAATTAATTTTATAATAAATATATATGAATATCTATACTAATATTATAAAGAGAAAAGATTAAATTCTTTGTTTGCATTGAAGAGGCTCCAAAACTGCTTAACCGATTTGAAAAATTCTTTCACTGTTGGCAAGCTTCACAATCCCTGTGTGACATAGGCTATGTTTACAAAAAAATTAGGGATCCTTACCTTACTTACCTTACTCCAATAACGTAACCCAAGGTGTAAAAAATACCTAAAATCGCGAGCACTGCGAAAACTATTGATGATAGAATGAAATAATGTACTACGACTTTGCAGAACACATCATTATCTACCAAAAAAAGTGTCGCGACAGCTTATGTCTAACTATTATAGTTATGCCACAATAAGTGTGCTTTTATTTCAATAAATTAATTAAAATGCCGGCGCTAGAACAGGCACTTCATTTGTATCTTGATATTCATCCTTATCAAAATAAATTACTTCATATTCAAGACTGCTTCAATACCTTTATTATAACTTTTTGAATTATTCAATTCGGACATTCCATTCGAAAGATATCACGAGTTTAAAAAGTATTAGAACACGCGGCTTTGATGATTTATATTGACAGAAAAAAAGTATTTCAAAAAATATTTCAAATATACTTACACACCGCGGAGAATACCAACAGAGCAGATGTAACTCCTATAATATATATTTTGTCTGTATAGTGTAATACACTACACACGCACCGACAATTTTTTTCTGTCAACACTTGTCGTTCACCTCGTTGTGACTTTCGAAAAACTGAACCGTTGGCAAAGTTTTCTAGTTGTTAATTTGTTGTCTTATTGGAACATCCCACTTTCCGATGCGCAGAATGCGATTTTAGGTATTAGAGGGACGAGGTCGTCGGAGAACGAGGTATATCCTCGCTCGCTCTCTCGCTCGCTTTCTCTTTTGCGGGACTTCCCCGGCGCTCGGCTCGGCTCACCAAGTCTGCCACTTTAGCGCTTTCGAAGCTAGATATAGCGCTTTTTAGGGCAACCCAGTTTTGTTAAGCAACTTCCAGCGCAAAATCTTGCGCTTTTTATAATATGCAAATATCTAATTAATTTTATAATAAATATATTTATGAATATCTAAACTAATATTATAAAGAGGAAAGATAAGATTGGTTTTTGCTTGCATGAAGAGGCTCCGAAATTACTGAACCGATTTGAAAAATTCTTTCACTGTTGGCAAGCTTTTTTTTTTTTTTTTTTTTTTTTTTTTTTGAGGCGAGGGAAAATGCTAACCGATTTACGCACTCTCTGGGCCGTCACTAGGAAACGGCACGCATCCATCGGGGGCGATAACGCTAGCAATAGTATGCTTTATTTGCGCTCCGCCCGCGATGGATTACACAGAGGAGTGTGGCGACTCCGAGCGATGTTACACGAGCGAACAACCTCAATACCCACTAAAAAACCTCTCCTCCCGTCGACCCTGCGCTTTGTTGTGAAGGAAAGACTGAGATATAGAACATAGTTACGCAACAGTCGATCCAGCGCAATAAAGTGCCTGGAGTGTGCCCTGGGAGAACACACCCCACTTCGAAACGGGGGCTGAATCCCTTGCGTTGCCTAGTAGCAAGGGGCCCCTCGTACCGGAACCTAACTCAGGGAGGGAAGTAACGCGCGTACCTGCCTCGTCGAGTGCCAGCTGAAGGCCGGCGGCCTCGGGTGACATTAGCGGCACGCGCTGAAGGGCTTCGCTCCCTATCCCTTTCTGCGGCCTCTTTTAGAGACATTACAGCCTCACAGAAAGAAACCGCAGATTCCCAGCGGTCGTCGCTGTGCAACATGGCCGTTACCAAGTCGCCAAGCGATCGGACGGCTCCTACGTGTGTCTCGAGCTCGAAACGCTGAGGCGTCCATGCAGCGCACTCAACAAGCGTGTGTAACGCCGTATCGGGTGCGCCGCATTGGCGGCAGTCCGGGGAAGGCAAGCAGCCCACAATGCGAAACAGATACTGGTCGAAACAACCGTGTCCGGTCAGTATCTGAGTCGTCCTGAAGGTCAGGGTTCCGCTGGTGCGGGTCACCCATCTCTCCAGCTGCGGCCTGATTGCATCCACCGTATAGCCGCCGGCCACAGGGTGTTCGAGGTCACGAGACCAGGCGACGAGGCAGGAATGAGTTTCCCGCTTCCTGACCGTCTCTAATTCGACTTGACAGAAGGTCAGTCCTCTAGCTAGGGCATCCTGCCGGGCGCGACGAACCCTGGACAGGACGTCTGCCTGGAGAGGCCAGGGCAGCTCGCCTGCCAAGAGAGTCGCCGCCAACCACGACACTGTGCGGTACCCCCGTATGGTCCTCACGGCCAGAACCCGCTGCGCGCGGTGCAGCAGGGTTCGGTTGTGGCGGTGAAGCGAATCGGACCAGACGGGCGCACCGTAGAGTGCCATACTCCTCAGGATGCCGGAATAAAGCTTCCGCGTCGCACCCCCCGGCCCCCCCACGTTAGGAAGAAGCCTGGAGAGTGCGCCCGCGGAATTCACAAGTTTGGGAACTAGCTGCTCAAAGTGCGCTTTGAACAGCCATTTCCCGTCTAAAACTAGCCCAAGATATTTCATCGTGGGCCCTACTCTGATCGCCACCCCCTGAACTGTAACGGACAAGTCCGGGGGAGGATTCCGGAATTTCCTATGGAACATGACGGCCTCCGTTTTCGCGGGGGAGACCCTCAAGCCCAGCCTAGCTATTCGATCTACGACGATCGCCAACCCGTCGTTGGCAACGTCCACGGATTCCGCAAAAGACGCGGCGCGTGCCGTGAGTAGGGTGTCGTCCGCAAAGCAGATCAGCCCTACTCCGGGCCGGACCGTCACCCGAAGGATCCAGTCATAGCCTACGTTCCAAAGGATAGGCCCGAGGACCGATCCCTGTGGAACGCCGCACGCGACACGTCGCCGACCTAACACGTGGTTGGCGGACTCACCGCCCTCCCAAAGGATGTGCCGATCTCGCAGGTACTCGCCCAACAGCCTCGTGAGGTACAGGGGGACTCCGTGCGCGCGGAGCCCCTCCCTGATCGTCTCATGAGGGAGGCTGTTAAAGGCGTTCGCTATGTCTAGCGACACTGCAAGAACGACGTCCTTCGCTTGGACGGCTTCGTCCGTCAACGTTCGCAGCGTCTCGAAGGCGTCCATCGTGGAGCGCCTCCGCCGAAACCCGAACTGCGTATCTGATAGCCCCGGCTCCACAGTGTCTAGATGCTTCACAAGCCGCTCCGCCAAGATCTTCTCGAAGACCTTGGCGACCTCGTTCAGCAGCACTATGGGCCTGTAGGCGGACGGATCGTTGGGAGGCCGACCTCCCTTTGGAAGTAGGCACAAACGACCCTCTTTCCATTGCGACGGGAACCTACCTGCGCGAATACAGGCTTCGAAGAGGTCCCGCAGCTGGCTGCGTAGGTATTTTGCAGCCAGGAAGAGGAGTCGACCTGGAACCCCGTCGGGTCCCGGTGCCGTCTTCCTGCCCCGGAGCCGGTCCAGGGCGACGTCTAGCTCCCCCTCGGAGATGGAGTGAGGCTCCTCGTCCGTGGGGGTGTCGGGAATGGGTGGACCCATACTGGGGGGAGTGAAGTTCCCCGGATCCGGGAAGAGCCCATCGATAACCGACCGGAGCACCTCGGGTTCGAGCGTTTCCGTGACCGTGGATGTGCAAGGCCGCAACTTGTTGCGGGCCCCACGGTACGGGCGCCCCCAAGGGTCCCGATCGAGCGTCTCGAGGAGCTCGGCCCGAGCCCGGGCTTTCGATCGCAATATTGCAATCGAAAGGGCCTTTCTGGCCTCTCTAAACTCGCCCACGAGTCCATTTTCCGCGACGAAGTCCGGAGGACGGCGCGCCCTGCAGCGTTTGAGCCTGTGGCTGATGATGCGAACTGCCTTTCGCATCTCGCCCAGCTCCTCGGTCCACCAGTGAACCGATTGCTTGCACGGAGGCTGCCGCTTGGAGACGCGTGGCATCGCAGCGTCGCAAACCCTCGTCAGGGTCTTGCGCATGTGCTCTGCCTGCGTATCCAGATTCGCGAAGTCGGCTGGGTAGGCCCAGCTTTCCGAGAGTGCCCGCTCCTCGGCCTGCTCCGGATCGAGCTTGGTAAGGGCCCAACGCGGGAGGAGAGGGGGGCGACGGTGAACAGGGCTCGGACCGGAGGAGGGGGTCGTGAGCTCAAATCTGATGTACCGATGATCAGAGAGCGACTCCACCTCCTCCAGCACCCTCCATCCGGTCACTCTGCGGGCGGCCGCATGAGTGACGAATGACAGGTCGATGATCGATCCACCCCGCGCGCGCACGCAGGTCTGGACCGACCCCTGGTTCAGTATGGTCAGGCCGGCTTGAAGAGCCCAATCCTCGACCGCCCGACCCCTAGGGTCCGTGAGTACGTTTCCCCAGGAGAGGTGCTTTGCATTAAAGTCGCCCATCACGAAGATCGTTTTGGGCGACAGTCTGCGTACGGCGGCCCCGACGGCGTCCAAGTGAAGCTCGAACTCCGCCAGGGGGCGGTTGCGCGAAAAGTAAACGCCTATGACGACGATACTCCCGCTCTCCGCCACAGCATAGCCCTTTCCTCTTTCGAGACATGTAAGCGGTGTGCCGGACCCGGCTCTGGCCACCACCGCTACCATGTCATCGAGATCGCCCACCCAGTTCCCTGAAGGAGGGACGTAATAAGGTTCACTTATTACGGCTAAATTCGCTTGCCACTCCGCCATCGCCTGCAGGCACAAGTCCTGAGCGGTGGGGGAGTGGTTTACGTTAGCTTGAAAGAACGTCGTTACGGGTGTACTAGGCATTGGAGGTGTCCATTGTCTGTACTCCCGATTTGCCGGTACGTGGTCTCGCCCGCGAGTGGACGAATTGGCCCCTCACGTAGGGAGGTTGGCAGAACCTCGCCAACGTGGGGTGGGCCGCGTTCAGTCCCCCCGCCGCGCACGCCGCGCAGTGGGGTTTCCGTGCCGTGCAGTCCGGCATCTTGTGTCCGCTTTTACCGCAGCGGAGACACAAGCTAGTCCGGTCCGGGCACGTGTCCGGACAAGTTTGGGTGCCGTGACCGACGTTGAAACATCTGTAACAACGTATCGGTCTGGCTTCCAGTGCTTCGACCTTCGCCGAGGTGAAGCCGACCAGAAGGTAGCCCAACCCGACGATGGTCTTGGCGGCAGCGACGGGGCACAGCACGTACGATGCGCCCAATCCGCCCGGTCCTGCACCGATGTGCTTCGTGAGCACGTCGTCGCGCCGGCAGTTGCCCGCGCGCGCGATCGCGTCACGAAGCCCATCGACCGTGACTGAGTCGTCCAGCCCTGAGACGTAAAGCTCCCCACGCTTTACGGGGCGGACGACCTCAGCCATCCCTTCTAGGGCCCCGCGCAGGGCTTCGGCGACGCGGTCCGCCTTGGCCGCGCTCTCGGGTCCCGGCTGGAACTCGAGGAGACGCGCGTCCCTGGCGGTCCGCACCACCTTCAGCCCCTCGCGGAGGCCCATGGCGGTGATGTCGACCACCGTCGAGGCCTTTGCGAAGACCTCGCGATAGCCGACACCCTTCGCGGCCGCTGCCGGCAGCAGTCTAATAATGACTGCGGCCGACTTCGGCTCGCGGAGAACGACGGCAGGCCTCGCGGCCTGCTTCCGCGGTTGCTGCCTCCACCCCGTCGGTGGGGCAGCAGCTTGCGCCTGGGGGGGGGGAGGGGGCCCGTTGGCCCTCGCCCCCTTACCCTTTTTCCGCCCCACGACCGTGGACCACGCCCCCCCCTCGGGAACGGGGGCGGGGGCGGGGGCCACGGGCGTCGGCGGCGGCGCGACGTACGGGGCGGCGTGAGGGGCGCGCGCCACGGGCGCCGGCGACGGCGCCACATACGGGGCGGCACGTCGGGCGCGCGGGACGGGCGCCACCGATGGCGCGGACGCGGGGGCCATTTGCCGCCCAGAGGCCGAAACGATCGGGGCGGGCGCCGAAGCGAAGGCCGCCGAGGCAGCGGCGGCGGCGCGGGCCGCCCTCCTCCGCTTTCGGAGCGTTCGCTTCACGCCCCCCCTGTGTTTTTTCCTCGCGGGGGGGGTCGGTGGCAGTGGGGAGTCTGCCACCCCGGCGGCCGGGGCCGCCACTACCTCCATCGGGACCGGGGTACTTGCTTCCCCCAGACCCCGGCGGACTGCAGCGGCAGCCGTGGCCGGTTTGGGCCCTCCGGTGGGCTTCGCGAGCGCGCGGGGAGTCGGCCTGGGTGCCGGCGCCCTGCCTCCGTCGGCCGCAAGCGGTGGACGGAGGGTCGGCGCGGGGCCCAGCCTGTCCTCTATGGCGGCGAACCTCGCGTTGATGAGTGGCGCCACGGCATCGAGCACGACGCGCACGAACGCATCGTACTCAACGCCGCCGCGCCCGAGTGGGACGGACGGCGGCGCCGCCCCGTCGGCGGGCGCCGCGGCCGGCTCCGCCCCGTCGGCGGGAACCGGTGTCGACCCCGCCACCGCGGCGGGGGTCGGACGCGATTTTTTAGTCGCGACGGGCGCGGCGGGCGATTCCGAAATCGCCGCCACCTCCACCGCGACCGCCCGTGCCTTCCGCTTGACGGGCACGGGGGGCGGCGCCGCCACGACGGCGGGCGCCGGCTCCACGGCCGGAGCGGAGGCCTTGAGGGCCTTGCGCATTTCTTCGAACTCCTTGCGATAGGAGAGATTCTCCTCCCGCAAAGAGTTCACTTCCATGCGCAAACGCGCATTCTCGTTGCCGAGCTTCCACGCCTCGGTTTCCGGATTCCGCGTGACCAGCGTGTCGACAATGTCCGACACTCTGTTCGCGGCATCCTTCAGCCGACGCACGTAGCCACCCTTCAGATTGCCCGACGTCTGGGCGATCTGAAGGATCTCGGCGACCTGGGCGCTCGCCGCTAGGCGCAGTTCCCCGGGGCCGAGGGCCGTGATGTCTTCTACGAGGGCGGCGCACTGGCTAGCCGCGGCCAATTTGGCGTTGGTTGCCTTGCGCGCCTTGCGCCCCTTTTCCCCCCCCTCAGTGCGGAGGAAGGCCTCCGCACCCGCGAGAACCGACGCGGCCGACGCGGTCGATTCGGTTGCGCCCCACGTGGGGCGCAAAGGCGAGCGCGCGCGCGCTGGGGTGGACGCACCCGACGTAGGGGCCGAATCGGCGTCGCTGCTCCGGGACCGGTCCCAGAACCGTGACCTCGATCCGGCCGCAAATACCGGAGCACACGATACAGGGGGCACAAATGTCCCCGAAGACGAAGCTCGCATCGCTGGACCCGCCGCCGAAGACGACGAACCTGTGGACGCGAACGCGGACGAAGTTGCAGTCGCCGAAGACGAAGACGTTGACGCCGCCGCCGTCGCCGCCGTCTCCGCAGTCGCTGCACACGCAGGCGCCGACGCCGCGACAGCGACTCCCATCCCAGTAGGGAAGGAAGACGAAGGGGTCGCCGCTGCCGCGCCTACAAACTCCCTATTCGCGACCTCGGTCGATAGCGCGAGTGAAGCTCGCGCGACGACCGGGGTCGTGGGACGGCCGTCCCCGACGTTGCGAACCGCTAGGTCGCAAGCCAGTGGCAGAGGCGCAAGTGAGGCCTGCGCGCTATAGGCCACCGTCGTCGTGGGGCGACCGCCCCCCACCGTCGCTGTTCCGTCCGCCGTGTAGACGATTTGTCCACAGGCAGGCGAAGCAGGGCGGGAATAATCGAACGCGCGAACGGCACCGTCAAGCGCACTATCCAGAGACTCTGGAGTGCTACCTGACAGCGGCGTACGAAAGCCGCCTTCGTGCCCGTCGCTCCCCTGCACAGGTGAGGCCCATGCAGAGGTCGACGGCGTCCCGAAGGCACCTACGTCTATGTCGCTCGCGTCGCTCACGGCCAGGTAGATAGCCGAGTGCGACCCGAGCGACGAGCTCCTAGCTATATCCAGGTGTGCGGCCCTACTTGCCGCACGGCTGGATGGGGGCCTACGCGTCACGGGACCTTCCGGTGGCCCCATAACGTTAGTCCTACGAGCGGGGGCATCCACGGTGAGATCCACCACGGACGCCGCCCTGCCTAACAAGACAGGCGCCTCAGGTGCCGCCGTGATAACGGCAGCAGCCGGGCAGCCTGGACGTGGCCCGGCGGCAGATTTGCTGCGCCGGGCGAACGATGCTGACGGGACCTTCTTCCTACGCGTCTCGCCGATCTCCGCAGCCTGCCAACCGTCCTTGGCCTCCAGGTGGCCTCTCTTACAAGGCGCACCTGAAAGCCCAGGGGGTGGTTTTGGGTCCTGGGCATCCATTGCTGGATGCCCGCTCCCCGTGCGAAACCAGCGACGCGCGCGGGTGTACTTAATGTACAAAATAAGTCGTTAAATGTTGCGCAATATGCGCCAAAGCGCGCGAAAGCAAGCGAAGAGAGTAAATCACTCACCCGAGCCAAAAAACTGCGATTCGCGCCGGAATCGAACTAGATATCACTGTACACTGTCACTACACAACTATATTCGCAATTTATCGCCTTTTTGGAAAGAAAAGGCGCGACAAAAACTGCAAAATCCAGGAGAACAGGGCATTTGCGACCGCCTCGCACCAATGCCTGGCCGGAACTCACTGTTGGCAAGCTACGCTATCCCCGGGTGACATAGGGTATATTATATTTACAAAAAAAATAGGGATCATTACTAAAACTCCAATAATGTAGTCCAAGGTATAAAAAAACACCTAAAATCGCGTGCGCTGCGAAAACTATTGATGATAAAATAACAAATAAAATAAATTACTGCACCGATTTGAAAAATTCTTTCACTGTTGGCAAGCTACGCTATCCCCGGGTGACATAGGATATATTATATTTACAAAAAAAATTAGGGATCATTACTAAAACTCCAAAAATTTAATCCAAGGTATAAAAAAAATACCTAAAATCGCGTGCGCTGCGAAAACTATTGATGATAAAATAAAATAATGTACTACGACTTTGTAGAACACATCATTATTTACAAAAAGTATCGCGACAACATATATCTAACTATTATAGTTATGCCACAATAAGCGTTTTTTTATTATAAAAAATTAATTAAAATGCCGCCGCTAGAAAAGTCTTTTTATTTGTATCTTGATATTAATCCTTATCAAAATAAATTACTTCATATTCAAGACTGCTTCAATACCTTTATATAACTTTTTGAATTATTCAATTCGGACATTCCATTCGAAAGATATCACGAGTTTAAAAATGTAAGAATTAGTGACGGTGATCACGTGACTGTGACATCTTTTCGTGAGTCAAAACTCCATAAGACCCCCTCTATATAGAAGTTTCACTTCAAAAACAGTAGCCTAAATTTCTCCTTATAAGATCAGTTTTCTGCTAGTGAAAGTCCCATCAAAATCGGGACAGAAAAAATATAAAAATATCCGGACAGACAGAAAAAATTGAATTTTCGGATCTCCTGGTCCGAAGTATCCGCTTTATTTTTTACAATTTTATTTACATTACAAATAGACATTTAAAGAAGAAAGAAGAAGAAAGAACATACAACATAGACATTTCATTTTTATTTACCTGTATAGATGTTATATAGATAAGGGGTTGGGTTTACATATATGTCCCCGGATGATTTCCTGGATGATTTTAATGGTTATTGTGTTTAGGAATATATTTAAGACTTATTTATAACAACTGACAACTGGTTTTGAGTGGAAAAAATACATATTCAATTAATTATCGAAGTTTGAAATTCACAACAATGATCTGGTAATTTTGTCGCCGAGACTTTTTTTTACGTTTTTTGACGGGATTTATCGAAATAGGAGACTGTATGTGTCCGAAAATTTAAATATGTGGAGTTTTAAACAGTTGGTTAGGTTAGGTTTTGTGTAGACCAAAGCGCACGAGCCGAGCGAGCGAAGCGAGCGTGCTGCGGCAGCGGCCGGCGAGTGCCAGAACCGACTGGTAACCATTCACTAATTTTTTTATATTAGTGAAAAACAAAAGTGAGGTTAGATTGACAAAAACATTAATAACTCAGGAACTATACATTTCCGCCACATGGGAGTTGCAGAAGGGGTAAGTTTTCCTCCCTCCCCCTCACCCCTTCCCCCTCATTACTTATGATTCCGGGGACATATATGTAAACCACACACCAACCAGATAAGTACCTACCAAACGACCCCCGTTCAACTATCCAGTTGCCAGTTGGATCAAAGGAGACATTTTAAACATCATACAAAACGTCACACCTCTTTAATTTTTTATGATTGTAGTAATAATGATGTCTAATTCTAACTAACTAGGTAGCTCTTTGGTTATTGCTTAAATGGTAACTAGAATTGTTTTATTATGATAATTTAAGATTAGCATGATCAAGCAAGGTATTTTCACACTCCGCTATACTTATGTATATGGTTTTAAAATTAATTGAAAAATGCAAAATGAATAATAAACATAATTTTCGTTTCTCTTAGGAGGGTAGTTCATCGTGTACGAGATCATCAGAGCTGATTAAAGTAATTATTGTTGAAAATAGTCTAGAATAGGTGACATAAATACTTAAGTGTAATGTAGCAATCTTAAAACTTTAATTTTTAAGTGGGTCTTATTTAAAACAGAGACAAACAACGCAATCAAATTTCAAAATTTTAACCGGCCATGGAAACTGTTTGGAAAGGGTATATAAAGTACGCGAGGCTTCTGAATAACAATCAGTTCCGCCAAGAAACAAATGAGATTATTGCCAAGGTGAGGTAAGTGCGGCTTCGATGGATGCACGGCCGCGACAGCGCCGGCCTGCGGCCATTCAACCCAGCCGCGGCCTCGCTGTGCCGGTGCCTGGCCGCGACGTCCAGGACGTCCATGCCATAGGATCCACCTTGAGTCTTCCTCGTTGACTTGGCAGTTCTAATCCAAGTATCTACTGTATATTAATATTAAGTATTGTTCTTATATTAATGTCGGGTATGGAGTACATGTTATCTACATGTTCTCGAATTTAGAATTTCTATATTTTATAAATAATAAAAATAGGATAAGTATGGACCTTTAGAATTTCGCACATAAGTTGAATGATTTATAACATACTAAAGCTTTTGTTTAGTTCTATCAACTCCAATTTGATTTCAAATAGCAGTCCACTTAGGAACTTAAACGCACTTTTAATGTTAATGGACACGCACCAGCCATAAAGAAGAACACGCCTTTATAATCACGTAAGGGGTCCTCCCCCTATGAATGTCTTAATTTCTGTGTTAAATATTTTTTTAAGAGACTACTTGCTAACTTTTAAACGGTAACATTTCATACAGTGTTTATATACTTACTTTGACTGAATGTGTGATTTAAATCTTCAGCTTTATCACCAAAACAGCCACACGTTGTTTATGTACATCATTAGTATACTTAGAGGTAATTTTTGCACTTAAACCGTACATAACGACATGACTGTCGGAGTTGGTATTTCTTAGAACACTTCACGACACTTTTGTTTTGAAAAGTTCACATTTTAAAGTTAAACATTTTTCCGAACTGATTCAACTGTCAGTATTTTTCACTTTAGAAATAGTACAACAAGTGTTATAAACAAGGAGTTTCGCGAGCGCAAGTTGGATATGAGTGAGGAACAAAGTACCACCTGCTCCGATTGCGAACACCGATTCTACTGCCGCCAGGCCAGCACACCGGCCGGCCGGTCCATAGTTGCCAGTCCCGCGTTCACAACTCCAGCTCACCAGATATCTCCTAAACCAAATTATTTTTCATTAATACCTATACATTGCGTGTTCATCGAACTAACTGTAGATAGCGTAGACTCTCATGCAGCAATGAATCTTATGCGTCTAATTGAACCGGCCTAACAACAGGCAGCTTGGTAGAGTTGCCGACGCGTGGGAGAGAAAAAGCTCGCACGTTGCAAGTATAGCAAGTTACTGTTAGCTCACATTGAATGACTGCCATCTGTGTTTACATGAAAGCAAGTTTATTCATGCCATCTATCAACAGAAGGTTAAGTTACGTGGTTCCTTTGAAATGGGTTTGTTAAAGTATGTTGTTGTTGCTCTAGTTTTACTATACTTAGTTTTTTCAGGATTTAATATAGATGTCTCTTTATTCGTACCTAGTATTAACATTATAATACCGTGATGTAATTCCTAGATTGAACCTATTTAAATGAACTAAGTTATATTTTGAACATGTTCATAAAGATCGAAAGCATATAGCATTTTGATTAAATCGAAGCGTTGTTATTACAAACAAAAAAGCACATAATACTATACCTATGATATTTGGCAATAATTTTGTAACCGTCATAGAATCTGATAATTTTGCTATTGATTAATTCACCTGACAGCCTATGATTGTACTTTATTGGAACCATTGTTATAAATGACTCATTACATCAATTCAATGCTTTTAATATTCCATGCGACAAACAAGCTTCTGACTCACTAATCATGGCGTTAACAAACGTGATAAAATTTTATACAAACTATATTTTTGGCCACCATTTCATATAAAATTTGAATGTATGCCTCAATAACTACGAATAAAGTATTTCTACATCAAATATATAAGTACATTTTACACAATATTTCGTGAAGCTGCTATACTTTTTTTCTTACGTGCAAAGATTATTTTAACTGCCGTATTAAGAATCAAATATCATTTATATATTAATCCTAAATAGCGACGATATATTCTATTGTTGTATATATTTTTATAGAAAGTTTGCAATAGTTCATGACAGAGAGACTAAAATAATAAAATCATAATATTATGCGACGAAAATGTAAATGTTAACAAATTCATGAAGTTATAACATAATCAAAGAAATTCATCATTCGAATTCTGTCTTTATTTTTTTTCAGTATTTCTCCACAGACATCTTTGTTATTCTATGTTAATTCTACATTTGCGTAATACTGCATGTTACAATGTGTTAAAACTTAGAAGAACAATGAAAAGACAATATCCTTTATGGTCCAGAAATTGCGTCCGGCCTAGATGTGCTTGGTGCCAGTAGTGAAAGTAAACCATTGTTATGCTATGGTGACATAGGCCTAACAAGGTACACATAAGTGCATTACAAATACGGTATGAGTAAGTAATAACTGCCTTCGGTAGGTACCTACATGTTTTAACCATCTATTTTTGTGCATATTAGTCTTGGAACTCCTGGATTTCAATGAAATTATCATAGATTAAAACATATATTTATATTAAACTGTTTTTTCCCCACGACTGCGCCGCGTCAAAAACTATAGGTAGTTACACAGAAGTAGGTCTATGTTGTACCTAGTTATATAAACCTTTAAGGTAAATTTAAATTTATCTAACTGATGGTAAAAATCGCTTAAAAATCATAGCTACATTATTGTATATATGTTATGTAGTCATAGCTTCATATGCAGTCTCCCCCGGAATAACTGGTTTTTCCTAGGTTTATCCAAGGCCTATCGACAAAACCCGAAATAAATACTAATTTCGGCCTTTGACTAAAATATTTATAGTGAAACCTAAAAAAACCTAACTTTTTAGTCAAATGTCGAACATAAAATAATCTGTTTCGGGGCTTTGCCTAGTCGATCCTAAAAGCGACTATGGCAAACTCGGTCCATAGTCGTTCGGACTGCACTTCTTACATCTTTAATGCTGTACCTATACTTAGTCCAGCCATAAGTTCTGTTACAAATGAAAATGTATTTTTTTAAATGAAGTAATGTAATATTATACTTACATATTAATTGAAGTCTCAGCAAAAAATAACAAAATATTCTATTCAAAATGGCTACATTTGGCTTTTATACAGACCTTTATTCTGTTTGGCTACGAATCTATGGATTTACGCACTGTTTCCAAGGGAAATTTCGCCACTGCCTGCTCCAAAGATTTTTTAAGAGACTCAATGTCGCCGTGTTGTTTAGAGCAGGCCATGTCCTCTAAAACTGACCATAATTTGAAGTCTAAAGGGTTGAGGTCTGGGTTAGATGAGAGCCAGTCTTCAGCTCTTATAAAGTCCGGAACGTTGGTTCAACCCGGGTTTGGGTAGTTCATGTCTTTTGACCAGGTGCAAAGTCCTGCTGGAAAGTCCACGGTATATTTTTAAAAAGTGTATTGCTGAGAGGTTTCACAACATGATCCAAGACTGTATCTTGATACACTTTGACTTGAAGTTTTCACTCCTTTTTCACAAAAATGTAGTTTTGTGACTCCTTGATAAGACACGCCCCACCAAACCATCACTGACGCAGGATGATGACCACATTGTACCTTTCCGACCACTTGAGCAGCTTCTTTAGAACTGTGAGCGTAGGTACACTTTATCATTTTGCTTATTGAAGTGTTCTTCAATCGTGAATTTCTTTTCATCGGTAAAGAGGATATTTCTGTGCGAAAGGCACCTGCATATCGCGACAGAAGGCGTTTTGATCGATCCACTCTCTTTAATTGTAAAGATTGATTTAGGGTATGTCCTGTATATCGACGAAAACACCGAGCTTCAGGTCTTTTTTTATAATACGCGACAGAGTCCTAGCGGGAATCTTCAGTTCTCGCGATAAAATTTTTTGCTTCCTAATGGGGTTTCGACGAATTCTGGCTTTAACAGCATTAACAGCCTTTGTAGTTCTAACAGCACGCGGCTGCCCCGATCGTTTCTGGTCTTCGACAGCCGAAGTGTTGTTATAGTATAGTATCTGTTGATAGTACGATATACGAACATACGGATGATACCAAGCTTTTGAAGTATCTGGAAGATGACCGACGGCTCCATACCCACTTTCCATATTGTAATTTGATAATGAACACAAAAAAATATGTGAAATGGCGCAAAATCGAAGGAAGTTTTTAAAATAATATTTGTTTCAAATTCAAAATAATTAAAAAGTTGAAAAAAAGAAAAGTTACAGTATTTATGGCCAGACTAGTTAAATTAGCCTCTACTAGGTTAGACAAAAATTCAATTAGTCATTAGTCATTTATTTGATTTTATGTTAGACTGGAGGTTTGACTAATAAAACCGAGGAGTGCCAGAGATTCGATGTTTGACTATAACATATTATACATTCGTTATTTGTCAATATTAAACGTCATCACCAATTAATAACAATATCACATCACAAATAACGCATTGCACTCTTCACTACATCTGCGTGTACCAGACAATAATTATAACATTATCTCAGAAGAATAAGTGGCTTAAGTAGGTAGTAGTAGCATTCGCCACAAAGGCATCTTCAGTCCTTACAGTCAATTCTGATGTATGAGTCTTTGTATGAGAAGCGCAGTTGTATCGTGTGCAAGTGACGCCATTCAACGCAGTTCTTGTGCAAACACGAAAGGGCATATTTGACTATACAGTTCACATTTCTCACAATAATACATAATTACTACTCAAAATAGTTTTTGATAGTTCAATATCCTACAGCAATTGTTCATTTTAGTCATTTTACAAATTTTAAGAAAATAAAACTGCACAGCACAACGTCCCTTTCAGTTACCGCCAACAACTCCAAAAAGTGGCTTAAAGCTAAAAGCTCGTGAACTAAATTGTCATTGTGATGTTTTGAAGAATGTATAATAACAGGTAAAAGAACTAAATAATATATACTATATGAATATAACACAAAAAAATGATATATGAATAATGATTTCTGATAGGATATTATACTATTCTAAACATTATATTTGGTTTAAAAAGGATACATTCTGTAGTTTTTAGACCTAAAACTTTACTGTTTCTAATAATAAAGAAATTAAGTCCCTATAGTCTACACAACTGACCAGCAAAAATACCGATGAGCCAACTTGATTGACAAATTTGAAGTAATATAATGAATGACGTGTTGTTTAGGACTAGGTAGGTAGGTATTTATTCATCATCAGCCAAATTCAGTCTACTGCTGGACGTAGGCCTCCCCAAGTACGCGCCACATATCCCGGTCTCCTGTCTTCATCCATCCCCTGCCGGTGATCTTATTTATTTGTGTAGGTATTTATTAGTGAATTAAAAAAAACGCGATTGTAGCGGTATCTATTTTGCTAATCCATCTAATCCAGGTACACGACGGATTCGGTTAGTTAAGTTAGCATCTATCAAATTGCATTCAATCCAATATATTCAGTACTTTCCAAAAAATATGCGATCTCATCTTTTTGGTTATTTTCGTCTATCCCACGGAAACAACGGCATTTATCAGGATAAAAAGTATTCTAAGTTACGCCCGTGATATAAGTTAGTTCCGTTTCGAAATCCGTTTAGTAGTTTATATGTGATTGAACCGACAGACGAAAAATCTAAAATTGCATTTTCGGTATCTGGTTCATTTCATGACCCGAATTAGCTTATTTTTTACAAATTTTTAAACGCACTGTACAGACTCGAACCATTTACAGATCTATTATAGCAGATTTACTCCTATGTTCCATTTAGATATTTTTAGGGTCAAAGATATGAGTATAAATCTCAACTGCCTCGCGAACGAAGTAGCGGCCGTAGCTAGTTAGTTTATAAAAGTGCATAATCTTAAAGAGGGCTGATATAACGGTAGGCTGTCGACAGGGAATTTGTTCTTCATTCAAGTGGAACCGAGTGGTCGGTTCCCATGATGAAACTATATACTGTTGTATAGACTGAATGTGCCGCTACTTGAGTATATTAATTATTAGAAACACTGTTTAAATATGAAGTTAAAATTCTTCAATGCTTTAAATTTTGTACTAATTTTGTCTAATAATATCTACTATTATGAATTGTTTTATTAATTACATACCCATA
Organism: Dendrolimus pini; assembly: GCA_949752895.1. Taxonomy (NCBI): domain Eukaryota; kingdom Metazoa; phylum Arthropoda; class Insecta; order Lepidoptera; family Lasiocampidae; genus Dendrolimus; species Dendrolimus pini. Next base: position 12,374,519 of record OX457126.1, read on the forward strand.
GACATGTATTATATAAGATATCTTATTTTTCGGCCGTCAAATTTGCACATACTACTCTTATTTAAAGATAGGATCTTGGATATAATATTAAATTGACATAATTTATTAGCGTTTTAATAGCATGACTAAAATTTAATTTGATTTAATTTGAACAATGCAAATGCATATTTTGACTTTTTTATTATGACAAAGACCAGTTTTTAATTATTTTTTATTTAATGGGACTGCTTAAAAATAATGTAATAAAAAAGTTAATTTTATATGAAATATTCACAACTGTATGTCAATTTTTTTATAAAAAGTAATTAGTATTCACAACTCAACAAAATTAATCATTACTCATAAATATCAACTAGTTTCTATCCATTTTTATCTCCTTTTTACATTTAAAATAAGTAAAAAGTACCAATTACGCCAATAGGTATGCTGCAAGAGAGAATCAGTAAAGTAAAAAGCGTGTTCTCACGGAAGCATCGTCAACAGCAACAGTCGAATGCTTTTTCGCACGAATCACCAAGCGTAACTTTAACTCTATGGTAATGGAAAACTCTAGTTTTACATGTAGGGTATCTGGATTGTAAATGTACAGTCGGGGTATGAAAATGTTCGGCAATTTTCAAATTGATCCATTTAATTTTTTAAACTAAGTCACAGAACAGACCACAAAAAATTCCACAAAAAAAATATTTTTAACTGTTTAACAATAAAGTTGAAATTACTTAGATCAAAGTTATTTGATTTTCTATCTTGTCTAAGAAGATTGTTTAGAGTTGTAAAACTTTTTATTGGTTTTAATATTGTGGCGACCGAGGGTAGAACTTTTTGGCAGCGTAAGCCGGTCTCAAGACTTTTAGAAAAAGAGTTGGAAGAGAAATTTAGTAGAAGACAGTAACGAGTTTAGTGGTGAATTTGAGAGCACTGAGTAGCAGGAGTCTTTGCAATATCAGCTACGGTATTGTGAGTGAGACACCTTATCGTCGGGACAGTGCGTGTAGGGGCAACCCTGCGGATGGGAACTGCGTACGGCTGTATAAGTTAATAAGCGTTTAGTTAAAAACTGGTGTTTCCTTCCAATCCCAAATGCGTACCCGCTCGCACGTAACAATATTATGATAAGCGTAATTAAAATATCCTCCTTGTTTCTGATGATCAAAACTATTGTTAATCTCAGCTTGTCGTTGTCAACTGCATTTTTCTTTTTAGACGTTTCTATCATTTATAAACGTAACGAAACGTAACGTTTATTAAAATGTTGGCAGTACTGTTTCTTATGTTCGTGCAAGCAAGTAGACTTTAAGGTGACGAACCGTTTTATACCGCAACTGCACAACAACAAAGAAACACAGTGACACCACGACACAAGTTAGAAGTCTCATTCGACTTGAAGCCAGTCCCTATATTTTACTTTCATTCACTTGCCTTACCATCTGTTGAATTTTGACAATACTTGTATGGAGTTTATGTCAAGTTTTAACTTAATCAAATAAACAGTTGGTAAGTTACAGGAACGGGTCATAAGTCGGTTTAATCTGATCTACCGACAGTTGAGGAATTCTTTACAATTAATATTTATCCAGTGGAAACTAAAACCAATATTATTATTAATTTAATCTTGCATAAAATATTTATTTTAAAAGAAAATAATGAGATAAAAAAATGGTAACAAATTATTTTGGCTAATTTTAGAGGAGTATTCCTGGAAAGTTCCTTGCTGCTTTTTGTTCTTAATTTTTTTTTAATTTAATTTGTACAATTGCTATCAAAACAGCAAAATTCAGCAGAAATTAATTTGGTTACAATCTTTATATTATCAAACAGTAAACATTTATGATCTACGAGTAAGATAGAAAGTATGCGTACGTAGATTAAACTGGATGTACCACACAGTGTGCACTTAATTGACATAATATACATAACATTAGTTGAGATAATGGTGAATTACGAACTACGAGATACCTCAATAAAAATAAGAACGATCACAAGGTTTAAAAAAAATAATTTCCATAGGTATTTTTTTAAAATTTAATAACTGCTTTATTCAAAAGAAAAAACACATTTACATGTATTGTATATCTTGTGACGAACAATAATTACATATTGCAATAAAAAAAGACGAAATTTATAGTAGTTTCCGCAGTTTTCTTTAGATATGTGCGAATTAATGATGATATTATTAAATTACACGGGTGTACAAAAAAATTCACTCCTAACTATTGTGATGTTTTATAATTTTAACACTTCTGAATATAAATATAGTATTAAAAGTTTAGAACCAACTCCATATTTTTGTAATTAATGTTATAAATTATGCTTTCTTTTTGCTTTACATACAAAACGTATTTATTTTAAATATTTATTTTTAATTATTGTGATAATAGCTGATATAATTCCCCCGAAAAACCATCCAAAGTATATGTTAAAAATATTGATAAAATCATTTCATAGTTTTCTCCATTTTCATGTATTCTATTGTAATTTCGTGGCAAATCAAGAAACAAAAATCTGCAAGTAATCATTGTGACCATTTTTCGGTGTATCGTTTCTCTATTTATATCTTGCTAAAATCATGTCAAATCATTCATAAGATATTGCTTAAAGATTTGCGGAAAACAAAATTAAATCTACCGACATGATGATATGTTTTGAAGCTTCATAAGAAGAAAAAAATGTAGCGTTGGGAACAAAAATTAAAAACAAATATACGTGCTAGCAAGAAACTAAAAACAAATCTAAATTGAGCATATGAAATTCTATAATATATATTTATTAATTTTTATTTATCCTCCTTGGATTTGGTTACCGACCAGTGTTATTTTTTAAATGTTTGTAAATATCATTTCTTTATATTATTTATTACTCATTTCTTATAAGTACTTATAATTTGTTATATGGTTTGTAAGTTTTTATTTTTTAAAGTTTGTATAACGTAATGAAAGGAGCACAATCCTCATATATTAGATGGATCAACAAAATTGAATCAATTTAGTGAAAGACACATAAGTAAAAGAATACGATGTAATTTTTTTTATTGCTTGAGTTCAGTACACAGCAGAGGGCCCATCTGATGAAAAGCAGTTACCATCGCCTATGGACATTTCCAACACAAAGGTACTGTAACTGAGACTGGAACTTGGCCACTAATGCCGCAAAACAACTCAAGAATGTTAAGGTGGTATATTATTGACCAGGGGTAGTAGCCATCCAGGCAGAGAAATGTCCCCGACTTAACATTGAATTATTCAAGTTTAACTCTATGTAATTCACTTTTATTGATGGATCTTAATTAAAGGATATAAATTAATAGTTTTAAGACTAATGCAATCAAGCAAATAAAATAAAATCGATAAAGAAACATCAACGATTTCTAAGAGACGGAATCTTTTGCAATCTCTTAAAAACGCTAAAAAAATTAAAACCCTTATTGCTTACGGTTAATTACATCAATCTAGTGCCAGGTCCATCAGGGCGACCCGAATTGGCTGTGATATCATTCAGATCTGACCACAGATTATACTATTGCACTGTTGTGACCGTGGGACTGCTTTTTTCACACAGGCCCGTTGCTTTACTAATTTACATTATTAAAACACAGTTATAGTATCATGGTAATTAATGTTCATATATTTAAAATACGCCTTGTTGTATTTTAGCGCATCCGGTGTATTAAAGTTTTAAACTGTTAAATTCTTTTTGTAGTTAAGCCTTGTAATATTGCGAACGGACAGGTTTTTAAGTCGAAGGAAGTTGAAAATCTAAAAAATAATTAAAACCCAGTTGGGATCGAAGCATCCACTTCAGATGATGGTGTCGGTTTTCTACTTTCTCGCCCTCACTTCACACGGTCCATGACATTCTTAATAATGATACAATTGACATGTATGTTATAAATAGGTTTTACAAGATCAAACCAAGCCAGTACTTTTTCAATCTACGGGAGAGCTTCGATGATCCGAACTCCCTCTGACCTACATAAATTGCGAGACAAAGCTAAAGTCATTAAACAACTCTGAACAAACAACATCGTCAATGTTCTTCTTTGACGTAGAACTTCTTCGTGGTAGTGCTGGATTAGTTCTTAGGGCCGGCTCGATCGGTGTGATACAAAGCTCTCACAGAATATCGGCGTGAAACGGTTAGCCTTAAACTTGTAATGTTTGTGATGAGTGAGAATTCCGATGGTCCACTTTCCCCTCCCCCTATCCCATTACCCTTTTCCAATCCCATATCCCATTATCCATATTATTGAGCGGATTTTAACGAGGGATTTATATACTAATTAGGATTTATGTCTAGAAAAATGATATTCCAAATCAATAACAGTATCATTTCGTTGTACAATAACAATTATTTCCAAAATCTTTGACCGAATTCTCACGTTTTGCCGTAATTAATTTCTTAATAGTATAAGTAACACTTTATAAAATAAACTAATTAGGAGCACATTTTATTTTCTAAAATATAGAATAACAATATATTTTATATTACCTTTAGTATTACATAATTGAGATTAAAATTTAATTTAAACACTCTAGACTTTCTAAACGTAATAACTCTTTACAGGGAAGTTGATAGTTAATCTAAAATTTAAATTATATCGCAACGTTATTATTTACCTCATATTAATTAATACTTAGTGTCAAAATTAATTCATCCATTTAGCTTAACCTTTTAAGAATCCTCAAAATTCTTATCTGATTAAAAAACGCGATCGGAGTTTATTAAGTTTACATTTTATTCCTTAGGTACATGCAGCATTATGTAATAAACCCTTGTTGAATAATAAATTAAGTCTATTACAAGATACAGGACCGTTTCTTATCTCTTAAAGTACAACCTAAGAGAACCTACCCATACTACGTAACGTACTCCAATTTTTCTATCTACAATTTTTTACCCCTTTCGATGACTACCCGTAGTACATATTTATTTATTTATTATGGACCATCATCAGGAGGTACATCATACATTGTGTCATATTATATTGTAAGATGTCAAATAAAAAGTTAAATTTCGATGATGTACATATTATAAGATATTAATTAAGCAATAAAATTAAAAAAGCATATATCAAATAATTTTTTTCGAACAGAAAGTAAAAACAATGCTCATATTTGTGTTTATTAAGACGGCACTTGCCGCATGATGTCATGAGTGAGTCCATATCTATAATGACAAGTGAAAAATATTATCAAGTAGAAAAAACTATTATCTAGTAATCAGTGAAATATGAGTCGTTTAAAAAGCGCTAAACGCTGCGTGCCATATTTGAATATGCTCGTATTTCGAAAATACGGGAAATTTCCCTAGAAAATATTGACTAAGTGACGAAAACCTAAGCCCTCCCCGTGAACAAGGGAGGTATTTTGAAGACCTCCCCTGAACGGGGCTCGTAGTATGGATACATTCCCTGACTGCTCACCCAACCGCTTATATAGCCTATGGACATTTTAATGAAACCTGATGAATAATGTTATATGTACGTATTGTCAGGAATCATTTGAATGGAAGATTTACCTGCTATTGTTATAAAAATTGAAGCAATCTGTTATTCAATACAAATAGGTACTAAACTGTTAAAGGTCAAATTACAATGTATGGCCTTGATCACACAGATGGCGTTCACTTTAATTTGATTCATAGAATTTACTAGACGAGATTATTTCTGATGGATCCAGTACACCATATCGTGGTTTACAAGGCAATTAAATACCAATTAGTCTCTAAACCACGAGGATAATCGATACGACATGGTTGATAAGGACGTGTTTGTGTCCATTCGGCTTTTGTGTATATAGCGTTGATTACCTTAAAATAGGCATTACAGAACACCTATATGGAAATATGACTCAAAATAACTCAATGTCAGAGAGCTTAGACAATATTTAGTTTAAAAAGAAATTAAATTTAATAATACCAAAAAAAAAACTACGATTTTATCAATGAAATTACTGCAAGAATATTTACAACATATTTCTTCTTTTTGTTCTTCTCACTTATCAGTGATTGTAAGTTGTATTTCAATTTGTACTCTTTATCAAGAGTATAAATTGAAATAAGCAAGGAAGAAGCTTGGAAATATCTCATAAACTCAACGACAGACCGCGTTTAAATCAATTTTCGGTGACAATATTTATTAACCTCTTTGAATATTTTAGTATTTTTTTATCTAATAATTCCAACTCTAGATACATTTTTCACAAGTTTAGAAACGAGTTCCTCGGCGCAAATTTACATAAATAAATAAAAACAAGAAACATGGTTATGACTCTGATAAAGGTCTATTTAACGAAAGTCTACTAAAATAAATTCATTTCAAACTTACATATTATTCAGCAGCCACTACTAATTTTTAGTTTCTTTTAACTATACTATTGTCTATATATGTAGATAGATAGATAGTACCTACACTATTCTAGAAAATTTATAAAGCGATATGAAAACAAGTAACGGCATCTCTTCCAGGCAAACCGTAATGTACCCGATTATATAGTATATAGAATACACGTTTCTGATTAATTATATCCATCCAAGTAAGTATTATTAATATATTATTATTCAATGTCTGTGATTAAGACAGACAACTAACGCTTCGCAGGCAACGATAAAATTGCCTGCGAAGCCTTAAAGTAGTCACTTTGTAATAATTGTGCTCTACCTTCGAGGTTTTTAGTTTAGTCATTACTTATTGACTTTAAGAAATCAATAACGTTCTACTGATTCTTAGCATTCCTAAACAGTGGGATGTTTGTTTGTTGTGGCGCCTTTTGTTACTCACAGACAGGGATAGTGGTGGGCGTTCAAGTGTTTCTAAAGTAAACGAATGCATTCTTGTTATTAATACAAAGTTCAAATGAAAAGTAAAATCGGTTATTAGGTTTCTCTTGGAGATTATTCAAATATGTTACGACAGATAAGTTATTTGAAAATATTCTATTTTGTTTTATAATATAAACTAGAGATTTCCCCGCAGGTCAAACCCTACTGCATGCCTCTCGTTTAAAGAGTATGTGTTAATACAGATTACATTGTATTATATTTTTATGTTAGTTATATATTCCCCCGGAAGATTCACTTCATTTATATCGCAAACTATCCCATCCACCGGGATAAAAATATCTATGCCTATTTCCGGTATTAAAACTACATATGTACAAAGTTACAGCAAAACCTATACAGCAAAGCTTAACATGTAGACAGAACGAATTTCTATCGCATTTTTTTTATAGATGATGAATATTATTGATTTTATATCTATATAAACTTGAGAAATTATTGGTTTCCCGTTCATCCTCTATTTTCAACTCGTACTAGATAGATAGATAGATAACTCTTTATTGTACACCACTACAAACATGAACTTAAGACTAAAATTATATCTAGTTATGTACAAAGGGCGGTCTTATCGCTAAAAAGCGATCTCTTCCAGACAACCCCAGAAATGAATTTACACTAGTTAAACTAGTTTTATTTTTATCATAAAAAGTAGTAGCCTGTGTCAAGTATCGTCTATCATTTGTAAACTTCAAAAATGACCAAAATGGCCGAAATGATCTAAGTGACCAAAATGGCTAAACTACTAAAGTACAAACCTGAAGGTTTTACCCCTGATATGTCAGTCACCGATCTGCTTTGCTCAAATGTGGCGATTAATAATAAGGTCATTTATCCTTTTTTGAGCTTATAAGATTATATTTGTTCTGTCATAAAATGTATCTTGTGTTCAGACCTCTTTTTAGAAGAAACGTTTATCAACTAATGATCATTTTAATACTGTAACCATTGCAAAGTAACAAACATTCAAACAAACAAACTTGAAAATATAAACAATATAGTGGTGATTGCAGGTATAGTAAATAATACAAACCACAAGCAGTATAAAGCTTATTTTAGATTAAGCACGATATGTATATTCCTGATTTGTTTATGGAAGCCAAACATAACCGATATGATTGTAGCCTGAAAGCCACGTGCAATAGTTCACAAAGCGTGTATGTACCTCGTTTGAGATCGTGATTACCAACGGCTACGGTACAACGCACCCGGCCGGAACAATAACATAACCGGCGATTCCAAATTAAAACAAAGCTCACAAACTAGAATAAATTCTAACATAAGAATTAATTTACATCCTGTAATCCTATGCGTTGAGATTTCATTGTGAAGGTTAAACTTTATTTTAAATAATTTAAGTATATATGTATTATTTCAAATATTATTTCAAATAATTTAAGTATATATGTAGCTCAAAAAGTATTTGCTTTTGTATAGTAGAAGATACTAAAATGAAAATAATGGGTTAAAATATGGGTTCATAATTAAAGCAAGCAAAAAAGCATATAAAACATCTATAGATCTGAAACAAAATATTCCAAGTATCCACTAAATAAAATTTAAGAAATAATTACCTCTGAAGCAGGTACTCGTTTGTAGCGGACTTAATACATTCTTCACACCTTAATAGTTTCTATAGAACAGGAGTGCAACTTAAAGACGTGGTGCAGGTATACAAAGTTGTAACGATAAAAGATTTGTTTTTACCAACTTGTCCCCTTATACAAAAGCCGCCGTTGAACAGAAGATGGCCTTTTAAATATTTGGATAAAAAACATCCCGTAAAAGCTTGTTAACAGGTTGGGTCAAATATCAAATAACAGTTACAAGTGACTTGATAAAGCATTAGTACAGTAGAGATAGGGATTGATAAATAATTATTGATCAATATACTTCTATCTTCTACAAATCTACACATTCCTTATGGTCAGATAATATATCATTATCATCACATCCAAACTTTGGTGTGATGATAATGATATGTATCTGATTTATTACTATCTTCTATCGACAGTTTATTTAAACTGTATTCTTCGTTCTAGAACAGTGTTAATTTTAGTTTCCGCTTTGTTCTAATTGTAATAATTCTTAAAACAATTTTTATACCTGTTTGAGCTTTTTAAGAACTTCAAACAAAAACTATGATAAATAGTAAACGTTTGTGTTTTACAAATGGTACCAATACTATTTCCCTAGTACAAGCACCTACGTCAATGCGTTGTCTTTTTTCAATACAAGCTCTTTCATATTTCCATCTTTGTCACAACTGAACCCCATTTATGACTGTACAGCCAGCATAAACAATTTCCCGAGCAGCCCGCGTAAATTTGAGGTTATGTTAGTATTAATGCACCGTTCACCATAGACGAACGTGCTGTCCGTGCCGAGATCGTGTCTCGCGCCTTATTATAGGCCGATCGCGTGTGCATTCGTTACATCACGATCGATATCTTGTAGACAGAAGTGCATCGTTGCAATGTCCTTTATAGTAATAACATCTTACGATTCATGATTAATATTTATATAAATGTCATTGTCGTATTATGTCATGGATTTTTAAATTAACGTTCCAACCGACCGAACACCACTTGGATGAATTAAGTTTGACGTACATGTACTAAGGTATGCAGAAGTTGTTATTGGACATGTCTTTGGTTTTTAATAATTTTCTTTTAAGTAAAATCATCATCGATTCCAAAAAAAGCATGGTTTATACAGCTTATGTTATTCTTTAATAGTCTAGTTTTAACGCTATAGTATAAGTTCAGTGTATAATTTTGTTAGAAATATTTTCAATTCGAGTAAAGCACGCATTTGTCTGGAAATAAAATATTTTTCTGAATTACTATTTGTATTCAATTCGAATGCAACCAGCTGTAAAAATAAATAAATGCTTAAAAAAGTTCGGAGGAAAAAGCATTCCCATTTCAACGTTGGTTTTTAGCTCCCCTTGTATTGAACCCTCAGTCGCCACACTCCAGCAGACAAATCCACCAAGATGTAAATTTAACTTCTGACGTCTTTATTGCTTTGGAGTAAGAGCTGTTTTCGAACATATTCAGAAATTCGTATCTTTGCCTCGCCAGTCTCGTACATTCCTCCTGCACCCTTGGTTTATTACCTATACCGTATGCATGTTGCGGTTGCTATTGTTACTTGCATTAAACCCATTAGACGATTAATCCCCTGTATTGTTATGATACACATTATTGTGCAAATTAATACTACTTCAAACATCGTAACCGGTATCTGTGAAGTGTATTAAAAACCGTTAATTTTGAATTAAAAACTTACTATATGCGATTTACTCGTATAGAGCGCGGTGCTGTTTAAGAAGTCTTTAATAAATGATGTTGTTATTATATCGGGCTTGATTGAAACATTTTTCTTTAAGCTTTTGATAATTATAAAATACTGATAGTTGTATTCTATATTGTTTTTATTACTATTACCAGGTATTTATACGATAATATTTTAAGAGATGAAGATCATTAACTGATGTTAACATAATTTGTACTTGATCAATTTTATGGATTACTAGGATATACCCGCGACTTCATCCACGCTTGAATTAAAATTCTCGCGGGATTCCCGAAACACCAAGTACCACATGAACAAACAGATAAACAGACGCACAAGAAAAATCTAAATAAAATTGCATCGTGTTCTCCGTTGTTTATATAGTCTATGACAGCTGTGTTTTTTTAATAGCTATAATGTACAGACATGGTATGATTAGAATTTTATAATATTATAGATAGATAACTTATAAGTTTACCTATTGTGTAAGTTAAAGTTTGACTATATAAATAAAGAGTTAACTAAATTAGTTTTGGTATTAATAAATACTTGTTGTTGATAAGCTTGTTATTTTTTGTAATGATAATAAACTTTTCAAAAGTGGATGTTTTTTATAATTGTTTGTACGAGTAATATAATGTTGGCCGCGCTTCTTGTACATTCTCTTCTATCCGAACATTTAACAATTACAAAACGAGGAACTTTATAAAAGTGATTTTAATGACAGATAGAAAGAGACAAAAGAAACAAAGAAGATATGTTGAACTTATTTTCCACTAAGTTTTATTAGTATCGGCCTAATCATGTTTTTATGACAAATCTTTTAATAAGAAAGACAAATATGTATTTTAAAAAAAATTGTACCATGGAAGATATTTAGTAGTTAGTAATATGTAATCAAGGATTAAAACAAGTGATGATAAAATTATGTCATGATCCCAAGCTTTTTATCCACTGTTTACTGACAGTTCTCCGATTCGTTATTTTGTCTCCAAACACTTTACCATTCCAAATTTTAGGGTTCTGTAGCTAAGTGATGGAACACAGAACTCTCATATAATTATAAATTTATTATCATATCCGTCAATTCGCCCCGTTATACGGCATACATTTAGATATCTCGAAGACCTTTGACGCGATATGGATAAAAGTTTAAAAGAAGGTGCTAAGTGCATTTTTCCGATCTAGCCAATTTAAACCGCTCCCAAGAAAATTTCCGCGAGTTTCCTGGGATCATAAGTACCGGAGATTTTAAGTCCGGGAATTTGCTGCCGGTCAATGAAAACCGCAGTGAAATCGGCCTAGTAGTTATTGCGTGAATCCCAAAATAACAGACAAACAAAAATCTAACAAATGCAAAAGACTTCACTTTTACAATTTTATAATATCATAGATTTTAAGTTACATTGTAAAATTTTATTCTTCAAAAAATCAAAATCTCTCCGACTGCTTGGATATGACTGTATTCATATCTCTTTCGTATTCCAAACACGGAGTGATGTTATTATTGCAGTCATATCGACGAATATCTTATTACGGAATGAAAGAGTGGGCTAAATATTGTATTAGTAAGCAGCTTAATCGATTTTGGTTCATAACGATGACACAAAAACACTTCAATATTAAGATAATATCTATAATATGAATAATCGTACGTAGGTCTCTCAGTAGTGGTTTATTCCTTGTGTTGAGTAGTCAGAAAATCTAAATAAGTATACAAAAAAGTACAAAGTGTGTTTCCTTGTTTTCCGGTTTAAAGGTGTAATATTAGAAAGTAAGTATTTTTGCAGTTCAATTTAAATTTTCGAAATAATTATATACCATATTTCGAAATGCTTGTGCTACTGTTTTTGATTTGATTTTTAGCTTTTATAGTGCCTATTTCTGTTATAGAACCAAAGATCCTTAGTTCGATCCCCGGCGATATTTTCGTTGAAAAACTTTTTAATATACTCTGAACTGAATGACTTGTATCGATCACAGAGGGTCATAGTACATCATTACCTATAAATGTAGCGTAATTAACTAAGCTTGATGATATACAATGTATATCTATTGATTATTATGTAGGTATCTAAACTTAACGAGGTCGAGTAAAAAGCATCTCAAATAAACGTACATATATAAAGAGGTCAATGAAAGTAGATAAAGCTAAAGTTGTTTGTCGCAACTAGAGATATAGACTTTGCATACCATGAGAATCAGGTGTGATGTATCTATCTAAACTTCTCTCAGTGACTATGAACTGTGTAGAGAGGTGCTTGCAACTGCCTTTAATACTCCACCTTCTACTACCAATTACCTTCAATACTCCACCCGTGCAGCTTAGGTAATATTTTTTGTGACTTCTGCTCGTGCTAGCCAGTTAAAGCAAGCGCGGAAGGACGGACTCTCCCCTTAGGAGTCTCTACGGCATCGGGTACCGAGTGGTCGCAATTCACGTGTGATTAAACCACAAATTTCCCTGCCTTCCCTTATAATTAAAGTAATTAAATTAATCTCGTATAATAAAGTGAATATTGAAAAGTATAAATAATAATCTACTGCAAGAGTTCGAATGTCTACTTCACGTCGCAGATAAAGTCCTTGATCTATAGCATTCTAACAGCCAGAACAACATTTTACGGGTCGTAGACGTTTGACATGAACTATCGATCGATACATATAATAGACAAATAATAATCTGTATCCTGTTGTGTCCTTGTGAGTTCAAATTCGTATTCATTCGGTCTACTTTTTGTTTACGGAACAAGACCGCCGCGATCTTTAAATCTATCCATATTATAATGTTCCACATGCCGAACTTTATTTGCATTGATAGTATACTTTCCAAAAAATCATTGATAATTTATGACCACTATTCTTCAAGTTGTCCGTCTTTTATTTGATTCTTCCATAGATTGATGCAGACCAGAAAAAGTCAATTATTGAATTTATGGTTTCTGATAAGTAGGTTTTTTCCTTAACATGTATTGCAATAATAAATTTTACCGGCTACGAGTAATCTAATAGACGACGCTTTATCGACAAAAGGTCAGCTGTTAAACTTATGGTAATTACAACGTTTAAATAAGGCTATTCAAATAATATTGTTATAACATTCTTGAATATTTTCCATTTTCTAAAAGTACAATTTTTTAAACTACTTTTTTAATAGTTACATTTTCAAGAAACATAGACCAACCTTGATACTCACCTACCGCATGGTATACATAATAAAGACTTCGTCACATATTCCGGGTCTCCCACGCCGACAGACAATGTCCTCTTTGTGCCGTTCGATTTGTGAGGGCGGCTTTCAGAAAACAATCAATAGGTACCATTTGTGGAAAATTTAAAGTAGTCCATCTATGTATTTTATATGGTCAATAGTAAATCAAGTAGTTCACTGACTTCCAGAAAGTTAATACAGATAGTAAGAAATAAAATTAACCAGGTGCGTAACGAACTATACATTTTGCAGCCTTGCCAAGGCTTCAAACTTAACTTTATTTATAAAGATATGAACATCATGTTCATGTCGTTATAAATAAAGTATTTCTAAACGAATTCCAATATTTATTTGAAAGCGACAATCGTAATTAGGATTTAAACGCGTGAAGTATATAAATAATTCATTTTTCAAAAAATAAATAATTAATATAAATGTGTAAATAAACCAGGATTATCTTAATTATTTAAAAAAAATCGAGACATTCTGATCTTGCACACTCGAAGAGAATCAAACATAAAAAAAACAAATGAAAAGACCACACAGCAGCGCGTGATTTGACTCTTATCAATGGGGCCGTGGGTACGTAAATGTATGTAGGTGTTGTTTCGTGAAAAGCCTGTTACCGCTTCATTAATAACCCGTATCGGAGGCGTCGTAGTTTTACAGAACTTTTACTGTTGCGAAATATTGTGTGCCAGTGCCACGTGCCACATTCACCATAGCGCATCTCGGGCGAATAACTCATATTTACGTTGTTCATTAAACCTATTATCATGTCTGTTGATGAGTATCTGTAACTCAAAAATAAAATTTTGATCTTACATCAATACAATTCTGTCAGTCCTAGTTTAGGGTTGTCTGGAAGAGAAAGTTTTTAGCACTAAAATTTTTAACTTTTTTTGAATTTTGTCTTTCAACATGTGTGTGAAAAAAACAACAACTGTGAAACAACTTTCAGTGTTTTACTATTAATTATTGAAGTTATGTGCCTGATTGTGGCAGTCCATGCAGTTTCGCTTAATATGATTACTAATATGAAAGTGACTAAGTATTTGGATGATTATTTATTTTCAAGACCTGTACGTTACACACTATCGAGATATTTTTAAGAATGTTATAAACTCATTGAAAATCAGCGATAGGTACATGTTTTGTTATTTTTACTATCTATTCAGGACAACACATTTTCTAATGCAAATTGGCTATAGATAAAAATTCTACTGCGTAGCCACACTCACTTTCTTAACACTTAAAACTTTACATTATTTAGTATAGATAATTTGAAACGTTTAAATTCATTGTTACTGCGTATATTTCAAGGTTTATGTAGATTTCTTAAGAATACTTGATTGCTCAGTTGTTACATATTTGTTCAATTACTAATGTCTATTTTTGAAAATTTTCAGTCGTCTTTAATAAATTAATACTTGAAATGTCAATAGGTCAAAGTATTCGATACGTCTATAGTATTATTACACGCCAACAAAGTGAATGCACACCTGCAGTTTATTTATTACCTTTACCGCATTTGGACTTTCTTTTGTTTACTTTGTGATTAAAATTTGTAATTAAAAACATCCTATTGCTATTGTACTCGTTTATGGCCGCAGGTGTGCAGATTACGTTTTCTGGAAAAATTGAGTCCACGCAGCCGAGTGTTGTATTGTACAGTTTAGTATAAAACAATGCCCCGTGGGGTAGTCAAGCGATTACGATACGAGCAAGACGTGTACATTCAATAAGCTATATAATGGCGGACTTTGTGCGTGTTATTGAATCCTGCAGTTTGTACTAGTTGTGTTCTGTTATATTTGTACCTGTGTTATAGGTGTTTGTATACTTCTAATAAAATCTATAGCAATTCCAACGGCATTTTTAATTCGAGTCCCGCACTTGTAACAGTATAATAGTAGCATATTAGATACACCATCATTAAAATCAATTGCGTAAAACTAAAACAGAGTTGGCAAGCATTAAAATACATTCCTAGGCATTTCCTAGCATCTTTTTAACCTCAAAATATAATGATAAAATCATTCTAGTTAAGTTTCAAGAATATTTAATAATCTATTTGGCTCGTTAGAATTATGACGTTATAACTTCCTACACTAATTCAAATCAAGAAGGCTACTTTTGTAAGAAGATAAAAAGTAGGTATGTCAGTTAATTAACTAGTATCTGATTTTTGGCGGGAACTTGAAGGTTTGATGTTTTGCTGTGGATTTAATAGTCAAAGTCAAATATATATAAAAAATTAAAGAATATTGATGATCTAACCACAAGAAGTCCACAAAACATATCATTAACTCTTGTGTGGCTTAGTACTGTCTAGCCAGTAAGATACTGGTTTGGTACATGGTTTATAAGCAATGTTGATATGGAAGAATAATTACTTATCCGTGGATATTGATAGTGAGCATATCGACGGTAGATTATCAAGACCTTCTTACCCAATTTCCCTAACATTTACGTATACAAGTGCAACTACAGGAAAATAAAACATAAATAGTAGATAATTATTTATATGTTAGACTTCTTTAATGAAAGGTATATTTTTTATGTAAATGTTGACTAAAAAAGACAAAAGTCACTCACATAGATAAAAGTTAACCGTAGATATTACTTCCAACTTAGCTGTATGGTCTACTTCCTTTGCGTACTATTGTGGAGAATTTAACAGCAAAAATCAATTATTGATTAACTTGCTACACGTCCACTGTCATATGCCATCTTAAGCGAAAAAATTTTGAAATGATTGTATTATCTTGACGCAATCCAAGTTTCAGAACCCTGAAAATATTACACTAAAAGTATATATAAAAACACCAGTGCAATTTGAAGCGTAATTAGTTCTGACCTAAGTTTTTCACATGGTTTATTTAACATATTTATTGTTCTCTAATGATTATACTTAATATGATGGCGTATGTAATGTCATAATGGAGTTGAAACAAAAATTATAGTAACGGTATAATTGTGGAAAAATGTTAAGAACAATAGAAGTTTTGATTACAGTTAAACACTGTTTAATAATAATTTGGAGCCATTGTATAAAAAAATAATGGCCACCGTTACATTTATTTCGGGATTCTGTATTATCTTAACCAGCATTGTAAGTAAATAGTCGTGGTATAGATAGACCTTACTTTATAAAGAAAGACTGTTACCTATTGGGTTTTTGAAACAGTTCGGCATAGCAACTTTATGTCAATCTTTCTTATTTTATTTATGTTTATCTTTATATATAGGTTTATCTAGCCAATAATCTCCGAAAAAGTAGGAACCAACAATTTTTTGGCAGCATTAGCACATTTTACGAAATAGTTGTAATTTTCTAGAATAGCTCACAATTGTTCCACGAAAACAGTCAATAATGTCCTAATACTTATAATTATTTATTGTTAAAAACTATACATGTATACGTTTTATGTAAGACTGCACAGTGTAACATAACTTTTCAAGTCTCTGCCAAAATCTGTAAACTTGGACCAGCTTAGTTAATTAATTATATAATTATTTGCTAAAGACGTATTATTGTCGATTATAACCATCGTTATCACACAAACATGGAATACGTAGTGGCACACATAAAAACTTTTTTACGCCTTGAAATGGAACCAGAACAGAGCGATTTCTCTTGAGAAAAATTTAATAAAGAACACTGTAGAGAAAATTGTAATAATAGCATCAACGAAAAGTAATTTCCCAGATTCATTCGATGAGCTCGACAGATCTGGAACAGTGGGAAGTTTCTTAATTCGTTATGATGAATTGAAATCTATGGCTATTGTGATATCGTACCTGACCTAATTGTTCATCTGTACTAATAACGGCAAGTAATGTTACTGGAAACTGTTTATAAAAAGTGTACAACTGATCTGCTTTACGTTTTTAAGGTTCCAAGACTTAAGTGGAGCCCTAACGGTTTTGCTCCGGTGTCAAAGTTGTTTTTTTTTCGGAAATAGGGGTTATTAAGAAAGGCACGTACATACAAGACTATGATTTTTTTTAAATTTTCATAGGTTACAAAATTCCATTGAATCAATTGTTACTTAGCACATTAAACAAATTTCATTTTCAATTTATTAATTAAAATAGTACAAAACTTGTTTTTGTACTATTTTAATTAATAAATTGAAAACGCACATGTACAGAAAATGTTTGTCATTTAAAATTAAAAAACTTTTTGTTTTGGTTTGAATAGCACGTTTCATATCCTTATTACATTATATTAAGAATCCCTTTATGTATGACTCCAGCTTGTATATTGACCACTTGTTATTAAAGTTTTCATTGTGAGTGAATGATTATTTCGAATTGTTTTTATGACATCATTTCATCAATTAATTTGTTTGCCTACCACATTCAAACCACACTCACCGCAACCTTTGCCATTGAACTGTTTTGTAAACAGATAATATTAAAAAATAATGTGCCCCTTGAATATATTCGTATTATTTTAGTAAATTGCATTATTGGTTTCTAAAATTATCCTCGCGTTGTGACACAAGCAACCGCTTATGTAAATTAAACAGTTCTTGGTTCAAGGCGGGTATGTGCACGTTGTAAACATGACATGGGTCACATTCCTTGGTGCCTATTGTACCACTATCGCTTATTTCGTTACGCATAAATCTTAGTTTGGTTAATAAGTGTGGGCGTAATAAAGGCACGAACCCGTTAACTTATACTCGCCATAAATCTATATATAGGTATACATAACAATATTTACGAGGCTACAGTGTTGTCTTACCTAGGAAGCTGACTAATCTGGGTCTGGAATATAAAATAAACCTAAATATGCTAATACCCTAGAAACAATGGTGTCGTAAAATAGAAACAAACAATATTGATATAAATAACACCTAGCCGTTGTAGAAAGTGTTACCTTAGTATGGACGTATTTTATGAAGTATTGTAGCTGAGATTTTTCTTACATTTTTGCAACTGTTAGGCATAATAACTATATTTACTGCTACCGAATACAATAGAAACCAAAACATCGTTATTAAAATTCTACACATTAAAAACTATCGTTCATATTGAGTTATAATAAGTTTGTAGGCATCGTTAAGATACCTACAAACTTACTCGGTTTTTAGCGATATTTTAGACCACTTTATTCCTTAAATTTCTACACGTAAAATGATTAAATAGGGAAAATGTGTCATATTTCATTAATAGCATAGAACGTCTAACATTTGACTAAAACTATGTACTGCTTATCTCTATTACAAATTCTTTGTTTTTAATTTCAGTCTATAGATCCCATGGTTAGTCTTAGATTTCTAAGTATACGGTAGATACGCCTGTCAGGTTTATCCAAAGCCGTTGATGGATCTGATATAGCGGTAATCTCATGGTGCAGGTTTCCTAACTATGCTTTACCTTGTTTAACCAATTAAGACATTAAATATCAAAGTATAATAATATCCATCATCGATCACTTAATTATTGATCGATGATATCCATAGATTTAGTAAAAAGACTGTCCACATGGGGTAGATATATGTTACATGGGACCAGAAAAATTGTATCAGCAGAGTGTACTTTGAGCCAGGGCTCAAAATCACTTCTTGTATATGCGTCGGGTTCTAGAAACACTGAGCTACCAACCAACGAAGACTACCAAGACTTCAGCTTTATAATATTCTGTACACTAAAAAATATTTTGCAGCATCCGTTGGTATTTGAACCCCCATAAAATGAACAATTTTAATTTCCAAACTTCAATGGCTATCCACTTGAGACTAAATTGATTCAAAAGGCGACCTCAGGGCGAACGATCGACGCACCCTTTTAGCTGACGATGCATTCGCTATCGACATTTAAAAATATAAAAGTGTATATGTATTTTTAAATAAGGGTTTGTTTTAATAACTCCACTTCAGCTCCCTCAAAATAATAGTTATTTATGATACTAGTGTAGTATATTGGTTTTTACAATTTAGCAGACGAAGGTTAGCCTAAGACGAAGTCGAGGGCTTACCATAGTCACGAGTTTGTAAAAACCAATTGCCGCACGTGTGTCACATGACGTTTTTCAATATTTGTGAGAACAGAGTACAATATTTAACTTGCAAATGGCTTAATGTGTGTAAAAATTAGAACTATATATTTTGTCTCATTTTCTCAATAGTATTAAAGTTAGACAAATGTATTGATCAATAGCGCTTCCAAGGAGGTTCGATCATTCAGCTTATTTAGTCTCTTAATGTGAAACTCCTTGATGGAATACGATATATATTCTTTATGCCAATCAAAAGAAAACCTAAAGTATATAGGACTATGCAACGCAGTGCGCGATAAAACTGGTACTTAGTTGGGAGTTGGTACCTATTTTACCGCACGTTCCGTTTTTGTGTTTAATTGTCGAATAATGTATGTATAGGTAGGTTTAGTACATGCATTTTTGAGCAAATCAGTTGAAAAATTAATAATAATTATCCACTTCGCGTCTAAAGCTAATTTGTTACTATGTTTTTATTATTCACTGTGCATATTTGAATATTTTTCAATCGTTTTTAAACATTCTTTAGGTTAAAATCAACCAATTTTTGACCTTTTTCTGATCAAGTGATCAAATGTAGTAGTATAATAGTTAATTAGTAATTAGAGAGCAAGCAGCATTTGAGAACCGGCAGTTACATTAAAAAAATGTTTACAACATATTATTATTATTAGGAATTGATTAATATAGTTAGCAATTATTCAAACATGTGATGAGTAATCATATCTTAGTGATCAAAACAAAAAATACTTCGTACCATTTATGAAAAATGTGTGGGAGTACAATTTTTTATTCATGTTAGGAATATATAGTGCTAAATATGTAATTAAACTAATTTTAATATTATTGTATGTTTTTATACATAGCATACTGTGAGTCTGTGACACACATCAGCAAAAACTACTACTTATCTGTCCAAAGTGACTTTTTTATCTGGGTTCAACCTTATCAAATGTATAACTTCATATCATAAGAACAGGTTATTGTTTTTGCCAGTGTTCTTTGTCTGCTGTCCTCATTACATAATAAGTTTTAATTATTCAGTAAGAGTTTTGAGTGTTTGTATTCGGGTTATAGTAGTGGCAGTGCCAATCGATTAGCCTGCATGCCCGCGAAGAGCCACCGGAAGATCAGTGACCATTCGACGCCACCAAAATCGGCTCGCAACGGTACTACACCGGGGCAAAATCAACACCAGTTCCTAACATTCACAATCTATTGCGAATTTTTAATATGTATTGCTAAGTAGGAAACGTTTTTACGGCATCTTTGACTTTTTGGTAAAAATAGAACTTAGAACAGTAGACAATAATTTATTTGTTCATACGTTTTGATGTTTCACAGTTTCGTAACAAATATAAGCTGTTATTGTATTTATTACAAGTGACACTTTGATCAGCAAGATATAACAAATCAGGATTTTAAGGCTATTTAATAGGTTGTGACTTAACAAATATTTTGTTTCTTATTTACTTGTCTCAGTACAATAATATATTTTTTGAGTGATCTCTTCCCTTTAATTTGTATCTGCGTAAATGTTCCCTTTTAGGTCTATTGATTCACTTGCTTGTTGACTGCCGATAAGGTCACCCTCGCTCGGGTCGTAAATTCAATTGATCTAGAAGATTATACAAAATCACTAAATGGATCTTCGAGTGTTTTTTTTTCTCTAACTGCATTTTGAATAACAAGTAGCAAAAAGTGAATTGTTTTTAATTAAATAATTATTCTATTTTTGTAAACCGTTTTAGAGTTCACCAAATCAACAAAATTAAAAAAAAGTGAAAGCATTATTTACAGATCTACCTTATGCCAATGATTTGTCAATGTCTAATGCTAATTTGATACTGGGTTGTATAGAATGAATTAATAAAGATTGAACAAATTAAAATAAAGAAACACTTAACATGAAACATGTAGATAATATTTTATATATTAGATATTTGTGCGCAGTTAAGTCATATGATACTTACACTACTTGTTAAATCTAAAATATAGAGAAATTTACTAATTTTATGATTATAAAATATAGTTAACACTAGATTTTGTGATATTATGATGACTTATAAGTTGGAATTCCTGTGAAGAGCATCTGCATCCCGACAATATGACACGTGCTTACAACTCGCCAACCCGTCTTAGAAACGTAGAGGGCGTACAAAGTCGGCCTCTATGAGCAGAGATCAGAGATCAGATCTCACTGCAACGCAGAGACTCCGGGTTCAATTCCTGGATGGTAAACGACGTAACCACTTTCCGTTATTTACTAGGGTGTGAGTGTTTTGGCTCCAGAGTGGCCCGTTGTATATTACCCAAAACCTGAACATATTTAATATTCAAGTAGGTATGCATATTTACACGAAAGTCACCCGTACTCGGTACAGTTTATGTGGCTGTCAGCGAAAAATGGCAGTGGTCAACTCGTTTTCCCCTAAGATGAGGATTTGCCTTTGCCTAGGCTTTTGTAGAACACCTAATATAATACATGTGAATTTTTCAAGTTGGTCTCCCATGGCCGAATCCAAAACTATAAGATATAGCGAAAAATACAAAGCAAATTTAATTTAAATTGCCAAGACGCAAAATAATCTCTGGGCGATTTTTAAGAACACCAAAGCGGCATCTTTCTATTTTTGAAAATCAATTAAGCTAGTCAGGAATTAAATCGGCTGATTAAAAAAAAAGAAATCACTTGCTGTATTATTACACCAACAAATAGTGTCTTGTAAGTAAAGAATCAATTTCTTTAAAGGAATATAAATATCAAACTAAGGGTCGGAAGAAAACTGTATAAATATATATATGAGCATATGATGAAACATTTTTATTGAAGCAAGACGCCGAAGTACGCTGATCGATTACAGTACTTTTAAAACTTTCTAGCCGTTCAATAATGTTTTGACACGCTTAAAATTCTGAGTTCACGCTTTAGTGTTAATTGTAAAATTTCATAACTAATTCAAAACACCGATAAACGGCAACTGTTAAGGTCTTTCTATTTAGTATGAGAAGTATGCATTCGGGCGGATATCCGCAACGGTACAGACGGTCTGTTTGACGCTCAGACCGACACGCACGGTTAGGTTTTATTTCTACCAGTTTTTAAATGTTATTTGACATCGATTCAATACTCTTGAAATTATAATTTTCCAATAAGAATTTGTAAATTATTCGCCCTTTTCTTTCAACTTCCAATAATTTGGGGTCGGTACAATATGTCTTCTTCCACTATTTATGTATTTATTTAATTTGTTTAGGAAACATACAATAATTAATATTCTTAAATATAAAACACAAAATTAATACATATATCAATCAAGTTGCCACAAAAAAATAATTTATATAATAAAAACTGTCTCAAACAGTTAATTACAAAAAAAAGAAATGCAATTATACGAAAATTACATAAAATGTCTATTTTATTCTATTCTGACATACATTCTCTGTCACACCACAAATCGTCATATCATCCTTCACACAATTCATCCGTCTATTTTTGGGCTACCTTTACATTTGTACCCATCAATCTTGTAGTTTAACTTTCTTTTTGGCTGTGACTTTTATTCTGTTCATTATTCCAACATCAAACGCACATTATTTTGTGACAAAAAGTTCTTTAAACCACCAGAAAAATATTCCCGCGGGTGTCACAGAATAAAAAGTAGCGCAGAGTTTAAGTTTAGGAATCAGCTGTCGATCAGCGATCGAAATCGGCCCAGTAGTTTTTACGTAAATCCTGAACAAACAGCCAAACCGGAAAAAGTCAGGAATTCTAAAAAAAATACATCGCTTTCTCCATTGCTTATATTATAGTCCATTCTAGTTGTTTTTTTTAATAGTTTCAATTACAGACACGGCATGTTTATAATTCTATAATATTATAGAAATACTATGTAATGTAATAATGTAATATATTATATCGGTCTTATTCACAGAGTTAGAGTAAGTTTTGAAAAGGTTGTCTGGAAGAAATCGCTTATAATAAATGATAAAACTGCCAATTGTATTATTTTTTAATACATTGCTACAATAGTTTTAGTTCTGAGTTCTGTGCGAAATAGAGTATAAAATAAATAAATTATTTCAAGATTACATTACATACAACAGTACATACTTGAATATATTACATTCTTTTGTTTGTGTGTATGTATGTCACTGAACTCCTCCTAACCGATTTTAATGAAAGTGTGTGTTCAAGTGAGCCCTGGGATGCTTTAGATTCACAATTGGATTTTACCAAATCCAATTGTGAATCTATTCTCGGGTTTTGGTGCAAGCAGGTTCTAAGTTATATTTTTCTAGGGCAAGACAACGTCTGCTGGGCCCGCTGGTGCCTATAGTTATATCTATGATTATGTACACACATATACGTGTATATATGTATCTAAAAATGGATATATTCGATTTGTATTTTTTTTACGAAATTCTATTTAATAAAGTTGTTTATAATACTAAAGTTAATTCCATAAACATGATAGGTAAATACATATTTATTTTCTTATTGATTGTGTGATGAGAAATAATTAAAAAGCTAAACATGAGCTTCAAACACTAGAAAGCTAACGCTTACACTCCTATGTTGTACAGTGTTGTTATTCATTACTGGATTATTATGTTTATGTATCTGTATATTTTTTTTCACGAGTTCCCGTATTCGAATATGATTTAGAAAAGCAAATGTTAATGAAAGTGAAATGTCAAGATATGTTTACAAACTCTACTTTGATTTTTAAAGTACTATAACTTCAAGCGTTATCTATTTATGTCGGTCACGGATGTCCATATTAGACTAAGTAACACGCACAGGGCTATGATCACCGGACGTCGTTGTTTGCTGACCTGAGCCCACGCTCTGTGGGAGTCACGGTGGTTAATCTTTATTTCCTTATATTAGTTAACCAAACTATAAAAATAATTGATAATACTTCATTGAAATATTAGAATATAGGTAGCTCTACAATGCGACCGCATGACATCCTACATCTGTTTATATAAATTATTTTTACTGCCCGTAACTCTGAAATATATACCGGTTAAAGTGACCATAAAAACATATTCATTAATATCAATGAGCGTATAATAAAGACCAAGTGGTAACTATATTTAGCCATCATTGGTCTCTAAAGTTTATTAAACTCGCGTTACTCTCTATTGGGTTCTATAGTCGTCAATTGAAATGATTCAGTAAGCAAAAACATTGTATCAAATATAAGGAAGGTAGGAAATAATAACTATTTTGACATTTAGGTAGCGCGTGGATTACGTGTAAAACAGAATAGGTCTAAGGTTAATGGATGATAATAATGTTTTCAATATTTTTACACTATACAATAATTGTATGACGCATCAAAGGAATAACAGAATAAAGAGTGACGAACGTGAAGTGTCTCTGTAATACACGTTACAAAGGCGAACTCCATGATAAGGAGCTAAGCATATGCGTCACTATTGAGAGTTTCAGGGACTATAAAACAAAATGTTTACTATATTCATTGCCTATTGTTTTTCAGACAGTAAACAAGTATGGGCGCCCCTGCGTGGGGCTCTCGAGGTGGCGGCGGTGACCGGCCCCGGCTGCTGCGGATGACGCCCCTGCGGCACAGCTTCGCAGCGCCGGCCTCGCCGCCTGCGCAACCTCCGCCGCGTACCCACGACTACGCATCAGACGCCGATACTAACAAGAAAGGTAAACATTGAATGTTAACACGTTCTCGCCACGTTCGTAATAATAGTTTGACCATAGTAACCGCTGGTTAAAGCCAATTTGTGCCTGTAATAAGCTCTGAGAGCGTTCATTAAAGTTAATCTAACCAATTGGAGCACCACATCGAGATGCGCTAGACATTAGGTACAATTAGATTACATGTTACATTACACAACGCGTTATACAAATTGATATTTATTGCAGTGTCAATAAAAGTGTGTTATTGCCTTTTCAGAAGAGAGCTGGAATTCTAATCTATCACAGAGATGGAGAAAACTACGCCGTCGTTGTTCCAGACTACGGCCCGGTTCTGGAAATAGAGAACCAAGTCCCGTTCGCTGTTCCCCGTCTCCACCAAGGCCTCCAGTGCACTGTTCACCACCGCCACCTTCAAAGCTCTCCTTCAGACACCGTGGCAAAGTGTACACAACTGCTTCCCTGCGTGTGACCAGCGGTGCTCCTGATTTACTACGCGCCCTCGGCAAACTTGGTGGTGGTTTACGAAGAAGAGCTCTTTCAGCACATGATGTTCTAGCACCGCCCCAACAACAACCATCAACATTCTATGTTCCTAGTCCTACGGCAGTCCGTCAACAGTCGCCACCGTCACCACCAAGACAATCCGCTACGTTACGAAGACGATGCAGCTCTCCAAACGTTTACAGGGCTAAAACATCACCAACACCGAAAGATCGTGACCTCCTTATTCCCCAAGACGAGGAAAGTCGCGATGTTGTTGATTATAATTATATTCCTGATAGAAGGCAAAATATTATAGATGGCAGAAGTCGTCGGCCGTATAGTGAAAATGTTGAATTAGATGTACCGTATCGAAACGGTTACAATCGCATCACAGTAGACGCAAACCAAAGGTTATGGGAAGAACCATATAGACTTCCACGTGTACAATCTCGACATGAACCGATGCAACAGTTGAGAAATTGTGTGGCGGAGTTGCGAGTAAGTTCAACGCCACGGTCTGCTCGCCCTCCACCTATGCCACCAGCACCTCAGCACTCGGGCAAACGACCACCTGCACCTGAGCCTCGTGATAATCACACTTTTGAGGTAAATTTCCTATGATATATATAAAATTAGAATCAATGTTATTTGGGAGCACATTCTTATAATAATTGTTGTTTTTAATTACTTACAGGTTCGTTTCACGAAGTCTGCCGGTGGAAAAGGCCTTGGATTCAGTATTGTAGGCGGCAAAGATTCACCAAGAGGTGATATGGGAATTTTCGTTAAAACTATTTTTAATAATGGACAGGCAGCTGAATCTCTATTAAAGGAAGGTCAGTATTAAGATTCTATTACAATTACTTTTATAAGTATTAAACGCACTTTGTACCAACGAAAGGTGCTTCAGACATTCCTTAACGACAGTTGTGAGTTGCGACATCAATACACCTGCACACAATATTACCTCTTCATTTAAATTCCAGTTATTTTCACCTGCATCTTTTGAGGCACTTGTCAATTAAACTTTGTAAATTCTAAGTAAACATAACATTTTGATACTATGTAATATGTAATTCTAAATTACAAAGTTTTACTTCATCTTGGTATATAATTTTAGTAGTAGAGATTTTTACTTGATGTCCCTTGTATAAACGGATTTCTATTCTGAGGAAATTATCCCACTTACATACATTTGCTATACTAAATAAGAACCATTTATAGTAAGTAGTACCTTTAATCCAATAGGTATAAAAAACTTTATTTATCATAAGACTAGCTCATTTATGATGTGATTAAAATACGATTACGTATACATATACATAGATAGTACAGTGTAATGCTTAAATCTAATATAATGGTATACTTTTTTAATAGAACGCTATACTCGTATGTACTTTTAATGCACGCAATTTATGTGGCAACGGCGGTTGAAACTGATAGCAAATTTTAACAATAAATAATATAATGTCATGTTAAATTACAGGTGACGAGATAATGTCTGTGAACGGACGTGGAACCGCAGGCCTTACCCATGGAGAAGCAATCAGGCTGTTCAAAGACGTTCGCGCTGGTCCCGTGTTGATCCGCGTCGCCCGCCGTGCCCCAGCCCGTTGACTCCGCTGCGCCTGTTGCAGCGATACTCCGCGGCATCAGGCGCCTGATTACATCCCTGACACTTATTCTACTTTGTAACATGTGGTTGTTATTCTACAAAGGTTGCTATAACAAGCGCGAAATTGCTTAACACGTTCACTGCGAAATGGTGTCTAAGTCGCCCTGAATGTACTTGCGGCGCGACTACGAAAAACAGACATCTTTGTGGCGCGAATGGCGTAACTTCAATTTGGTTCTGTCTGATGTGTTATTAAACTAAAATTCCGTCTTATACCTACCTTAATACGGGGCTACCTTGACCTAGTACCGCACAATACAAAACAAGAATCCATAATCTATTTTATATGTAAGCCAAAAAGGATTATACTTTTTAAAACGTTACGGGGCTCAATAGGCCTGATGCCGCCACAATGGTAGTTGTGTACAAGGTATAAAACGCCCGGTACCGCAGAAATGGAAAGTACGAACAAATCAGTGCTGCTATGAACGTGTTAAAAGCCTAGCGCTTAGACACCAGCAGCTATTATTCTTAGTAAACGTTGTTTATACTTTTTAATATAGATTAATGGAGTTTTAACTAATATATTTTATAATTAATTTGTCGTTAGTGTCTCATAGTCGGACGTAGGTAGAAGATAGATCAATAAATTAAATAACTGTAATCAATATAAGATACCTAATGCTGCTTACACGTAAAACAATAGGTTAGATGTGTGAATAAAATAAATGTTTATTACCCAATTACCCAACTGTAATCTAATACACGAATTCATTATAAACCTAGATAAGCAGTTTAGTTTACGTGATATTTTTATAATGATTATAGTCATATTGACTTATGTCGGAAAACTATAAAACTCTAAATTTAAGACAAGTTCATATTTTTCTAAATAATGGTTTTACGATATTTGACTCGTAAAGTACTGTTTGGAATTTTAAATTCATATTTGAATATTTAGGGAAAATGTTGATCGTTGTAGTAATAAAATTAACAATATTTTTGTACAAAAGAAATGGCACAAGAATTGTGTATGAATGAAAGAAATATGGTTCACACGAAATATTTATGAACTATTTATTAATTATGAGTACTTATTTAGAGATTTGACATAAAAATGCTAACGCCCATATTTAATTATCATAAATAAGATAAAAAAATTACAATTTTAAAACCTAGCAACCGACATTGTTTTTAAGTTAATGTTTGTCCATTTATTACCATATAAGGACTGTATAAATATTTTTAAAATGGCATATTGTTGATTTTCTTGATATGTTGTATATATCCGGGGTTCCCAGGTAGGGAGTAAGGAGGGGGCGTCGTGAGGCGATCCTGTTTACCATTCACTTGAAACTAAACTTAGGCATTCGCGGTTACAAAACGTGTCGAAATCACCAAGTTCTTATTTTTATTAAATAATAAATGTTTTCTTGTATATACATATAAAAACTCAGCTTCATATTGTGTATGTTTCAATTTTTGTGCCTAGCTGCTTAGTATTATTGTACCCTTTTTTTTTTGTTGACGCAGGGGGAATGTCTTTTCTTGGGACACCATCCTCGGGCCTGGGGATCGCCGAGGGATGTGTGGGACTCTTGATCGACCGTATGCCCCCATGACCTCCGAACGGAGGGCAAGGGTGCTGATCGGCCGTCAAACTACCCACTAAACCTAACCTGCGCCCCTAGCTCACACGCTTTTACAGGGCGCCACAGGAACTGGACCAATAGGTACTACATCTGTGACGCCCCAACGCTTGTCGGCGAACTCAGGGTGTCCTGCGGGGAAGGACACCCTCTTCAACAACAGGGGGGGGGGGGGAAGTCCGCGGGATCCCCCACTCGTCCACGCGGCCCCCTGTGCTGGAATCATGGTGGAAGGAGACTTTGTGCGTAGCGGCGCCTCCGACCCCGTAGCCGCTTTCTGCGGATGGGGTCCGCATACGCACTCTCCTCCCTTTGCCTCTCCGATGCCTCCTTCTGGGTCATCACCGACTCACAGAATGAGGCAACCTCGGACCAACATCTTTTGCTGGAGAGCATGGCTTTCACTATGTCCTCCAGCGACCTCACCGGACCGACGACGTTCTCCATTTGGGTTCTTTGTGGTCCCCAGGTGGCGCACTCCACAAGGGTATGGAGGGCCGTATCCAAGGGTAGTATTATTGTACCCTATTTCAACTAGCAAGGGCGCTGAGATAAAGTACTAAACCTGTAAATGCGCCGCGAACTGAAAAAGTTTGGGAACTCCTGGTATATATGAGAGCATCATTGATACAACACAGCACAAAAGGTTCTGTGATGTAAAACTTCTTGGAATGTACTTGCTAAATTTTGAAATGACAGATGTGTAATAAGTAAATAGATCTACAAAAACTAACAATAATATTGGAAATAAAAATCAATACTTACCTCTATATGAGTTGATATTTAAATGTTATTCTTATACGTGGAGTAGGTACCTACCTACATTCTAATTGATACTCTGTATTATTTATTGTATGTAAGCCGTAGTACCTTAATTATGAAGACACTAGTGTTTTATTCCAACGACGTAGATCCTTATCCTAGCCGATGAAATTGTATAACTTGACAGTTTTTTTAAACGAATGTACACATTGTTGTAATCACCACATGCTGCATGGAAGCTCTTTTTCTATGCTGATCGAGAAAAATCCCCGCAAAATATGTAATCGATGGATCTGCACTACAAAGAGCGCGTCACGGAATTAAAATCATGAATCGGAATTTAATTCGGACTGCGATTTTTTCGCAGTCTCTTGTAATTTATAAAAGCGGGTGAACGATAAAATTAATTCCATACCGGGTCTAAATTCTCTAGATTACTACGTATTTGATTCGCAATCATGCCTGAAACTATAAGGTACCTACTGTTGTTTTAGAGACAAATATCCAACCATGACCTCTGGGTCTGTAGAAATAGTAGGCCTATAACTTAGGTTCTTCGTTGGCGTAACAAGAGATCTACGAAAGGAACGTAGAAAAACTGAACATCCGGCTTAGAATAACTTAGCATTTATTACCTAAAAATAATATTTCAAGTTAAAAAAATTAATGCAATTGGTCTGTGATATTAAAACCCGATTGGCAAGTTAATAATTAATAGTGATTAATAATCTGGTATATTTAATTATTTTCATAAGTACCTACATAATCAAAGATTTGTCTTTTAAAAGTAAAAGCATATATATGTTTTACATTTAAATACATTTCTATATGTATATAAGTATATTAAGTGTAGATTGTAATATGTAGTATTGCAAGAAAATGGTAGAGATTTTATTAGCCTAACATGTGTAATATAATATCATCAATCAGATTGAGTGATGATTTTGCCTAATGATTGTATAAGCTTTAGTCTCTTAGGTTTCGTGACTTTTATATGTATATATAACAAATTTGGAACGTATATAACGCGCGTATGATTTATTTCGAATGTTTCTATAACTACACCCTGTTCGAGTAACTGTGTGAAAAAGTATTATACCTGTTTAAATATGTAATCCTCGACCTGGGGTTTCTTTCCTGCTGAAAAATATAAAAAATGTAACTTTGTTTCCAAGTGAACTCAACTATCGAACAAAACGTTAGCATTGAAGTTAGTCTACTAGATTCATGCATTTCAGATTGAAACCTAATTTTCATGCTATCCCTGTCAATGAGGTTAATAAACATTAAAACCACAGGTAATACTTTTAATAGATCACGAAGAAAATGACAATTATGTGAAAAAATGTGTGTATATATTTATATAAAAATACATCAACTATTGGATATTTGAGTTATAAAATATACACTTTTACTACAGTTTTATAATATTATATTATAGTTATTTACGGATATTATAAGGAAATACTATTATATGTAGTAGTTAGTCATCGTATTGAGTCATTGATACTAAATTCATTTAATTATTATACATGTCGGGTTCATTAATATTACCATGAAGCTGATTTGAGAATCAATGTCGAATGACAAATATTAAATAATCACACTTAACTTAATAAAATAAATAATGTACAATAATAAACGTCACCGTGGTTTCAGGAAAATATTAATCCATAAATTTATTATTGAATAACAACTTAACATTTTAAAACTAATAACAACAATGACCATACATATTTACTATACCTACACGTTATCCCAAAAACTTACTTATTTATTTGTAAAACTTTATAATTGTTTGTGTATCAATGTATAGGCGTGGCCAGATATTTAATAACCAAATATAAAAAATATTCGTGTTTATAAAATTTCAATAATAGAAATTATATTAATAACCGTAGTTTTTAGAATGCGGTATTACTAGCTTGCGCCAAATTTTATGTCTCCTCTATTTAATCTGCATAAGGTTGCACAATACCTATTTTTGTATAAAGAACTGTCTATTGCAGGGCCATCTGTCATTAAGGTCATGACATTTAGGACTCTTCAAATTTGACACCCGATTTAATTTGATAACACAATGTAACAGTTTAAGTGTTACGGTTTGTTTATATTTTTATGTTAGAAATACGTAGTCTAAAAAGGTTAGATTTTAAATTATTTTTACAACGGAAATGTATGCAAATGAAATATGTAAATAAGTATTAGTTTTGGAATATAACATTCTGATACAATTAGGCAAAAAATGTTTGACTAATGTCCTGAGGTGCCCTAAGAACATAATATATTTTTGAATTTTAAATAATAAACTTATCAACAATAAATTTTTAAGTATTATTTCTCTTGCATAGTTTCTGTCTTCTTCCTAATCCATACTATTCAGAATGTACAAATATTTGGAAACGTATAGTCGGGGACCACTCGTAGTATTTATCACACCCCACACAGAAGGAGGGGCCCTTCTGTAGTTTTCACGTAGTAATTCATAAATATGGTTAAAAGTTTTTTTTTTATATTGGCTCATTTTTGTATTTAAAAGCGCGAGATTTCTCTAGAGACAAAAACCTAACATCCCCCGGCCGCTGTTACCTCCTTTCTCTCTATACGGGTCACGTAGTATGGGTACGTTCCCTTAAAGTGGCCTTGTTTTTTCCTACTCAAGGCCTTCGGAATAACCTGATTACCACGAAATTTGGTATATATGTTTATGCTCTTTCGGTGACGGAGATGATTTTAGGATCCCTAGTACGTTACATACGGGAATAATTCTAAAATCCCAAATGAGTTATTAATGAGTTGTTATTGTTGTCTTGCTGTTTGAAGTTTTATTAGTTAAAAACATAGAACAAAAAATCATAGTATTCCAGAATAAAGCATAACTCGCAACGCGTGATATCACACATGAAATGGGAAAGAAATTTATTAGGACTTTAAAATGATCACTGATTGTTGAATAATTAAAACAGAATACTTTATTGTACAAAAATGCTACGGTAAAACAAGAACATTAAAGCCTCGGATACACTAGGGGACAAATTGTTCAACATGCCCCGAACATGTCGCTCGTCAACAACGTGAAAGAGCCTCGGGGACAAAATTGTGGCATGCTGTACACAGTAGCCAGTAACGGGATGGATGTCGCCGAAGAGGTTGTGTTGATTAGTGCTGAGTACATTCTTATATCAGGAAAAAAGATGAAATGAAAGAAAAGGTGGTGGATGAGTAATTATTTACGTGAACGAGAAACAAGAGTCAATATTTTAAGTGATCTTCGGCTATCTGATGGATCATTTACAAATTTTACGCGAACGTCATCATCCGATTTTGAAATTTTATGGGAAATGATCGGTCCATCCATACGCATAGAGGATACAAAACTACGGAATGCTGTTGCCCCATGCCATGCTCATATAAAATCAATCACATTGGGATATTTGTCGACTGGAGATTCATATGCTTCCTTCGTTTCCTCCTATCGTACACAAATGTAGTACCGTTTCGTTTTCCCACACTATCGACATGTTGAGAGACACGTTGCGCACGCGTCCACAGCACAGAACACAAGTCCACACTCGGCGACAATCTTGCGCGGCACTGACGCGCAACACGTGCGCCCGCGCCGCTCGCTCTCAGTACGGGAGCTGGCAACATGTCCCGCATCACGTAAATGCTCCTCAAAATGCTGAGGGACATGTTGCGGGCCTCGATGCAACGTCGCAGCGTCACGTAGATATAGTGTTGCGCTTCATGTTGTGGGACAATCTGTCCCTTAGTGTATCCGAGGCTTAATATACAAGTTCAAGAAGGATACCAAAAATCTGTAGTTGGTAAACCAGCACTCGTATAATAATTTAGTTTATTAATTAATAAATAGTAATATATAAGATAATGTAATAAATACAAACAATATCACATACTTAACAATATATACACACATATAAACTGACGGCCTCATAAACTGCATCAAAGTTCAGGATTACATTGAAATGATTTTTTTAAATAAGTATGCAAACTTTTTAGATTGAATTATATAAATATGGCGAGACTGGCTCTTAATCTAAAAAAAAAGGAAAATTTAAAAATAGAACTGCAGTAAAACAAATGAATATAGCCGGGAAAAGGAAATTTACTCGTAGTATCAGATTTGCGTGTTATTTTATAGCAGTTTTAAATTGATTCTCATTGATTTTTTATTCTTTTGTCAATTGAATTATTGTTACCAGCAGAATTTTTGGGTTAGTTTTTTAACTCATCGAGAGTTTTTGAACCATAATATGGATAATTCGTCCGAACAAGCGGCTCAAATTGTAGCATTGGTGTGGGAGGGCTTGGATCAACGAACGATTGGTAGAAATTTAAATTTAAACCAGTCTACGGTTTCTAGAATATACAGAAGGTTTGTGGAGACAGGTTCTTACAGAAGGAGACGTGGTTACAGGCAGGACTCGAGCAACCACCGGTCGTGATGACCGATTTATTGTTACAACTTCCCTGCGAAATCGTTTCCTCACGTCTGTTAACATCAAAACAGAGTTTAATAAAGTGCGTGGAGTAAACGTGAGTGCACGAACAACAAGAAGAAGGTTAAAGGAAGCGGATATCACCCCTTTTAGACCAGAAAACGGTCCAAAGTTGTCTGTAGCTCACAGACAAGCTCGCTTAAGATTTGCGCGTGATCACCTGAATTGGACAGAAGAGCAATGGACCTCCGTATTGTTCACGGACGAGTGTAGGACATGTTTATATGGTGCAGATGGTCGCAGAAGAGTCTATCGTCGACGTGGGGAGCGATATGATCAAAGTTGCATTGAGGAGCGTGTGCCTTTTGGAGGCGGTTCGTGTATGGTCTGGGGTGGCATATCGATGAACGGGCAACAGAACTTGTGTTCATAGACATGGTCCGTCAAAACGGTAATAGAGGGGGTTTGACTGCACATCGCTACATAACAGAGATCTTAGAAGATCACGTGGTGCCTTACATGGGATTCATAGGCGAAAATTTTACTTTAATGCAGGATAATGCCCGGCCGCACGCTGCTGGACAAGTTCGACAATATTGCGAAGAGGTTAGGATACGTACAATGAATTGGCCAGCACGCAGCCCGGATCTTAATCCCATTGAGCATGTTTGGGACAATTTAAAAAGAGCTATATATGCGAGAAACCCTTTGCCCACGACAGTGGCAGCACTAAGAACAGCACTTTCAGAAGAATGGGACAATATTCCGCAAGATCTTTTAATAACCCTAATAAAATCTATGCGGAACCGATTAGAATCCGTAATAAGGGCACGTGGAGGTAATACACCTTATTAAAACATAAATAAACCCTTGCATAAAGTTTGTGTCTATTGTTAAAACCAATTTTTTTATTAAACCAATTTTCCTTAAATTTCTGTTTTTTCTTCAAAAAAAGTCTTAAAGTCCTTTCCAGTACACAAACTTAAACTTAAGGATATGACCCCACGCTGTTTTAAAGTTCACGAACCAATCTAGAGGTTTCAATTTAAATCTGTATAGAAAGTTTGCATACTTGGTTAAAATATTTATTTCAAAGTCGTCTATTACTTTGATGCAGTTTATGAGTCCGTCAGTGTATATACACATAATTATATTGTACTAGAGGTCCCGTCAGACGTTATCCTGGCCTGAAAAAATAAAATTTAGTACCCGATTCCAGCACCACCTACCAGTTCCAATTATGTATCTAAACCATTCGAGGATCCCCATTCAAACACACAAAAATATCATCAAAATCGGTTTAGAAGATTAGGACGATCCTAGAACCCGATCCCAGCGCCACCTACCAGTTTAATTTTGAATGTAAATAATCCGGGAACCGATTCAACCCACACATATTTTATCAAAATCGATAATGTCGTTCTCAACTTATACGTACTAAATTTCCACGATTAATTTTTGTTGATGTAAATTATGTACATACAAAAGTAAACACCAACACTATGGCTTGAGATAGTAATCTTTGCCTAATTAATTAAAAGAAGTTAATGATTACGTTAACTGAAAGTTGAATTTTCTAGGAAAATGAGAAAGCATTGGTGGCGCCAACTACATCGGGGTCGTGTATAACAAGTTACCTTTTTTGTAATAAGGTTTCTAAGAATGACAATCATTTTGTCAGAACGTGATGTAAAAAGATTATTCCTAATATTCTTTTTCCATACTCTCTATAGAGTGTTTTAAACAAACGTTTAATTTAGTAATCATAAACTTTTCTTCAGAAGGTTTCCTGAAACGGATAATAGATTAAGAGAAAATAATTTTACTCTTTATACCACACAATTTATAATTAATATCATTATAAATAGTGTAACAAAAACACTACAATGTGCACTCTCTTCTTCTTCTTACAAATATTGTTAGTGCGTGTGCGTGCGCGAGCAACCCTCTTGTCGATTTTTTCTTCAAAAGTCAAAATATACATTTACCCAAGGTGAATAAGAATTCATAATAGTTATACGTCGGTTTACACGCTCGTTGAAATAATAAAAAAGTGTTATGAATAATCACGTTATTAGTTGGTCAGATCGACCTTTTAAATTGAGTGAATCTTACACAGGATTTAATACTAAATTTGATAAATCGAATAAATAAGACAAGTTGTGAATTTATTTGTTTTTATTAACAGTATAAGAATATTTAATATATAGAAACTTAATCTAAATACAATTATATCTTCATTTCTTAGAGATTGCTTTTTTCCATTTATATTACTAATACAAAAATATAACGTATAAAAAGTATAATCAACGATGAGAATAAGTTTTGACTTCATTTGCATTAAAGTAAAAATATATTTACAAGTAATTGATTTCCCATTATATACTAGAATTAGTGGTAAGATAAGGCTATCGACAGGATGAATATTAATGGCAAGGAACATAATTTAAAAATATACATAGTTTGAACAAGCATAATGACATTCTATTACGCATTTATTAAACATATACTTTAATTAATCAATTTTATTACACTATGTTTTATTCAGATAAAAAGCATTAACAAAATAATTTAAAATGGTTAGTTACGATTAATATTGATTATTTTGAAGTATTTTATAAATAATAGTATTTATTCACTGAACTCATCTATTTATAAATTGTCTTTGCAGTCACCTACGGTCATTTGTAATAAAAAAAAATGATTTCTGGTTTTGAAATTAATTGCTATTAAAACTACAATATATAACAAAAACATTAAAACACGCACGTATCTGGGATTCTTATTTAGAAACTCCATTTTGGAAATTTTATGTTTGAAATTTACCGAGGGGGTTTAGATAAATAATTTACTCCCCATTTTTATTTTACTCCATTTTACTAATATTTCAAAGAACTTGGTGCACTTGTTAAATTCATACATACGTATCTATTGACCAAAAGTAGAACACAAATTAAATTATGTCATTTTTATTGGTTAATTATTGCTGTATCACCTCCAATGTTATATATTTGGTCACCGGTTCTACCATGTTACTAACTTATCATACTTCGTTATAGCTGTTAACCAGCAAATACTAAGCTGGAAGCTAACTAGATGAAAATGCTGCTGCCGTCGCTTATACAAAAGGTGATATTACCAAACAGCCGCCAGATTTAAATGAATTTTATTTAAAAACCCTATACTATAAGGTTGTAAAAGAACTTAACAAGCACGTTTCCAAATTATTCCAAAACTTAAGAAAATATTACGTTTCCAAATTCTAAGGTACGCGAGAGAAACGCTCTGAGAATCAAAGTTGGTAGGTGCACGAGAAAACTTATACCGGCTTAACACATAATTAAACACCCAGCTGATGGTGGACGGAGCGGTGGTAGAAATAGTCGATCAATTAATATACAAAAAAACAGTTTATGAAAAAGATTGACGTAAATGCTTCGGAAGCAGGTTCATATTTGTTCCAAATAGAACAAGGGGTTTGAACTTTTGTACTTTATTTTGACTGTTACTTTTTGCTTACGTAAGTAAGGCAAAGACCCTGAATTCGGAATAAAAACAAGAATAATACCTACTGATATCTTATTGCTACATTATTATACTGGATATTTATTCGAATAATTCATAATAAAAGTATTCGTAGCTTTAAAAATTGCGACTAGCTTAAATGTACTTTATTGAATTACAAATCGCAGGCTGATTTCTTTATTGTCGAGGCAAGACCAGAGCTATACAAAACCTTGTGCCATTACAAACACGTTTAAATGACAATGGATATAAATCACAGTATAAAAATGAGTAAAAGCCGTTTAAGGACTTTTCCAAATTAGGTACTGTCTTTGTAAACGAGTGAATAATTTCTTTGAAAGTTAACATTCTAAGTGAGCTTGTATTTACAATGCTTCTATATTTTTTGTTATGTAAAACTTTGTCCTCAATTACTTATCTATTGAAGTTCTTAAAAATGGCACTGGTTAATAATTTTGATTTATTTACTTTAAGTACAAAAGCCTATATTAATGGACTATAAAAATTGAAACATTTTGAATGTCCAGACTAGCATTAATTACAACGAATCAATAAATTAACAATTTTAACAAAATCAAACGCAGTCTTTGTATTGTTTGCATCCATTCTCACTTCTTACTTTCATTTGAACAAGTCGCAGTATTACTGTTTTATAATTTACTTAAATAAATAACAAGTATAAGCTGCTTCTGTATTTCTTGATTTCATATGCAAACTTTTTCGGCAAAATATATACGAACTTGTCTTGGAAGTAACGATGTACTTATGACCCTCACAACTACTTAGGGTTCCTTAATACAAGAGAAACAGGACCTGTTGGCAGTGCTTTCAATGCTGCCCATGCTTGTGTGCGAGTGAATCCTTCCATCGAAACACCTCCTGCCGAAAGAAGTTCCGCTCCGACTAGAACACGACCACTTTGTGCTGCTGCACCACCTGTAATTGGAAGTTTGAGAAAATTTACAACAAATTCTACAATAGAATTTATTTAAAACTACGAGAGTTAAAACAACTTGCTAAAATATTAATATTGAAATTTTATGAGAAACATGACGTTAATTATTGTTTGAACAAAATCAATAAACTACTTGATTCGCTTGAATTATGACGTTATAAAGCAGTATATCACAAATAACAATAATAACAAAGAAACCAAGTCCATATAATCTAGACAACTGCCCAGAAAAGGAGTGACTCGAAACCAATCTGATTTAAAGTAATATAATGAACAACACAAATACATATTGTATTATGTTAAATTTGCTATGGATCAGTAAAAAAATCACAGTGTAATTCGATTTTTTTTTTCAATTTGGTCACTGCAAATCATTCCCAGTAAAATTCCCGCGGGATTCCCGCGAAACAAGTAGCGTAGATTTTAAGTCTAAGAATTTGCTGGCGATCACCGGAAACTGCATCGAAACTAGCCCAGTACATTTTACGTGAGTCCCAAACTGACAAGAAATCTAAAGAAAAATTGCACCGTGTTCTCCATCGATATGTTATAGTCTATTCCATTTTTTTTAAATAGATTTAATGTAATGACTAATGACGCCAACACATTCTACGCAATTTTGTCAGAAATCTGTTACTGTGCAGGCTGTAAGGTTGTGGAATGCATTACCAATGAGCATCAGAAGTGCAAAGTCACTTAAATCTTTTATTAAACTCTTCCAAGATCACTATCTAAATTTGTAAACAGTAATTTATACATTTTTATATAATTATAAGTTATATATACACATACATACAC
This sequence comes from Dendrolimus pini, assembly GCA_949752895.1. Classification (NCBI taxonomy): domain Eukaryota; kingdom Metazoa; phylum Arthropoda; class Insecta; order Lepidoptera; family Lasiocampidae; genus Dendrolimus; species Dendrolimus pini. The sequence goes on from OX457126.1 coordinate 12,413,804, forward strand.
ATATTTGTATATAAATATGTATACATATTTTTACTCATTATTAATATATGTATATATATGATTGTATATATTTTAAACTATACGCACTGAATATCGACCCATCACATTAGAAATGTGAAATAATCTGCAGAAAGTTGTTTGGAAGAAATCGCTGTTGGCGATAAGACCGCTGATTCTACTAGTTAAATTATTGTTAACTGATGTGTGTTATTTTCTTGTGTGCAATAAAGAATATTCTAATCTATTCTAATATACAGACACGCACTATGAAACCACATTGATTTAAAAGAACATCAATGGATTACACTATTTAACTATTTTAAATATTTTACTCAACTTTAGGAATATCTAAGGTTAGATATCAAAGTAGAAAATTTAAATTAACCATTTAAGCACACAATTTAACTAAAATTTTATTTAAAAATTTAGCTCATTATCAAAAACAGGTTATATAGATTAAATTTCTATTTCTGTATAAAGTTTAAAAATAACTGGTTGTTGTTATTCAAATTTTAAACAAGTAAACTGAAGAACGTAATAACTTGAAAGTTGTCGGTTGTAAACTTTTTGTAGTTGATATCGAAATAAGCCACACATGTTGTGGGGTGCCCTTGACTCACCGCGCAAATGTGAGGCTGGCTTGTAAATATTAACTCAGCAACGCTATATTATTATTATTGGACATACGATGACTCCTTTGAAGATAATAGAATCTAGCTAATATTTAATTTACCTGCAAAGAGCTTTTTGATTGTAAGCGGACAGTCTCCCTTGGGTGAATCTCGTCCTCCATCCAATCCAAATCCGAGTCCCGCACCGCCTCCTGCTTTCTCCAGCAAAATAGTCACTACTGCACCGTTATCGTTGTCTGCCTTTCGGCTAATCGAATTTTGTACCTTCGACTCCACTGAAAAATATACACCAAGATTATGTCGTCGCCATATACTCGTCAAATATAGAATCAAACTAATTTGAAAAACAGAAATGAAATATTATTTTATTAATCAACTTTTGTTTGCTGTCGTCAGCCAATCATGACTACTGCTGGTCGTAGGCCTCCACAAGTCAGCGCCACTCATTCCAGTCCTCCTCAACTTTTGTTTAATATTATTCAATTCAGTTTTATAAAATATCATCAGTAAAAAGTGACAGTATTACGAGTAATTTATTTATTATTGTAATTATTGCTATTCACGAATTCGTATACGCTTTTCTTGTGGAAATCGCGGATAGGTGTGCGAAAGACCAAATACGATTACTATTGGACAACACGCTAACAACTGACCACTCCATAAGCTCCATCCGCACACTGTCGCAATGTGCATGTTCACATTCAACCTAAGCTACGTAAAGTCTAGTAAAGCCCATTAGCTTTTAACTAATATAAATAAAGTACCTTTTTGAGAGCCGCATTTGGCGTTATTTCCGTTTTCTTTAGTTTCAACTTCAATTTCAATTATAACTTCTGAACGTAGTTCCTGCAAATAACAATTCCCCAAAGTTAAACTTAATGTATTCTAAAATGGTTTCACATTTCGTTAGCACATCCGAATTGATTGAAAAGTGAAGCGTAAATCTTGAGTTGTGCAAGCCTATGTCTTAAGAAGAAATGAACTGTAACCAATGTTTTGAAATAAAATAAAAGTAATTTAGGATACTTTACCAGTCTGCAAATATTACAAGACTCTCCCAAGAACTAGTTTAAAATTAAATATTGACGCATTAACTCTAATGGTAAGGGGTTATTGACGCCCTTGGATATGTTAGTGATAACATGTCCATGGGCGCCAACATCCTCTTACCATCAGAGGTACTGTCTGTCGGTTTGCTAACAAGCTAACATACTATCAATGTAAAGTGTTATTAGTTTCTTAGAAACTGGTTATTTTTATGGATAGAGATTAGAGATTGACGAGTCTTCACTTCTAAAGAGTTTAGATCTGTTTTCGGCAAAAGCTAGTCTATTTTTGAAGTGAAAAAATATTGTACGTTCATTGCCATTGTCGAAATTCATACGTACGAAAGTGTATCACATTTCCTGCCAGTCATCCATTTTCAAAATCACTTTTAAATTTGAATATTACTCTGGATTTCATATTAAAATGTAAGCTTTAATGAGATATTTGTAATTTCTCTTGATTTAAATAGAACTCACTTTGAGTATAGTGACTGATTCTGCATGTGTGAGGCCACTCATGCAAAAGCCATTGATGCTTCGAACTTTTACCCCTCGATTAAGTCCTGCTTTAGCGGCCACACTATCCGCTAGTACCCTGTGAACCTGTAAACATGCAAACCAGATAAATTATTTCCTTATTTGTTACAGAAATAAAATCAAAACAACGCTTGAAAAAACTGCTTAGCAAAGTACCAGTACAACATATTAAATCACAATAAGTTTCTTCTTTCCATAATACACAACATTGCAATACTATTTTTTAAAGTTTAACTTGAATTTTTACAAGACAAAGTATTGGACACAATTTCAAATAGTAAAGTAATAGTAGTAGTAGAGAAATAATAATTTTACTTACTGTCACATCTTTAGCTTCACAATCAATTCCACCGGCCAGAATCAAGCCTACCCCTGTACCGGCGCCGCGTTTTAGTCGAATTGTTTGTGTCGAAATTTTTGTGACTTCAGCAGAACTGTCGTTCGTTTTATCGCTAGGTACGTTGCTTTTATTATATAGGTTCGAAGTAACATTTTTTGGTTTATCCTTGGGTACTTCAGTGGACTTTGTACTCTCTTTGTTGAGTAAATTCTCTGTTTTGTAAATTTTATGATCTTTTTTTGTAAACTCACTGTCGTTTTTCTTAAAGTCACTGTTTGTATTAGAATCGGATATCGACGTCGTTTTAGTACTACTAAAGTTATCAAGGCCTGCCTTTTTTATTTCTTTTATAATTTTTTCTGATATAACCCGAGGAGCATCTTCAGTCTTCGGACTATCGGGCTTTGTATCACTATGTTTATTCTTATTTGCTAAACTAGAATTTCGTTTCAACCTTGAATTTTTATATTCAGCCTTCCTTTGCCGAACATTGATATCACTGTCGCTATCTGAATCAGTTTCGGCAACGACTTTGTTGCGTCGTCTATTTTCGCCTTTATTCGTTATAGCACTCACCGCTGGCGTGAGCGTAGAAAGGCGTTCAGACGGTTTGTGTTCTGGACTCGGGGACCTGTCGCAAGGCTCGTGTGAGAATTTCGTTTCAATAACAGGTGATTTAAGTTTTATATCTCTCCCACTTCTGCATTTTGCTGACGCTAAAATGTTTCTTCTATTAATGGTATCTATGTTGTATATTTTTGAAACTTTTCTCTTCTCTGAGTCTGGCACAGAACTTTCAAGGGAACTACAGCTCGCTTGCGATCCAGATGTAGCCGCCGAACCTGCCGATGAACTTAGTGAAACATTAGTATCTGAAGATACAGAACGACAAACATTACGCTTTATATATTCTTCGCTGCTTGATGTTTTTAATTTGGACGGAATCTCAGGTTTTACGAGTGAGTAGCTTGTGTAATGTGATGTTCTCGGTGAGAGACGAGAATTATCGGATTCTACGTTTTCTAAAGTATGCATTGGTGATGAAGCTGAGGATCTGTAACTTGACTGGGTAGAACTCATAGCAGAATCGTTGTCACTGTCAACTACATCAGTGGCAGTGCACATCTTTATTTCTAAATTTTTATAATCTCTTGCATAACTTAAGATGTCTTTATAATCTTTCTTTATAAAATTATTTGAGTTGTTTAATGAAGATTTTGAATTCAATACTGATGCATTTGTGCGTCCCGAAGGTTCCACTGAACTAAGTGATGTTCTTAAAATATTTGAATTCGGAGTTTTTTGATTGAGTTTGCAAATAATGTCTAATCTCTCGCTGAAACTCCGTTCTGGCGTAGATTCTTTAGATAATGAGGATGGAGTATAAACTTGTAATGATTTTCGTTTAAAGGCCGGTGAATATTTTGGTATATTGTTCGGTAATAAATTAGTTTTCCATTTTGAATCGTTCAAACAAATAGGTTTTGTATTGTTAGGTTTCTGTGCTTTATTATTATTTAAAGAACTCATACTAGATCTTAAAAGCAATGATTTTGAAATTGAATCTTGCACTTTGATTTCTGGTAAATCCACAATTGGGCCTTGACCTTCAGGAATCACTAAATCTTTTAGCTTAGACATTGACTTTTTCCTCTGTTCTATTAAGTACTCTAAGTTTGACTTATGTGTTGCAATGCTCTTTTTGCTATTATCATCACTAGCACTACGCATGTGATATACAGCTGGCGTAAATGAGCTATCCGTACTGGAAGTTAATGTAGTAGTACTGCCATAAAACATTGGTTTACTCTCCACTTGGAACGATCTATTGGACTTCATTGTTCCATAGTTAGAAGACACCGTTGATATTTCAACAGCCCCTAACACTTCTGGTCTAGTTGATTGTCTTTTATATGATCTGGGTAATTCATCTAGATTATCTTGAGATTTTGTTAAGCGTCTGTCCAATGATGATACATCAGAATAATTGGTAGTATATGGAATATTACTTTTTCTTGAAGCTGCGGAAGTTCTAGTTGGTAGAGTCCCACATTTATCAATCCGGTCAGTAGATGTCGAGTGGTCATTCGAAAACATAGCAATTTTATCTTTAACACTAGCTTCACTTCTTGCATCTTGTGTTCTGGACGAATATGAAAACCGTGATCGTGTACCTGACCACGTCGGGGGTAGTCTTGGTGGTAACCGCGTAGGTAGATCCGGAGTTTTTTCTATTGTATCACCAGGGGTTTCTACTCCGTCAGGTGGTTGTCGAGGGCATGAAGGTAGAGGTGTGTCGTCATTGGAAAGGCTTTTATCTTCAGCATCACTTTTGTGAATGCGATCTGAAACAGAAAGAGTATTTTATATTTTCATTCTCTGTAACTGTAAAAGTCAAAATTCATAAGATTTTATTCAAACAAGTCCTATTGGAAAACATTGTTTGAAGGTCATAAATATAAGTTAAAATTCAGTCTACTTCCTAATCTATGTACACCGCTTCGCAACTATTACAAGTTACAACATATAAAGTATTCGTGATCGCATATTGTATATTTAAAGCAGTTACTCAAAAGATATTAGCCACCAGAATGTTACAAGAATTATTATCAGCACGCAACCTCGTCTGTTCAACGTCTAGAAAAACAGCTGACTGGTTTTCTCACCACTACATTTGTAATATTACTATGTATTTTCTTCAGGGTGCGACTTTCATATTAGACGTAATTTGAAGGTATTTAATAAATGATTAAATTATTCTAAAAACACTTCAGCATTTGTTTCGCTGTAGACAAACATTCCATTCTAATTTATTTAATTTATGTACTTATCTTCACACCCGTACTTGTTAAATGAGCCAAAAAACAATGAACACGAGACGTAAAAACTTTCGACTTTCTATTTCAATCAATCAACGGTATAAAACTCTTGATATTAAATGATAAGAGAGAATAATAAATAATCGGTTAAAACAAAGTTCCTTACATTTCGGTAGCAAACAATGTTGCATTTGAATAATACAACAGTAGTCTGTGTCTTACAATAAATTTCCGCAAACTAATACTTCAATGACAATAAGCATGTAGATATATGATTCATTTAGTGTCCTATTACAGTTGACCAACTTAATATATTAGCTAAGAGATGATGCGTCACTCTATTCCATCATATAAAATATGTACTTAGTCACGGATATTTATCAATACCTGCATCTAAGGTATCATTTTTCAAATTAACTAGCAAATTTCTTGTTATTTTGTAGTATTTATACAATGCAATATACTAGCACAATTTTAGGTCTTATATTATACAAAACATTAATTCGTAATTAAATGTCTTAATTTGTAATGGCTTAATGCATGACGTGCCATTTTAGTATCGCGGGTTCTAATCTCGACAGACCGAATGCGCCGATTGAGGTAGTTCCAATTGGCATATTGTTACAATAACCACCCATTGATAGTGAATAAAAACATCGTACAAGAAACCTGTTCTTGGAGTTTATCGTTCTGTGATATCCGTCAATTCATCTTTGACAAGGCTTGTCCATGATTTATATAAGACATGTCTGTTCCCCTGAAAATTGAAGGGAAGAGCTCAAAAAGTGAGACTTCTTGGGGTAATATTTTATATTTAAGAACCTTATTTTCGTTCGTTATACAACACCGTCATACCCTCTCGATTTCTTTCACACAATACACAGCCCGGATTGTCTTGAAAAGATCGCTCTAAAGCGATACGAACGCCCTTTCCCGTTCCTGCCTTGACACGAAATGAGTGTAAACTAGTTACTGAGGAGTACGAGTGTAAATTATTTAATTGATTGACTGTCTCGATTTGCTTAACAGCTTTAGTTTTAATGTACCGACTGATGCCCTCGAACACCTATTACACCTCTGTGTCCGCTTTTACGTCGCACCGTTCTTGGTGTCCACACTATGTAAACTAATAAACCGCTATTGTGATAATACTGATCTACATGCAAATTATTCATATTACAATTTTCGTCGAATTATTGCATCTCACATTACTAATTAACTTTTCTTTTTTTTTCTTTTCTTTATATTTTATATGTTTGAAACTGAATGTAGTGCATGTAGTGTTTGCCTATAAGTAATTACTGCATTGTCATGTTTCTTTTTATTAAGCTATGTATATCATTAGTATTAGTGGAAGTAATTGTTGGTAAAATAAATACTTTATGTGTATGCGATGAACAATAAAGTATTTTATATCTATCTATTTGAATTTTAAATATAATCGACAAAGCGATAAGTCGTAAATAATAATAAATAAAAAATAGTAAAAACATTGAAACCTTCTTTTTCTTCTATAATTGGATGTAAACATCGAGAATGACGAACTTTTACTATACTATAAGATTTAGAGTCCAATACTATCACATTACGTGTATACATAACGGTGTAAAATCGCTTTACTATTCGCACTATGAATTGTACAATTTTTATTCTAAAAACTTACAACACAACGGATCTACACTAATACAGAAACCGCTATATTAATTTCTTTACAGACATGGCACGCTTCAGGTATATTTGCACAAGTGTTGCTGAAATTCAGCTTACATGATCAACGTTAAGCCTTTCTTATTCCAATTAACAAAAACCGTTTCGTCATTTAATTGTAACAAAGTCATTGAATGAATTTAATCAGTTGAGTAAACTCTAGGCGGTGTTCATCGAACAAAACAACATTGTTTTAATTACCTACTATGCGAGCACAAATACAATATGTAGCTGAGTACAAAAACGTTAGGTGGTAAAAGAAGCCTGTTATTATTATATTCCGCGCCAAAATTAACGGCGTTTTTAAATTCGCTACATAAACCTGCGCAGCAACTGGTTGTCTACGCAAAACCGCTTGTTACTCAGCTATCTGTAGTTATCGGCGGCTTATGGTTTAGGCTGATAATAATAAGTAACTATTAATTATGAGCCTAAGGTTAATTATAATTGAACTGTATTAGTTCAATTCAATAATATATTCTATCTACCCGTACCCCTACGGTTTCCTAAAATTAATTTCGACGAAGAAACTAGGTTCTGCGTAAGACTTACTACGTAGAAGCCATACGTTGTACAAATATCGAAGTAGTAGTTTTTTTCCGTTCAAAAAATAAATGAAAAAGAGATATAATTTTCCAGAATTACTTGTGGGTGTAATAACTTGATGTCAACTAATTAGCTACAAGTGAACGCGCAATAACTAAATTTGTATTAGGAAATGTCTATTTTTAGGCAACTAACTGTTGCTAACTAAGTAGTCAACCGTGATTTTCGTACAAATAAAATTACGTACATAAAAAAACAGATTTGTAATAAGAAACATCTCTTAGGTCTGCTAATATTAGACCGATCGACCAAATTGAATCAAATTGGTTGATCATTGATTGATTCAAGTTTATGTTTATATGAATCAATTTGCTTGATTCATCCCAATTAAATAATACTAATACCGGCTTTAAGTTCGCCTTGTGCATTACTACGGTTAATAATTTTAATTGTAGTTGTGTAAAAAATAATAAAAATACAAAGCGTGTGTAATAAAATCTGTAAAAAAGAAGTGTTAAAAATAAGTGTAATTTTGCCAGCGTTACAATGGCTAATTTATTCAAATGTTAGATAGTAAAGAGATTAATTAAAAATATCAACAACATCGCGTATAGTTCTAATTTGTAACAGGAAACGAGTTTCACAATTTCCTTTTCAAATTTCTTTCATTGAGTAGTACATTCTTCGTTTATTTTTATCGGTTCATGTGACCCTTAATTCTTGGACCATTGATAACGACAAAGACCTATTTCACTATTATTGTTGCCGTAGCAGATAAACCAAGCATCTCGAACTTAGGCTGTATGTATACTGTTCAATCACAACTAAGAAAAGAGCATAAAACTATAATTACAAAATAACTATGTAAACGAGAAAAATGTTTTCTATATATTTATATTTTGTTTTGTATTTCTTAAGCTCTAGTTCTTATCTTATGGTCTTATCTTATTCTTATGGTTCAATTACTATTGAATTTTGATCATGTAAGAAATCGCCTACAAACAAATCTGTCGTATACATACTTAAATCTATTTTGAATAAAAGAAAACCTTATAATATATACCAACTAGCAGTATACACGTTTACAAATGTTTTTAATGAACCAAGAGCCGAGAGGTACAAAGGAAGGAGTCCCAATACTCGCTTACACCAAAACCAAATAATTCTGTTGAACAAAGGAATAACATGTAGGTACTATAAAGTAGACTAGACATTAAAAAACGGCTATTTGGATAATACTGTGGAAGCAACATTTTCAGAAGCACATCCCTATTAAAATTGTCTTTACCAACCATGGAGGGAAATGGATCGTCTTGGTATAGTTCTTGTCTCCAACATTGTGACAATAAGTAAACGGCCTTCAAGTTGATCGTTATTTGAACTCATTCATAACACTACACTTTCATTTGTTAAACCAGTTTATGAATCCTGCTCACACTGAAAATATTTAGTTTCATTAAACACTCCAAAAAAATTAAAAAGCAACACCTCCAAAGAATAAAAAAATTGCCAGTCAATTATTCAGCAGCAAAACAATATTACGGATCTCTGTCAGCCTTTAGAAAGAAGATGTGATTAAGAATGCGGAACGTGTCCATTAACGACCGAAATAACAGTTATTTTACATAGGGCGGTGCGTGTAGTGCGCCCACGGCGATACAAGAGCGGCGAGCGCGGAGCCGCCGCGGCGGGGCGCGATGCACTGACTCGCGGTGGACTTGCAGAAATTTGCAGCGTCGCCGCCCTTGACGGGGGCGTTGCTCCGAGCCAGGGACGGACGCCGAGCTGCGCACGCGACGCTCCCCCGCATCCCACCGGCCAGCACCCGCCACCCGCTGCCCGGTTCCAAGGACCGCTCCATTCGCGCCCTAACTTAACATTATTAAACGATCGCCCTGACCTCGCCAACTGTGCCATACAAATAAAACCCACAACACGATCCACATCATCTCCCTTGACTCCCTTAACTGAGATACAGAGCTGTTTTAGAGGATGTAATGTTTACTCTTAATAAGCCATTTAATAAAAGATTAACTTCAATCATATGTTATTTTTAGTCCGACAGGGATCAGCGACCTTAATCGAGATACAGAGCAATGGCGCCTGCGCACTTAGAAATCGAGGGTGGAGTTGAAATATAAGAACATTGCTCATTTATAGGGCTGAGCTACTTTAGTGGATATTTTAGTTCAGACGTGGAGAGTGTAAAGTATCGCATGTAGGCGGATCTCATAATTGCGTTTTCCTTAATATTTGCGGTGAAAGAACGAGAGGCGTCGCGGAATGCGCCTTGTAGGTCCACAGGAGTGACGTCGCCGCGGCCGCTGGAGGCTGGAATGCTGTCGGACCCTCCGCGACCGCCGCCCCTCGCAATCCGGACGCGGCCTTTAAACCGCTCCGACGTGTTTGCAGAGTTGTTTGCACATTTTTTTACATTCCCGACCTTCTATTAAGCTCTCCCGTAATATCCAGGCCCAACAGTTTAAAGGATGAAAATACCGACAGAAATAGGTTTCTGTCATAATAAACGTTTAAATCAAAAATATTTTTCACGTGTTTTACGTGAACATATTCTATAAAATGTATGTATTTTATTGTATACCAATAGATATATTTATAAAAAAAACTAAACTAAAAAATGGCTAAGTGAAAGAAATAGCAAAATCGATTTCACTTTCAAAACTAAATTAACTTTCTCCAGTGACATGTCTTACGTAACTTATACAAAACAAGGCAGAGTCATAACCACAGCATTTAAAGGTCGTTTGGGCGTACGTTGGACTTCAAACAATACAGTACAAAAAATAGCAAAACAAGTTCAATTAATCTCTAATTTATACACCTGTACATTAGAAATAGAACCTACCATCAATTTGGAATTACATACATTCATTGAAATTGTACTCATTCACAAAGTACGTCAATTCATTAACAGAAACAGCACTTTGACTTGGCTGTGGAATATTATTGAGTGAGAGCTACAGAGAGCTTGGATTCTTTCATGGAATGAATGGTTCATTAAAAATAAAAAATAACTTTAAATTAACAACAAGAAGTCGAATTACAAAGTCATTATATTTTTGTGCACGTTTCACATTACTTGAAATAAAAACAATGTTGTTAAAGGTATGTGAGCGAAACAACTGCTGCGAGTTGCGCAGTGCAGAGCACGTCCTGGTATTCACGAAATTTAAACGACCCCTTTCTGACAAAAATTTATTAAAAACAACTTTAACTCCTTCACATTTAGACTTGAATTTTATTAACAATTCACTTTTTATACCACACTCACAGGAAATACCGAGACATCCAAGTTTAATGGACTTTCAGTCAATTTGCGATATATAAAAGCAATTTCAAAACTTTAAAGTAGATACACCATTCACAATATAGACGGCCTCTGCGGTTGAGCAGGTTAAGTCTTAGCCGGCCGAACTCGCTGGAATACGGAGGCTCTGGGTTCGATTCCAGACAAGGTAAATTTCGGAAACGAATTTTCTGTTATTTACTATGGTCTGGGTGTCTGAGATCGGCCCCAGAGTGGTCCGTTGTATTTGTATATCATGCATAACACAAGAGTAACTAACAGTCAATACCAACATTAAAATGGGTATATACATAACTACGTGCATTAAAACTCTTTTGACAATATTTAACAAATTATGGATATTTATACATAGCTGTCCTGGCAGACGTTGTCTTGCCCGGAAAAGCTTCAATCAATATGTCAACAGCAGCGCCACCTACCAGGTCCAATTGTGAACCTTCTCTGGCTCATGCACAACAACTTTACTAAAGATCATCACATGATCAAACGTATAGTTTACGATTCTATAAAGGACATACACACAAACATTCATTTTTATATATCAAGACTAGTGGTCCCGACCAGACCAGACTTAGTCTTAGTAATTTTCAAAATATAGTAATTTTTATGTTTTACTTTGCACCGACTTCAAGATGTTTTAGATAATATATATTAATAATAGCTTTAGAAATAAGTTATTTTATACATTTTAGTTTTTGAACTCGGTTTTTAAACGAAGTATTTTTAATTTATTTGTTACTTTTTAGTGTCTAGCTATGTATGGGTGGACCTACGAATGGTGCCGCGCTTCTTAAAAAATATAATCACAAATCTCAGAGTAATCGGTGTACATATGGAACGGAGTGAAAATTATTTTCATGAAAAATGTTCATAAAATGAAAACTACTGGGCCAAACTATGTAAATTTTTTAGGGGACCAATTAGAAGCTATTTCGCGTCGAACAAAAAAAGAATCACGTAAATCGGATCATAAATCACGGAGTAATCGGCGATCATACATAAAAAAAGCAACAAAAAAAAGATCCCGACGAATTCAGAACCTCCTCCTTTTTTCGAAGTCGGTTAAAAAGTACTCTTTATTTATCCCTGTTATCAAAAATACTTCATAGGAATTGTGGTGATAATGTACACTAAAATATCGAAATTATCGGCGTGTCTACGTTAGAAAAGTATAACGTGTATACTGTCCATTGCGTTAAAATAAAGAAGCCAGTGAGGCATTTCTGTTCTGATATTATTTGTAAATTACATTCAGGCTAAAAATAACTAGAGACATACTATAATAAAGAAGATACCAGATAACAATTATTATTATAGGCAAAAAAAGTAGTAAGATTACATTATATACTAAACAACGAGTGTTGTTTGTTACATAAAAATTTCAAAACTCTCTGTAACAGTTTCAAACTAACAATAAGTCATAACATAAATATGACATTTATAAAAGACGCAGACTCAAAGCAACACTCAAGGAAGTAGAACAACGTACCGCCACAATATGAAACAAAATTAAACCTGCGTAAAAAATATTAATATAATATAAGACACAAACTCATAATAATTGTTTCCCATCCCATTCTCTTTAAATCAATTTGTAAAACTTTTACAATGTTGCATATTCACGTCACATCCAAAACTTGAACGAGTTTCACTTCCGACAAGCTTAATCCAGTATTGAAATTATTTGGTTGCATAATAAACATTTTGTATAACCCGATAATAACAGCGGTACAATCCGAAAGGCACCCTGTTGATCTCTTGTAATCTCGTCTAAGAATAACCCACTTACCTAAGTACGTGCACTTTAAATATCTCATAGCATCAAGCTCTTGAGAGTATCTTCCAAATTGTTTGTAAAATGTATAGATGTGGTCGGTTTTTGTTTTATACACTGTGTTACGCCATGTGCTAAGAATGAGCAGGTGCCACAAACGGACGAAGCGGCTGTGCTAGCGCAAGGTGCACTTTCACGACTCGAACGCTCGAGGACTAAACTACAACTATACTCAGATATTGTACATAATTATGTACAGTTATTATGAAAATTACCTCTATCTATTTTATAAATATAAAATTTCTAAATGGGTTCAACAACACTACGCGGGACGATTAAAGAATTTACATATACATGACTTTGTATCATATTATTTTGCAATCATGTTATTTATTACAGCAGAACCTGTTTAAGTGCGGTAATATGTGCAGGTGTTATCCTCTTAAAAAATAACCTCATATTAATTTAAATTCGTTTTCTTTTTCTTCAGCCAATTTCAATCCACGGCTGCACGTAGGCCTCCCCAAGTACGCGCCACATATCCCGGTCTCCCGTCTTCCTCATCCAGCCCCTGCCGGCGATCTTGCGCAGGTCGTCAGCCCACCGGGCTGGCGGGCGTCCTACGTTTCGTTTGCCGAGACGTGGTCCCCACTCCAGGACTCGTTTGCTCCATCGGCCATCGGTCCTGCGACAGACGTGAGAGGCCCACTGCCACTTCAACTTGCTAATTTTGCGAGCTATGTCGGTAACCTTCGTTCTCTTACGGATGTCCTCATTTCTGATTTTATCCGTAAGAGAAACACCTAACATAGCTCGCTCCATAGCCCGTTGAGCGATTTTGAATTTGTGGACCAGTCCCGCTGTCAGTGTCCATGTCTCGGCACCGTATGTCAAATTCGTTTTGAATTCACTAAAATCGTTACGAGTCCATAGGACCAATATACAACAAAATCAATAAATTTATTTATTTCTACGTTACAGTACCACTTAATTAGAGACTACATAAGATGTCAGTTGAGGCTAAATAAATTAATATTAGATACAAATCTTTTAGGCCTGGGTCTTTATTAATTTGCATTTTAATTAAATTGCAAGATTCTTGTAAGTTGACTATTTAGATGAAGACTATTGATTCGTTCACTCCTAGAGTTTGATTTTAAACGCTCTATAACAATAATCCTTGTATATATCCAAAACTTATGTCCCACTACCACACTATTTACATATTCTTCAACATTCATATATCCGCACCGACGTTGATGTTCTAAGCAACAAAAAATAAACGAAAAGGCCAAGATTTCAAAGGACGATTCGGTTTGTGTGGATTTTTTAAAAGCCTAAGCTATAGTAATACAGTAATACTAAGGCATCTACGTCTGATTTAGAAGCATGCACCACTAAGTATTTTTCTGACCTAATGTGCATATTGTTGTATCTAATGTTTACGGTGCACAAGAACGTTGCGAAGAAAGATGAACATTGATATTATCTAATATATACGCCAACTAACTGGGATGAAAGTGACGAGTATACTGTCTGTCATCCTAAAATTAAGAAGCGCATTCAGATGACTTCCCGGTTGAGCTATTAAAGAGCCTAGACAATAATAGATTGAACAATAATTAAATTTTATTCTAATACTATTTCCATTTCTTGTACACCATATGTCGATGTAACATGGATCTTCTAAGGCTATTAACGCTTTTAAAACTCTGTTACTAACAAATTTCCAAAAGAAAATGGAAGATTAAAAATAGAACTAGAAATAAGCCGTAACACGCTTTATCAAAGTGGGGCAAAAATAATCACTATATAACTCATAAATCATACCATGCCTATATTTTATTATATTTTTATAAGTTCAACGACTCGTAAGAAATATAACACATTTGCAATTATTATTATAAATAAACGGCCAAAGGCAACTTTTAGTCGTAATTAAGAAACACCAACCGTTACACAGAATAAATAAAAATTAAAGTACCCGATTTACCGATAGGATCAAATAAAATAATAATTTCATCGAATTGATTAAAGAAGAAAATAAATAATCTTGCTTAGTTGCCAATGAATAAATACAAAGTTATTAATTTAATTTACCCTTGCCGAACTGTGATTCTAATCCGTTATGTATAAAATTAAAATAAAGGTCATGGATACCAATTAGTGTTAATATGTGTGAGTTGCTCAGTGTCATCGTAATTTTAATTTTAAAAGAATGCATAATGTAGTTACGTCCCTATTCGTTGTTTAAACAATCTAAACAACAAAGTCTTATTTTAATATTGTTTTATCGTATCAACTCTGGAACGCGGTTCCTGTTACAATCAGACAAGCAAAATCGCTAGCGATATTTAAAACTATGATCAAAAAATACTACCTGTCGTTGGAATATGATATATATATATATATATATATATATATATATATATATAATTTATGTATTTATTATTAAAATGTAAGTAGTTCGTACTATATGTTACGTATACCACCATCGCCATTATCATCTTAATTCATTTCTGGAGTTGTCTGGAAGATATCGCTTTTGAGCGATAAGACCGCCCTTTGTACATAACTAGATATAATTTTAGTCTTGTGTTTGTATTGGTGTACAATAACGTGTTATCTATCTATCTATCGTATGTATTATATATTACACATTAAATTTATATGACTAGTTTTTACGCATGTCGTGGTCTCCAGTAATTGAAGGAGCACATTGATAAAAAAATTAAGGTTATCTATATTTACAAATATGTTATATACAAATAAAATAAATCGTCATAAATTATAAATAAGTAACGTCATTCAATTAAAACAAGTTTTTAGCAAATTTGCGAAACCTATAAAAAAACCAAAGTAAATTTAAGGTAAACTTAGTTAAAACTGTAAGTTTGATAGAGGCCTTTAATCCTAGTATTTATTGTAATCAATTTATCTTTGATCTGATCTGAACCAACAGTAAGAATGTAGTATTTAAGAGAATAATAACTTGCGGTATTAGGTTTATTTAGATTTCATAAATTTATTTATTATTAGATTATTCTATGTACAATAAATTTCTCTGCGTTTTATTATATAAAATATTTTTTACGACCATAACGGTCTTCAATTTAAAATCTTATAAAATTTAAAAAATAAAGCAAGAAAATAAATATTATTCCTGGCTCAACAAGATGCTGATTGAATCGACCAATGCTGGGCTTTTTCTAGAGCCATTACCGTGATTTACGGGCACAGAGACAATAAATATAAGTAGGCAAATGTGAGAATTTTTATGAGAATACTAGAGTAAATTTTCGAATAAATACTTGCCATTAAAAACACAAAAAGAAACAAACAAACACAAAATCTCTATATAACATACAAAATACGAATATGTTTCAACTAAAAGCAAAAATTTGAAAACTTAGATGGAAACTAGGCTGTGATAGCCTCATCATAATTGACATAGTAAGTGGAGATCCAACATTTCTTAGTTAACCCAATAGGAAACATGTGTGATATTAATTAGGTATATATGCATGATTTCAAAAACTTACCATCCCAGAAGCTCCTTTCAAATAGCGTTTTCCGCTCTTTCGTTTCGATAATATCCAATGGTTTCCTGAAACAAATAAATTACTTATGAGATCAATCTATAACCATCCTTCTGCAAATCTTCGATCTCATGATATCTGAAGGAATGGGCCACGCATCACGCTTGTCTAAGCTGAATCAGTGAGTTTCTAAAATTGTTAATCTTAATATTTATATTTGTATATCCTTACGATGGTTGCCTTCCTAGTTAGTGCGTGGTAATGCAATGCTCGGACAACATTTGGGATAGCGTAAAGTTATTGAAAAATAACGCCGTTAACGAACAACTATATCTACGTACATCAACTGTCAATATTTACGTCATTAATAATTAATAACAATAACACATTAAACCTATAGCCATATTCGCGTGAAATGATCAATAACTATAACGTTATCCTAAATGGAGTTGTAGGGTAACGACATGCACATTGCACAGTAAAGAGAAATACTTGAAATGATGTATAATGCACTCTGCCAAGGTTCGAACCCTTGCTGGATAGGCAAGCGGTTCCCTTAGCCACGACGACGAGTCCGAACCCACCACGACTGACGTAAAATTAATTGACTTACACACGGAAAAATATTTAAACTGAAAGTTTCCATTCCTCCCACTTACAGTCATAATAAACATTTGCAGAGTGAAAGTATTCCTTTTGGGTTATTTTCAAAAGATCTAATTTAACAAGTAAACATTCACATGATTGTTAATGTTACAGTCACGCTACAGAAAGTCTTCGGTATGCCCACTTGCCCGCGTACGAGCACACTTTATGTATTATGAAATATTTCCTAACAAAACTTGCCATTATTTATTTTGCAAAACACGTGTGTAAGCGTGTAAACATCGAAGAGTTAGGCCTCAAGACAGCGACGCGGGCTTAGGCTAATTAACTGCTTTGTAAACTTTTAATATAATTTCTCTGATGGTAGCTTTTTTTTTATTGCAGGAGTTCAGCAGACAGCCTGACGGCCCACTTGATGGAAAGCGGTTACCATCGCCTATGGACATTTGCAACACCAAAGGTGCTACGAATACGCTGCTGCTCTCTTGAGGGTGTCTGGAACCTGATCTATAATGCCGAAATACAACTGAAGGTTGTTATGACGACATACTTTAGACCAGGGGTGGTAGCTATCCAGTCGGGCAAATGCCCTACCACCTGGCTGTGGATTGTTTTGTCGCCTCTTACAACAGGCCGTCCGGCCGCAGGAAATTGATCTAAACTGATTGATTGAGCTAAGATCGCTCATTGAACCTTTAGTAATAATAGCAGCTCATAAACATCCCTCTCCTGGGCTCGAGCTTTCTATTTATAGGGGGAACGGACTGCAGACCCGCTACGCTTGTTTAAGGCGAATTGTCGGATTTGATGCATCGGTTATCTCGATGTGCAGGTTTCATCACGATGTTTTTCTTCACAGTAAACAAATACATGCTACAATATGCACATTAGGTCAGAAAACTGCCTAAGTGGTACATGTTTTAGGGCCAGGATTCGGATCCGCGGTCTTTGAGTTTCGGACGCATGCGCTAGCTACTAAGCTACCACAGTTTTTGATTGAAGTTTAATGTATAAATGTATTTATTCCTAATATAAAATGTTGGAAACAAAAAGTATCTACGTCTGACAAATCAACATTGATAGAGAGATAATATAAATAAAACAACAATTTACATAAACAATTTCTAGCAAAAAAAGCATGGTTAATTTTGTAAACGATTTTTCCGGTGTTTACTATGGTTTGGTTATGGTCTGGGTGTCGGCCCCAGAGTAAACCGTTGTATGTTACCAATTTTATTTTTATTATTATCTTATTTTAAAGAATTTTCTGCTATATCTTCATCCAAATTCCAAATGCAATGAAATTTTGCACTTTTACAATTTTGCCGCTTTACTGAATCCAAAACAAAAAGAATTATAAAAATCGGTTTGGAAACAAAAAGTTATAGAATATCTTACTATAAAATTCTAAATATGCCGTGTATGTACATTAAAGGTATTAAAAAAAAATAACTGGAATAGACTCATAAACGATGGAGAACCCGATGCAATTTTTTTTGGATTTCTTGTCTTGTTTGTTCGAGATTCACGTAAAAACTACAAGGCCGATTTCGGTGCAGTTTTCGCTGATGGACTGCAAATTCTTAGGCCTTAAATCTGCGCTACTTTTTATCCTAGGAATTCCACCGGGAATTATTTAAAATGGCCACTTTAAAAAAAATCAAAAATATTATTAATAAAATCAAAAATTTTATGTAACAAAATAAGTGGGAATTTTCCTAGGAGCGATTTATCGTTGTTGGGGTGTATTAAAATTAGCTTATTCCAACACAGTTTTCACTAAAACAATGGCTTATTATATGACGAATTGAAAACCGGAGGAGGTTTTCAAATCGTCGTATATATATATTTGTTTCAAACAGTTCAGAAATAAAGCCGTGAAGAAAGAGCATACAAATTCACTTTTACATTTATAAGAAAAACATTAAACTTTAAACACACACGATTAATAATAATAATTTACTAATTTATTTGACTGTTTTTTTTAAATTATTATGAAATAAAATATCTTTTAAATTACTTACATTTTGTTTTAGTAAAGTCGTCTGAATTTATGGCATCATAAAATGTTATAAAACCACATTACTAATAAATCGAATTGATAACGGAAAAAAG
Organism: Dendrolimus pini; assembly: GCA_949752895.1. Taxonomy (NCBI): domain Eukaryota; kingdom Metazoa; phylum Arthropoda; class Insecta; order Lepidoptera; family Lasiocampidae; genus Dendrolimus; species Dendrolimus pini. The sequence continues at coordinate 12,432,793 of OX457126.1, forward strand.
AAATACAAAATGGTTAAATAGACTACGTTCGAAGTGAAACTTCGTTATGATTTGAAACTCGATGAAACTTTTGACTTTTTCGTTTCACTAAAAAGTGATAAACACGTAAATCTATAGGATAAGCATGCGAGAGACTGAGATACGAGTTTTGCATTGTACAGCACAGATTAGAGAGTCAATAAGACCGGTGATTAAACATGGTCCAATTTAGACGGAAATTAAACTGATAATAGTTTTTGACTAAAACAGTGAAAAGTTAAGGGTCGCTTGCATAACGATCGCCTTTAAATAAAATTAGTTAATCATATTAAACTGCTTAAATACGTTTGACACAAAATGTATTAACAGTTCTTTAAACATATTTAGCGAAAAATTTTGCGTAGTGCAAGACGCTAAGCGTATTCAAGGGTGTTAAACGCGTTTAGTGTTTCTTAAATAAATTATATATATATATATATATATATATATATATATATATATATATAAGTTATAGAAGAATTATCTGTGAATATATTATCTGCTTAAATTTCACTTATGCCGAGTGTAAACTGCACACACACACACGATTTTTATTTTATGTATTATTTGTATTACGTTTGACCGACTCAAAAAATTAATAAAACAAAATATAATATTTTCTTAAGTTATCGGCTTGTATACATGATAAATAAAAATATAATTTCCAAAGGTTACCTTTCGTACCGAACCGCAAAAACGTGTGATATAACCGATCTTAAAATGAAACTATTTGAAATTTAAGTCCGAAAGAAATATTACTATTGGAATTGGTGCAAAAACATTTGACATCAAAATTATATCGAAAACAGGTCGTCGTTTGGCTTTATCGAAATGTCAGGGTCCGAGAGCGGTTGCGAGGTTTAGAATGCCAATAGACTTCGCCAGAGAGCTCGACGAATTGCACGGACAAGTCAAACTAAACTGCAAATATGCAAATAGAAAGTTAACAAAAAGTATGTTTATCAATGCTACAACCGCTTGTATGTAGTAATTAAATTCTACAAGTATTATCGTGTCTTTGCTGTTCTAAATAATATGTATATAAACTAGAAGTTGGCATTGTAAACTTAAATTTTAAAGCTATTTTATCTTGATGCTTAAATTATTTATTGAACAAAACCGACAGAAATATAAATTTCACTTACGTGCGAACTACTTTGCTATATTCGGTGCGGTTTTCTTTTAAAATGGAATGTAACCTCTATATGGAGAAAATACAGAGCAACTTGCGAAAGGCAAACAGACCAAAGCTAGTCTAGGCTAACCACGTCGTGACTCCCCTGCGCCCGCGCGCCCCACACCTCGGCTCGCCGCAGACGCGGACGCGGGCGCAAAGCGACTCACGCGGCACGCGCAGCCTCCGCACTCTATGCGCGCGCCGTGCGCCTCTCACTCACCGGAAAGCCTTCACAACTATTAAAGCGCCAGTCGAGAAAATGCGAAAGAATGTCTTATATGAACTATTTTCGCACTAGATTACCATTATAATATAAGAAGTTTCTCTAAGTTGATAATACGTACTCCTTGGAATACGCCAGTTAATTGTATCGTATACGTAACTTATCTTACGTAATGGTGGCTGCTTCCTTGACTCGCGCGTGCAACATGCAAAAGTAATCCTAGAATCGACTCCAATTGAGAGAAGAAACAAGCACAGCCATTATATTAATTAAGAACAATCACTATCTCTCTTATTGTGTTAATGTATTTGTTTGAAAAAAAATATTTTAATATATTATTTTGTTTTATTTTTAGCCAGTTTTAAGGGGTTCCCCATTATTTTGATCTATTAGAAGTGCATAGAATTATAAAACTTGACATAGAGTTTTATAAAAAGTTAAGAGACTGGCGGGTTTCTTAGGAGCCGCCGGCCCAATCACCTACACGGATAATAATTACAATACGTTATAGCTTATTTCATTAGAAACTCATGTATAATTGACATTTTCTACAAGATCCTGGCCAAAAACAGAATTTGGCCATAAATGTTTGACATTGACATAACGTCCATTACGTTAATTTTGGAGTTTTGGCAGGACCTAGTAATGTAATGTTCTACTGTGCTGTGTTTTAATGTAATGTATTCCTGAATTTGTCCCATTGTCACCATATCAGGATCTGATGAGTGGATACCAGGGAAATCGATATAAACCCTCTAAAATTGTTAACTGACCTGTTGTTACACGATATCTTCGTCAATTGTGTATATTTCCGAGGTGTTCCCATAGTTAACAAGTCAGGATCTGATAAATGGATCCCAGGGAAATCGAGAGTAACTCTTGTTGACGAGCGTCTACAGTGAAGAGTGAGATAGCAACCTTGAACACGCATGCCAACAGTACAATTTCTACAAGCGATTAATATAAAATGTCTAAAAATATTCTAGTATTTCCGTAACTAAAAAGTATTTTTTTCAAACATAAACAAAACCGAACGAAACCTAAAAAGCAAAAAATTAATATTTAACCGACTTCTTTCTACAACATCTTAGTCGGTGCGAAGTAAAACATAAAAATTCTATATTATTCAAATTTATTGATGTTTTTTTATGTTTGCCTTGGCACCGACTTCAAGATGTTGCAGAAAAAATCCGTTAAATAGTTATTTTTGCTTTTTGATTTGAAGACCGTTTTCTTTTTGTTAGTTTTTTTTTGTCTTCTTTAATATTTTTTGTGAGGGGTTAAAAAATATTAATCTTCTAGTTTAACATTATTTTTGTTATGTATGTACCTTTTATCCCTTCCATTACATGCCCATACCACCTTAGTCTCCTTCCTCTCAATGTTTGAATTACGGGTGCAACTTTCTAAGATCCCCTTATGTACCATTTCTTACCTTATCCATTCTTGTAACACCATCCATGCATATCAACATCCTTATCTTAACTGAGTGGAGACGTTGGTGGCCTCAGCAGTCTTAATGGGACTAAAGCTCATGTAGTTCTCCGAGGGCCATTACCCATAGTTACACGTCTATAGCGATCGAAAGATGTTAGACATCATCCAGCGCCGTCTAATACTGTCTGTGTAAGAAAGAAGCCGGGAAATTTGATCTCTCTTCCGCCCCGTCATCTCTTTTATGGACATCCTTATCTCATAGAAAAAGACGATGGTGTTGCATTTGGGTTGACTCCTGACCATGGCTTGGACCATTGGACCAGCAAGAAGTCATGTCTAAATGATGAACTGCTTGTTAACCATTTTACAATTAATAAAGTGTTATCTCAAGAAATACGATTACTTGGGCATTTCCCAGGCACTCTAGATAGAAACTATTAACACGTATCACTAGAATGTAGTTAATAGCTCCAAGATAATTTTCTCTTTGCAGTCACGAAAGCTTTTTAAAAAGTTATTAGGAATATATGTAAATAATGATAATATCGTTGTAATAAATTGATTTCATTATCTACATATAAACCAATAAATTGGATATTCTGACGTGATTTCAAAATAATTCCCAAAATTTATGTGGAAACTGCTTTTAATACATAGTACATAATTTTCGCCAGTCTTTAGTTGCTATGATTACAAAATAAGAAGGATTTTAAGCGTCATCGAGTAATGTTGTATCCTTAGATGAAGAAAAAAATTATTATGTGATATGTATTCATATATATACACAGATTCAGATGTTAATATCATTTTATTATTTGTGCAAATTGTGGGGACAAATGGTCAGTACAAAATGTAGGAAATGCACGTCTTAAGATACGTGTGAAAACGTCTCTGTACCAAAATTGTACAAAAAGTTATGTCATTTCCGTTTTGTTTTTTACTTATTGATTAGATTTTCTGGGTTCAGTAATGATAATAAAACCAACTACTGAAGAAACTAAAGTCAGGGGTGGTCGTGCATCGAAGGATGATTTTTGAAGTAAAACTTATTTAGAATCATTATTATTTGAAACTCGGTGAAACGAAAAAGCGACACTAAATAGCGATAAACACATAAATCTATAGGACTAAAACTGCGAGAAAATGAGATAGATTACGTTAGATTTCATAAATTAAACACTCATCGCCCATACATGTATCTGTTGGAAATGTCTTGAAGGTTTTCTTTCTTATTTTAAAGCTTAAATACATTATAGCGAAATGATATATGTAATGTCCCGTCACGAAATTTAGAATCCTTGTCACACTTTGTTTCACTTCTACTATAGTGTAAATCTGGTAGGGCTATAATAAATAGCCATGTTTGCATGTGTTAAGTTTGAACGTAACATTAAATATGCAAGAATTGCTGCGAGATACAAAGTACAGGCAGGTAAAACCGCATGGCAAAACATAGCAAATAATAGAATAAGGATTCAATGATGACCACAATTACTGCCACCTTATTCGTTCTATCTAAATAGTATCATTAACTGGTATAACTAGTTCTACTCAGTTTTTTTCTAGATGCAATAAAGTTCTCACGATGTCTTTTTACCAACGGGGCGTCATTAAAAACGCGTTTGAGTTTTTACTTTGCACAGAGCAGTATTGAATAAAGTGTTGATCAATTAAACTAGGTCCGTAAAATAGTTTGAAGGCAGCGTGAGATTACGGGGTAATAAAACAAATGTAAATACGAATTGAAACGGGACGGTGCCTTGGGGTAGACGACTGGATATCACCACTGCAGTGCGGATCCAGTACCGTTAGGGGGCAAGCCACGCGATTCGTGGAACCCGCAACATTAGCCTTCGCTTTGTACACTTCAACATATGTATGACAAGTATGTACAACGTGCTATATACATAATGTCAACAGCATATCCTCCTTTACCGTAAAAGCTACCTTTTGAGGCTTTGTTAACTTTATTTTCGTGCATACCGGTTTATTGCATAACGTATGTGTGTGTAATAATCTTATTTAAGTTTTAGTTAGATTTTTTAAAGGTTATAGTTTGGTGATAATGATATTTAAACCAGGCCTTTTTTAATTCACTCATCACTTGTTAAAACCTAGCTTTGGTCGAATGAAAGTCTTTGGATGACACAAAACAATCATTTCATCTCGAATATTCACACTTTACTTTAAAATTGAGTTAAACGTTATACATAAAATCAAAATTGTTGCCTAATCCTAGAACTAATGTTCAGTTGAACCAATTTGACGAGATTGTTGAAAATAGAAGTTCACAGCAAAACATCATACTACCTTGTACAGCGACTACTGCTAGTAATAATATTGGAGAAACACACCAGTGACAACCAACGAATGCGATTTGAATAAGTAAATGACACACGTCCACTGTTTACGAAGGTAAATACAAAGTAATTTAAGCAAAATTAAAGGTATAAAAAGTTAAATTCCAATTCAATCAAAATTCAAAAGAAGCATATAGGTACATAACAATTAATGAACAGTAAGGATTTTCTGTACTTCATCTCCATGTACCGATTATTCAGTGTCATAATGTGGGAAACCGCAGCGCGCAACAATTTATGCAATATTAATGTTTTTTTTATTACTAATAATTATTTTTACTTTCTGTATTTGTAATAGTGCCGTTAATCCTTTTAAGATAGCAATTAGAAACACCTGGCCGGGGTAATATGTATTTCCGTCAAATGTAACTGTTCATAATTCATATGAACTCTCGCGATGTTGTAAATTATTGCACATGTATTCATAATACTAAATATATTCCGTTATTTTGACATATGTTTTCACTTAGTGACCAAAAATTTCGTTGACAGTATTACTAATGAAAATTATACTTTAGTGTCCATTTATAAAAAATTGAAAATGAATGTACGAGTATTGTAAGATTCTATTTTGAAATATTCAAAATAGAATCTTACAGATTACTTACTGAAAGTGATGAGTCTGCCACCGCTTCCAAAGTAATTTTAGTTATTGTTAAAAGAGAAGAAGAGGCGTCAACAAACTCCGCAGTGATCATATTTTTACTTTTTTTTCTATTAAATTATCTTTTATAATAATAGACTAATATATATCGAATCCATATGAAGTGGTAATTATTCCACTATTCAAGATTTAGAAAAAATATTCTATAAATAATTGTAGAATACAACTATTACCCTGTAATTTGAAGGCAATTTTGTTTGTTATCTTTCCACTACTGAAGGGATCTTAAGGAAATTTAACATGGAGATAGATTGTATACTGAGAAATATCATAGGATACCTATGACTGAAAATATGTATAATCACCCCTTCAAGGGGTGAAAGAGGAGATCAAAATTTTGATGGATATCAGGTGGATAAACATATGAAAATTTACATTTATGCTTTTTGAAAAGAAAATATATGTCTCAGTGCTATAGTTTCGTTTTTAGTTTATTAAGAAGGCAACAGCCGACTAAGTATTAGCAATATATTTTGAGAATATTCGCTATTAAGTAATCGATAACGAAAGTTAACATCGTACAAAAGCGCACAATTTTCTCATTGAACGTGAAAATAGCAAGAGAACCCCTCTCATAAACGGGGCAGTGAACAAGTCGATAAACGGAGTGTGGGACGGGCGTGCGAACAGGGTCGAGCGAGCTATTGTCACCGCGCACCACCACGTCACTTGAAGATATTTCCTATACACACGTTATTACGTGTGCACACGTATGTAATTGAACAAGATCAAGGCGGGCGGCCCCTTCGCCGCTTCCGCCTCTCCACATCGAAATTCCTTCGACGTCTGTAAACGCGTCCGTATTGGTTAATTAAATTAATCGGTACACGACCACCGTATTTGCTGAATAAATTCATGGTTGCATTCAACTATTTCCTTTTTCTCACTGTTTTAGTGGAGCACTGTTCTAATTCTAGTGTGTTTAGTAAGATGATCATGCTGAATTTTGTTGTACAGTCAATATTTGCTAAAAGACCGAACTAAACATAAAAAATAACTAAATAAAGGACTTGCAAGCCATTCGAATCAAAATGAGTAGTATCGAACCACAACTTTCTGCAGTATAAGATGAATTGCGAAATTGTTGCCGAGCTTTTAGGGTAAGTGATAATAATAGAACTTATTATCCTATTGCGATTTGCCTACTTTATTAATTTGAAGTTTCAACTTAAATTACTGCCAGCTGTCCATTTTCACTCCTTAAGTACAGCAAGTCAAATAGTAGTTAAAACAATCAGCAAAAGCTAAAAAGAATGATTACAAAAAGCTTGAGGTTCATACGAATTAAAATTGCTATCCAAATGCAACTCATCTACATAATAAGGTGAATTGCGGAAATATTGGCGACCTTTTGCATAAATCTGGATGCATTACTACAATACAATTCAATTTTCCTAATTTCTTAATATACCTATACGTTTTCACAAGTTCATGACTTTTGTTCCTAACTCCCCAAATAAAAGTAAAAACTAGCGATATGTTTTCCTAATGACCATAAGTTGAGTTAGAATATAGCTAGACTGTTATTACCTATATCCCTTACACTAATACTAACTACAGTGGAAATCATGACGAAATAAGTTATTCATTCTTAAGTCTACAGCTGTTTTTCTAGTTTATAATATTTTCGTTATATTTTGTGTATATATATATATATATATATATATATATATATATATATACTAAACTGATATGCGGAATAATCATGTTTGATACAATTTGTTGTAATTTTCTGATCAAACTAGCATGATTAATAGAAAATAATTTACAAGATATATTGCTTTAAGGCGTGCTTTAAAATATTAATACACACATACTAACCACATATACACTATACATATTACCAGGCCTGTATCTCATAGGGGTATGCAGAATCTCCACTTGTTTTCAATCTTAACACTTCTTTCGCTTTATCTACTTTCATAATCTTTTCATACTTATTTTATCAGGCCTTTGTTCTAAATGTCTATCCATTAACATTAAGTTTACTATTGGCATTGTTTTCATACATATTATGCGAGTGAATATCATCCATTCTCAATATGCCCAAACCACGTTAACACGCTATAAAATATGCCATCGTAAATTTGGACAGCATCTTTGTGATCAATGTTTATGATTACAGCCGTACATGAGAGAAAGTATGGAGGTACAAACACAAATTTAATAACAGTATTAGATGTATTGGATTGCAGAGACAGCGTCTGAGAGTTGCAGGGCCAATAGTGCGGGTGGCGACGCCGCGCCGGTACCGTTAGCGGCCTCGGCTCGCCGCGTGGTGCCCACATAACACGATACAGCCTACTTAATAACAGATAACCCACAGCAACATGAGATAATATTTAAATTTTTAATCTTTCACAGTATCACGATTCATGTAGAATTACCGCACTTAAAAGTTTCCTGCGTTATCCCTATATATTTATAGGAGTGTAGGTTACGTTGTTTTCGTATCGTGTTTGGAAATAAAAGTGAAATTTCAACTCAGCGCCACATACCCTAGCTATTGTGTAATACTTTTTAACCGACTTCGAAAAAAGGAGGAGGTTCTCAATTCGTCGGTATCTTTTTTTTTTGTTGCTTTTTTTATGTATGTTCGCCGATTACTCCGTGATTTATGATCCGATTTACGTGATTCTTTTTTTGTTCGACGCGGAATAGCTTTCAATTGGTCCCCTAAAAATTTTACATAGTTTGGCCCAGTAGTTTTCATTTTATGATCATTTTTTTGTTCTCGTTTCTTGGTACCTATATTTTTTAAGAAGCGCGGCACTATTCGTAATTCCACCCATACATAGCTAGACACTAAAAAGTAACAAATAAAAAATAAAAACTTTGTTTAAAAAACCGACTTCAAAAACTAAAAAACTAAAATGTATAAAATAACTTATTTCTAAAGCTATTATTATTAATATATATTATCTAAAACATCTTGAAGTCGGTGCAAAGTAAAACATACTAAAAATTACTATATTTTGAAAATTATTAAGCACCGACTTTAAGATGTTTATAGTAATAATAGCTTTAGAAATAAGTTATTTTATACATTTAATTTTTTTAGTTTTTGAAGTCGGTTTTTTTAAACGAAGTTTTTATTTTTAGTATGGTATGCTGTTAAATATGAAATGTTCAGACATATTTCAAAGAGGATAGTTTGAACAATAGACAGGCCTTATGATAGAATCTAAACAAACTTTTTATTGAAATTTTGTCCGTTTGATTTTGTGTATTTTCACGGTCGGCAGCTAACTACTGGACCCAATACGATCCGGTTTTTACTAATCAATAGTTTATTTTTACTTGAACGCTGTAGTGTCATTTTTTATCTCGATTAAAGCCAATATTTTTCTAAGCATCTTCTAAAGAAGTTAAATTATAAAATGTCCCATTTTACTGTCATCAAAAGCCTTTGCGATATGAAGACCTTTTAATTTTTGGTCAAATTTTGAAAACCTTCAGGTTTGAATACCTGTTATTTCTTTAAGGACTAGTCCTCGTCTAGTCCTTAAATAAATAACATGTATTCATCACTATATCTGTGTGGAACTTAGACTTATTATTCATATCTTTTAAACCCTGCAAGCCATCGAAACAAAACACGAACATTTGACACTAAATTCTTATTTTTAAGGTTTATTATTTTTAAGACATTTATTTCTCAAAAGGATTTACAATTCCCTTACAGAGAAATGACTAGTTAAATTTAATTTACATTTACCCCTATATGCGCATCTGTCCATTTATAATTGTAATGTTTAATTATTTTTATTGTAATATTATTATTTTAATCCCTTGCGCGGTTTCTAGATCTATAGGTACTATCACACCAATATACAAAATTCTTAAAAAACGCCTTTATGTTTACGCGTCGTTCAAATAGCAATTTAAATTTTGATATTTTTGTCAAATCACAGACGTCTGTCACTTCAGTTTCGTTTATTAGTACAAATTCCGAAAATTTTAAGTCGGATGCAGACGCAGGTAAAACCTAGTTTGATCTATATTCCTTCCTTGGTATCATAATTTATTATTTATTCAACGCAAATTCACGATTGCTGCATGCATAATTAAAACAGGTAGATATCAGATATCAAAATCAAAGTAGAATAATAAACATTATAAATTACTGGAATATAATTACTTGAGTTACAAAATTCTTTTTGCTGACTTCTAGAGCGTTCTTTTACATTTACTTTCTATCTGTTTGAAGGACATGTAAATCGGTCCGGTCCACTTTTACGCTGATAAGATCAACCTACTGTAATAATATTTTCCTATAATTCCCAATATTACCCAATATAGTAATAGGTATACAACGCAACTTCATAGATTTGTCCTGCAAATTACATATACTATTATATAATAATAATAATAATTTATATATTTACTTCCCATAAAATAATATAAAATTAATAAATAATTTACAGACTAATGAACATTATAAACTTAAAAATATTTCATAGAAAAATCGCTCTATACTTTTTAATAAGCTCCCAGCCTTAATAAACAACTTGCATCGTTTCGACGTTCTTTCAACACTACTTTGTTATAAAAAAACCTTTAAAAATCAATGTCGTATTCATATATTATAATAAATAAATAATAATAACTGCTCCACTCGGATTGAATATATGCGCACCTTTTGTTATTTCTCTATAAGTGAATTGTAAATTCGTTTGATAAATGTTTTAAATCGTAAACCACAAAGGAAGAAAATATATTGAAATTCCTATCTAATATATAAAATTCTCGTGTCGCGGTTATGTAGTTAAACTCCTCCGAAACGGCTTGACCGATTCTCATGAAATTTTTTGTGCATATTGGGTAGGTCTGAGAATCGGACAACATCTATTTTTCATCCCCCTAAATCTTAAGGGTAGTCCACCCCTAAATATTTTTTTTAATTTTTAGATACCTTTTTTTTATTTTATGATACAGCATTAAAAACAAATACAAGCTCAAATTTTCAACCCTCTAAGATCAACCCCTATTTTTTGCCGATTTTTCAATAACAATGTCAGTATCAAAGAATATAAATAACAGTTGAGTGGCTTCGCTTTAGACATCACACGGGTTATAATTTATTCGACTTATAACATTTATCTGATGATTGAATAATCGGCCCTAAGCATGTGTATACAGCTTCGCGTGAGTATAAAACTCATTTTATCACGGTACATCACATTTATTGGGATAAAACATATTCTGCGTTAGATACTCATCATGACGATCATTTGAACTCCAAGAAAATGAAAAGAAACAAATATAAAAACCAAACAAACTCACTTTCCACTACGTTTTAATATGGATATAATCGAAAACAAAAGTTGATAATAAACATTTAATGACTTTTACAAATTAATAATGATATCACCCAGTTTTACAATCTAGATTTGTAGGTTTTAGAAATTCAATACGAATCGACGGCAATAGGTGTAGCCTCGGTAAGGAATCCAGCCCACATTTAAAACTGACAAGTGTTACAAGTAGGTACGCCTTTTGAATATTATTCTAAAACCGAGGAGATGGTCCGTTAGAGAATACAAAATTGCGTGACCTCGAACATTGCTCGGTCGCCTAGTCCGCGGTGACTTGCACGTTGATACAGAACAAAACCGCACTTTAATAATAGATTACATGCAATAGCCACGCCTATTTGCATTCTGGGACATGTCAATATTGTATGCCTATAATAACGATCGATTATAAACCACAACGAAACTTAATAAAGTCAGCCATCCCACTATTAGCTTAAACTCCCTATTTTAATAACGGACGGTAACATCACTCTTGTTCATTGATGGCCTGGTCCTTTATCTATTCAACCGTTCATTTGCCTTACTATCGGCTAAATTTTGACATAAGCTCTATAAAAATTACGCCAAAATTCAACCAATGCTAAGCCAAGTAAATGAATAGTAAGTAAGATATATGAACCGGCCATGAGGCGAATTTCTAGGTTTCACACATCGACCTGTTTAGTTCTCCTCGCGATCTTTTTCATCACCATCATCGACAATTTTGGATAAAAAATAATTAAAATAACTTGTAATATGAATTATTTACAGAAACCCATATTAATCATAATAATCCATACATTAAAAGATATTTTTTCAAACTATATTAAAAATTATGACTAGGTAGAAAAGTTCGCGAGCTTTCTCTTCTAAGAGTGACGTTCATAGACTGGAGAGAAACGTCGAATCAAGTAAACAGATGATTAGAACTTAACGGTCGACATAATTGAGAAGCGTTTTTTTAGTGTTCACCAACATCTTTTGTTTTTCGGTTAGGTAAAGGAGCGGTATTGGGCGTTTTTGAATGAATGGCGAATGAATAGAGTGATGATATAACTAGACCAAATGAAAAACTCAATTGACGTCTGCAAAATCCGTCAATGATAACTGACATTACGAATTTGTTGCTTGAAAAGTAATAATACAAAATTTAGAAGTTACTGGGTTGGTATGATATTTTATGACAGAGGCGTCTAATTCAATTTGACGAGTTATGTGCAATATTTTATGTCAATTTATGTCATTCGCTTCGCAATACTTACGTAACCTAGTAGATGTCGGTTAACGTATCAAATTTTAAATAAATTAAACAATATAGTATTACAAACTTTAATTAAAAAGACTACAAACATGGAAAAAAAGAAAATGCGTACAGCAAATTTCTGTAACAGTGAAAAGCAGATTTTGAATGATCTGGTTATGAAATATAAACAAGTCATTGAAAACAAACGGACAGATGCATGCATGCAATTCTCGTTACGAACGATACTTCATCATATTCTTCAAAGAAATTCCGACGCTCTTAAATAATTCGAGGCCTCCTTGTAACTATGTCTATATTATGTAGATATTCTAGCAAATTTATATCGTCATCTTCTTCCATTATGAAATTTAAAGCAGCCAGCATTTTACTCAATGCTAAAATTATTAAATAAACAAATTTATGTTTAAAATAACAGTGGAACATAAGTTAACACCGCCACCAGTAGCAAGACTATTACGCAAACTGCATAAAAAAGTTCCTTCAAAAGTCCGATTAAAGTTTACCGGTGTTTAAACGGCTCAGCTTTGCTCGTTTAAGGCTGGTGTGCACCGACTTTTAACCGATGGTTAAAATAAAATCATCGCCAAAAATGTATGGAAAAACAGTGATTATTTTTGGTTAACCGTCGGTTAAATTTCGGTGCATACCAGCCTAAGCTAACCAAGTCATTGTCGTCGATAACCATGGATTATTTTGTGGTGAACACTAAAAGTTGCCTAAACAGTAGTTATTTTATTTAAACAGTCGGTCAAATGTCTATGCACACCACCCTTAGAGCGCCTTTCACTAAGCACTCAGAACTACGACACTCACACCGTGATTTTTTCTGTACCACTTGCTTGCGAGCGTCACACTCGAAAACTCAATGCGAATAAACAAAAAACTCGAATGCATAATGAAGCGTTGATTTTATTAACAAAAAACACAAATATCTTTCGTTGATATATGGTTGACTTTAAAATCGTACCTTTGTCAACGGCTCATTATATAACGACTCACCTCCTGTTGCGTCGTTAGGAACGCTGCGTGAAGTAAAATTAGTGATGTTTTCGTCTCGACCATCACAATGACAACCGTGTTCGTTATGTGGAACGGTTGAAGGAGCATATTGAGCGCTGTGAGCGACGAGTGGAACGCGCTATTAATTAATGTCGTAAAACGTCAAAAGTAACTTGCGGTGTTAATTTTAGGAATCTTTTACGACTTGTTTCCCAAGTTATGTTTTTAATAGGCGATTGTTATTCCTAATATATTCCTTTCATGGCAGTGTATTATCTAGCGTTCGAATGCATATCATCGGAATAAAAGACGGATGCCTTAGCCATTAAGCCACCGCGACTTAAAACGCCTACAACTATTATAAAACTGATCGAAAGCTCTAAAAGTTATTACAATCTCTACGGTTAATGATCATGTTTTCTCTTTCGTAGTGGGATGTGGGTCAAACGATACTTCGATTGTATCGGAACAATGAACTCTACCGAAAAACAACAAGGATTCAGTACATAAAGACTTCTTATTATTTACCTTGTACCAGGTTGGCTTTAAGATGACATGTTATCATTGCCGATCTTCATACAAAAATAACAACGCCTTAAGTATTGAAATGCTTTAAACATTTCTTTAAAAAACTTATTTTATTAAAACTAAGTTTTAAGACCGGAGTTATAGATCAAATACAATAACACATTTTCAATAACTATTGAAATGCCATTGTATGTCTTTATACAGAAATCGGAAATCCATGGCATTTATTTTGTACCGCCGTTTATATCTTTACAATAAATATATTTTAAGTTTAACAATATTTAAAAATCACAAACAGCTATTATTTTCGATTATACAATTAACACTTTATTCACAATAGTTTAATACTAATTAAATTACGACAATTGTAAGGGTACTCCCTACTATTAGAACCTTGAATAAGTTCTTGCTGTTTTTATTAACAACTTTATTTAAAATGTAAGATACAAAAATATTTCATTCAAAGTATTGTCCATCACTACAGATCACTTTCTTCGTCATTCTTTTTGACTGTTGTATATGAATTCCGCTTCGGAAAAACGATACGTCTTATGAAGCTATCCAAGAATCGGTACATTTTTTAGTATCTTCGTAAGTATTGATACGCTGCTCAGCCAGGGCATACGCCATCTAACGTAATATGTGATAATGGGAAGGGGCTGGGTCCAGTGAATACGGTAGGAACTTCCTATTTAAGCGATTCCAGGTAGGTTTTAACTGATTTTGAAAAATGTGACCGAGCGTTGCCACGTAACAAAATCACTTTTGCCTGCTCCACCTACATTGCCTGATTCAAATTTATTTTTGATTTAGGTTGCCTGGAAGAAATCGCTTTGAGCGATAAGGCTGCCTATTGTATCGCCTTGAAAATATTGTAAATATGTTCTGGTTTTGTAATTGTATGTTTTGGTGTGCAATAAAGTATTATCTCTCTCTCACTTTTGCCCGTCTGTACTCGTATAGCAAACGTTTTTCTTTTACGGCTCGACTGAAACTCATTTAAGTTTATGGCGATATCCAGTGATAGTCTCATTCGGTTTAAGTAGCTCATAATAAGTTACATTGCACAAAAGAAACTTCAAACCATGGACATTTGGATTTGCAGACGATGTTGATGCGTGGCCGAGCTTGCCCTCGATTTTCTACTCTTTGGGTTATCGTAATGTAACCACTTTTCATCGCCAGTCACCATACGGTGCAAAAAACCTATTATTTTCTGCCGTTGAAGCAGTAGTTCGTACGGGAGAAAACGCCGCTCGGCCTCTCTCGGCTGTAACTCATACGCCACCCAATATCCTTGCTTATGAATTATTCGTAACGTTTTAAAACGTTTTGAAACTGTTGGCTTATCTACTTGCAATATTGTCCAAGTTCTGATAGTGTTTGACACGAGTATTGATCAAGCAACTCCTCTATTTTTTTCTTTTTAAATTTTTTCGCTGCGCCAAAATGCCCTTTATCCTCAAGGTCAAAATGATTCTTTTTGAAACATCGGAACTAGTCTCATCATATCGTATCCGATATAGCAATGTCACTGAGAGTATCAACAAGCATTCTGTGTGCTACAACTGCAGAATTCTTTTGAATAAAATAGTGCAATAAAATTCCTACACTTTGGAACAAACCCAAACATTTTCAGGACCAATAAACAAAAACCTTGTTTACACAATAGTGAGCTACTTACACTGAAATTCAAGGTTATACGTGTATATATAGTACTTCCTTGCAGATGCATTATTATTACATATTATTATTTTATTATATAGATTCCGGCATGCACGGAGTACTGCTAGTGCCATCTTTTAATAAACAGCGAGAACTTATTCAAGGTCCAATACTAAACATTATTTACTTTTTTTAACGAGCCCGTAAAGCTCGCATAGTATAACTAGTATGAATAAGGGTAAGCTTTATAATAACATTTTATAAGAATACTAGAAATAAAATAGGTCGAACCCTAGTAAAAAGTTAAGTAATGACTTGGAGACTATTTTTTACCGGTTTAGTTACGGACCAACGACATTATACAAATAGATAGCGTCTGTTATTAATTCTAAAAGTTAATTATGATACAAGAATGATGTCCAAAAAGTATGCAAATTAAGAATTATATTCCAGATACTAAAGTAAAAAATATATTGTTAGAAGATAATTTGTAAGTTTTAATCTATAATATTATAAAACTGTAGTCTTTTGTTTCTTACATTTTTTGCGTTTGTCTGTTTGTTCGGGATTTATGCCAAAATTACTAGGACCGTTTCAATGCGCTTTTCGCTGATCGATAGAAAATTCTCGGACTTAAAATCTGCGTTATTTTATTTCCCGAGAGTCTTACGGAAATTTTATTAGGAGAGGTTTCAAGTGACAAAGTCACTACAAGTGTGAATTGAAGAAAAATTTAATTCCGATGCGTAATTTTCACTGATCGATGAAATCTTTAGTAAAGCAACTGTAGTTGTGTATATCTTTAGTAGATAACATTACTTATCCCGAGTTTTTTGGAAATTTCCGCGGTTCGTGTATTTTTATGAGATATAATCCATTGCCCTTCTGAAAATATCCTTTCATTTTATATTATATTTAGCAAAATAACAGTAATGTTTGTTACCTGTTCAACGTGGTCAAAGTCGCGGGTAAATGCTAGTAGTTAATATAACAAATTCGCATCATCATATATTAGCTATGTCCAAATAACTTATATATGCAACTTAGAACATATCTTGTTAGGAATTTCAAAAAAATAACAGCTTTTTAGTGACCACAGTAGTTTTTTTTAGTATTCAACTAATTAATTCAAAAAATGTAGTTGAGAAAATGCGAATAACTCGATAAAATTTTAATTCATAATATAAAATATTATGTGAAAGTTATGTTTGGATATTTATACCTTTTTTATTTTGTTTTCACATACTTGCCAATAAAAACAATGTTATTTTGACATTTCTTACACATGTAAGTAGATAGATAAATACACAAATTACAAATACTGTATAACTTTTAATAAAGAAAAAAGGAAAAAAAAATGTCTCTGCGAATATTCAAAGGGTCCTTTAAAAACGAAGAATCACTTGAGAGAAATTAAAGAGGACAATGAACGAGATTTCAATTTAGACCACAACAAACCAAAAAACGCAATGGGGAAATTAAGGCAGCCTCTTTGATACCTATATATTACTATGTTACATACATAATGAAATGACTACAGTGAACCTAAATACCTATTACAAAGATATTCAGCTAAAAATATTTATATCTAGACTTTGGCCCGCACCTACTCCGTGTGTCAATCCCCGGGCAATAACTTTGTTTTACTTACATAAAAACTTAACTTAAATCCATAAACCACTACATTAACAAGGCAGATTTGGTAAGTCACTTATTATTTCCTTTAATCTTTTTCCAATAATTTGAAGTTGGCACAGAAGATATGTTTTTCCTTTTATTTTAACATACATCAAAAATTTACATTACATTCTATCACATCAAAAATTCTCCTATCGTTTACAAAATGTATTCATATATTTTGACAAACTTTTACTTTATCATAATTTACTTAAATCTCTCAAAATACCAAATCACGTTATATATTACAAACTTAATTAAAGTAATCTGTCAAAACAAAACTGTTTCATAATAGCGATGTTTGACGAAACGCCTAGAAGCCGCTTGATGATCTTAATGTTTGCCCAATGTACCGCACCATCAAGCATAAAGATGATTATGCGAAAATACTTTCTATTTCATGTTCCTGAAGCCGTGTCGATCCCATTCTTATTGATATTATAAATGTTACGCAAATATACTTATTAATTTTTAAATATTTTAAAGAATAAAACGTCAAAGGCAAAATAAGTAAGACCTGTGATGTTATCTAGTCATTTAGGATTTAGGAAGAAAAAGAAATAGCGAAGATGCCATTTTTATAATGGAACTAAAAATATATGCTACTACACTTTAGACGAATTTTTTAGAGATGATTTAAAATATTTCTTGTAAAATAGATCGATCTACTCTTCACAATACCTATTGGTATACTAAGGTTATTGCGAACTTGTAACAGTTTTTCATGATATGTGCAATTAATGATTGAGTATTGAAGAACTTATCAGAGTTATGTTCTTGACTGAGTGATGATTATTCTTCAGTGTATAAATTCCATCATAGATTGCTGGTCTTGAGCTTACTAGTATCTCGAGGTAGAAATGATACTGGCCACGCTTATTCAAAGCAGTTAGGTGAAATTTTAGGTACAAACTCGCAGGAATGTTCTGCTTTGCGGATTTAGTTTCAAAAACTTTTAGCCAAATTAAAAATTAATCATAGTTTTAAGATATTGATTATATTTAAAGAAGAATTATTATATAATAATATAAAAAATATAAATATAACCAAACATTAATTTGAATATTGACGGAATATTCACTAATACGTCTTGATTCTGGCTGATTGAACACTACACGCATAGACATTCGATATTTAATTTAAAAAAAGAAAAATTACAAAATATTATAAAAGTTCTTATTAAAAAATAAATACTCATTACAAACATACAACCGTTACCCACTTTCAAGTTGTTGTGCTACACTACACATTCTAATATGTAAATGTCTAAAAATCGTCTCTTGATACTAAATAGGGTTAACTCCATATTTGGAAACTAAACTAGTTGTCGTAATAAGTCTAATAAAGCAAGAGACTGTTTTACATTATTGAGAAAAATTCTTTCAAGTTTATATAATTTTTTACTGTAGGTGTTGCCAACTACAATTGTACTGAGCTTAGGATAATTTCAAATCCACGCAATAACGTTCACGTTGCTAATACCTGTAATTTCAAAATGACTAATTAATACGATCATAATATCGCTATTTGTACAATGCCTAAATGTAAATGACAGTTTAAAAAAAATGTCAGTCTGGCTGAAATTGTTTCGAATAAGGTCCGAAATGGCTAAATTCATTTGTATGAATAACTTTTTGGGGTTAAAAGATTTTTTCTTTTATGAATATCTTTAATTTCGATAACTTACAAGGTTCAAAAGATATATTTAAGTTTCTAGGTTGGGAATTCGTTTCCCAAATATTTTTATTTGTGGTTATAACATTTTGGAGTAGGAATAGAGTTTTTTTCCCTGGGACGTAAAATATTGAACCAAGTACTATAAACTGTGTCTAAAATTGACGACGGTTTGTGTGTTACGTTACTTGTAGTGTAATAAATGCATGAAATTGGATAAATTTTAGATAATCATAAAAAAGCATCTTCGCCGCAGTTTTATTGGAAGGGTTGGTAAGTTTTAAACTTTAAATTGCACACTCTTGTATATATATTTGATACAATTTTTTAAAACAATGACCTTCGTTGTTATTACAAAAGCCCTTAAAATAGAAGCTGACCTGAAGCCTTCTTCGCTGAAAATAATTTGGAGTGTTGTTTAAACATAGCTTAATAAAGATGTATTATAATTTTGTTTAAGAGCCGGTAAAAGTTTTTGGAGGAAAAAGAACAATGGAATTATTTTATTATGTATGTGGATCTTTTAATGTGAGAAAAATGTAACAATTACGTGATTTAATTGGCACTGTGCATTATATTTTATACGGATTAATGCATTCTTAAGCAAATTCTCGGCACCTTGAGACGTTGTGTTATAACTATTATACAACCCACAGGTGAGACATCAATCAATGACTTGTAGGTTTGTTTCTTTTTTAAGTTTTATTAATAGAATAAAACATTACGAAAACAGAACTCTTATGGTTCCGATTTTACCAATAGGTATGCGGACAAGTGCTACGATAAATTTTAATATTTTTACAAATGTAAAATAAAAGGTGTCAAAATAACGTATTATCTTCTCACTTTTAAAATATCACCATAGAAATAATTTTATTTATTTTTAAATAATAAATTAATGCACCAATTAATTACTTTGACTTGTACCTACTTATGATGCCATAACGCTCCTACAAAATGTATGAGGCTGCGACGTTCTGTAAATTTTTAAAAAGCATTTCAGTTAAGATACCATTTTCTTAAGTTTCTACTACCAATACACATAATAAAGCTAGGTTTTAACGGTTTTAGGCGCGGCGTTTTACTTGATTTTTTATTATTCTGACATTTCGGCCACTTTTTAGTAACCGTGATCAGGGAAGACAAAGATATCAAGTGTCAATGAGTATTTGGTAAAGTTTTATTTAGACTACCACCAACTTGTTCATTTTTAATTTTACTTTTTGTTTATGGTTATTATTATTCTATGGAGCCTAATTTAATTTACCACTGTTTCGCTACATATTGTGGCTTGAAGAGAAGAAACGGTGCAAGACTAGCTCTAATGATTTTATATAATACTGGGATATGCCCGTGACTTCGTCCTGGATTGACTTGAAATTTTCGCGGGATTTCCGGGACACAAAGTACCGCAGCTTTTGAAAAAGAATGTAAACTATCTTTTTAGTAAAAACTGTGACGGAATAAGTTACTTTTTATGCACTCGAACAAGTACTAACCGCTCCCGGCAAAATTACAGCGAAATTCCTGGAATAAAAAATATCACACATTTTGTTACATAACATTTATTATCGATAAGTGAAAAAATCACATTGGGATTCGATTTTTGAAGTGATAACTTCTTATGGGAGGGTAAACCGCTTCGTTACCTAACGCGTTACGGCGCCAGTCTGTCTGGCTTCTCTTTATCTCACGCATACGGTAGCGGTAGGCAGGCTAAGTTATCACTTCTGTCGGGCGTCCTGAGACGCACAATATTTTTTTAAATCTAACCATATCAAATAATTCCATGAAAATTCCTGACAGATTCGGTATTTTATAATATTATAGATTAAAATGGGTGGGAGTTAAAAAAGTGAAATTGTTGATCAGGTCAAATTGTACTTTTACAAATATAAATTAACTAGCTGTTTACGATTTAACGCAACTGCTTTATTCATTAAAACCTGATATCACTGCTGTAGACCTGCATACATAGATACTGTTTCGTAATTTAAAACTTGTAAAGTTTTAATTCACAATGGCGTGTTCCATTAGCACACACGTCAAATCGCTCATGTCACCATTAACTTAAATCTTATCGCTTTGATATTGTAAATATAATAAGGTTAATTAATAGAAATAACGTGACATGAAATGCCATAACCCGCATCCTATGGCTTTAAGATATATACACTTGTAAGTTAAACTTTTAAGTGCATGTGAATTTGAAGAGATTTTGAAGCATGAATATGAGATTCTTCGCATTTCATCACTTTAACCAGGTATGTATTCATTTTCCCGTATTTTCTGTATCAAATTTTCCCGCTTCATTGCCTTCTATACAGTCTATCCCATATTTCTGAAGTAAGTGCCGCTTCGACTGATTTAATTAATTATAATTTGGTAAGTTAAAATTATTTTTTGTCTTAACTTTTTGTTGATTATTTTTGGTAAATTTAAATGCCTTTGAAGCCGGACTATTACTACGTACTATTTTTTTAATGGCTATAATGCACTAGTTGAGTTAGTATTAATTTTTCCAATGAATCGTACTCGTGCATAGGCAAGGCAAGTGAGAAAAATACACGTTACAAACTAATATCTACTTCATTAATACACCTTCGTTATACAGGGTGGCGCAATAGAACGTGCATATTGCATCATCTTTTTTCGCGGGGTAGAAAGTGCGCGGGCGGGGGAGCCTGCATCGTTGGATAGGCGGGCTCATGGAGTTTTAGTGACTATGAGTCACTTCGACGGGAAGCGTCGCGCATTTTGCGTGCGCGCATTTTACGAGAACTCTCGTTCATACATCGTTACTAGGCGTTTATATTGTTCTGAATATGGACTACGGCAAATTAGTGAAGCTCCGAGTGCTAATTTAATTAAAATATGGGTACAGCGTTTTGAAGAGACTGGTTCAACGTTTAAACCACAAGCAAAAGGTCGTCCAAGAACATCTAGGACCGACGACAATATTGAGAGAGTTATGCAGTCTGTACGAGGAGATCCACAAATGTCTACTCGCAAGAGATCGTCTGTCTTACACTTATCGCGACGAAGTTTGCAACGAATTTTAAACTTGGATCTTAAACTGCATCCTTACAAGCTGCAGTTAACACGAGAATTGAAAGAGTGACTTCGGAGCAAGGCTCGCATTTGCTAATGAAATGCTTAATCGATTTTCCAATTTTGACAATATCCTTTTTTCAGATGAGGCCCACTTCCATATCAATGGGTTCGTAAACCGTCAAAATTGTCATTACTGGAACAGTGAGAATCCCAAACTCAAGCACCAGAAACCACTGCATAGTCCTAAAGTGACAGTATAGGCAGCAATCTCTAGTAGAGGAATAATTGGACCGTTTTTCTTTGAAAATGCGCGGGGGCAAAACGTCACTGTTAATACCGAACGCTATGTTGCGATGTTGGAAGGTTTTTTGGCTCCAGAGCTTGAAAATTCAAGAATAGTGAATTCTAGGACTTGGTTTCAACAAGACGGAGCTACCTGTCACACATCAAATGACTCCATGGCGGTTGTGAAACAGATGTTCCCTGGCAGACTGACTTCGAAAAGAGGTGATATCCCATGGCCCCCACGTAGTTCAGACGTGACGCCTCCTGACTTTTTTTTTGTGGGGATACCTCAAGAACAAAGTCTACAGCAATAATCCGAAAAACATCGATCAGCTCAAGGAGAATATCCGTGGTGAAATGGCAGCAATTACACCAGCATTACTGAAGAAAGTTTTCAATAACTTTCGTTTGCGATTAGAGGAGTGTCGTCGTAGAGAGGGTCATCATTTAGACGATGTTATTTTTAACAAATAAACTTCAGTTATTTCTTAATAATACCTCAGTTTTATTTTAACTATACCTTTTGTATTTATTTTTTAATCAATATTTTAAATATGCACGTTCTATTGCGCCTCCCTGTAATTAGTCGATTACCGTCTTGACGAACTACCTGCGGCCAGTTTCTGAATATTCAGAGCACAAATGCAGTATTACCTATTACTAGTTACAATTACTCAATACAAATGCATTGGACCAACACACGTGTGAAAAGTGGTGCATGACCTAAACGATTTTCAATTTCTTATACAGTTTATTAAGTGAATTATTGCTCACGATAATAACGGCTGAAAGACAGGGTACTGTATGAATAGTGTATGAAACGGAACCTTAGTAAAATCATCATAATCCGTTCGGATGTCTGTGTGTGCATTATGTTACAACCATATTTTTATCATTTTCTGGGTATGTGTGAACGAATTAATATTGGTACGAATTTGTGGGACATGAATTAAAATGTCGTTGGAGTTATCTCGAAATTTATTAGAAGTAGGCACACGTAATTCACAGTTCTTACAAACAAAATCGAATGCCACTAATCCAAACTGTAAAACAGAAAATTGTAATAACATAAATCGGACAAAGTCCTTTGTTATAAAATACTCTTTTTGAAAGTACACTAGGTAACGCCTCGATCGCAGTTGACACTCAACCAACTTAATCCCCAATTAACCGACTTTATATATTTGTAAAATAGCCTAGAAATATGCCTAGTAGTACTTGGAAATCTCAACTTGAAAGTTTTGTCTCTTCTAAGAATATGCAATGAAATACAAACAAAAAAATAAAGGATTTAGGACATCTTATCGAGAGGACACAAAAAGATTAACGCGAACAATAGATCGCTTAAATCAAAGGGGTAATAAAACACCTGTAAAGGATTAGTATTGGTTCGCAACAATATGATAATGAAGACGGTGACACATTGTAAGATAAAATCTAAAACAATGTTCATATACAAGAGCAAGTGTAAAAAATACCCTGCTATCAGCTTACATTTAAAAATAAAAACTTCGTTTAAAAAACCGACTTCAAAAACTAAAAAACTAAAATAGCTAAAATAGCTTTAGAAATAAGTTATTTTATATATTTTAGTTTTTTAGTTTTTGAAGTCGGTTTTTTTACACGAAGTTTTTATTTGTTACTTTTTAGTGTCTAGCTATGTATGGGTCGACTTAAGAATGGTGCCGCGCTTCTTAAAAAATATAGGTCCCAAGAAACGAGAACAAAAAAATGATCGTAAAATGAAAACTACTGGGCCAAACTATGTCAAATTTTTGGGGGACCACATGGCAGCTATTGCGCGTCGAACAAAAAAAGAATCACGTAAATCGGATCATAAATCACGGAGTAATCGGTGAAAATACATAAAAAAAGATCCCGACGAATTGAGAACCTCCTCCTTTTTTCGAAGTCGTTTTAAAATATATTGACAACAACATTTTAATTATTATTTATACAATAAATAAGTAATAGGCAATTAGACACGTTAAAAGTATGTCGTCTTAACTTGCTATGCCGTAGAAAATCAAGAAGGTGCAGTGTTTTGTAAGAGTGATCAAAATATCTCAATTGATATGAATGTCATCTACCGTACATCATTCTTTCAGGTAAAAAAATAAAGTTTTTTGAACAACATGAATAATTTTAGAGGTATGCAGTATTTTTATAGATCCTAAAAATCATTTTTTCAAATGAATGCCAAAATATTGAACATTCGTCACCTAAGCTAACATGCACTTGGTCAGTTTTATAATCCCTATTTGGGTAAGCATGTTCAATCTCACTGTATTTATTACAAAAATATCACGTAATATTTTAAAATCAATGTCAAAAAAGCACCTTTTAAAATTATATTTGGTAAACAATAACAGGGCGTGTTGATTTGGAACCAACGACCTGCATACCTCTTTGCTCAAAGTGGTATAGAAAATTAGTGGAAAGTATAAAGTAGGGACCGCAAATTAGATCTTCCTAGTTGACCGCACGTTCGCTAAAGCGGTCACCCTATAACGTTCACTTAAGTAACTTAGCTTTGTTCACTCGATAATTTTGTACAGGTTGTTTATCTATTTATTTAGAACTAGAGTTTTCCAGGCAGCGCCGCTCGTGTAAGCTTTGCATTTCATAGTGCCCCACTTTGCAAATAATTAGTGTCCTGTCCCTCCCCTTTTATCAAAATAAGTCTTAATTAAATTGATAATAATCGATTCGTAAATAAAGCGGGCAAAAGGGACATATAAACATGCAAACATATTCAAGTCATAATTATTTAGTAACTAGGATATGCCCGCGATTTCATCCACGCGTGACTTGAAATTCCCGCAGAATTCCCGGGACACAAAATGCCGTAGCGTTAGAAAAGAATGTTAACTATCGTTTAATGAAAACTTTGTCGGAATAAGCTAATTTTTATGCACCCGAACAACTAAAAGTCGTAAATACAAGTATTCACGTGAATCCCGAACAAACAGACAAGAAACCTAAAAAAAATCATCGTTTATATAGTGTATTCCATTTGTTTTTTTAAATAGCTTCATTGTACAGACACGGCATGCATTATAGAGGATATTATAAACAAAATTACTAGTTGTAATTTTATCAGGTAGTTATTATAGCTTAGTGTAAAATACGTTAAAAAGTCAATGCATGTGAAGAGATAGTACCTAATTGATTTTAAATTATTAAACTAAATACAGAAAAAATACTTACACGTTATCAACGACGTCGGTGGACTCATCAATTTCCCCAATCGTGTCTAAAGATGCTCCAGAACCGTCTTCTCGAGTCTCAGTGGGTGGCGGCGGTGGAGCAGTCGTAGGGCGGGTGAGCGAAGTCTCATTTCCACCTTCTTTATATTGAGGTTTTGGAACAAAATCAATTAAACGTGGCAATAACTCAGGTACGACCTTTTCCTCTAAACTTTCTACTTTCTTGTTATTCATTTCAGCTTCAGAACGCTGCAACCATGTTTCGATACAACTCTTTTTTGTAGGAGTTAATAAGGACTCAGGTACTGGTGGAGGAGAGTTTTCTGGGACCGACACTGGCGTTGGCTTTCTATCGCTTCCAACTCTTTCAATTTTTGTATTTCTCGGCATTGGTTTAGGCTTTTCTGTTAACATTTCCGGTTTTAATTCAGAATTTTTGTTTTTTATATTATTGTTAATTTCGATATTATTTAACATCTGCCCTCTATTATTATTTTTATCATTTTGCAACCACTTCTTTGTATTTGTTATAACATCTTCTGAAGAATTTTGTGTTAATATGTCTTGATTACCTGAGCTATTCATTATAAATAATTTATCCTTTAATTTCGAATCATTATTTGCATCAACACGTTTTTCTAGGAATCTTTTACTCGTCATGTCCTTTAAAATATTTGAATCAATATTTTCAATACAATTCAACACTTTTTGTATGTCAATTGTCTTAGGTTGCATTATAGGAGTCGATGGAATACTATTTTCTACAGAACTAGCCATTGAACTTAATCTATCAACAACGGTTGAAATAGAACTGCCTGTATCATCAGATTCAGCATCAGCTATAACTAAGCAGCGTTCCCATTCATTTGAAAGTAAATCTATGTAAACTTCAGCTTCTGGTGGCATGGCTTTTCCGTCTGATAAGCGTCGTACTAAACGTCTTACTTCTTCTGGAGAACCTTTTTTAAGATAAGCTATCCCTTCTTTATTTTGGCGATGTAAATGACTATCAAATGATGACTTCCTAGATAGTTTAGTAATTGTCGTTATACCGTTATGCTTGCCATTGATTTTACTCTCTTTATCATTTGTACTTTGCTGAATTGTATCATTTATTGTAATATTCTGTTCTCCAACAGTTGTTAATGTTTGTTTATCCTTAAAGGAGTTCTTTTTCCCAAGTTTTCGTGGTGGAACAGGTGGCGGCAGTGATGTTGGTCTTACTATTTCTCCCGATTGTTTATTATCTGAGGCCGAATCTAGTGTATCATGATTGTTATTTTCAATTTTACCATCCATTTCAAAATGTCTAACTAGAAGCGTTAAAGTTTCATCAGAATCTTTTAGTCGGCGGACACAATCTATTCTGGTCAGATCTGCAACTGGTACTTCATCTATTGCCAAAATTTCATCCCCAGGTATGAGTTTTCCCCATGGGGTACTAGCATTAGCCGCTGGACTATCTTCAGCACATGACTGGACGAGAAGACGTCTGACTTTTTCTACAGCAGCAGATCCTCCCTCAAACTTAAGGCCCAATCCGAGTCTCTCCCCTCGTGGTCTGCGTACAATGACCTCTGCTGCACCAGCTGCCGCACCCACTGTGAGCACGGTAACGAAAGATGGATCTTTGGAAGAAGGTCGGCCTTCGCCAACCGGAACGATGGTGACGAAGTCCTCACCCGCTATGTCCGTTGCCATACCGCGGACAACGCGCCCTGCGCGCGATTTTGCCGCCGCTTTGTGTCTCGTTATCTGTGAAAATTAAATCGTATTTAATTTTTTTAAGGAAACTGGCAATCGTGTTTTACGTTACGTAAGCCGTGACGATTTCAAAAGTAAAACTGTTTAACTGAAAGATAAGAAAAGATGGGACTTTTGTCCTCCGTTAGATCAACTATCGTAGGACAGTATTAATAAAAGCTATTTTAGAAAAATTTACTATCGTATGTATCTTATTATTCTCTCTCTCTCTCTTAAGAGACGATCTAAACACTATTGCTCAAATCTTTTTTATTGCAAAAGAAAGTATAACGAGCGTATTTGGAAACGCGTTGACCACAAACAGACGCATCATTGGAATGAGTGAGATGTAGGTTAGTAGCACTAAATCACAAAGACATAGAAATTGAAGTATGGACGCATTCGTCAACTCGGCATATTAGCATATAGCCTACGGCTTGACTCCATTTCTTCTATATCCTTTTGAAATTAAAGGATTGATCGCGCCCACGGTGTTTGATTATTTTCCGAGTAATTAATTTACCGTCTAAAGTGTAGATGTTTAGATATCATTCTATAGTTATCATTAAGAGTATTTCAATATGCTATGCATGTTTGAACAAAATTAGAAATAATTAAACTATCAGACACATATAAAAGTTCAGTTTTTCAAACAAAGTATTTATAACATGGACATTCATCTATTTTCTTAACTGTATTAAAATCGTATTGGAACACATCAATATGTTTAACATTTTGCATAATACTAATTCCAAATTAACCTTTTTAATACGAAATTTATTATAAGTTTTACGCAAATAAACTTCTTATTAAAACATTTTTGAAGGCTACATATAATTTAAAATTTAAATATGCTTCCTATTAACTTATCATTTATTTGCACTTTTGTACTGATTTACGAAGAATTCGATGAGGCCGTAACCTCGCTATTCATAATTTTGTTAAAATAAGACTATGGAGTCAGCATTTTCATTTCCCGTTGTTACCGGATAAGTTAAACAAAGAACGATTGCTGCATCGTATATGGTATTGTTCAACGATATCTCATAATTGAATCTTTGCACCGTAACCTACAATACATAAATTCGTTGGAATGAGTTTATAATATTGACTCAAAGAGATTGCTCTAAAAATCCATTTAAAAATTATTAGTAATTGAAAAAAAAACAGAGTACCTACTTTCACGCACCTAAAGTATCTATCCTGAATTCGATGATCTAGATTCGTATGATACACTAAGATATGCCCGCGAGTTCGTCCACGCTTGACTTGAAATTCCCGGGACACAAAGCATCTCAACATTTAAGAAAGAATGTAAGCTGTCGTTTTAGTGAAAACTGTGTCGGAATAAGCCTATTTATGTACCCGAACAACTAGAAGCCACTGATGAGAAAATTCCCGCGGGATTTCCGGATTAAATGATATCACATGAAAGTTGCTATCGATCAGTGAAAAAATCACATTCTAATTTCTTTTTAATCTGGCCATTTTTAAATAATTCACAGAAAAATTCCCACGGGATGCCCAGGATAAAAAGTAGCGCAGATTTAAAGTGTAAGAATTGGCTGTCGCTCAGCGAAAACTGCATCGAAATCGGCCCAGTAGTTTTCACGTGAATCCCGAATAAACAAACAAACCGGCAAGAAATCTAAAAAAAAATGCATCGTGTTCTCTTAGCTTTGATGTACAGACGCGGCAAGCTTAGAATTTTATAATATTATAGATAAATTGTTGCTAGCTTTTGCTTGTCATTGCAAAATAGTTGTTAGCTTTTTCCAGTTATAAATGCAGACCAACACTTATGCTACATTGGTTGAGTGATTTTAATCTGTCTATAATTCCAGACCAATGCATTTAATAGCTGGTACCTATATCTTTCTATTAATTCAATGGTCTTACCATCAGTTGAATTTTGACATTATTTGTACGGAGTTTATATCAAATTTTAACGGATAGTAAGGCAAATTGAACGATTATTAAGGTATAGGAATGGACAATGAGTTTATGATATAAAATTCTATGGAGGAGTCGCGTTTGTACAATGAATTAAAAAACTAGTAATAAATCAGGGATGACTAATTCGGACAAGCAGATTTCGAAAATGACACTTTCGCAATTGTTGTCTGTCTGTCTTTCAGAGTGTCAAGTGAAAACCTTTCCACCGGATACGAGACATTCGTAGGTGTATTACTCGAGAGCGGGAAAAAAACTAATTAATAATAAATATCAGTTTCAAATTAACAAAACCATTTCACGCTTGTTTTCAATTTTTATAGCCCAATTTACATAACATCAGACAAATTATATTGTATATATTTTAATTAATAACTGTACCCTTTTTTAGCTAAATTGAACACGAAATCGTTCCATTAATGTATTATAATAAAACCTTTTAACAATTCATATCACGAAATATGCATTAATTACTTAACGTATGCAAAACACGCATATAACAAACATTCGAAATGATCAAGGTCATGTCGATAGCAACGGAAAGTAAAATAAGGAGCAGAGTTCGCACGTTTTCTATTTGAATTGTAATCCGTTAAATTTGCACTGCTAAGTGCTATTTTAGCAACGTGCTAGATGAGGTGCCCACATCTTTTTCCATGACGTGGGTTTCAAACTTGATCAAGGTGTATTCAATACTCAGCAATTTTTCTTTTTACGTTAATCTTAATTGCTCTTTTTTTATAAAATTACTAAAACCAATATTATGAACCCGTCTTATATCCCGTCTATATTAATCTTATGGCTGGTTCCTATATCTTACAATTCATTTACTTTTTTTTTCTTTTTTTTTTTTTTTGAGGCGAGGGAAAATGCTAACCGATTTACGCACTCTCTGGGCCGTCACTAGGAAACGGCACGCATCCATCGGGGGCGATAACGCTAGCAATAGTATGCTTTATTTGCGCTCCGCCCGCGATGGATTACACAGAGGAGTGTGGCGACTCCGAGCGATGTTACACGAGCGAACAACCTCAATACCCACTAAAAAACCTCTCCTCCCGTCGACCCTGCGCTTTGTTGTGAAGGAAAGACTGAGATATAGAACATAGTTACGCAACAGTCGATCCAGCGCAATAAAGTGCCTGGAGTGTGCCCTGGGAGAACACACCCCACTTCGAAACGGGGGCTGAATCCCTTGCGTTGCCTAGTAGCAAGGGGCCCCTCGTACCGGAACCTAACTCAGGGAGGGAAGTAACGCGCGTACCTGCCTCGTCGAGTGCCAGCTGAAGGCCGGCGGCCTCGGGTGACATTAGCGGCACGCGCTGAAGGGCTTCGCTCCCTATCCCTTTCTGCGGCCTCTTTTAGAGACATTACAGCCTCACAGAAAGAAACCGCAGACTCCCAGCGGTCGTCGCTGTGCAACATGGCCGTTACCAAGTCGCCAAGCGATCGGACGGCTCCTACGTGTGTCTCGAGCTCGAAACGCTGAGGCGTCCATGCAGCGCACTCAACAAGCGTGTGTAACGCCGTATCGGGTGCGCCGCATTGGCGGCAGTCCGGGGAAGGCAAGCAGCCCACAATGCGAAACAGATACTGGTCGAAACAACCGTGTCCGGTCAGTATCTGAGTCGTCCTGAAGGTCAGGGTTCCGCTGGTGCGGGTCACCCATCTCTCCAGCTGCGGCCTGATTGCATCCACCGTATAGCCGCCGGCCACAGGGTGTTCGAGGTCACGAGACCAGGCGACGAGGCAGGAATGGGTTTCCCGCTTCCTGACCGTCTCTAATTCGACTTGACAGAAGGTCAGTCCTCTAGCTAGGGCATCCTGCTGGGCGCGACGAACTCTGGACAGGACGTCTGCCTGGAGAGGCCAGGGCAGCTCGCCTGCCAAGAGAGTCGCCGCCGACCACGACACTGTGCGGTACCCCCGTATGGTCCTCACGGCCAGAACCCGCTGCGCGCGGTGCAGCAGGGTTCGGTTGTGGCGGTGAAGCGCATCGGACCAGACGGGCGCACCGTAGAGTGCCATACTCCTCAGGATGCCGGAATAAAGCTTCCGCGTCGCACCCCCCGGCCCCCCCACGTTAGGAAGAAGCCTGGAGAGTGCGCCCGCGGAATTCAGAAGTTTGGGAACTAGCTGCTCAAAGTGCGCTTTGAACAGCCATTTCCCGTCTAGGACTAGCCCAAGATATTTCATCGTGGGCCCTACTCTAATCGCCACCCCCTGAACTGTAACGGACAAGTCCGGGGGAGGATTCCGGAATTTCCTATGGAACATGACGGCCTCCGTTTTCGCGGGGGAGACCTTCAAGCCCAGCCTAGCTATTCGATCTACGACGATCGCCAGCCCGTCGTTGGCGACGTCCACGGATTCCGCAAAAGACGCGGCGCGTGCCGTGAGTAGGGTGTCGTCCGCAAAGCAGATCAGCCCTACTCCGGGCCGGACCGTCACCCGAAGGATCCAGTCATAGCCTACGTTCCAAAGGATAGGCCCGAGGACCGATCCCTGTGGAACGCCGCACGCGACACGTCGCCGACCTAGCACGTGGTTGGCGGACTCACCACCCTCCCAAAGGATGTGCCGATCTCGCAGGTACTCGCCCAACAGCCTCGTGAGGTACGGGGGGACTCCGTGCGCGCGGAGCCCTTCCCTGATCGTCTCATGAGGGAGGCTGTTAAAGGCGTTCGCTATGTCTAGCGACACTGCAAGAACGACGTCCTTTGCTTGGACGGCTTCGTCCGTCAATGTTCGCAGCGTCTCGAAGGCGTCCATCGTGGAGCGCCTCCGCCGAAACCCGAACTGCGTATCTGATAGCCCCGGCTCCACAGTGTCTAGATGCTTCACAAGCCGCTCCGCCAAGATCTTCTCGAAGACCTTGGCGACCTCGTTCAGCAGCACTATGGGCCTGTAGGCGGACGGATCGTTGGGAGGCCGACCTCCCTTGGGAAGTAGGCACAAACGCCCCTCTTTCCATTGCGACGGGAACCTACCTGCGCGAATACAGGCTTCGAAGAGGTCCCGCAGCTGGCTGCGTAGGTGTTTTGCAGCCAGGAAGAGGAGTCGACCTGGAACCCCGTCGGGTCCCGGTGCCGTCTTCCTGCCCCGGAGCCGGTCCAGGGCGACGTCTAGCTCCCCCTCGGAGATGGAGTGAGGCTCCTCGTCCGTGGGGGTGTCGGGAATGGGTGGACCCATACTGGGGGGAGTGAAGTTCCCCGGATCCGGGAAGAGCCCATCGATAACCGACCGGAGCACCTCGGGTTCGAGCGTTTCCGTGACCGTGGATGTGCAAGGCCGCAACTTGTTGCGGGCCCCACGGTACGGGCGCCCCCAAGGGTCCCGATCGAGCGTCTCGAGGAGCTCGGCCCGAGCCCGGGCTTTCGATCGCAATATTGCAATCGAAAGGGCCTTTCTGGCCTCTCTAAACTCGCCCACGAGTCCATTTTCCGCGACGAAGTCCGGAGGACGGCGCGCCCTGCAGCGTTTGAGCCTGTGGCTGATGATGCGAACTGCCTTTCGCATCTCGCCCAGCTCCTCGGTCCACCAGTGGACCGATTGCTTGCACGGAGGCTGCCGCTTGGAGACGCGTGGCATCGCAGCGTCGCAAACCCTCGTCAGGGTCTTGCGCATGTGCTCTGCCTGCGTATCCAGATTCGCGAAGTCGGCTGGGTAGGCCCAGCTTTCCGAGAGTGCCCGCTCCTCGGCCTGCTCCGGATCGAGCTTGGTAAGGGCCCAACGCGGGAGGAGAGGGGGGCGACGGTGAACAGGGCTCGGACCGGAGGAGGGGGTCGTGAGCTCAAATCTGATGTACCGATGATCAGAGAGCGACTCCACCTCCTCCAGCACCCTCCATCCGGTCACTCTGCGGGCGGCCGCATGAGTGACGAATGACAGGTCGATGATCGATCCACCCCGCGCGCGCACGCAGGTCTGGACCGACCCCTGGTTCAGTATGGTCAGGCCGGCTTGAAGAGCCCAATCCTCGACCGCCCGACCCCTAGCGTCCGTGATTACGTTTCCCCAGGAGAGGTGCTTTGCATTAAAGTCGCCCATCACGAAGATCGTTTTGGGCGACAGTCTGCGTACGGCAGCCCCGACGGCGTCCAAGTGAAGCTCGAACTCCGCCAGGGGGCGGTTGCGCGAAAAGTAAACGCCTATGACGACGATACTTCCGCTCTCCGCCACAGCATAGCCCTTTCCTCTTTCGAGACATGTAAGCGGTGTGCCGGACCCGGCTCTGGCCACCACCGCTACCATGTCATCGAGATCGCCCACCCAGTTCCCTGAAGGAGGGACGTAATAAGGTTCACTTATTACGGCTAAATTCGCTTGCCACTCCGCCATCGCCTGCAGGCACAAGTCCTGAGCGGTGGGGGAGTGGTTTACGTTAGCTTGAAAAAACGTCGTTACGGGTGTACTAGGCATTGGAGGTGTCCATTGTCTGTACTCCCGATTTGCCGGTACGTGGTCTCGCCCGCGAGTGGACGAATTGGCCCCTCACGTAGGGAGGTTGGCAGAACCTCGCCAACGTGTGGTGGGCCGCGTTCAGTCCCCCCGCCGCGCACGCCGCGCAGTGGGGTTTCCGTGCCGTGCAGTCCGGCATCCTGTGTCCGCTTTTACCGCAGCGGAGACACAAGTTAGTCCGGTCCGGGCACGTGTCCGGACAAGTTTGGGTGCCATGACCGACGTTGAAACATCTGTAACAACGTATCGGTCTGGCTTCCAGTGCTTCGACCTTCGCCGAGGTGAAGCCGACCAGAAGGTAGCCCAACCCGACGATGGTCTTGGCGGCAGCGACGGGGCACAGCACGTATGATGCGCCCAATCCGCCCGGTCCTGCACCGATGTGCTTTGTGAGCACGTCGTCGCGCCGGCAGTTGCCTGCGCGCGCGATCGCGTCACGAAGCCCATCGACCGTGACTGAGTCGTCCAGCCCTGAGACGTAAAGCTCCCCACGCTTTACGGGGCGGACGACCTCAGCCATCCCTTCTAGGGCCCCGCGCAGGGCTTCGGCGACGCGGTCCGCCTTGGCCGCGCTCTCGGGTCCCGGCTGGAACTCGAGGAGACGCGCGTCCCTGGCGGTCCGCACCACCTTCAGCCCCTCGCGGAGGCCCATGGCGGTGATGTCGACCACCGTCGAGGCCTTTGCGAAGACCTCGCGATAGCCGACACCCTTCGCGGCCGCTGCCGGCAGCAGTCTAATAATGACTGCGGCCGACTTCGGCTCGCGGAGAACGACGGCAGGCCTCGCGGCCTGCTTCCGCGGTTGCTGCCTCCACCCCGTCGGTGGGGCAGCAGCTTGCGCCTGGGGGGGGGGAGGGGGCCCGTTGGCCCTCGCCCCCTTACCCTTTTTCCGCCCTACGACCGTGGACCACGCCCCCCCCTCGGGTACGGGGGCGGGGGCGGGGGCCACGGGCGCCGGCGGTGGCGCGACGTACGGGGCGACGCGGCGGGCGCACGCCACGGGCGCCGGCGACGGTGCCACACACGGGGTGGCACGACGGGCGCGCGGGACGGGCGCCACTGATGGCGCGGACGCGGGGGCCATTTGTCGCCCAGAGGCCGAAATTATTGGGGCGGGCGCCGAAGCGAAGGCCGCCGAGGCAGCGGCGGCGGCGCGGGCCGCCTTTCTCCGCTTTCGGAGCGTCCGCTTCACGCCCCCCCTGTGTTTTTTCCTCGCGGGGGGGGTCGGTGGCAGTGGGGAGTCTGCCACCCCGGCGGCCGGGGCCGCCACCACCTCCATCGGGACCGGGGTACTTGCTTCCCCCAGACCCCGGCGGACTGCAGCGGCAGCCGTGGCCGGTTTGGGCCCTCCGGTGGGCTTCGCGACGGACGCGCGGGGAGTCGGCCTGGGCGCCGGCGCCTTGCCTCCGTCGGCCGCAAGTGGTGGACGGAGGGTCGGCGCGGGGCCCAGCCTGTCCTCTATGGCGGCGAACCTCGCGTTGATAAGTGGCGCCACGGCATCGAGCACGACGCGCACGAACGCATCGTACTCAACGCCGCCGCGCCCGAGTGGGACGGACGGCGGCGCCGCCCCGTCGGCGGGCGCCGCGGCCGGCTCCGCCCCGTCGACGGGAACCGGTATCGACCCCGCCACCGCGGCGGGGGTCGGACGCGATTTTTTAGTCGCGACGGGCGCGGCGGGCGATTCCGAAATCGCCGCCACCTCCACCGCGACCGCCCGTGCCTTCCGCTTGACGGGCACGGGGGGCGGCGCCGCCACGACGGCAGGCGCCGGCTCCACGGCCGGAGCGGAGGCCTTAAGGGCCTTGCGCATTTCTTCAAACTCTTTGCGATAGGAGAGATTTTCCTCCCGCAAAGAGTTTACTTCCATGCGCAAACGCGCATTCTCGTTGCCGAGCTTCCACGCCTCGGTTTCCGGATTCCGCGTGACCAGCGTGTCGACAATGTCCGACACTCTGTTCGCGGCATCCTTTAGCCGACGCACGTAGCCACCCTTCAGATTGCCCGACGTCTGGGCGATCTGAAGGATCTCGGCGACCTGGGCGCTCGCCGCTAGGCGCAGTTCCCCGGGGCCGAGGGCCGTGATGTCTTCTACGAGGGCGGCGCACTGGCTAGCCGCGGCCAATTTGGCGTTGGTTGCCTTGCGCGCCTTGCGCCCCTTTTCCCCCCCCTCAGTGCGGAGGAAGGCCTCCGCACCCGCGAGAACCGACGCGGCCGACGCGGTCGATTCGGTTGCGCCCCACGTGGGGCGCAAAGGCGAGCGCGCGCGCGCTGGGGTGGACGCACCCGACGTAGGGGCCGAATCGGCGTCGCTGCTCCGGGACCGGTCCCAGAACCGTGACCTCGATCCGGCCGCAAATACCGGAGCACACGATACAGGGGGCACAAATGTCCCCGAAGACGTAGCCCGCTTCGCCGAGCCCGCCGCAGAAGACGACGAACCTGTGGACGCGAACGCGTACGAAGTTGTTGCCGCCGCCGAAGACGAAGACGTGGACGTGGACGCCGCCGCCGTCGCCGCAGTCGCTGCACACGCAGGCGCCGACGCCGCGACAGCGACTCCCATCCCAGTAGGGAAGGAAGACGAAGGGGTCGCCGCTGCCGCGCCTACAAATTCCCTGTTCGCGACCTCGGTCGATAGCGCGAGTGAAGCTCGCGCGACAACCGGGGTCGTGGGACGGCCGTCCCCGACGTTGCGAACCGATAGGTCGCAAGCCAGTGGCAAAGGCGCAGGTGAGGCCTGCGCGCTATAGGCCACCGTCGTCGTGGGGCGACCGCCCCCCACCGTCGCTGTTCCGGCCGCCGTGTAGACGATTTGTCCACAGGCAGGCGAAGCAGGGCGGGAATAACCGAATGCGCGAACGACACCGTCAAGCGCACTATCCAGAGACTCTGGAATGCTACCTGACAGTGGCGTGCGAAAGCCATCTTCGTACCCGTCGCCCCCCTGCACAGGTGATGCCCATGCAGAGGTCGACGGCGTCCCGAAGGCACTCACATCTATGGTGCTCGCGTCACTCACGGCCAGGCAAACAGCCGAGTGTGACCCGAGCAGCGTACTCCTACCTATATCCAGGTGTGCCGCACTGTTACGTGCCGCACGGCTGGATGGGGGCCTGCGCGTCACGGGACCTTCCGGTGGCCCCATAACGTTAGTCCTACAAGCGGGGGCATCCACGGTGAGGTCCACCACGGACGCCGCCCTGCCTATCAAGACAGGCGCCTCAGGTGCCGCCGTGATAACGGCAGCAGCCGGGCAGCCTGGACGTGGCCCGGCGGCAGATTTGCTGCGCCGGGCGATCGATACTGACGGGACCTTCTTCCTACGCGTCTCGCCGATCTCCGCAGCCTGCCAACCGTCCTTGGCCTCCAGGTGGCCTCTCTTGCAAGGCGCACCTGAAAGCCCAGGGGGTGGTTTTGGGTCCTGGGCATCCATTGCTGGATGCCCGTTCCCTGTGCGAAACCAGCGACGCGCGCGGGTGTACTTAATGTACAAAATAACCGTTAATATTACGCAATATGCGCTGAAGCGCGCGAAAAGCAATCAGAGAGTAAATCGACTCACCCAAGCCAATAAACTGCGATTCGCGCCGGAATCGAACGAACTAACACTGTACACTGACACTACACAACTATATTCGCAATTTATCGCCTTTTCGGAAAGAAAAAGCGCGAAAATCTGCAAAATTCGAGAAGAGCACAGGCATTAGCGACTGCCTCGCATGGATGCCCGTCCGGAACTGTCAATTCATTTACTTACCCTAACGTCGGTTGAATTTTGACATTGCTTGTATGTATGAGGCCGATTTTGGCGAAAACTAAAGTGGTATCATTAGATTTTTGAAAAATCAAGTACCCTTTTCGGGAATCAAACCGGCTCATTTGGAAAAAATAAACACACTCTGTATTGTTATACCAAACCATAGTCTAGCTTGTAAGGATCAATTTTTGTAAAGGAATGTCAAACGCTAAACCAAGGAAAAGGGTTATTTTTGAAAATATTTGAAAATATAACATTTTGTTCTATTTTCCATGTATTATTAATTTAAAAATAGCTCTTATACACCTTTTTTGCAATCTCGCTTGGACACTAAACTGTTTCATTTCGGATGAAAACCATCTTAACACAGAATATTTTCATTTATCTAAATAACATTATTACAAATTTCCTTACAATCTGTTCATTCCGAAGGCCGTGAAAAAGAAAGAACTAATCATAATTAATCGTCTAGATTTCAGTTTTGTATTGAACAATAGTTTTCATTCATACACACATGCAAAAAATACCACATTAATTACCTACATATTATTATGGATATGGAAGAATTCAAAAGAAACAAATATTATGTTTTATATAACAAAAGGGCAAAAAGCTAGAGAGAGGCAAGCCTATGGTGCCAGATTGTCGCGTAGGATTTATTAAGAATTTTTCAATTACATTTTAGGCATTATTGCTTAATTCTAGAACCCTATTAAAATAATGTTAGAACACTGCTAAGAAATGCAAGTTAGAACATATAATCTGATACTATAATCATTTTAAAATTGATCCTAAAACAAAATAAAGAAACCTAACCTCGATCGTTATGATGTACTTGCTTACTCTTATCAGGCAGTACTAACATAATATGTTTTGTACTTACGTATTATTATTATGTTTTCCATAAATGTATTTGATACATTAGAAATATTACTTGAAACTCCGTTATTCACGGCTTGGAGTACTGTACCTACCTAAGTTATTCGTAATGTCTTAACAATGTTCTCATGAATATTTATCGTATGCTCAGCGCACTGATGATATACCGCGTGTACATTTTAAAACATATAGGTAAATCTATCTAGTTAAATAATAAAAGCACATAAACGCCCCATTATTGGGCTCGGATCTCGCCATTTTTTAGGGGAAAGGACAGTATACCCGCGACGCTACTCCAAGACGGATTACTCGGTTTCACACATCGCTTATCTCAATTTACAGCTGTTATCGTGATGTCCCCGTCCAACCCGTGGTAATTGCAACAATATACACATTAGATAAGAAAGCCATCGCAGTGGTGCATCCATTCAGTATTCAAACCGACGTCATTTTAAATGTTAACCAATAGACTATCACGGCTCTTATTATTACTGAAAATAATAAAACTAAAAAATTAGTTCATAATTTCTATATAAGCACCAAAGAGCTAATTTTACAAGTTCATAATACACCTAGTTCAAATTTTGGCTCCGTGCCTTTCTGAAACATTTTAAATACACGGCCTTTTAGGATAACCAACTTATGATCCGTACCCCTCGTATATTGGCTTACATGTGGATTCTAATTCTTAAAAAAACACGCGTCTCTTGGAATATTTTCTAATATAACTCTTTGTCATTGTCATCCTATCCCGTATGGCAGCAGCTAGCGCCTAAATAAAAGAATAATGTAATGTATATTGTGTGAATGCTCGCGCTCGATGTCAAGGTTCTAAAACTAAAAATCGCTGGGCAAACTTCGTACCTCCTCAGCATCAATAAATAAAAAAGCTAAAAAAATTATAATTGCAGAATGTATCAACTTTAGTAAAAAATGTGGCCGTCAAAAACAAAAGAAAATAAAACAAAAGTATTCTTTTAAATTTAATTTGATTCTAACGACGGGACGAACATCAAATGTTTGATATTCAAAACCAAAGAAATGAAAAAAAACTTCACTTTTAAATTTATTTTAATTTCTGAACGACTTTTTAAGCGAAATTGTTGTTTTTACTATATTCCAATTATTTTTCATAAATACTCACCTTTCAAACCCTTCCTGGACTTCCACAAATAATTCAAAACCAAAACTAGCCAAATCAGTCCAGCCGTTCTCTAGTTTACTAGACGAGACTAACGAATAGCAATTGTAAATCAAAAAATGTTATCAGACCTTTTTTGTAGAGCGTTCAATTTTCTATAAAGATTGGAACAGCGATTTATCAGTCAACCAGTCGTTTGAACTGTACAAAAATCAGAAGAAGCAAAAAAAAAATTTCCTGTGTTATTCTTATGGGAATTAAAAAAATGCGATGAGGACAATCTTAATATTAATATTAAGGGCTCATCTTTTCACAGATTTTTTTTTGCACCCAAAAGAAACTTTTGAGCCTGTTTGGAAAAAAAAATATTTTTTTTTGATCATCCTAATGTATATATATATATAGATGATATTATAACTATGACACTATATATGCACTAGCTTTATCTTTCAAGTTTCTTGTGAATGCTATCTGCGGAGATATTAAATTAGACGGGAATAACCGACAATAAGGTTATACCTTTCGCATGTTATATGCAAGTTAATGAACCACTACACTTATCAGACATGCAAACATTGCTATCGCTTTGCATAGTTGTTCTAGTTATCATAATCAAGCGAACAGTACCTGTCTAATTAACTGAAGAGGGCACACGTTTCGTCTATGACGTCATTATAGTTTGATTATCTATAATATTATAAAGTTCTAAAAATGCCGGGTCTGTAATTTGAAGCTATCAAAAAAAACAACTGAAATACACTAGGTTAACGATAGAGAACACGATACAATTTTTTAGATTTCTTTTCGTTTGTTCGGAATTCACGTAAAAACTACTGAACCGATTTTGCTGTGGTATATTCTGCGCTACTTTAATCCTTGGAATCCCGTGAGAATTTTCGCGAGAGCGGTTTGTAGTTGTTTGGATGCATAAAAATTACCTTTTTCCGACACAGTTTTCACTAAAACGATAGCTTACATTATTTTTTAAATGCTGCAGTACTTTTTGTGTCCTGGGAATTCTACGAGAATTTTAAGTCAAGTGTGGACGAAGTCGCATATACAGAGCATATACAGTTTATTAATAAAACCATTATTACACTACTGATTTAGGGATCCGGTACATAAGGCATCTATCCGTGCAGGAAACAAGAAAGAATACAATTTCCTGAGGCTGGGCGGCCCGTCGTAAGAGGCGACAAAACAACCCTTAGCCCAGTGGTACGTTATTCGCCCGTCTGGATTACTACCACCCCTAGCCTAGAGTATACCGCCATAACAACCTTGAATTGTGTTCCGGCATTAGTGACCAGGTTCGAATTTCAATTTAAAGAGTGGAAGGTACATTAGTAGTATCTTTGGTGCGAAAAATGTTCATAGGCGATGGTTATGTTTTCCATCAGGTGGGCCATCATCCCGTCTGCTGAACGCTTGCATACAAAAAGGTGGGCGTAGCCTCGCTATAGATTCCAAATCTCTTTTTTTGATACACGACCCTGATTTAAAGTAAGGGTTCGCAAGTGATCGTAGTGTAAAAACTCGTAAGTTTATAAACCAATCCCCTAACTGAAGAAGTAAATTACCACATTATATTCGCATATATCCGTTACTTTTGAATTTAAGGCCGACACCCCCATTTTGACTAATTTTGAAGTTAAAATTATTTTCGAGGTATTTATATATTTTTAAATAGTTTCGTATATAATTTAAGCATCTATTTAAATATAAACAATTTAAACTTGTTATAAAAAAATATTTTATTTTTTATACTATTTATATTATACTATTACTTTTTATTTTATACTATTTATATCTCGATTTGATTATTACTTCAATTAATTAAATTATATCCGTTCTTTTGCATATAAAAAGATTAATGTTTAAGTGTTTAATTACATCGGAAATGGAGCAATTTATTAATCCAAATTGTTTGGACAATTAGTGCGGTTAATAAAATGCCAATGTTGATTTTAAGTTGTAAGGGGAAAAAATGATTAATTGAAAGACTGTCTAATTAATATTAAAGAATATACGGGTAACAATCAAAGTATATTTGGCAAAAATAATGGACCCGTGGTCTTATACTTATTATAACAATTTGATCAATTTCGACTTTTGTATAAGTACTCTCCATTTAAAAAAATGTTATATTGTAATAAATAAAAATTTAAGCGAAATTGAGTATTAAAATATATTTTCTATGTAGTTGTGTTATTTCTGTATAAGCCAATTTTTTTGAGAAATAAACGTTTTACAAGCGTAAATTTTATTAATCTGTTAAATTAGGCGTTCATAATTACTATGATAAGGGGAAAATATGGCTTAATAACGCAACGTTCGTGGCCAAACCAGTAGCCAATCGCAGTCTTTGATCTAATTAGAGGATGTTCGTCTTGTGCAACGTGGCTTGTTATGGCAGAGAGCATGCAAGAGCCCGTGGAACGTGCACCCACTACCAACAGTCTTACTAGCGCCTTATTTATTACATTGATGCGTGTCGAGTCCATTGCAACGCCATTATTGAGCCCATGTCTATAACTAACTACTTCACGAAACCGCAATATCTATTCGTAAATATTACATCCACAACGCTATTTCACTATCCAAATATTTCAACATTAACAACCGCAACCAACGGCACTCAGTTCTAAATTCAAACTTTTATGTCAAAATCACAATTATGTTTTTTTTTAAATTTTCTGGTCTGGTAACAATAGGAAACAAAAAGTTTTTGTAACAAAAAGGATGAAAGTGACCTGTATAGGCATGATATTATGATTTGGAGCACGAGCGTAGCGACAGCGCTAATAGTTTGAGTGCCTAAATAGGTATTTCTCCCGAGATAAACACCCTGATTTTCATTTCGAATATGATGAAAGTAAATAAAAACTGATTAGTTAAACAAACAACTAGTTCTGTAATGAAATAAAGCGTTAAATCCATTAAATCTGATGAACCCATTTAATACGTCACATATATATGATCCTACGTCATGTAGATTTATTTTTCTGTGGCATTCTACCCGCCAGTATTTTATTGACATCGATAATAGTAAATATTTCGCTAAAATTTATTTAAATTAAATAATAATTTAGTGAAAAAATATATACTGTATAAATTCATGTTACAAAATTGATGATATTTTTAAAGTAAAGTGGCTGTCTGTATAAAGAGCTCGAACATGGCTCCCATAATTTTTAATTTTTTGACACCAGGCCAATTCGTCTCTCAGACATGAATAGTATTATTGTTTTCATCCCTGATCAGGTAACTTCAAGCATATTCGTACTTACTAAGAATGAGAAATGAAATGTATTTTAATCCATTTCTTATTTTAATATTCAATATTTCAGTCGTTAAAACCTAGGCTCAGTTATATGACTGTAGTAATGTACTTCTTTAATGACATGGTAACATTTTAATAAACAGTTCATTTTTCCACAGATACACATAATTCCTATTAAAAAATGACATTTTAAATCCTAAAAGTATTAACTATAAGTAGATCTAATTTAAAACAAAACAGCATATATAATACATCGTTTTAAAGTTCTAACAAAAACAAATTGTCTGTAGAGTAGTAGTGTTTTGATAGCTAATAAAAACCTTCTAATTCGAGCAGAATACAGGATGTGAGAGTTATAAGAATATTAGCGATAAAGATAATTTCTAAATGTTCAACCAACATCCGCTATTCTTATGTAAAACACAGCGTTTTCTAAACAATTTTGCAAGCAATTCATAAGTTGACTTTCGAACCCATGACTCCAATGGCACGCGACATTTACATAGAGTCGCGGTAGACCTCACGTCATAAGCAGGCGGAACGTGCAAAATATCCATTCTCGATGTATTTACATCTAACGCCGCCCTTCTTCACAGCTATCTTACACGAAATTGAAATAAGTACGATACAATCTTTTCTTTGTGGGAGCAGCGGCGCGCAAAAGGCGAGTGGTCTAGACATTATCTTGGTGTATGTCGCCGAAAACAGTGAGCACGGAGGCGTAACAAACGATGGCCGCGACCCGTGATCTATGATAGCCGAAAAGGAATTTAATATCTCCACGCTTGAATACATATTTAATAACTGATCTGGGCCCACTACGAAACATGTTTGGGTGCATATAATACTACAGATCATATTGCTCTTAAACATAATATTTACAGAATATTAATACTGCCTAGGCTTATTGAGAAATTTATATACAATGTCCGGGAACTAATTTACCAATTTCGAAAATATCAATGCAACAACACATTGTTTCAATCAC
Source organism: Dendrolimus pini (assembly GCA_949752895.1). NCBI lineage: Eukaryota > Metazoa > Arthropoda > Insecta > Lepidoptera > Lasiocampidae > Dendrolimus > Dendrolimus pini. The sequence continues at coordinate 12,476,532 of OX457126.1, forward strand.
CTGTTATTTTATATTATATTTATACTGTTCTTTTTTAAGTCTATTAAACTTTTTGGATAACAGCTTGCTAATTTGTTTAAACGATTTTTTATGTCTTTGGTATTGATATATACAGCTATTAATATAAATATTCCGAGACTTACAGCCTGTTTTGACCATAAATTGCAGTCGTATTTCGGATAGATCAACACGCGACCCTAATAGGAAATACGAGTTTTGTATTGATGCCTCTGCTACAAAATCTGTCATTTTGTAACTGAAAGTGCCTAGTAAAACAAAAATCTAGAGCTTTCAAAAAATAAATAAAGAAGAAAGTGAATAAGGTCGTTTGCAACCGTACGAATATTTTTGTGTTATTTTTACCGCAATATCGGTAATTATGAGCTGAACGAAAAATGAAGCAGATGGTAGTTAAAATCGAGTATGCCTTCAGAGCTAAATCCAAAAGTATTGCCAATAACGACAATATATAAAAAAAATCGATACCTATTTAGATGAATAATATACGTTATACACGTAAATAAAAATTTGCAGATAAACACATTATGTGGGTATTTACAAGCTAAACAAGATACTTTTGTGTTACCAGATTCCAGTAACACCTAGATTAAATGACGTAGGGAGAACAGCATACCGGGAGTCAACCGAGATACCTCTACGTTCAAGTGAACAGGCCAGCCAACGCTCGAACCATCTCTTAAGAAACCGTAAATTTTTAAACCTCTATTTATTAATAATTAGACATCCAACAGCTCATCTTAAAAACCAGATTGTTTGCGATAGAAAGAATAATAAAACCTTAAAACTTTACGGTCTCTCAGCTCACGTTTGTAAAATGTCATAACCGTATAAACTTAGGTCGGTAGAAATTTTCCGTAAATAGAAAGCTTTATTTTCTATTATGACTTGCTATCAACCATCTGTGAACTTCACTAACATTCCAAGGTATGGACAATGTTACTAACAAATTAATAAAAGCTTAAACGACATAATAATCTTCTATTTTTAACCATCGCTTTCCAAATTGCCGCATAATAATAATGCGCTGGGCCTATTTTATGCTAAGTCTTACAATCTTTTACAAACTGGTTTGAGAATCGATTTATTGAACTTTCTTCGGGAAGATTGTGGAACGGATCCATTAATAGTTATTATGCACATAACAATATTAGTAACGATATTATTAGATATTAATGATATATGTTAAGTATTTATGACTTGTTTTAAGTGCTGTCATAGTCGCTAGCATGACATCAGATATTTGCCGCGACTGCAATCTTCTGGCGGCAAGAGGTTAACATCCTATGAGCGTCCGTGCTTGACCAATCAGCCAATCAGCTCTATTTCAAAACCAAATAATATTGGATATCCAGTTCGTCTTAAAGAGATTTGGACCTGTTTTACAACAGCCACGAAAGTGTTAGGTAGGACTGCTAATAGCAGTTTTTTAAAAGTTTGATACACTCATATGAATGAATGTGTACGTACTAGACGGATATGAAAATTAGATGTTTGATGAGATATTAACCAGACGGGTTTTATTATTTGGCATTGTTTGAGATGACTTCATAACTACACTTTTGATTACATTTTGTCATGGGAATATGCAAGTAATTATGAAGCGTCTTTGTGAGTAATCTTCATAATTTATTTTGCAAGTATGAAATAATTTCGTACTGGTGGTTGTTGTGACTCAATCTTTAAAATACGTTTGTCTCATTCTAATGACGTCGGTTTGAATGAAACATAAGTCATTCCCTACTGAGGTATTTTTTCTGATTTAGGTAATATGCAATTTATAATGATTAACTTACTTGCTAACGGAAAAGCACACATGAAGGAATCTGGCACATCGTAATCATCGATGTGTGAAACTCGTCAAACTGACTTAGATAATAGGTAAGTAAGTCATTAGAATACAGAGGCTCGAACCTAGCAGAAGGACGTTTGAGAGCCTAATATTATAATACACAACAATTGCAAAAACGTGATGATACAAACAAAACAAAATCAAATTCTTATTAATCGAATAATTGTGTGACCCGACCCATTGACAAATGCGACTTTACATAAATGATTTCCAACCATTCAATTCACATTATCTGAATACGAAATGTCAGTCGGCATTGCCAAATTTTTTAGATAATGTTGAATACGTGCATTTTAACTATAGTCGCGCTGTATTAATATTTATATTCTGACGTAAGGTAAATATGTGTAGTTACAAGGTAGTCGGCTTGCGCCCCTTGGGTTACTGCGCCTGGGTGCCACGCACCCTTTGTAATCCCGGGTAAAGACTGCCCAGAATATGCCCACACAAAAATCTATACTATAATAATCTATCTATCTTTATTATAATAAATCTGTAAATGGTTCAAGTTTGTACAATGCGCTTAAAAATCAGCAGTGCTAATTCGGACCAGAATATTCTGAAAATGCAACTCGTTTGTCTGCCTGTCTGTTAAAGCATCACGTAAAAAGTACTAAACGGATTGAAATGAAACTCGACATAAATTTAGCTTATATCCCGGAGCGTAGCGTAGGATACTTTTTATCCCTATAAATTATAATTTATCGTTTCCGTGGGATAAACGAAATTAGTGAAAAAGATAGCGCTGAGATCGCAGCTTTTTTGGAAACCACTCAACGTATATGAATGAGACACTTGACATAGTGCTGGCTTATAACCCGAGTTAGCACTTAAAATTTATTTTATATTTTATTTTATTTTGACTGTTATTATACGTTCTTCAAAACATAAATATGTCAGTTTAATTTGGCTTATGCCACTTTTTCATCTGGGATAATGTTTTAGTTATTAACCGTTTTACATACAGATGTAGCGATCAGTTTAATGTTATTTGTGATGTGATATTGTTATTAATTGTTAATGGCGTTAATAATTTTGTCAGATTACGTATGTGTATTAGGGTGGGCCAAAAAAACTTTTAATTTTTTTTAGCTACCACGAAATTATCGTCCAAGATGACGAAAAAAAATTCTGATAAAGTTTGAGCTCTTAATATTAATTTTCAGAGGTGTCACATCGTGATTTTCGATTTCTCATTTAAATTACACGGGAAATTATTTTTATTTTTTTCGAATCTTGATGTATCTCAACGAGTTATTCTGTGGTAAAGTAAATACATAATTTTGTAGGAAATTAAACGGCCTACAAAAAAGGTCCGATTCAATTTTTCGCTAAGTCAACTTGGTTAAAAGTTATTCGCAGTTAAAGTTCAACCTAAAGTAATATATGATGACTTTCACAATCTTCTATAGTTTTTTTTACAAATAAATGCCTTAAAGACATAAAACAACATATTGATCGTGATTTTTATCATTTTTACTTCCCAAATTTATTGAGAATAACTTATGTTATGTAGCACTGTGTGTTATGTTACTTTGCTATCACAAGATATAAGTAATTTTATTTCGAAAAAGTCATTGATAATATTTCAAATATTTGATTTACCCGTTGACTTTATTGATAAAGACGTACCATTTTGGACTCAAGATGAAAGTTATCAAGACAATCTGGCATTTTTAAGCGCCTCAGTGTTGTCAATGATGTAGCAGAAAGAGGAGTTGCATTGATAGAAGAGTACAACAAATGTCTCACAAAAGACGAAGAACAGCTGCAATACTTATTGCAAGTGGTTAAAAATCACCGTCAAAAATATCCTAATTGTAACAAAAAAAAAATGATTTGATTCTAAGATAATGAAAAAAAAACAAGTTATAATTTTTTTAATTTTTTTGATTGAATAATTGTTAGAACACAACTTTTATTATTTTACATTACCTAATAATCAACTTTAAATAAGACACTGCGAATTTGAATATCGCTACGCGCGTGCCTTAATTTTAAGCAATAATGAATTGTGGATCGTTTTTGCGAGTAACAAATTTGGGAAGTAAAAATGATAAAAATCACGAACCATATGTTGTTCTATGTCTTTAAGGCATTTTTTGGAAAAAAAAAACTATAAAAGATTGTGAAAGTCATCATGTATTATTTTAGGTTGAACTTTAACTGCGAATAACTTTTAACTGAGTTGACTTAGTGAAAAATTATATCAGACCTTTTTTGTAGGCCGTTCAATTTTCTACAAAATTATGTATTTACTTTTACCACAGAATAACTCGTTGAGATACATCAAAATTCGAAAAAATAAAAACCCGTGTAATTTAAATGGGAAATCGAAAATCACGATGTGACACCTCTGAAAATTAATATTAAGAGCTCAAACTTTATCAGAATTTTTTTTTCGTCATCTTGGACGATAATTTCGTGGTAGCTAAAAAAAAATTAAAAGCCTCTACCATCACCTACAATTAATTAAAAGTTACTTGTTGTTATGAACTCTGTGTACACTATCTTGTTATTTATAAGAAAACACGATGCATGTTATTGTTCTATTTGGTGTAAATCATAAACGAACCGTTATAAGAAACCAACAAACAAAATAAAGATAACAATGTTCTTAGATTTTTACATTTTCATTTATAAGACCCAATTACATTGCAATAAAAAGAGGAATTGACCCGTATTTATAACCATTGCGCAAAAAAAGGTTTATAATTGAAATAAAGAACAAACTTTTCCATAAAGAACGCGCGCCTCACTGCCCTTCATATAGGTGAACGGCATAAAGGTATAGAAGATAGGTTAATTCAGCATACTAGCATAAGGCTCGAGCGTTCAGAAAGCCGAGCTAGGGGCGGGGAGTGAGTCCGCACTGGGACGAACCGCGGCCGTAGCCTTGGCGGCGCGACGCAGCCACCCCTAATCCCATTACTACACACTATCGCGCCCACACTGGCGCTCAGCTAACCTTAGCTTGCAGCCCAACGTGACCATTCGCAAAATAAATACACTCTTTTTTATTGTTTACTTCAATGTAAAACCATTATGTTTGAGTGAACTAATTTAAAAACAAAACAATGTAAAAGCTTCTCACCTGAGTATTATTCCCAAAAGGATAATTCGATTCCTAATCACGTCGAAATTATAAAACAACAAGCACTGTTTCGATAACGTCCTACGACACTTAACAAAGTTCAAAACATCTTAGCCAGGCGGTGAGTAGGTGGCGTGGTATTTCGTACAAAATCCCTGCGATTGGTGCGGTGTAGTTTGTCTGTGGTGCGCATACGGGCGCAGCGCGAGCGAGCGTCGCGACGTCGGCGGCGCAGAGCGGCGTGTGCGCCCGCGCTGGCGCTCGGCGGTGGGGCCGACCGGTCGCAACCGGGCCGCGCTCTCACCACGCCGCACCGTCACTCGCCTTGCCATGCCACAATGTTCGCTATAATCGCACTTGACACCGTGCCGCGTTCGATTTACAAGAAAGTTCTTCGTTTCTATGTCATCGATGTGAGGAAAGTCGCGGAGATCCGTAGACGTCTACATTCTTTCACCAATATAATTACCTATCGCCGACGTCCATGTACATATATGTTACCATTAGAGAATTATGAATACGACTGAGGGCATCGGTATTAAATATTTCTAATTTAATTAAGCAATTGTATGTCACGTACAGATATAACACACACCACAGCACCAGTTAGTATTGGTGATGTTTACGAGACATGTCCATTTATATTTCAAGATATGTATAAGCAGACTTACAATTTCTTAAGTACATACAGTCTTTGTTCCCAAGTCAAGGAGGTTGTACTTGTGTCATGGTTAACATTCAACTATTATCTATCTAAAATATATAAGTGTTTTTTTTTAAAGAAAAAACCAAACCTTACAATGAACGTCCTTTGTTTTTATTACTTCGCTGACGAACCTTAACTAATAAGCCATTACTTTTTATACCTCATCTACATGTACGACTACATGTTTTGTATAGTGGGTAGTCTTATTTTTTTCCGATTTTAATATATTATAGTGGTCCCGGCAGACGTTGTTTTACACTAGAAAAATCTATAACCCAATTCCAGAGCTACCTACCGGGACTAATTGTGAATCTAAAGTTCTAAACCATTCTCGAATCCACTTGAACACACAAAAAATTTAATCAAAATCGGTCTATACCCTTGAGGAGGAGTTCAGTAACATACACACAAACAGAAGAACATTATATATAAAAATTATGTAGCGGCATACAGAATACATCTTTATCTGATATTTTATCCACACAGATATCACTTTTGGAAAAAATACTATGACATTCTCAAACAGACGAATATGTTTTTATTAAAGTTCCGTTTGTCTGTCCTTATAAGACGATACAAAATGTCAACGGTAAAAGAACAAAAAGTAGCAATGAAAGTAATAGTTTAGTTCTACTGATAGAAACAACACGAACGCTGTCTTTGGGACCACTTTTTCTTTCGTGTCATTCAGATTCCATTTGGGTAGATCGGAATGTGTTGTTTTTTTAATACATGAATAACATAGAAACATTTTTAAAACAAATCATTCACCGAATACGTACTAAAAATAAAAAGTAACTCAGACTAATTAAAAACTAGCTAAGTGCGTGTCGAGCGAATGGTGACAACTATCCACTGTTTCAACTTTTGATTTCGAAATCTTTGAGAAAGAGTGTAACCGAGAATATTAAATTTTATAACGTGATACAAAATACACTTTTGTTATTATTGTACGTATATATGTAAACATATACATACAGTGGTGCTAGTCTTCGATGTATATGCCAGCGGTGGGCATATGGAGTTAGAAATGAGTCACAAAAATTTCGCATCAAAAACCTTAAACACTAATATGTGGAAAGCAAGATTTTGAGCCTCCGCCAGATTACAGTAAATACCTGTTTTACATTGGGATGACTTGCGTGGCAATTGCTTACTGACGAGGGAAACTAAAGCCTGTGCAAAATTGAGTAAAAAGTATAAAACAGACGCTACCAAGGTTGAAATCGTTTTTATCCAATAATTTTATATACTCTTCGAATAAAATGGTTATGACATGTATGTACAAAGACAAACGGATAGATGGGCATAACTAAACTGCCTATCTTTGAATACTGTTGCTGTAGGCACGTGTGTGCAACTCGACTTAAACCGCTGGACTGATTTTGATGATTTTTGTTTTGTGAGTTTAAGTGGGTCTGAGAATGGTCTAGATGTTGAACAGTTGGACAGATTTTTTCAGAGCAGGACAAGGTCTGCCGGGCCCGCTAGTACCTATCTTACAAATAAATGTTAATTTTTACGAGTTGGTTCCTTAATTCTAAAACTAAAAATCAATCAAAACGTAGACCGTACGTTCAATGTTCCATTTTAGTCGAATCAAAATAAATCACTATAATATTTTTATTGTTATTAATTTATACAAATCATCAATTTTAACTATATCGTAATATTAATGAAGGCAATAAAGTTTAAAAAAGAACAAATGAGTAATTGTAACATAATAATTATTCGAATTTCAAATTTATCAGGATTCGAACATAGTTTTTTTTTAATAAACAAAACTAATATAAATCAGTGATTTTAGATTCATTAAGATGTTCGCAAAATATCTCCAAAGCATTTTCGTGACGTAAAAATCAATTAAAGTTCAATTAAAAGATCAATTAAAGCATCTTCTCAGGTTTTATAACTGGTTAGAAACACATCACACGTCAACACATTTTAACATCTCGGTCTGCTTGGATTGGTCACCATTCATTAGTTTTTGTTAATGTATTCCGTCTATTATTTCTAAAATTAAATTTTGTTGAGAAAACCAGTTTCTATGTCGAAAACAGAAGTAACAGACAAGGTGCTAATAATTGTTTCTTCCATCGTTAACTTATAGGTAGACATTTTAATTTACACGTAATTACACGTTCTTTGATTAATAAGTCTAAGTGGCTACGTAGCTAATAACGCTGATTTGAATACTGGTAAAATAAAACAAAACGATTATTCAGTTTATATTGTCTAATTTATATTGTTGCAATTACCCTTTGTTGTGGGTTAAGCGACTATCTCTAGTAAACCTTAAACATGCATATTACAGATGTGTGGAATCCGTCAAACCTCATTTGATAAGCATTGCGAGCATATCGTCTGTTCCTTTGAATTAGGAAAGCTTAAGTCCATCAATGAAAGTTTAATCTCAATGTTAACCCGAATTTTCACTCCCTTATAATTAGGTACAATTTACAAAGAAAGAAGAATTAATATGATTAAAAAATTATTATGTACCTACCAAAAATAATTCAAGGCTTGAAAATATTAACTGTGGAATTGTCTGCTGAGTAAGCCGCTTTAGTCTTCTCTGTCTCCTAGGCTTCTTTTCAACCGACCTCAAAAAGGAGGAGGCTCTCAACCTGTCTGTATGTTTTTTATATGTACGTTACTTGATTTCTCTGTCAATTGTGAACCGCTGTTTAAAATTTGTCTTTTAATCGAAAGGGTATACTCCCAAAGTAGTCCCATGGTCACCAAGTCAGGATCTGATGAGTGGATCAGATCCCAGAGACATCGAGAATAACCCTTATTAAAGAAAGCAATGCGCCTAAATTCTTGTAAAAAAGCATGTATACGCGTTTATCCATGTCCGCAATTTTTTCGTCAATTGTGTATTAATTTATATATTTTTTCTTTATTCGTAAGTATATACTCCCGAGGCGATTCCATGGTCACCAAGGGAATAATGAGTGAAACCATTATTGCCAGACGCCGTGCGCCTAAATTTCTGGAACAACAACTCGTATACGCTTGCCAGTATCACACTTTCTACAGGCGCTTATTTTTTTTTAGGCTTGTGACCCGATTTCCCCGTCAATTGTGAACCGATTATCAATTTTTTTGTACTCCCGAGATGGTACCATAGTCGGCAAGTCAGGACCCGATTTGTGGATCGCAAGGAAATCGAGAGCAATCCTTGTTGAAAAGCATTTACACCGAAGAGGAGATGGCAATTTTTTATAAGCGTGTTAGTCGTTCAATTTCTACAGGTGCTATTTCTAAAGCTATTGAAGTATTTGCGCAACTAAAAAGGAAAAAAAAATGTTTTTTAACAAATACAAAACGGACGCTAAAAATCAAATGAAACAAGTATTTAACCGACTTCTTTCTACATCTTGAAGACGGTGTCAAGGACAAGATATAAATTACTATATTTTGTAAATTTGTTCTTATCCTTTTATACTTAACTTAGCACCGACTTCAAGATGTTGTCAAAAGAAGGCGGGTTAATATTGTTACGTGCGAGCGGGGGTACGCACTTATGGATTGGAAGAAAACACCAGTTTTTAATTTAAAAGCTTTTATTGACTTACACAGCCGCACGTAGTACCTCTATGTAGGGTTGCCCCTATACGCACGACCAATGATGCACAGTCCCGACGATAAGGTGTCACACCCTCAATACCGTCGCCGATATTGCGCTGACCACCTCCAATATTATCGCGGGTAGCTCGCTTCTGGTTCCTCCTTCGAACTACGCTAAACACCTCCTTCGCGTATCTGTCCACCAAACTTGTCACTAAATTCACCACTTAATCCGTCTCTGTACTCTATTAACCTTCTCTGATAACCCTTTAGTATCGCACTTGTCGTTTCACCGTCTTGGACTGAACTTAACTTTAAACTGCCCAGTAGGCGCGCCTTACGCTGTTTATATACCTGGAAGAATTTTCTAGAACCCGTCTATCTATCTCTGTCTTTTCTTTCCCGAACCTTCTGTTCGGGAACTTTCGTTTATACGTCTATCCCTTTCTAACATCTATCTATCTCTTTCTCTCTTTTGTCGTCTATCTCTTTCTAACATCTATCTATCTCTTTCTTTCGTTTATCGTCTATCTTTTTCTAAATATATCCGTCCTTGTCTTTTTGTTCTAGATTTTTCTAGATTGTTCCAAAAGTTCTAAAACTAACTAGATGGTTCCACCATCGTTCGCAACAATATTTATTTTATGTAGTTTTAGTGTGAAGTCGGTTTTGTTTTTGTTTAATAAAATGTCCATCTTTTCCCACATATTTTATAAAAATATCGCTTTTTATGAACAAAAAGTGAACTATCCAGAGATATGATACATTACCCGATACCTTAAAAACCTATGTATTTTATTGACTGAATATATTCAGTAGCGTAAATAAATACCTAACCCTCCCGCAATTTCCGCATTGCAGGGTCGGGCCAAAGTTAAAAGCGTCGTAACTTGCGATCGACGACATTAGATTCGGAAAGATAAAGAAATAACTTTTGACCATACTTAATGGTCCAAGGAAATAATAAAATATTTTCCATTGTGTCCCTGCTCCATCTGCGTTAGTGTTAGTCACTATAGCCAAATGCACCTTGTCTATAGCGTTAAAAACTTGCACAATCTATAATTAGCTACATTAGGAGATATCTGTCATTTTTTACCGTCATTGACAGAATCGCATCTCAAAAACACATTAAACCATTAGCTTCATCTGCGTGACATGTACATTAACAATAACATTAACCCATGTGTAGCAGGGACTTCAAATTAACAAAAATAAATGAGAAATAATTTAATACACGATTAAAAGACTGTAACGAGTGATATTCTAAACAACGTATTTAATATTATGAAGAATATAAGATACTTTTAGAGATCTGCAAAGGACGAATAGTATTCCCTTAATTATTTCACATGGAAAACCATTTACAAATTGTAAATGCTATATCTTCAAAACCGATTATGCATTAATATTTTAATGATTAATTCAGTCTCATAAAACAAGATTACACTTGCCGAAAATGATACCAGTATATTATTTTTTATTAGTTAACGGTCAGCCTACATTAGCCGCACCTAGTTTTTACTCATTAAGTTAACTCAATACTTCTATCGTTGTATATATATAATGATTTTAAAAGTTGTACATGAATTTCTAAACATGGCAGACTGCTAAGGATTATTGACTAACACGAATTAAATACGGTAACGACGACTGCATTTTTTTCATTTTAGGTTAGTTGCAGTCCAAACTTGGACTTTAAAACTTGTACATACTAGGCCTCTAATGGGTTGTCCGGGCTATCTCCGTAAAATTGATTATTACATTTTAATTTATTTTTATTATTTTATTTTATTTGGGGGCTAACAGCTCTTATTAATAATAACTAAAAATAAGATAGATTTAGAGAAGCTATTAATAAGCCTCCACAGATAACAGTAAAACAAAAAGAGATAAAAAAAGAAAATTAGTCAAAGTCAAAGTAATTTATTTGTTTGAAACATGGACAATTTTGCAGATGTTATGCTAAGTCTTGAGTTACATGTTTCGCCTTGACAGGCACACAAACTTTTTGTAGTTTCGGTTACAAGCCGTTTGTTGTCCTTACGACACAGATTTTATGATTATATTATTGATTATGATGACCTTAGTTACAATTTAAACAAATACTAAGTATACAATTATGTCTCTTTTAGTTAGTATAAGTATTATTTATAGAAACAATAAATTTAAAATAATGTCATTAACAATTTTATATAGTTTAGTCAATTAATTATTAAGTTCTTGTTACTCGTCTGTTTAAAATTAAAATATTCATCGGTGATATAAAATGCCATGCGTATCAGCCACTCTGCTACTTTTATTCTAAAATATTTTATGGTAAGTGACTTAAAATTTTCGGGTAAATGGTTATAAATATTAACACACATGGAGTAAGAGCTTCTTTGGCATATTACAGTTCTACTATTGGGCAGCATAAGTCGATTAGGATTTTTTGAATTTAAGGTACTAATATCTTTAAATCTTACGAATTGTTTAGGATGATTCTTAATAAATATGCATGTTTCGTAAATATACAAGCAGGGTAATGTTAGAAGTTTATACTTTATACAAAGAAACAATAATAAAAATGTGCATAGGTATAAGGTACTTAAATTAATAAATCTGAGTTTGAATAGAATTTGACCAACTTTGCGCTAAACAATGCTACACTATTAGTAAATAAGTCTAAGTCTATATCTTCCAACTTACATAACTTATTAAATTCGTTTGCTGTTCTGATACAGAACGAATTACGTCGGTAAGCTGTGCGCGTCAATGGTGTGTGTAATAATTTCCTAGGGCGAACATTAGTAGGAGGAAAATACAAATGTATAAATTAAAATTAAAATATATTTTATATTAATAAAAATTAAATATGTCGAGATATCAATGCGCGCCGAACTCGCAAATTTTAATATATTAATAAGATTTCCTAAAATAAGATATCAAATTTGATTTTGAATGATTAACTTATCATGAATAATTATATAAAAGCAAAACCCTTATGAATTCCTTTTTGGTATTCTATTTGGTACAAAAACCCCGAGAATTCTGCAGATGGCATCTTCTTTCACTAATATTTATATATGTACCTTTACATGTGATTTACTGTTTTCATCTTATTGAATCTTGGTTAACGCATTTTATGGCATAATAAAACAAGACGCGATAGATAAAGGAGAGTATTTCTATCACACTACGAAATCAATGTCCATTCTTGGTATTCGGTAAATCGAAAGTTGGTAAATTACAAATTGGGTTGCCGTCAAACAAGACGTACGAGATACATATCATTGATTGGTCACGATTACATTATATCAAATATTCATATTTGAAGGTACGTAACTTTTCCATTGAGACAAACTTTAAACAAATTACTTACGATCTCAAGATAGATGGAATGTTTTTAGAAACCAATATTAGACAAATGATTACGTGATCCTTAACTTTTTCATATAGATGCGGGTACTCGTGCCCATAATATTCAAAGAAAGTTTTCGTGCAAAGTGTACGTTTAATATAATAAAAGCCAAATAACTTTTCATTAGTGGGCTCGGGCCACCCACTATTGGGGAAGGGACACTATACCCACCACCCATGTCTAAGGCGGGCTGCCAATTTTGTCACATCGGTTATTTCAATGTCCAGGATTCATCAGAATGTTTTCCTTCACTGTTGTAAACACGCGGTAATTGTATAGTAACAATATAGGTGTCACCGACAGCCCCTGTGCAGAGCATGCCTGGAGGCAGAAGAAACAGCCGCCCATGTCCTGCTTGAATGCGGAGTGGTGGCCTAATACAGGGCGAAGTATCAGAACGCCCCAGGTAGCCTCCGAGAAATCTTCAGCAACGTCAAGAACCTGGTGGACTTCCTGGAGGAGCTGGGCTGGATGGAGTAAGCCCTCATCCACCCTCGCACGCAAAATAGGCACTTTGTCGTCGAGTTGCGGAAACCGCCCGCACGCAGAAGAAGATAGTAAGAATATGCACATTAGGTCAGAAAACTGCCTAAGTGAATGCTTGCGTTTCATCCAGCCAGGACTTGAACCCGCTCTTTATTGATTAAATAAGATAAATTATAATTTGATACATTAAATAAAATTCAACTTTAATAAATCACTAGCATGTGTTAAAGTGTTGCTATGCTGACAAAGTATTTGTTCCTGAATGGTAATGGCGGCAACAAAAACACGCTACCGCACTTTTTATCTATATTTTTCTATTCCGCGGAAACAATAAGTAAGCGGAAAGCATCCTATGCGTTGACCCCGGGGTATATGCTAGATTTGTGTTGAGTTTCATCGCAATCCTTTCAGTAGATTTTACGTGTGAGATGCTCTCAACAGACAGACAAATATACTAAAACTTGTAGTTTTGAAATCTGCACTTACCTCCCTCAAATTCCAAATCCCTGTTTTTTCTTCTTATTTTTTAAATCCATAGCTTTAACCCGACTCCTCTACTTTGTTAAATTACGGTTATTATTATTCTAGCATTAAATCCAAGTGTATTCGGAGCTTCAGATTTCCCACTTTACTTTTTAATTTTGCGTTATATTAGCCATTCGTCATTGTTAGATCATTGGCACGCATATCAAACAAACATTTATTAGGCGCAAATCTACGACGACATTCAAATCGCAAATCAACGACTTATTGAATCACAATAGTAGGTACACATTTTAAAAGAAAGATAGGTACGATTCCTCCTCTAATCCCTTAAGGTTACATTTAAAAAAGTACTGAGGCCAGGTCACCATCTTCTAATTTTTAGATGACGTGCCCAAAGGCAGACAATTTTATCTATATAGACCTCCATAGGTGCCAACTGTTTACGTATCTAAGCGGGCACTAATCCTAAGATCACCTGAGAGATTCCTACTATGAATGAGTATCGATAGTAGTGTTATGAGTTGCGAGAGCCGAATTAAAATCCCTTTGGAATTATTAGATTTATCAGAACTATACAAACACGTATAACACAGGTACAAGTATAAACGAACACAACAAATCCAAACGCAATGCAGACGGTCGTAATTCAATAAAACGCGCAAAGTCCGTCATTATAGTTCCCGATTGTACACACGTCTCGCTTCGCTCATGGTTCTCGCTCGACTGCCCTCTACCCTGCATTAGATCATCGTTTTATTTTTTATACTGCGCAACTACAATATCCCCGTATCTAAGTCGACTTAATCCGACACACCTGGCTAATGACTGCCATAAAAGATTACAATACAACAATAGGCCGTAAGCCAATAAGTAAACAAAAGAAGACGACCATAAAAGAATTTCAATGTTATTAGTTCAAATGCCCACTGGTAATAAATGTGCTTTGTTTTAGATATGCAGATGGATTTTATTTTTGTCGGGGCCTGCGTTGTAACAGTATAATTATATAACTTCTGTTGGCTACGAATCATCCATAATATACAGATACTAAGAAAATATTCAGATTATTATAAATTCCGTACAAAAACAATGACCTTTTAAAAAATTCATGCCCAACCCACTACTGACTGTGTCCAATACAGTTTTATGAATTTTTAATGAAAAATCAATGACACAGTTCACATTGAGGTCATATTTATTATCGCTTAGAGGCTGACAGGTCGTCTGGCGTCATTAATAAGTAATCAGTGAGGTCCAACGGGCCATTGGCGAAGAAATGGTCACGTATTGCTGATTATTATTAACATGCGCTTACAAAAATAACTTATAAATTCTCTTTCTGACGTTGTGAGTTCAAGATGATTCACTTCCAATGAGATGCTAAATATTCCGTATACTCGCGTGGTACAATAGGTATAGTAATCGATTTTGAACGGATATTTACACTTTAGTCAACGGGTATGGAGGGAATTGTGTTAGTTGTTTCTCTTACGGATATCTTATAAATTGAAGATATCTGTAAGAGAACCAAAATCACCCGGCTTTCAAAATTAGTATATTACATGAAGTAACCGAGTACAAGAGGAGAAATCTCGTCTTGACAAGCGTAGTGTAGGACGCCCTCTTAACCGACGACCAAGGGCCCAAATCTGCTATATCAATATCTTGGCGTTGCGAAGATATTAAAAGTACGATTCCATTGCGATAGTGTCAATAATTGGTATTCTACTAAATCCACAATATCTTCTCAATATCGTCGCAATGGAATAATCGTAGAAAAAGTGATATTATCTTCAGCATGATTGGCACTAGCCGAAATGTATATTGAAAAGCTAACAAAAAAAATTAACATTTACTTCGCGAATTTTTGCTTATAAATAAATATTTATAAAGGTAGATAGAAAACTACGATTGAGAAAATAGTGTCCGGATATTTTGACGAGATAGTCATATCAGAATTGGGTTCCTGTGCAAAACGGAGAACTGAGATATGTGCTGAAAACTTGAAAAGTCCTATGTCTAACAGTGGACATCGTTTGGCGACAAAGCTTGTAGTGAAACCACTGAAATTATGATAACTGCTATACACTAAAAGCAGCATCAACATTGTCTGATAGGGTCACGTATCCGCTAAGTGAAAAAGCCCTCTCTAAATAAAGAAGAAGAAAAATTGTATGTTCCAGTAATAATCGCACAATAATTCTATTGGCCATTTCGGCGGCGGATGCTAGGAATGAAAAATAACCGGCGTCTAAAATGCCTAAACATGTCCTAGATCTAGAAGTCGGAACAAACAAAAATAAAATCTAAACACATTTCCTTTTATGTTTACTTATATCAATTTATTAAATCTTTTATCTTTATTTCTTAAACTATTAAGTTTATTTTTTTACTTTTCAAATATAACATATTAGGTACACCTCTTTTATATTTGTGTAACCGAATATCTCTCTCCTCTCTCTCTCTCTCTAACCGAATATATAATGTCATGAAATATGCATTTATGTAATGAATTAAATTAAGCAGTTTTTAAAATTTCATTGAATAAATTGTCTTTACTTCATAGTTTTGTTTTGCTCAATTATTGAAATGGAACTTCTATCTTCAAAATGAATTTAAAATTCTACGTAATATACTGCTCTGTATTTTCACTATACCAGCTCCTAGTATTAATTTCATAAAAACCTTTTACTGTGCAGATCATTGAATTTTTTATTAAATAAATATATTATTATTATTTATTCATAAAGATAATATACTAACGCTTTCCGCGCTGCTACATTCGCGTTAGTTTCGTTTTCGTATTGATAATCGATTGATTGATTGTCATTGCTTTTTGATATAGTTCATAGCCGGCGTATAACGTACCTAGATACACACACGTACACACACACACGTACTAGTTACACATCTTTGCTGAATGTTCCTTGTAATTCTACCAACTGCGCTCAAAATTCTTTGTTTTCTCGTATGGCTCGTACGTATAATATTAAATTTGGTAAAATTGATGTTTTTCGTCCACCAAATACAAATTTAAAAGTAACATCATAAATGACTTGCTGAATTTTATATAACACAACCCGACTTTACTTTATTTGTTTAATTTCTACTTAACATTTGTTTGTAAAAGTGTCACTAAAGTGGTAGTTTATAAGGAAAACCTGTTATTGGCCTTACTTTTTATTGTAAACGATTTTATATTATATTGGTGTATTCGCTGTTGGTTTTCTCAATAAATAAATAAAGAAATAGATACTTTTATATTGATCTCCGTACACCAAAATAAACATATATTTACCTCATTTTCATGATAATTATTTTATTCAGCTACCTTCGCACAAACTTCGAAATTGTACTCCGAAAATGGCATTACATTTATAATTATATATTATTACATACTACTCTGTCAAAAAAGTACCGGGAAAAGATTAATATGCACCAAATGTTACATCATTCATTCAAATCTATTTTATCACCTTCAAAATATGCTCCTTCAGAAACGATACACCTACGCCAACAAATAATCCAATCATCAAAACATTTTAAAACGCTTTTTCTGGAATTGAGTTTAGTTCTTGTCGCGGATTCTCCTTTATATCTTCTACCGAATGAAAACGGGTGCCAGGAATTGGTAATTTGAGTTTAGAAAAAGAAAGAAGTCGGCTGGAGCCATATCTGGTGAATTGGTGGAGTCGCTCGATGGTCTTTGTTGAGTTTTGGTCAAAAATTCATTCACAATGTTGGTCTTGTGCGATGGCGTATTATCGTGGTGCAAAAGCCAAGAATTTTCTTTCCACACAAAAATCTGGCCTTTTTTGTCGAATTTGCTCTCTTAAACGCCGCATAACGTTTAAATATATGCTCAAATATACTTATTATTATTTACCGTTTGAACTTCCGGTAAGAATTCCGAGTGCACAATACCGCGATAATCAAAGAAAACTGTCAACATGACTTTGACTTTTGATCGACTTTGGCGTGGTTTTTTCAGTTTCAGTTCAGTTGGAAGGCGCCACTCCGAAGCTTGTTGGCTAGTTTACATGTTAAACTCGTAAACCCACGTCTCGTCACCAGTAACAATGCGTTTCATGAATGTTGGGTCGGAATGGACTCGTTCTAGCATGTCCTCAGCGACTCATATGCGATTGAGTTTTTGGAGAAAATTCAGGTCTTTTGGGACTACCCGAGCGGCAACATGTGATTAATTAAAATGATACGGATCGACTCTTGAGACACAGAAAGTTAAGGGACTATTTCTCTCAAACTTGAATAAGAATTTTCAGTCACTATTTCCTTCACTTGGGCGATGTTAACTTTAATTGAAGACGTTGATGGCCTACCAGAGTGAGGCAAATCTTCCAGCATATCTCGACTTTGGAACGCTTTGTACCACTTCTAAAGACGTGTTTTTGATAAATTCACCGTAAGCCTACTGTAACATTTTCAGTGTCTCCGAACACGAAATTCCATTGGCAATGCAAAATTTAAGACAAACTCTTTGTTCGATGATGGTGAAAGAAAATCTACATTAATATGGTAAATATTGTTGAAATAACAGGTAGTAAGGCCCAGACTCTCTTAGCCCCTTCCCCACTTCTCTATGAAATACCTTTTGATGGGCTAAAATTTATGCGTAGATAGCCTATTTATTGCTATATAAAGATAACATATATACCTGAGTAACCTACGGAAAATTAAAAAAAAAAGCAAAAACTTGGTTATTTGAATTTTTTACATAATTTTTAGGGGTTATGTGAAAAAAGTGTAAATACAAAAGTTGCAGATCTTTTTATTACCTACAACTTTGCCACTTTTTTCCATAGGACTTGTGGTTTTGCCGGAAATCGAGATAAACCATTCTTCACCCTTAAAAGTCACCCCTTTCCACTTCCCGACCTTAGATCGCCCGTACATTATATTTCCTTTCATTTTGCTATATTCTCTTCCTTTTCCAATGGGTTTCATCCTACTATATTTATTTTTGTTTCATAAATGATTTACCCTGATCTATTATGATAAACTGTTCCTATGAATTAGTCATCAATTCCATATTAAGTCGGACATTTCCCTTAATACAAAGCAATTCTAATTATAGGCGTAAAAGTAAAACATTCATAAACATATATAAATCAAAATATGCACATTCCTTTTTTGCGTCGTCGTTTTAATGATTTGCTCAGAACTAATTTCACTCGACAACTTTTATTACTGTAACAGTTTCCATGGTCGGTTTCTCTATGAAGTAATCTAGGGGAATGCACTAATAGTCGGTTGCAGGCCGAACGCGGCGTGTAATGTGCAATTTGCAGGCGAGCATTGAACGGTCACGCGACTCCACAACGCTGGGTAGAGCTATACTACCACAACTAGGATAACATATAAATAATGTTTACAAAATACCGTTATTCTACTAGCATTTATGCAAACCGGAACTAACCCACAGGAGGGCAGTATCCATATATTATTTCGTATGTTCAAACAACTGTGTTCAGGTTGAAGTTCAAAAACATAATGAGAATTAGTTTGAACAGACGAATTAAACGAAAATCAAGTAGTCTTTAAGATACGGGTTAAACATTTTTGGTTACACGCTTTTTAAGGGTTCCATGAACATTGATAAGTCTCTGAACCGACTAATACTTGACCGTTTATATTTAATAAAAGGTGAATGTAAACTAGTACTTCATCTACAGAAGGATTGTCCGGAATGGTGTCCCAAATTCCCACCTGTTTAAGCACATATAAAGACAGTGTAAAACTCTTGTATACATGCTTTTTAATTTGCACTTACATATACCAAATATGAACATGAACTAAAATATCTTCAACTGAATCTTAATGTTGTGCTAAAGTATATTCTATGCTAAATTTTCATTCATTTCCAATTAAATTTTAAGTTGTTTCAATATATTGTTATAAATTACAAATACAATAAAAAAACTTTAATCGTTTTTGTCTTGTTAATTTCAATATATAATATCCGCATTCCGCGATTTGAGTTGCTGATGCACTGCTGACCTTGTGGAAAGACCCGCTGCCTGTCGTTGCAAAACAGTCAACTCGACGTTGATTTGTGTAATCGTTCCTTTATTTAATATGATACATCAAGTTATATTGAACAGTCTACATTCAGTGGATTACGATTGGCTGACGATGAATGTTTAGTATAGGGAAATGTGTAAAGTAGTTATTGTTGTAAAAATAATGTCTATTACATTATTTTTACAGTATCGAAAAAGAAACTTATATTGTGTCACTTGTATAACACTAAAGGATTGTATAAGACTATCTATAATATGATAAAATTCTAATCATGAAGTGTCTGTGGATTGAAGCTATTTAAAAATAAATAAATGGAATACACTACATAAACGATAGAGAACACGATGCAATTTTTTTAGATGTCTTGTCTGTTTGTCGGTTTATTGGTTTGTCTGTTTGTTCGAGATTCACGTAAAAACTACTAGACCGATTTATATGCGGTTTTCGCTAATGGACAGCTAATTTTTAGAATTATAATCTGCGCTACATTTTATCCGGGGAATCCCGTGAAAATGTTTCTGGGAATTACTTAAAATGGCCAAATTGAAAAAAATCGAATTCCTATGCGTTTTATTTCACTAATCGATAGAAAGTTTTATGTAATAACATTTGTGATATTTTTTATCCCAGGAATCCCATAGAAATTTTCCCGGGAGCGGTTTGAAGTGGTTCGTGTGCATAAAAATTAGCTTATTCTGACACAGTTTTCACCAAAATGATAGCTTACATTCTTTTTAAATGCTGTGATACTTTGGGTCCCGGGGATGCCGTGGGAATTTCAAGTCAAGCGTGGACGAAATCACGGGCAATCCTAATTTGAAAATAGAATTATGCAGATATCGCGCAGTATCCGCTGTCACCATCCACCTTTTTGATGCGTTTCTTTCAGCTAGTTTAGTCTCTATTTACTACTAATTATAATATATAGTATATATTACTAGTACTAGGTAGTCTCTAATTACTTTTAAACAACATACAGCCAGATAGTAGGGTATTTACCCGTCTGGATGGCTACTACCCCTGATCTAGAGTATGCCGCCATAACAACCTTGAGTTGCGTTCCGCAGCATGAGTGGTCAGGTTCCACTCTCCCGTAAGAGAGCAGCAGCGCATTTGAAGCAAGCACTTTTGGTGTTGCAAATGTCCATAGGCGATGTTAACCACTTTCCAGTAGTTGAATAACTCATTGGAATTACGTGATATTTACTTATTGGTAAATGGGGATCACTGGCTGACAACGCGGTGTCCCCCCGTGTACGGCCGTGCTTATCTAATGATTTATGATTCTAATAAAACTGCCCATATTCGTAACTTAAAAGTGTAAGATATATTTTTTACACAAAAAAGAAACGGTTTTCAAAATTGATTTTAATACAAGTCCAACGTCAATTAATGCTAGATGTCGCTTTCAATATCTTGGTCTGCTTACCGTTCGCACATTGACCATGGTGTTGGAAGTAATTCGGGTCCAAGTATACAGGCCCTTAATTTAACTCCTATATAAATTTATGTAAAGACAGCGAGCGCTCTATTAACATTTGACCTTTTCTATGTGACATTTCATTCCATTAAAGGAGGGCCATTATTTTGCTAAGTTTGCAACAACTGAACCGCCTTTGTTCCCACTTCCCCATTCAACACTCCTTGTGAGCTTTCTCTGTGTGTCGCAAAACTTCCTAGTTCAGGGCATATTAACCATTTATCAAATACAAGTGACGTCTAAAGCGATCTGGTCTATGAACTCCCAAATTGTTATTGTTCAAGTTCTTCTCCAGTGTAGATTTGTTATAAGTTATTAATCACTTGATTAGACCATTGTCATAACAATAGCTCGGTATACTTATAGGTTCTACTTCATTGTAAATCTTAGATATAGATGACGAAGCCTCTACAGATTAATACGAGTATATCGGCTGTGCTTATAGTAAGCGCAGTCTAAGACATTTTGCACCACAACTTCAACGACACATTATTTCAAAACTATTTAATAAGCTTAGTCTTATTATTATGCATAGCGATATCATATTTAGATTCCGTCTTTATTTATTTGTTTTGGCTAGCACGGTATATCAGTAAATGCGTAGAAGAGAATAAAAGCACATACATGCGCCTAAAAAAGCCAGTTGCTAGGTTTTGAAATTGCAAAAGTGATGTTTTATTAAAAGCAAAAAATATACACTATTTTTAGTATACATACTAGCAGTTTCGTAGCTAATATCATGAGCGCCCAAGGCTAGGTTTGAATTTGGTGACCCCCAAAACTTATTTTGTAGAAGAAACAATACAAAACCCTACTCCGATTTCCGGCAGAGTAAATCTTGGTTATGACCTAAAGATGTGATTGGGTTCGGCCCTAGTGGAATCCATTGGATGTTCATGATATTTATACAAGCATAACATAAAGCTTGGTATATAGAATGTCTTTGTCTGTCGATTTAAAGAATAACAAGGTTTGTGTCCCTAGCGGCCGCCCCTGTGGCTAGTCCTTACCTTCAACGCAGATCCGCAGCTGTGTAAAAAGTTGCTTACTTAAAAAAAAAGTTATATATGTGTTTATATCTTTCAATAACTTTAAAATGCATAGTGATTTTAGCAACGAAGAACATTGAACCTTCTTCTTTCACTATTCACTAAACTGCATTAGGACTTCAAATATAATTTTTAAATTATAATAACAAAATAATATAAATAATATGTAGGTACTAGCGTACGGGTGGACATTCTAAAAACATGAACTAAAAATGTGTGATAGTGGGTGAAAATTGTCACCATATATATATATATATATATATATATATATATATATATATATATATATATATATATATATATATATATATATATATATATCTCTCTCTCTCTCTCTCTCTCTCTTATATTAAAATTCTCGTGTCACAGTGTTAGTTACCGAACTCCTCCGAAATGGCTAGACCGATTCTCATGAAATTTTGTGTGCATATTGGGTAGGTTTGAGAATCGGCCAACATCTATTTTTCATCCCCCTAAATGTTAAGGGTAGTCTACCTCTAACTTTTATTTTTTTATGATACAGAATTAAAAGATACATACAACCCTAAATTTTCAACCCTCTACGATCAATCCCTATTTTTTAATAGCGATATTAGTATTTTTATAATTTTCTATTGGTATGATTTAGATTTTAATTTGAACCAGGTAGATGGCGCTGCAATCGGGTACCAGAATTTAGGTGTTCTTTTTGTTGTTGTATGTGTTGAAGTTTGTCCCGGAATTATTTAAATAAACGATTAAACCCAGTAGGTGGCGCCGCGATACTCCTCCTAAACGCTGGGCCTGATTTGATGAAGTTTTTTGTTTGTTCAAGTGGACTTGAGAATAGTTTAAATTAACATTTGGTCCCGGTAGATGACGCTGGAATCAGGTTTTAGATTTTTATTTTTTAAAGGCAGGAAAACATCTACCGAGTACAGCTAGTATATATATATATATATTGACTAAATCGATAGCTTACTACATTAAGCTATCGATTTAGTAATTGCGTCGGAATAAGCAAATTGTATGCGCCCTAAGAACTTTAAACTACTCCCGGGAGAATTCCCGCGAGATTCTCGGGATAAAAAATAGCACAGATTTTATTTTGGAAAATTTGCTGTCCTTCAATGAAATAAATCGCATCGGATTCTAATAAATTTTTCAACACGGTCACTTTAAACTATTCCCAGAACAATTTTCGCGGGATTCCCGGGATAAAAAGTACTGCACAAGTGTGTAGTTTCTGTGTTAAGATTTTTCAACTATGACTTTTGGTAAGACCGTACACAAAATCTTTGTATTTTGTGCTACTTTGAAAATTAGTTGAGTTGGGAATAGATTTGGGCTAATTTGGAAATGAAAAATTTAAATATTTTGATGGGTTGGAACCGGCGTAGATTGGGTGAATTTGGGAAAAAAATGTTCGTGGGTTGAATCGGGAACAGCCCGGTTTTTCAGCATAATATATAGGCATATGTGATGTCGTTAGTCAGATGTTGAAAAATAGTGATGTACATATCAAGGAAGGAATATATATTATATTTAATATAGCAATAAATAATAAAAACAAAATGTAACAGAATTAACAATTATTTATTTATATTTACGACAACAACTTACTTAAGTAATAAATAAAATTATTATGAATACAAATATGTAAATACCCTTATTTCTAAATTCTCACTTATTACAAGCTCAAAGTGTCCCTATGAACACGTGGCAAAAATAAGCTGCGTAAGCGACATTCGGCCACACGACTGGTTTGAATATCTGAGCTTTTAATTTAATTACAGTACCTAACAGTTGCTGTAACCGCAATTGGTTTACACAGTATTGGCATAAAAATGTGTTATATTTTTAACCAAACCCCTCATCTTGTTATAAAGGACGTTCTAAGACATGTGACGTTTTATAAAGTGGTAGAACTCTGTAACTCTCGTGAAGCCTGAAGGTGTTCCTACCTGACAGCCTTTACTATTGGAGTAGGAAGAAACTCCAATCTGAAATTTTGAATTTTCAACTTTAAAATCGATTTTTAAACGACTCTAAAAAAGGAGGAGGTTCTCAATTCGTCAGAATCTTTTTTTTTTATGTATGTTCACCGATTACTCCGAGATTTATGGTCCGATTTACGTGATTCTTTTTTGTTCGACGCGGAATAGTTGCCATTTGATCTCCTAAAAATTTGACATAGTTTCGCCCAGTAGTACCATTTTATGAACATTTTTTATGAAAAATTTCCATTCCGCGCGGCACCTTTCGTAGGCGTACCCATAGCTAGAGACACTAAAAAGTAACAAATAAATAATAAATACTTCGTTTAAAAAAACCGACTTCAAAAACTAAAAAGTATAAAATAACTTATTTCTAAAGCTATTATTATTAATATATATTATCTAAAACATCTTGAAGTCGGTGCAAAGTAAAACATAAAAATTACTATATTTTGAAAATTACTATGCACCGATTTTTCATATATTACGATCAATAGTCTTAACGTTGTATGTATATGAAGTCCGGTTTACTTCAACTGCATAGCAATTTATGATATCGATGACGAGTACACATTACAATTCGATTTTCCTCCATCTTTTTTTTTATTGCAGCAGTTCAGCAGACAGACAGACGGCCCACTTGATGGAAGGCGGTTACCATCGCCTATGGACATTTGCATCACCAAAGGTGCTACAAATGCGCTGCTGCTCTCTTAAGGGAGACTGGAACCTGGTCACTAATGCCGGAACACATCTCAAGGTTGTTATGGCGACATACTTTAGACCAGGGGTGGTAGCCATCCAGTCCGGCAAATGCCCTACCACCTGGCTGTAGGTTGTTTTGTTGCCTCTTACGACAGGCCGCCCGGCCGCAGGATTGTATTCTATCTAGGTTCCTGCACGGATAAAATCTGAATTTTGTGTATTATCAAACAAAATAATTGTTATCACCTGAATCGTTGTATAGTAACATAGGTAGTGAAAAATTCGATTGCAACTAAAACTTACTAAAGAGCTTACAACAAAATTATAATTACAACAAAATATTTATAAGCAATTTTCGCCCAAGTCCCCTTTTTGAATATTTTATTTTTTTCACCACTACTTACCAAATCTATTTTTGACGAGGGGAAATAAATTTGCGGAGACCGCGCTGCATACCCATAAAAAGCCCCAGTGTACCTTCCATTCGCCTATAGCCAAACGACAATCGCCTGCTCCGTGTGGGCTCTGGGCGGCCCCGTTCGAATCGACTTCGTTCAATGCCACCGCAGGGCGCAAACCCAAACGGCGACAGAATGGAGAATGCGAAAAACTCGGCTGCCTCATCCGACGGCACTCCGCCTCCGTGTGTGCCGTTCGGAATGTGTGCGAAACCTCCCCTAGGTTTCGCCCGCAGCCGTTTTGCTTACCAAGTCTGGCGTAACTATACCTAAATATCTAAGTAGAACTAATGGACTTTTCTTCTTGAATATAAAGTCCTGAATAGATCTTTGACAATATCTTACAACATACTCCTTATACAAATTTAACTGTTAAGTTCAAAGGGCGTACGTGTAACCCTTTCGGCAAATTGCGATTTTATGCAGTCTCCTACTTTCGATTGAAAGTTTTGAAATTCGCACAAATAAATTTACCATGTTTGTTGTTCCTATTTAACTAAGTAAATGTCAAGGACTCGCATAATATGACGTGTAACATTTATGAAACAAAATCCGTTTCCAAACTAAGTTACTATTTGTACTGAACATGTTCAGACACATTTTCTGTTGTGTTGTTTACTCTGCCCAAAAATCGTGTTGTGCTGGACGTGCTATTTTAATCTGAACATAATAATATTATGGGACAACCATACATAGTCTCATCACATGTTTCATCTAAGACTAAAATAAAATGTTTAAAAATTATTACCAATATATCATTATGAGTTGTTTTGGTGATAAGTGGCCCCCCGGAGTCTCCTTTGCAGATCCCAACACGGCCATTACCACTTGTACATATTTGGCTCCGTGGTACGTATTCATAATGAGTGCTACACATTTTATTCGTAATTACTTTTACTTGGACACGCGAAATACTTCTTCGCCTGATGGATAAATGCCCTGAAAATTTGATAAATTAATAGTAAAGATATTCATTTTAAATCAAAAGTTTTGTTAATATAAGTAAGTCGGCGATAATATTGATATATCATTTGGGAAAGAGATGGTACCTTTCCTAAATCTATTTCTTTCATTCAACTTAGCATAAGGTATAGACTATTTATTCACCTAAAATATTTTTTCAACAAGTTATGCTAAACCCCACATTATATAAAACGACGATCGCGAAAGATTTTTTAAGTTTTCTAGCCTATGCTTCTAAAGTAAGAAAGAAGGGGGATATAATTTGAGGACTTTGAAAGTATATTTACTTAATAAAACTATATTTTAACAATTTTAAGGTAATTATTTAAGGTAATGGTAATTCATTTGAATTTTATTATTCCGACGTTTCGGCCACTTTTCGGTAGCCGTGATCACGGAAGACAAATATGTCAAGTGAACGTAGTTTTATCTACGAGTATGTACACTAGTCGCGAAAACCTAAGAAAATGTTAAGTAAATTTACTTAAATAAAAAAGTTTTTAAAGAATGTGTCTACAATTTTAAAGACCTATTTAACGATATACCAATACACTAGAAAAAAAATCATACCCCAATTACATTTTTTTTACTATTTCGCAACACAAGTCTAGCGGCATAAAGAATGTGAAAGTGTATTTATAATAAATTTGTCTATATAAATAGATTAAGTAGTTTCTAAGAAAAATGACTGTGTGACACGTATAGATGGATATGATGGATTAATTTATAAAATCTGAAGTAACAAATTACGCGTGTGAGAATTTTTCTATTCCCTCTTTCATCACTACAGAACTGTTCAATCTTGCATGTTTGGTGTTATATTGTTGCTCTGATGATTGTTGTGAGTGACAGTAGTCGTTATGACATATTACGAGGATTAATTATAAACATTTCCAACTTACGATCACTGGTTCTTCCAAATCCAATAATCATTGCATGATAACCCGCAAATGTTTTTGACAGATCCACCACTCTCGGTAGTGCGATGGGGCGAATTTTAGCTATGAAATGAAAATATTATACCAAATAAATGAAAACGAAAGAAAGGAAATAATATTTATTTACAGTAATTTACAAGAAAATTATAAGAAAAGAGATGGGTGGACTGTGTGAACGATTGTGTGATCAATATGAATAAGACCTAAAGAGACTAACAAAAACCAAAGGTTAACTTAATTCTAAACAGGCAAACTAGATCCCCAAGTGCTGGTTGATAACAACCGACGCTGGTCTTTCGTCAGTGCCTAGCAATAATGTCACCTTCCAAGAAAAAAAGGAAAATTAAACTAACTAAAATTAATAAATATGAAAATATATTTATAAATCTGTAAACGAATTAGAAATGTCTCAGGAGGTTTATCATTTATAATATCAGGAGCCGAAATAGTTGTTAGTAGAGTAAAAAAAAATATATTTAAATTAACGAAATGTTATTTAAGCATTAGTTTAAAAACTTATTTCCGATTTCGAGCTACAGAATATCGTTAGTAAAATTCACAATGCTTACCTGAGAATTGTATTGTTGTAGGCAGATAAATTATTGATATATCGTTTAGAAGCGTGTCAGGATCCCATTCGGGATGCACCACAACATTGGAAGTCTTAATACGTAGGCCACCACTATACAACTTTTCCGAACCGAGAACAACAGTGTACAATTCTGACTGGTCTTCACCGTCATCCCAGCAGTGTGCCGCAGAAATCAAACGCTGGTGATTTAATAGTGAGGCACTGCATATTGACAAAGACGAATCCTCCAAATCGATCAATAGTCCGGCCTGTAATTAAAATAAAATATATAAAATTAACCTACGATGTTTGTTGGAAACTACCTTTAGCGTTGCGAAACCATTTTGAAAAAAACGGAACCTTAATTAAATAGTCCCACAGTGTTTGAAGACTAAAATCTTCGAGTGCGTTCTACTAGTAAAGACGTACTGTGCTGAGACTTGGAGACAGAGGGTGAGGCTGGTTCACAAATTTAAAGTCGCTATAAAACGCGATAAAACCAGAAATGAAGACAAACGTAAAAGAATCAGATTAACCGACATTGCTCATAAAATTAGCAAGCTAAAATAGCAGTGGTGTGGCCACATCTGTCTCAGGGCCGATAGCCGATGGAGCAGTTATGTCTTGGAATGGAGACCACGACAGGTAAACGTAATATCGCACTCCAGCCCGGTAGACCGCCGTCTTGCGTAAGGTTGCCGATTGGAGCTGGATGACGATGGCAGAAGACCAGGATAGGTGGCGCAAAGTAGACCTACCATAAATAGTGTTCTGTTCTTCTGTCCGTCTGTATTATCACACACTTTTTTCTCTGGAATTACTGGGCTAACATAGATGAAATTTGACTCGTAGGCGTAGTCGATATGGCGCAAAATGACGTGAAAGTGAAGTGAAATTGCGACAAAAATAAGATTAGAGATGGCCGAGTAAAAAAAATTAATGTCATACCACCAACCTCTCAATCTTTTTGACGGTCTCTATGGTTGAGACTTTGACGGCTTAGCTCACTGGAGAATCAGATTTCCATTCCTGGCATAATAAATTTCGAAAACGAATTTTCCGTCCTTTACTATGGTCTGGGTGTCAGGGATCGGCCCCAGAGTAGTCTGTTACATATTGTATCCATAACACAAGCATAACTTGTTAAGATTGAAAATATATAGTTACAATGTGTGTTTCTTACGGCAATTATTTAAAAAAAAAGAAATATCTGTGAGGTGGAAAATTCTCAAAAAGTACTAGAAAGAAATTAATTTCGATAATATCTGTTGAGTATTTTTTGAGATAGTCGATTAAATTCCTTTATAGTTCCGTAGCCAAATATCGGAAACAAGCGATGTTTTTCACATGTACGGAACATTTTATTGTGCGCGGAATGCCAAGCATTTACCCAATTTATTGCAATTGTTTTTAAATACAGAACGACGTTGAATGCATAATTAATAAACAAATTTCTATATACTAATATTTACCACATAAGGATACAAGTGAATAGAAGCGGGCCCTCCACCTACTGCTCGTCGATTTCTGCTCGTTGCTTCTTCTGTTTTTTTTATTTGCCTGGCCAGAGGAATGCCGACTTCCTGGTGATAACGTCTCTTAATATCAACTGTAACTGCTAAAGAAGCAGATGCTATCACTAACAGAACAGGTAGCAAAAGGTTTTGCATTTTTAAAACGTTACTATTCCTGTCTTGCGATGTGTTACAATTATTCAAATTATGCTATAATTTCTCTTTAAATACAATTTATATCAATCCGTCACTCATCAACGTCAAAACCCCGTGAACATGTTGACTGTTGCCTTGACGTCAATGGGGACACATCATATTATTATTTTCGTTACCTTTTCTTCCTATAGGCAATTTATTTGTGGCAGACATGGACACAACTGCAGAGCAGTGGTTAGATAGTTAGGCTTTATATAAAATTACACAAGCCATTATGATTTTTTCACTATTTTGCAGAAAACGTAACTAATTATCATACAAAAAAGTAACTATATTTAAATTGTTACACCAGGATTAATTAAGAAAAATATTAATTTTTCTGGAGCAATATTCCTTAGAATAACATAAATTGAAACTGACAACTTTGAAATCTGGAAAGCATTATTTATTATTAACACATTAATCTACTTCAATCTGTTTTCTTAAAAATAAATTATATTTTATCTGAAAAAGTTAGCTTTTTACGGTCACGATGGCATTATGAGTGTTAGTAGTATGCCCAGAGTATTTTATTGGAGATGGTAAATAAGACATCATTCATCATAATTGTAGTTTAAGAGCCAGTGAACGGCTACCTGTATGTATTTGACCAGACCTGAGGTTTTGTACATTGAGGCCCCTATACTTACCATGCATGGTACGGGGACTCACTAAGCTCAAAGTGGTGGACGTCACGAGCGCTGAGGTAAGACAGGTATCGATCTTTGACGAATTTTAAATCCATTTGACCACGTCTGCCGTTTTGAAAGATGAAAACATAGGCTTATTATTATCGGAAAATAAGAATGGCAGATCATTATCGCGCGGTTTTACTTTATGGCAGACAATTTTAAATATACTAAAAAAAAATTGAAAGTAATTGACCAGATCTGCCATTGATATATTTTATTTATTATAGTTTTAAAAACTTATATTGATCGCGGCAGATGTCTACTTTGCGTATACACATCAATAAATAATAAAATCGTAGCTACTACCCAGTCAGATGTATATGTTTTCCGTTCGCTGTTTTACATCAATATAATTTACTTGCTATTTACTTAATCACTGTATTTACAGAAATGAATATTTTTTATATTCTATATACTAAACTTCATTAGCTTCAAGTGTAACTAAAAAGTATACAACAAAGGTTTTCTACAACATCTTGAAGTCGGTGCCAAGTGAACCAAAAACAAATTTGCAAAATATATGAATACTTACTTCGCACCGATCCAGAATTGTAGAAAATAGTTTTTTTACTCTTGGAGTCTGTTTCTTTATTTTTTGCATTTTTTTTTTAAATATGGCTTTATGGCTTCCTTAAATCTAAAGACCAACCTTGTGAAGTTTTTCAGAAGGTCGCTCTTTAGACACTTTTTATATACAAAAAAACCTACGTTATATGTTAGAATAGAGGAGTGTGGAAGGAAAAGACATAATTATTGTGCCGACCCCAAATAATTGGGATATGGTGAAAGAAAAGAGAAGAGGGTCCATAAAATCTATCACGTATACCACTAGCATATTTTTTTAGAGATAACCCTGTTCAAAATTTCCATATAATTAAAACAATGAAAAAAATAACAATTACTCATAGAAACCAAATTACATATTTTCCTTATATTGTTTAATATTATGGGTTTGTACTATCTTGTCTAATGTTACGTAAATTTGACTCACTGGTTACGTAAACTGGACATATTACGTACATTGGGAAAATTTATTATATAATACATAGTATACAGATACAGCGGACCCTGGACGTCGAAGTGACTGCTCCGAACGCAACCGAGATTTAAAGCTCCGATGATGATGGTGATGACATAGTAACTATACAGTTATATTATTGTTGTATATGTACGTAGCAATGTTTAAAACACATTTAAAATAGATCGCATGATCGGAAGAAACAGTACACATCCAATTGGTTTTAGACGCGGTAGAGCCATGCTGGAATCATTATCTTGAATACAGCTCTAAGGGCTGGTTTGTTCTTTATGTTTTTAGATTTAGACTAAAATTATGAAACTTTTTGTTTCCTATATTTTTTTCTTAAATAATATCCAATTAAATAGGAAACATTATTAGAGTCAGTTAGTGTATAGAAGCTTGTTCGTATGGAATGTTATGATGTATGTAAATGAAATGACACCCTGTTGATTCATTATAAGGTAAAACGAAAGGTGCAAAACATTTACACGTATCGATTACAATTGTATTTCTCATATAGGTACCTAATTTTGATCCATCTACTACAATATGTTAGTCATCGGCATATCTATGGGTGTGCCCCAGGGCTCTATTCTAGGTCCCTTCTTGTTTTTGATATATATTAATGATTTGCCATATTTTATTAATGATATGTGTGAGGTAGTG
The DNA here is from genome assembly GCA_949752895.1 of Dendrolimus pini. Lineage (NCBI taxonomy): Eukaryota > Metazoa > Arthropoda > Insecta > Lepidoptera > Lasiocampidae > Dendrolimus > Dendrolimus pini. The sequence goes on from OX457126.1 coordinate 12,508,420, forward strand.
TTGTTTGCTGATGACACGTCACTTACATTTAAAGTAGACAGAAATAAACAGAACTTTGACGACGTAAACAACGCCTTAACCCAAATATCTAAGTGGTTTACCGTAAATAACTTATCACTCAATCCGAATAAAACTAAATGTGTTAAGTTTGTTATGCCCAATGTAAAAGAATACGATGTTAATATTTCCCTTAACGACACTAGACTTAACCTAGTAGATTCAACTGTATTCTTAGGCATTAACCTAGATCAGAAACTCCAGTGGGGCGCTCATATATCTAGTCTCTCAGGAAAGCTTAGTTCTGCTGCATATGCGGTCAGAAGAGTTAGGCAGTTCACTGACGAAGAGACTGCTAGACTAGTTTATTTTAGTTATTTTCATAGTGTCATGTCCTATGGTATCTTACTTTGGGGCAACGCTGCTGACTTGGAGACTATATTTGTTTTACAAAAAAGAGCCGTAAGGTCAATTTACAACCTCGGCCCTCGGGTGTCTCTTAGGGAACGCTTTAAGGAAATCGGTATTATGACGGTCGCCTGCCAATATATTTTCAATAATATAATTTATATTCGTAATAATTTGAGTGCCTACAAGCGGTATAAGGATGTTCACGATTTCAACACCAGGCATTGTAATAAACTGATATTGCCATCTTTTAGATTACAAAAAGTATTGTCTTCTTTCTTGGGGGTTGGTATACGCTTCTTCAATAAGATTCCGAGTGAAATGTTAGATCTGCCCTTCACTAAATTCAAATTTAAAATAAAAAGTATCTTGCTTAAACAGGGATACTACACTATTGAAGAATATTTAAATGACAAAACTTCATTTACATAACAGCTCGCTCCAACCTCTTATACTGTGTTTTGTACGAGTATAACGTTTTTATCTTGCCGTACTTGTAAGGAATATATGGAGATATCTTGCAAAAAAAAAAATACGTTACGACTTTATATTTATAATAACTATAATTATTTTCTATCCTTTTATTGCGTTTTTGTCTTATTGAATATGCACTGTTTGCTACAACTCCATTAATTCTTCAAAAGTTATTCTGTAACATAATTCTGTATAAAATCTTTTTAAAAAAAGTACTTAAATATAAAAAATAGAACAACAAATATAAAGAAAATTTTTTTTTAGCTAGACGTGTTGCTGGGGAGTTTCTTGCCGCTTCTTCTCCTTAACAGCAATAACACGTTGCGAAGCGGTGTACATAGACTAGGATGTAAAATTAAATTTTAACCTATATGTATGACCTTCAAAAAGTGTTCTCCAGTGGAACTTATTTTGAATAAAAACTTTTGAATTTGATTTTAATTTGAATCGGAAAACCGTTGTTATTAAAGTAAAAATTAATAAATGATTGATTACATTTAAATAGGTGAGTCGTGTTGATAGAAATCATGCACAAAATTAACATGAAAGTCACATATGGCACCATATTACGGATTTATATAAATTGAACAATGTTGTAAATTAACTAGATTATCAGACCAGGGTAGATCATTTTTTAAAGAAAAAAAATATAGTAGGATGAAACCCATTGGAAAAGGAAGAGAATACAACAAAAATGAAAAGAAAAATAATTTACGGGCGATCTGAGGGCGGTAAGTGGAAGGGGTGAGTTTTAAGGGTGAATAACGGTTTACCTCGATTTCCGGCAAAACTACAGGTCCTATGGAAAAAAGGTAAACGGCAAAAGAGAAGATCCGATTTACGTGATTCTTTTTTTGTTCGACGCGGAATAGCTGCCATTCCCCTAAAAATTTGACATAGTGTGGCCCAGTAGTTTTCATTTTATGAACATTTTTTGTTCTCGTTTCTTGGGACCTATATTTTTTAAGGAGCGCGGCACCTTTCGTAGGTCTACCCATACATAGCTAGACACTAAAAAGTAACAAATAAAATAAAATAAAACTTCGTTTAAAAAAACCGACTTCAAAAACTAAAAAGTATATAAATATAAATATATAATATCTTAAACATCTTAAAGTCGGTGCTTAGTAATTTTCAAAATATAGTAATTTTTATGTTTTACTTTGCACCGCCTTCAAGATGTTTTAGATATTATATATTAGTAAAAATAGCTTTAGAAATAAGTTATTATATACTTTTTAGTTTTTGAAGTCGGTTTTAAGATAACTTATATACCTGAGTGACCTACGGAAAATTGTAGCCTATCAAAAGGTATTTCATAGAGAAGTGAGGAAGGGGCTATGAGGGTTTTGGGCCTTACTACCTGTTATTTCTTTGCATTTTCTGAGAACATTTACGACAATAATGTATATTTTTTTACACCATCAGAAAGTAGAGATTTCAACGCACAAAAAACCCGCCGACTCCTACTATTCTTTTTTTCCCTTTTTACCATTTTCAAAGGTATTAGCACTGGTCTATATTATCATATTCAGTGCTATAAACGTTGTAATGATGTCGAACGTAGGTTATAGATTGAGGTCCCTGAACGATCAGACATAACTTATGTTCACTTAGATGAAACTTTAAGTTCTCAGTAGCGTCTCATGTTCTTTGAATACCTGCGTGCTTGTGAAGCTCGCCTTGTGACACCTGGGTAAGAAAGGTAAGAAAGGTAACTAAAAATTAGAATTACTTAACTTAAATTTACATGGCTGATTTTTATATATGTTTCGTAGAATATTCTAAAATAGTATCAAAGTGTCAGACACTTTCCATGGACCAAAGCTTTTGTCAGACGCTTTAAAGCTCCACAAAAAATAAATGAATTTTACTTATTTTCACATGTCTGATATTTAAGTATGTTATTAAGGCAACTATTACAAAGTTATATTTCATCAGTCAGACAAATTATCCAGCCGAGAGATGAACCCGAGAACACTATTCGCATGCATATCAGAGTAAAATATTTAAATATTTATAAAGTGTTTACTGGTTGCCATTCAATAATTTTGCATCGCATTTTCGGAATCTCCTAGTCCGAATTATCCCCCTTAATTTTTTTCACGTTTATATTTTGAATTTACAAACAGATAGATTAACCTTCCTGAGAGCTTAAAAAGACATCAATAAGAATATTTGAAACTAAATTACACAACTCGTTAGTTAGCAAATGACAATTAATATTTTTTTTACTGACAATAATAATAAATATTAAAAACTGGGTATATCAACATTTAATAAATATAATCTAATGATCTATAATACAATGTTCTTTTACTCTTTTTGAATTTGTACGCCTAATAGGAAAATGACGCGTGAAACTTTCTGTATTTCCTAACATCTACAATGTGTATATACCATGTTTTCAGGCAATTGATTGATTGAAATAATGCTCAAAATTAACATCTTTAAATGACATTAATTTTCAGATTTGTAGAAATTTTACATGATTATATATGTCGCAATAGTGAGTTTTTTTTATTGCTGGAGTTCAGCAGACAGGCAGATGGCCCACTTGATGGAAAACGGTTACCATCGCCTATGAACATTTGCAACACCAAAGGTGCTACAAATGCGCTGCTGCACTCTTAAGGGAAGCTGGAACCTGGTCACTAATGCCGAAACACAACTCAAGGTTGCTATGGCGACATACTTCAGACCAGGGGTGGTAGCCATCCAGGCGGGCAAATTCCCTACCACCTGGCTGTGGGTTGTTTTGTCGCCTCTTACTACAGGCCGCCTGGCCGCTCAAAATTGTATTTTTTCTCCGTTCCTGCAGGGATAAACTCACTATCACTACACAGTTTTCATTAAAACGATAGCTTGCATTTTTTTTAAACTGCATTGCGTCCTGGGAACTTACCAGGAAAACCCGGGAGGGGCTTAAAGTGGTTTACATGCATAAAAATTTGCTGATTCAAGTCCTATTGATAATAAAACAATAGTTTGCGTTCTTTTTTAAATACTGCAGTACTTCATGTTCGAGGAATCCTGTGAGAATTTTACCAGGAATGGTTTAAAATGGTTAAAATGCATAAAATTGGCTGATTACGATTCGGTTTGCGATAGTGCAACAACTTACGTTCTTTTATAAATCCCGTGGTATATTATATTTAGGGAAACTCGGATTCTTTTCTATAAATCGATCACACTGCTAAAATAGCTTGCAGATAGGCCGTGTTATTCTTATTACGGCTTAGTCTGGTACTAAAGAACAATTTGCAAGCCTGACTAATTCAGTAGTTTTTATATTCCCAGAATTTCCAAAATTAGAGACCTCGTGATTTTTGGAACTTGCTTCATGATACAGTTTCTATATTTATTAGACATTTTTAGTAGAACTCTTGTTGTGAATCAGGAATTCCCGGCGTTTTTCATTTATTTAATATGTTTTAACAAAAACATAACCGACTTCAAACTCAAAAGTAAAAAAATAATATTTAACCGACTTCTTTCTGCAACATCTTGAAGTCGGTCCCATTTATAAAGTTGAACAAAGAACAACAACAATTTTCGAGAGTTTCTCTCGATTTTCCTGGCCTCGACTCATCTAATCCAGATATGGCGTATACCCTTTCGATTTAATGAAAACTTTTGAAAATGGGTCCACAATTAAAGGAGAAATCGAGTAACAAACATACAAAAAAAATATAGAGATCTTGGTACACTTGCTGTTCCTTGAAGTCGTGAAAAACACTAACAAAAACACTACTCCACAGTACCCAGTAACCATGCGTGAACGAGACAGATGTAAAGTGTTGTAATTTTCAAGAACAGTCTGCTCAAAATAAAATTATTTCTTAAAACAATTAACCATGTCTACTTTTCTTATAGGATTATAACTATTTTTGTTGAATGTCCTCATCTTATATATAAAAATGAATCGTAAAATGTGTTGGCAAGCGCATAACTTGAGAACGACTTTACCGATTTTGATGAAATTTTGTGTGTGTGTGTTTGAATGGGTCCCGGGATGGTTTAGATCCACAATTGGAGCCAGTAGGTGACGCTGAGATCGGGTTCTAGAATCCTCATAATCACCTGGACCGATTATGGTGATTTTGTTTTTGTGTCATGAAACAAAGTCTTTTAGGAATTCAGAAAATATGGCGGTACGAAGTTCGCCGGGTCAGCTAGTTTACTAATTTTAATCAAGTTAAGGAATGACAAAATAGAACAAATTCCATTTAAAATTCTTTTCAATACTTTTGCGGTGCGGTTAAAGCAAAAAAGGGTAACTTTTTCTGTATTATTATAAAAGCTTAGACTCTTGCTGTTTTACAGCTATTTCGAAACTGGAGTTACCATTTCTATTTTTATTTTGAGATTGGAAATTCAAGTCAGATTCGCTCAATTATTTTTTTCACTTTCAAGTATATTTTTTATAACTTGCTTTAATGTTAGAAAACTGATTATTTTACGTATGAAAGAACAATTAACAAGGAGTTCGTTGCATAATAAAGGTAATAAAGGTACAAACATTTAAATAAAAAATATTTAAAATTCCTAAATCATCACAATAAAATTAATTATTCCACAACTTAAAAAATTATTAAAACTGCATAAAAATCTATTAGCCCTTCATGTAAACTAACTAAATTTTTATTTTGAACAGCACTGTTCTGGCCACCTGTATACAGGTGACAATAAATATGTCATGTAAAGACAGATGAGTATAGAATCGTTTTGGAGCTTACTGATGCATATTTTTACTAAAAAAAAATATTTAACAAAACTAAAAACGTTTCTAATAAATAGTCATTAAAAACATTCTAAAAAATATGATCATATATGAAATCGTAGAATTCTGTTACTCTTGTGAACCCTGAAGGTTTTCCTCGTGGACAACTCTCAACCCCGGCGAAAGAGGAAATTCCAATCTGAAATTTTGAAAATTCAACATTAAAAACTTTTTATGTTATAATAAAATGTATTATCAATTTTTATATAAAAATATGTATATGTATATACGATTGAAGAGAATAATCTCTTTAAATGTATACCCATATGGGTATTTGACATAACCGTTTATCTGTCGGTCTGTCCGTCTATCTCTCTCTTACCTATGCCACAGTTATTTTTATCAAAAGCTACTGGGTTTATAAAGAATAAAAGTAGGAAAAAATAATCTATATGTGGTTACATAGTACTATAATAAAGTCACTTGCGGCGTCACTTGTCATTGTCGGACTACTCAACTTGATCAACCTCCACAGAAGCTTCCAGTCGTTAAATTTGTGTCCGCCCTCTTCTTTTAAACTGAAGTGGAAAATATACGTTGAGAAAATCTCAGCCCTATGTTTTAGTTACTTACCATTGTGTATCACCTCTTGGGCTGCACCGTCCTGACAAATTTTATCCATATAGAATCAATATTATAATTTCCCACAAAAAATACTGTGATATACGAAGAAAGATGGGCAGACGACCGGACATACATGATGAAAGCATAATGGTTCCATTTTGCCTAATTCTGTGATATTGGAACGTAGTTCCTTATCGCGCGGTACGAATGGGGGCTAGACGGAAAAAATTCTTACGAAAAAGTTGTCACGACACTTTTTGGACTTGCCAAGATAAAATACAGTTGCATAACCCTTTATGCCCACGCAGTTAGAGTTTAATTTGGAGTACATTATTTTTAAATGTCATGGGTTGCTGACGTACAGATAGCATTTGCGGACATATAGAGTCTTAATGTCATTAAAATAAGGAGCAATATCGCGAATCTGGTTTAAAGTTAAATTTGTTTCAAGAGTCGAATTGCAGGATGTAATTCGATTTTTAAATTGTTTCTTATATTGAAGTAAATAGGATTCAAACTTACTCATTTACTATTACACTTAAACTTGCAGATTGCAAATTAGTTTTGCTATTGTGTTAGATCTTAAGAACCATGTGTTAAGGTTGAATGTATTGTTTATAAGTGTGTTTAGAATTTGGCAAGATAATGGATTACTATAGATAATAGTTTATATAAGGAATTGTAATAAAAAATAAAATTTTATTACAATTCCTTCACTAATTAATCGAAAGGAACTTCGTTCCATCCGGGTGTCCCTTGACACCTCTCAAGTTTTTTTATTGTTTTGAATGATTTGGTCGGCTTCTTAATCGGTAGGTAATGCCAATGTCCACATTACAGTGATATAGTATTGACCGATAAAACTTCCCTTGCAATAAACTATTACTGCAGATGGGATGTACCCAATAATCTCGATTTATCTTCTTCATCCTCCTCCTTCTATCAAGTATAAAGCAATAATAATATTTCAGGGCAACATTCCACGCGACTGATCTCTTCACCAACTCTAGAGAATGTAATCAACCAGACGACTGTTGATTAATGTTAGATTATGACCACTTCCACGGTAGCAAGCAGGAAAATGACGAAGAAAGTAGGCAGCGCAATAGGTTTGCCATATTCGACATACTGCTCGCGCTGCCGACATGTCCAACAAATGATGGCAGCGCCAGCATGTAAACACACGCACACACTTTCCTGCTACTACTACTACTACCATGGAAGTGGGCGTAATATAAATGAGATATGTAAGTGGGCTAATAAATTATAAATTATGAAACAGCCATCTATAGGTAGTTTAATAATAATTTTATTTGAGTAAATTAATAGTTACCAAAATTTTCCTCCCACGTTTTCTTATAATAAGTGGTCCCCCGGAGTCTCCGTCACAGATACCAACGCCACCGAGACCGCTTGTACACATTTGGCTCCATGGTATGATGCCATTATATGAGAGACTGCACTTTCTATTCGTAATTATTTTTACTTTGACATGAGAAGCTGTCCTTTTCTCTTCATCAAATGAATCCCCTGAAATTTAAAAGATTCAATAAATAAAAATGAATTGTGTTTTATTTTTTTATCAACCATGACCTCTGCTTATCTTCCGGGCAGATTTTTTTATATTTAGACTCTTTTTCGTTTCTGGGGTTTCTGTTTAATAGGGTTCATATTTATTTTTTTGTTATTTCTTACCTTTTATGGCACTTATTATACTTATGAAGGCAATACGGTATTATACTCGTATATTTAATAAATACTGTATATAACCTGACAAAAATATGATTCTATATCATATTTTTAAATATGTAATATAAATGCATAAATACCTGAAATTGGTTAACATATAGCAGCAGAAACTTTTAATTTTATGTAAGAAAAGGTTTTAATTTTGTTAAAAATATAGGATTAAGTCGAAATACTTCCGAATCATTTAAGTTTCTCTATTGTTAAATTTCGGAGTTAAAGGGATGGTTAATTTATTTTCATTTTCGAAAATATGGAACACTAGACTTTACCCCGCGGCTGCGCCACGGGTCAATCTCTAGTGCGTCCGTTGTTTAAAGAGCAGGCGTTAATACAAGTTACATTGCATTAAATTTTTGTGTTAGTGCTATTCGCCTCCGGAAGATTCACTTCATTTTATATAAAGTATTTATGTCAATTTTCGGTATTAAAACTACATTTCATCAAAATTACAGCAAAACTGATCTAGCTTACTAAGCATCGAGTTACTATCGCATTTTTTTATAGATGATAAATATTTTATAATTATAAACTTGAGAAATGATAGGTCTCCCAAACAAACTTTCATCCTCTATTTCAAACAGTTTCAGTTTTATTTATCTATCCCCGCCCCCCCCCCCCCGTCTATCTATCTGTAAACTACGTAAATGACAAAAATGAATAAAATGGTCAAAACGGCCAAAAAGACCAAATTGAACAAAATTACCAAAATGAGGAGAATAGCAAATCACAAAAAATTGTATACTACTTTCTGGGATAACTTTTACATAATTCTATTATATTATCCGGGATAAAATTCATCTTGTTCACCCTGGGTATTCAAATCACATATATACCGAATTTCAGCCAAATCGGTCTGATAGTTGCTCCGTAAAAGCACAACAAACAGAGAGACAAATTTTTTTTTCCCGGAAACTATCCTATTTTTCGGAATAAAGCCATACCAGTCCAGTAGTTTTTCTGTAAAAACGCAACAGACAAACAGACAGAGTCCCTTTCGCATTTCTAATATTATTAGATGTAGCGGGTGCAACTCCAGTAATACTAGTAATTTTACGTAATACTAGCATTTGCCCAAGACTTTATGCACGTTGGACAGTTTGCCTGCCTGGTGTGATTCTTGGAAGTTATTTCCACGCGGTCGAGTAGACATATTGTATTTGTACAGTACAAACCAATGCCCCAACGGAGGTGCGAGGCAGTCTAGCGATAGCCACAAGCGAAGCAAGACGTTAGAGACGGAATTTACGCGTGTTATTGAATCGTGCATTACGTTTGCACTGGTTGTGTTCAGTTATATTTTTACCTGTGTTATACGTGTTTAGTTCTAGTAAATTCTATAGTAATTCTAACGGCATTTTAATTCGAGTCCTGCAACTCGTAACAATATTATAGATTATACTACTAATTGATCACTTACAAAAACCGGTCATTCCGAATCCAATAACCACCGCCTGATAACCAACAAATGTTTTTGATAGATCAGCTTTGCTCGGTAGTGCGACGGGAAATATTTTATCTAAAAAATTAAAGTCAATTAAAAATTTGGCAAAGTATTCAAAATGTTTCAGACGATTTTTCATGCTTACCAAATATTAGCTACATATTTGTTGTTACAATTTTATTTGAAGAAGTCTTTTCCCAGTTATATGCAGTAGTAAGTAGCTTTCAAAAAAACACAATTGCGCAATCAAAGGCTTTGAAAATCTATATGTAGAGTACGTGATTAAATAATAGAGCTTTGGTGATTCTATATTCGCTTCTGATGTTTTATTAGTTACTAGCTTCTGCCCGCGACTTTGTTCGCGTGGAATAGTTTAAAAAAAAGTAAGTTTAAAAACCCCGCGATTTTGAAACATTATTCATTGGTGCTCCGCTCCTTTTGCTCTTAGCGTGATGGTATATAGCATATAACCTTCCTCGATAAATGGGTTATCTAACACTGAAAAAAAATTCTAATCAGACCAGTAGTTCTTGAGATTAGCGCGATCAAGCAAACAAACAAAGAAACAAACTTATCAGCTTTATATATTATATATATAAGATAAAACTCTCTCAGCGACACCAGACCCTGTCAAAATCTCCGCTTCTATTATGTTACGTACCAGAGAAATTACTTTCAGTCTGTTATTAGCTGTTTAAGTAATTAAAGCTTTTTTAATTATCCCACGGGAACTCTTTAATTTTTCGGAATCAAAAGTATCCTATATGTTGTAGGGATATAAGCTACCACCATACAACATTTCATGTTAATTGGTAATGGTCGATTGTCATTTCTCGTATTAAACGCTAATCACAACGAACAAACATTTATATGTGATTTATAATGTCGTAGGGTTTGATATATAAATAAAAAGAAATTACCTGAAAAACGTATTTTATGAGGCAAAGTGATAATTGATATGTCGTTTAAGAGCGTGGTAGGTTCCCATTCGTAGTGCACCACAACATCGGCGGTGATGATACGTAGGCCACCATTGAACAAGCTTTCCGAACCAAGGACCACAGTGTAGAATTGTGACTGGTCCTCACCGTCATACCAGCAGTGTGCTGCAGATACCAAATGCTGGTGATTGAGAAGCGAAGCACTACATACTGACAAATCAAAATCTTCCAAATAGATTAACAATCCAGCCTGTAAGAAAAATATAGCAATAGCCAGTGTTTTTCTTATTGTTAATTACACATTTTATGCTTGCAGGAACGGTAGTAAGAGTAAAAATACAATTTACTGCAGACGGACGGCCTGTCGTAAGAGGCCAGGTGGTATTTGCCCGTCTGGATGGCTACTATCCCTGGTCTAGAGTAAGCCATAACAACCTTGGGTTGTGCTCCGGCATTAGTGGCCAGGTTCCGTCTCACCTACGAGTTTGGCAGCACATCAGTATCATCTTTGGTGTTTCAAGTGTTCATAAGCCACGGTAACCACTTTCCATCACAGTTTGCCCGTCAGCCTGTCTCATATACTGTATTGCTGTCTAACAATAAAAAAGAAGTAAAAAAACACATTTATATTTTAAATTCAAAAGATTTTCTTCAAACTGAACTCAGATTCACATCCTTCTACAGAACTCTGTAGAAGGATATAAGTGAGGGCATAAGTACTCTACGTGTACCGCTTCACGGTATGCAATGCTGTCGTGCAATGATATTATAATTACCTATTTCTATTTTAAGCCGGTTTATTGTCTCTAATGTTTACTGGCTAAGTCTTACACTAAGAACTATTTTTCCATCACCAGATGTTCACAGGATAAAATAACCCGATTCTGGCACGTCTACATTTTGACAAGTTATAACGTATTTCATAAATAAATTTATCTGATAATTGAAAAATCAGACTTTAGCTAATTTTAGCAACATGAATAATAATTTCCAGTCTAATATTCGCAATAATATTTACCACGAAAGGGTACGAGTAGAGTGAAGCCGGTCCCCCGCCCGTTGATCTTCGGTTTCTGGTCATTGCTTCCTCTCTTGCTTTTATATGGCTAGCTACAGGAATTCCGACTTTTTGATGATAACGCCTCCGAATCTCAACTGCGCGCAATGCTGACACTGTCACTAACATAATAGTTAGTAAAATCTTTTGCATTTTAATTAGGTACTTGCAACAAATAGTGCGTTTCTTGTGTTCTGTGAACGATTATCCTATGGTTTCTGTTTATATATATATTATCACTTACACACACAACGACACCAATAACCCTATACATGCTCATTTTTTTCGTAACGCCGATAGGGAATCGGCATATTACTACTTTGTTTCCTTAAGGACTGTATATTCAATACACATATGTATATGTTTTAATTCAATTTTGAGTTTATTCACGTATTTTATATCACATGAGAAGTATATGTGTGGCTAGATTGAATTATATGATAAAGAACCGTGTGGGGGGGGGGATAAAGGAACGTGGTGGATTGAAAGAAGATGTAATAACAAGAGTTGAAAAAGGAATGTTAAGGTGGTTTGGACATGTAGAGAGCATGGATAAAACTAGAATCACAAAACAAGTGTATGATAGACAGCATTGTGAATGGTAGATTTGCTGCCGGTAGACCGAGACGTATATACCATGATCAAATAGCAGAAGTGTTAAAGAGACAAAGACATAGCTTCTCAAATAACCGCTCGCCTGCTAAAAAACTTAATGGAGGCTGTAATTGAAAATCAGCGCTTTGTCAGTTTTTGACACAGCATAATGCTGAGTTACCAGCCTCAGTGTCATGAATGTTTTATGTTTAAGATCTGTTAGTGTTAAGTTTTTTAGTTTGCATTCATTCTCGACAGTAAACATTTTTTCCCCTTTTTTTTCAATTATGATTTTAAGATATGGTCCATTCATTTGAATGAATACACTGCGTATCATAAGTCCTGGTTAATAAACATCAAGTAATTAGAAGATTTTTAGGAATTCATATCCCCAAAAACATATTTTTCCTAATTCTTATGAAAAAAGGTAAACATCTCGAAAAAAACGCAAATGATTTTCCTTGCATATCATTAAAAAACTTCTACACTTTTTAAGCTATCCAATAACTATTATAGGATGAAATACCAATAAACCTGTATGTAAGCTTAAGGCAAACCTTATACCCTCTCTAGTTCAGATTTAGAAGGCCATACAATACCTACCTTATTTAACTTTTTTGAAAAATCATACACAGCTTTTTGTTAGATACCAAGAACTCTAAAAATAACTTGTTTCAGTATTTCAACTTAATAAAAAACCACGAGCTCGCTTTAGTATTAGTTATTTGAATAAATTAATATATATCTATGTATTTTATTTTATTTTTCTAACAAACAACACACAGATATGTTTCTTTGCACAAAAATTATTTTCCTTAAATTATTTTTATATTGTTGTAAAAATTTATTGACTCACTTGACTGGTATGTTACAAAAGGAAAACATAACTTTTTAGACATGTAGGTACTCAACACATACTTGTTAAATTTGTATAACATTGCTTGTTTTTAACCGACTTCAAAAAAAGGAGGAGGTTCTCAATTCGTCGGAACCTTTTTTTTAATGTATGTTCACCGATTACTCCGATATTTATAATCCGATTTACGTGATTCTTTTTTTGTTCGACGCGGAATAGCTTCCAATTGGTCCCCTAAAATTTTTACATAGTTTGGCCCAGTAGTTTTCATTTTATGAACATTTTTTATGAAGAAAATTTCCTTTTCGTTCCATATGTACACCGATTACTCTGAGATTTATGATTCGATTTACGTGATTCTTTTTTTGTTCGACGCGGAATAGCTGCCATGTGGTCCCCTAAAAATTTGACATAGTTTGGCCCAGTAGTTTTCATTTTACGAACATTTTTTTGTTCTCGTATCTTGGGACCTATATTTTTTAAGAAGCGCGGCACCGTTCGTAAGTCCACCCATACATAGCTAGACACTAAAAAGTAACAAATAAAAAATAAAAACTTCGATAAAAAAAACCGACTTCAAAAACTAAAAAACTAAAATGTATGGGTAAGTAAGGTGCATAGTAATTTTCAAAATATTATAATAATTTTTATGATTTAGTTTGCACCGACTTCAAGATGTTTTAGATAATATATATTAATAATAATAGCTTTAGAAATAAGTTATTTTATACATTTTAGTTTTTTAGTTTTTTAAACGAAGTTTTTATTTTTTATATTATACAAAATACGTTTGACGGCGTCTGTGGTTGAGCGGAATAAGCCTTTGGCGGCCCACGGCATTGAAACTCAGAGGCCCCGGGTTCGATTCCTGGTACGCTAAATTTCGAAAAGGAACTTTCTTCGTTATTAACTACGGTCTGGGCATTGAGGTATACATGTTTATATAATCTAAGGGTCTGGGTGTCTGGGATCGGCCTCAGAGTAGTCCGTTATTGCACGTAACACAAGTGTAACTTTCTTAATTTGGTGATATACAATATCTGTGTTTATCTGCCGATTATTATTTAGATATATATCTCAATAACTCATAAAATATGTATTTTTCCTTATTTCTTACAGTGTCGGGTTTAGCTACCAAGGCACATTTGAAAATGTCGTTTTTTATTAACATGGAACACAGTTAGACAGGTGTTAAAACGGAGCCGTTGTTTTTGCCGTTTCCTTCCATGTCTGATTTGGAATATCACAGTCATCTTTCTCAAAAACTACTGGATCTATATGGAAAGGTCTATATGGTGCTACATAACAATGCAGTATAAAACAAGAAGAACTAATAATAGGATTTGCCGCTATATAACACAATCGAAGGTTAAAAAGTTCTAAAACACCGAATTAAATAAAACCAAACACAATATAAAATAAATACATAGGTTTATTAGTAAAAATCAATTTCCGTTTTACTAGTATAACATCTCATTGTAAAATACCTACACTATGCTGCAACGCGAGCGAAATTATCGCTCTGTATAAATAGTTGTTGCTATAGATGTCATATACCATCACCGCTTGAAAGCGGAAGTGAGGTTAGAAACTGGAATTTCCAGGTGGTCGTGAGTATTCTCAGATTTAAGACAACGTGGTGTCATGCGATGTAAGTTTGGGGGACTAATGTTCGAGTTGGAAATTTTATACTTATTGGATAGGTTGAGGGGGGCACGCCGGGTGTGAGGGGTGAGGGGGCACCTCATTGATCGCGCCCGGCGCAGCATCCCTCTCAGTGCGCCACCGCCGCAACGCAGCCTCCGCTACACACCGCAAACAAACGAAAATCTCTTACTATTTTACATAGAACTTCATTTCAAGTGCATCTCATTAGAATATTTATACATAATCTAAGCTTTGCTTATTTATATAATTTTTTTTGTTAAAACCTACGTTTTCGGATTAACAAAACACTGGCATATTTTTAGAAAAGTATTTTTTTTAATATTCTATTAACTTAATTTTTTTTATAGTGAAAGTTGGGTATAGCAGTATAAATAAGCATGAAAGTAGGATAAACGCAATTGGAATAAAAGAAAAAAGAAGTATAGGTGCGGTTAGCTTTTTAATGATGTAATAAGGAACAGTGTTATAAGGGAACGTTATAGATTGCAAAAAGATGTTATAACAAAATCGGACACAGGAATGTTAGGTGGTTTGAACAAGTAGAGACAATGGATAAAAGTAGAATCACACAGAAATGTATGAGAGCATTGCGAATGGTAGAGTTGCTGCCGGTAGACCGAGACGTGCACACCGTGATCAAATAGCAGTCAGGATCGTCACTAATGGAGATCCATAGTGTTTGCCAACCCACTAGTATGGGAAACAGGCGTGTTAATATGTATTTTTTTTATTCCTTCTTTCACAGCAGTTACCAAATACATGAATTTCACCTGGATTTTATTATTTTCTCTACCAAATTAGTATAGCTTTCTAAACTGCGACGGTGTGGGAGTCGGATCTATTAACATAAGTATTATCTGTGTTCAGATCCCGCAATATACCTTGTCTTAAGACTGATATCTTACAATTTTATATAACAGTTATCAGGACCTTTTTTTAACGATGATAAATGTTCTTATAGAAAAGATCAGAAATATGTAAAATACAACGAAATTAAATAAAGCAGTTGGCTCTATTCATTATCAGTTAAATAAAAACAGCATAATTAGACTGTCATTCCTTTAATCATAATATGTTTTAGGATTTAGCTTAAAGTAAAATTTACTTGTAATTTATAGAACAATTCAAAATAATAATGAGAAATTTGGTCGTTTGGTGCAGGCGGGAGACGCTGGATGTTGCGGGGGCATTGTGCGAGGACCTCGTGCAGGGCAACAGGGGAGGCAAGGTCGGCGGTGGTGGCGGAGCGCGCATCGGCGCAGCGGGCACGGCGCGGCGGACACGGCAGCGGCGCTTGAATGGGCGAGTGCGAGCCGGCGCGGTGCGACTGCGCGCCACCGCTGCCTCCGCCAGTCCGCACACCGGCGGCTCCGCTGCCCCACGGTCGGCCGCACTCCGCTGAACAACAATGCTCAAAAACACGCCGTGACTCGAGAGGAGTACTCGCAGCGCGCTCGGCGATGCTCAAGCCCCGGACGGCACGCGTGGCCGTCGGCGAGCGCTCGTGAACATAGTTCGATATTATATATATGATAACCGCAATAGTATTGGATTATAGGCCGATCGTGTTCGATAGATCGTAATAGGGGAGTGCGGCGTAGGGAGGCGGGGGTCGGTGTCGTGCGGGCCGGGGCGGGTGATGGCGCGGCGCGGCGGGGCGGCGGCGCGCGGCGCGGCGGCGGCGCGGCGCTGACATGGGCGGGCGGGCGCGCCGCTCGCTCCTGGCGGCGCCCGCGGGCCTGCTGCTGCTGCTGCTGGGCCTGCTGTGGCCGAGGGGTGAGACATTACTTTATATATAATATCTACAAGTGACTACAACATAACCCTTATGTATATATTATTTCTAGTAGCGTATAATTATTTAGATAACATAAAAATTTAAAGCTTCATGCCAATAATCCATAAGTTCAGATTAGGTAGTGTTACATAAACTTATTTAATAATTCAAAATATAAGTTTTCTTAAAGAAATGCACTTAATAAGTATAAATTAGTAAATGGTAAGCAAATGTAAATTCCCTGTTACATTTCTTTTAATCTTATTAGATATAGGAACCGGTCTTATAAGAATATACAAATAATAAATCAATAGCTACCCACTGTTTTCGATCATATTAATTACCTACTTTCTGAATTATGTTGTCGTAATGGTGAGTTCCTATTCTTTTTCACAAAAGGGAATAATTCTAATAATCTGTATGTGTATACGTACTTTCGAAAATACTTAAAATATAACCTCATATTTTGCGGGTAGTACATGTAATGAGAATTGTGGTAACTCAGAGACTAAAGCAACTGAGAGGAAAACCGCATGATAAAATCTACACATCGAAATAACTGATGTAGGAAACCCGTCGATCTATCTTGGACAAGCGTGATGAGTACTTATACCATTCGTTCCCCTAAAATCATAAAGACGTCCAAGCTCAGGAGTGGGTTGTCTATGGTCTGATATATAATGTAGTAAGATTTAGTACATTTAATTTCTGTTTTTTTTTTAAACATAATACTGGTGAAATAACAATATATACAATTTCATTGAGTTAATATTAAAATTATTTAACTAAGACGTTATAAACTAATACAATAAAATAAAACTTAGATATATTCTATAATCCTTCAAACAAAATTAAAGTGGACAGTTGTAAATTCATAACTTATCAGACTAATACACATGGTTCACTGAGTGGTTGAAGATACGCTTATTTTATGAGTAACCAACCCAACAAGGACTAACTGGTGGCCGTTTTCATCAGCCTGAAGACCTGAGGGCCTAAAGAGGTCGTTTTCGCAGATTCGTATCATAAACATAAAGTGGAATTGTATGCAACGCCTTACAGCTAACAATAAATCCAGACACGTGTCGATTTCACTAAACCATACCCCAATAGCGACCGCTTTAGGCCCTCTGATCATATAGAGGAATGGTATATAAAACTAAAAGCTCTATCGCTATAGAGACCATCAACATGTATTTACATTTTGAAAGTACGACTATACTCGACTATACTCTATCCGTGCAGGAACGGAGAAAGAATACAATTTCCTGCGGCCGGGCGGCCTGTCGTAAGAGGCGACAAAACAACCCACAGCCAGGTGGTAGGGCATTTGCCCGACTGGATGGTTACCACTCCTGGTCTAGAGTATGTCCCCATAACAACCTTGAGTTGTGTTCCGGCATTAGTGACCAAGTTCCAGTCTCCCTTAAGAGAGCAGCAGCGCATTTGTAGCACCTTTGGTGTTGCAAATGTCCGGATGGTAACCGCTTTCCATCAAGTGGGCCGTCTGCCTGTCTGTTGATATCCTGCAATAAAAAAAATATATACATAACTACACCAAATCGCTCAAGTAAATATTCTTATAATCAGGGCCGTCCTAACCACGTTAGGAGATGGGATGCCGAAATCCGACTACGCCCTTCCTAAAATTAATTTCTTTCTCTCTTTCTTTTCTAGAACTACGTAGCCATTTTGGCAACAATGAAAGCCTTGACTGTCAGACAGTTATTTTTTTTAGAAACTACTGCAATTCTGGGATTAATAATATAATTCCTATCAATGTAATGTCGGTTAAGTAATTTTTGAAACTATATTATAGAGTACGATAGTTTTGCGCTTCTCAGGTCCCTCGGGTTTACCCTAATTTAATTCCAAAATAATATACTCTTATAAATCGCGAAAAACGGCCCTGGTTACAATTCCAAAATATTGACGTTTGGGGTAAACTTTGTACATTGGAATTACTAATCTATCGTCTTAAAATAACCATGGTGAGTATACTATTCCTGTCCCTAAATATAGAGACGCCCGAATCTAGCAACACACTTGCCAACGCGCTAGGTCGGCAAGTTCAGCGCTAAATTTAACGATTTTTCGTCTGTGTCTACGCAAAATACAAAATATGTGGGGATCTTTTTTAATTAATTATAATAATGTTACTCTGTATATGTATATTCACGTATATCTGTATGTAATCGCCATAAGACAAATATTTATTATAATGTAATTGATCTTTTATTTATTACTGTATTTTAAGCACTTTTTTTAAATACATCCCACTCTAATAATTTTTAGGAGTTGACACAGCACGTTTTTTCTAACGAGCGTTAGCACCTCTGCTAAACGGCGCAAGATAACTGATAAGAATTATTATACGTAATGCATATATATATATATATATATATATATATATATATATATATATATGCATATATATAGATATATATATATAGATATATATATAGATATATATAGATATATATATATATATATATATATATACATAGATACACAAGTCGATTTATTGGTAACAGGGGCACGCGGTGGCTACCACGAAAAGCGGCTGCTGCATCACCTCCTGGACCACTACAACGTGCTGGAGCGGCCGGTGGTCAACGAGAGCGACCCGCTGCAGCTCTCCTTCGGCCTCACGCTCATGCAGATCATTGACGTGGTACGAACCACACAGTTTAAAACTTGACTAGAGATCTTTCCCGCGGCTACGCCGTGGCTCCAACCGTAAGAAGTAGCTCTATTCTGCTTACACAAGTCTTAGTTAGGTTTTATATACCTATATACTTTATAAACCTTCAGCGAAGTACTACCTAACTGATGGTAAAAACATCTTAAAAATCCATCGATTGATTAGGACTTAGCGCATATACAGACAAACAGATGTGGAATGTGAATTTGTTTTCGAATATGTAAAGAAGATAAAGAAGCACGAATAACCTAAGTAAATTAAATAAGTAAATAAAGAGGACTGAAAGATCTGGAGATACTTGATTGAGAACATTTATAACATTTTGGTGTAAAAATAAATCATGAGCCAAATGAGCCAAACTATAGTGTATAAGCGTTTCCCATAGCATATTTTTGATCTTGCGCGTACACAACGGTGCGAGTGTACTGTTTTTATGCCTGGCTGGACCAGTGTGTGTGTACTTCCGTTGGTCAATCGTGCACCAACAACGATAAGTAACTTATTTGGCAAAAGGAGGTTATATTCTTTGTTTAGACCTAAAACTTTCTAGTTTCTTGTTCAATTCGCTACAATGACAAAAAAACTAAGACAATATAGGTAGTGTAGATAAATGCACAGCAACACAAAGAAAAGTAGCAGCCAACCTAATTTAAAGTACCTTATACGGAATGAATGACATGTGGGCAATCTGAAAACGTATTTGTTACTCAATTACAACTATGGTTATTTACATCGTGATTGCAGTGTCATCTTTTTTACAAATCCGTCTATTCCATTATATATATAGTATATAGATTAAAATGGGTGGAAGCTAAAATAATAAAAATCATATAAATTGACTCACACAAAACCGATAAAACGTAGTTTTATTATTGATATATTTATTAATATTCACTGACATATTTATATTGTCAACTGGATACGATTGAGAAGTGGAATAAACTATTATATTATCATGGTTTTAGTGCATTTGGATAGCTTAAAACTGAACACTAATCTTTTGTAGCAGACAGATAATTGAGAAAAATGTAGATTTTACCTTAATGTTAAATAAGTTAGAAAACCTGAATAATGATAATTTGTAATAATGTTTGATTATATTGTCTGACTCTCAAAGTCCCGGAGCCAGTCAGTATACTTACTTTGATTTGGACTGGCACAGTTTTTATCCGCAATTGTAATAAATATAAAAATTAATGTTCTCAGGACGAGAAGAACCAGCTATTAATAACAAACATCTGGCTTAAACTGGTAAGCATTTAGACTCGATAATTCAATTTAACAGAAATACTTTCACTATTGACAGTTAAACATTGGAGCAATAAATTATTTCGATTCATTTATTTTTATATTTGCTTCATTTAGGAATGGAATGATATGAACTTAAGGTGGAATACTTCAGACTTCGGCGGCGTTAAAGATTTAAGAGTACCGCCTCACAGATTATGGAAACCAGACGTCCTTATGTACAACAGGTAATATAAGATAGACAGATCACATTTACTTTAATAGGCTCACCAATATAAACAAGCATAAAAAAATATAGTTACAGCATTTTTAAGCAAAACAATAAACGCTTAAAGCAGTTCTAATCTACCATTATGTAAATTGTCCATAAATTTGAATGTTACTAATATAATTGTGAAATGTTTCCACATAATAGTGAAATGTATAACTCTTTATTGTATATCAGAGCGTATTCGAACAAAAACCAAAGAAGCATAGGTCCACTAGAGGTGTAGCTTAGACCATTTTACGAGTCGTCCTTATTGCTAAAAAGCTATCTCTTACAAATAATCGTAGGCAATGATCGATAGAGTTCAAATACCTACTAACGGTACTGCATTTTATAGGTATATATCATTTATTTATGGAGCTACACTCATAAATTATTAAACCATTGATCAAAAAGTACAGCTAATTTACCCAACATTGACGAGATCATATGATATAAAGTGATGAAAAACCGTAAAAAAATATTGTTTATTATATCTTTGTACTTGAATCCCGGAGACAATAATTGACTTTAGTTCTTAAAGTCTCAATCTTACTTTTTCAATTATTGCTTATCACCGAAATGCTTAATTTATAGAATTGGTTCAAGGGTTTTGCGGTGTAAGAAATACTTACTAACAAATATTTGAGTAAATAAGGAAAATCTTGTATACGATACGACTCGTTACATACGATATTAATCTGACAAGTGTAAGTGATTCTATACTATATAATAATGGGTTTTAACGTGGCGATAAACGTGCATTATTTGTATCATTTGCCTACGAAATCCTTTGAATTATTGTAACTTAGTGGCTATCGGTCTTATTCATATTAAATTACAGTAAGTTTGTAGGTTTCTTTAAGAACCTTAAATCCTACAAACTACTGTTACTCAATATGAATAAGACAGTAAGATTTTGCGTCGTAATGTCTTTGAAATGATACAGGTTGAAACTTGCCTGGGAAGCAAACAATGCACAGATAGTTTTTATAACCTAATGAGCAAATTATTGAATTCACCGCGTCCTACTGACGTAGAAAAATGCGGACATTTATAGGCAGATATTAAATAAATTGTAAAAAAAAAAGTTGAAAAGGATTACCTAAGTTGCATGTTCTTCTAATTGCGTCTGTTAAAAACTTGTTTTATAAATCCTTAACACTATTTAAATAGTTAAAATTTAAAAATATACTACATTAAAATAATTTTACAGTGCGGACGAAGGGTTCGACAGCACGTATCCAACAAACGTAGTGGTAAGAAGCAACGGTTCGTGCTTATACGTGCCGCCGGGGATCTTCAAAAGCACTTGCAAAATAGACATTACATGGTTTCCTTTCGACGACCAACGATGCGAAATGAAGTTTGGCAGCTGGACTTATGACGGACATCAAGTATGTCAACCTTGTAAACTATGTCAATGTTTCTAACATGATGAATATGTTATCATTATGATAATGATGTTTTCTAACATGTAAACTACTTTTATTTGCCTTTGTATTCTAACGGTCTTATTTATATTGGGTTAAAGTAAGTTTGTAGGCTTCTTTAACGTTCTTCAAGATATCAATAAATTTACTCTAACACAATATGAATAAGGCCTTAAAACGCAAAAACATTTTATATTTCCAATGTCAACTCACAACAACGCGAAATGAAAAAACGAATTGAATTGATTATTTATTCATTTTTTTCAACGGACAATGTTTTCATTTTCAGTTGGATTTACAATTACAAGATGAAGGGGGTGGTGATATAAGCAGTTTTGTCACGAATGGCGAATGGGAATTAATAGGCAAGTTGAAATATATGTTATTTTTTTTTACTATGAATGTATGCAGTTGAATGTTATAAATGAGTTAGGTTGATAAGACGCAAAGCCTGAGCGAAAAGCAAATAACGCTTCGGCAATTTTTTGTATTGTTCATTTGTTATTTTACTGTCACAAGCTGACGGTGAAGGAAACACCTCTTTACATGGAGACTCCACTCGGTTTTAGATCACTGTGACGGATATACAATCTGATCCCTGACCCTGATCTATCGAGCACAGCCGTGATATGTTTAGGTTCGAATTAGTAATTTCAGTTATCAATATATAGTTATCTAAATATATTGTAGAATCTTATACAGACTCTAATAGTACTTTGACCAATATGTTTCGAGTCCATTCAGAGCAAACCAAAGTTAAAAATATCGTTGGTAAGTTTTGTGCTTATGTATTTTCCCTCTTGCGATAATAGCAGCGTAACGTTATTCATTGCTTATTTTATATTAATTTTGTCACAGGTGTGCCTGGAAAGCGCAATGAGATCTATTACAATTGCTGTCCCGAGCCATACATCGACATTACTTTCGCAGTAGTAATAAGAAGGAAAACACTGTACTATTTCTTCAACCTCATCGTTCCCTGTGTGCTTATTGCTTCAATGGCGTTGCTGGGTTTCACTCTGCCTCCCGACTCTGGAGAAAAACTTTCTCTAGGTAAGGAAATCTGGTTATATATTGTTATTCAATTATATCCACCGTTTTGTATGGGTGTAAACCAAAAAAACTAATAATAATCAACTTGGCTGTCTGTCCTTCTTTGTCAGTATATTATGTATGTCCAGGTGTCACGATTCTTCTGTCTCTCACCGTATTCCTTAATATGGTGGCAGAGACTATGCCTGCGACGTCGGACGCGGTGCCTCTCCTTGGCACGTACTTTAATTGCATCATGTTCATGGTGGCGTCTTCGGTAGTCTCAACAATCCTAATCCTCAACTATCACCACCGGCACGCAGACACACATGAAATGAGTGACTGGGTAAGTATATCTAAATTTCTGATCCAGTAAGCCAAATTGTAAGTCGATTCTTTGTCTTGGCACTGGATATTTTATTTTTTACCATCAATGGTTGCACAGTTGTTACAGCAAAAGTTTTGAATAATATTTGGTGATAGAGGTCCAGACATTAAAGAAGCTCTCTATAAAGAATTTCATTTGATATTTTTGGAACTGGAGCTGGCAAGTGTCTTTTAAGCTTTTTCACATACTGAGTAGTAATTAATAATGAGGGATTTCAGATAAAATGATACCTGACTTTGTATTATTTTATTTTGAATGCAGATTCGCTGCGTGTTCCTGTATTGGCTCCCGTGGTTCCTGCGTATGTCGCGGCCGGGCTCAGCCACGACACCACCGCCGGCGCGGGCGCCTCCCCCGCCTGACTTGGAGCTTCGCGAGCGCTCCTCCAAGTCGCTCCTAGCAAATGTGCTCGACATCGACGACGACTTCCGGCACGCGCATTCGCAGCAGCCGCCTTGCTGCCGATACTACAGGTCCCTCGACGATCTACACGAACACTACTCGCCGTAAATAGCACGGTTACGATAATTCACCCCCGCCTCGAACGTTCCGCAGTAAACCCGACCATATAGCTATCGATGCCATATACCATCAAATAGTAACTCTGTTAGTCATAATTAAAAATCACTTTTCAAAAACGTATCTATCTCGGTTCTTGGGTACTTGACATCTGATCAGCATAAAACCCGTAGTACCCTTCGTTCCTCGGCTCCACCTGTAGGTAGAGTCCCCTATAAGATCTGTGTCTATAGAGTTGTGTTCGTTACAGGGGGGGCGAAGAGAACGGCGCGGGTCTTGCGGCGCACAGCTGCTTTGGGGTCGACTACGAGCTCTCACTTATACTGAAAGAGCTCAGAGTCATCACAGATCAGGTAAAGTGTTAAAGGGAAAAATACTTTTGTTTTCATCAATATGCTTTTTTGTTAGTGTGTTTTGTGTTTGCTTGTTTTGTTTTACGGCTTGGGATATGAAATGTTGTTCAGAAATTAACAACAATACTAATATTGTTAATATTGTTATTTGTAAAAGATACAGTTTATTATAACTAAACAGTATGTTTTTAGTTATTTAAAAATTATATGAGGACCTCAAATGTTCTTCCTACAGATTCCAAAGTCGTGTAGCATAAAATAGTAAATTAATATAAATTTTACAGATGCGCAAAGATGACGAAGATGCGGACGTTTCGCGCGACTGGAAATTCGCTGCCATGGTCGTGGACAGACTGTGCCTTATTATCTTTACCCTGTTCACAATCATCGCCACGCTAGCCGTGCTGCTGTCCGCGCCACACATCATGGTGTCGTAGCGACCCGCCCGCTTGCGGCTGCGCATAAGTAAAGAACTGTGATACGCCAAATACTTGTTAAGTTGTGATGTGCGAATACGGCGCGGGCGCTGACGCCGCGGTGCTGAGTTGCCACCGCCTGCTTCGTCGCCCACGCCCCCCTGTAGTTATAAGCTACCCGATTACAATTCCCTTACGCTCTCTTGAATTTGTCTGTTTAACTACGTATTCAAGTCCTTGGTGATACAAGGATCCGGTTGTTTTACTTTTGGAAAAATATGAACCAATCGACATGCTTCAATTTTAATGCCAAACAACCTCTTTTGTTACAATGAGCGGTCTCTTATAATAGTTATCCCCTCATTTGCTAAGTATATAAGCAATAACGACTCAAATTAATTAGCCTGGCCATCCAATAATTGGCGCAGGCTAGATTAAGTCCATGCTAGTGTAGTCACCGTACTAAAATAATTTGAGCGCAGAGTGAGCGACCAATACAGAAAAATTAGCACAAAAAACGTCTTCCTTCATACCGTTGAACGACCTGATTCGCATTTAAAATTTAAACTATGTTAGAATTTCTTCGATTCTTGAAATCTATTGTACAGTTAATTATATGGTGTTAAATGCAACCCATCGTTTTCATCTTGTTCGATTCCATGAATCGTATTTATGGTCCCTAACTTTATTTTCAGATATGTTTGTGTCAGTAGCTAGAATAGAAGTTTACAAACAATGTTGATTCAATTTGTACAGGTTGTGATATGCCTCGTTTTGAACGAGTCGATATTGTTATAATGGTAAAATATCCACGGCTATAGCTTAATAAAAATGTTCGTTAAAAGTTGTAAGTAAACAAAATATTATTTTAATAAAATTCATACCTTGGTCTTTCGGAACGAATTATACAAAATATAAAATAACATAATTTAGTGTCACGTCGGATCTATTGTTCTTTCCATGCGGTTACAATAATTATATTAATAAATATTATAATAACTTTTTTCGAACGTTTTCTCCTTCTTATTGCATATAACATGATTTTGATCAAATATTCTGTATACTTTTACACACAAATCGTCATGTTATCATACATTCATAAAAATACCAAAGTCAACTATTATCATATCAAAATGTGAACGTGTTATTACGATATGGATATCAAGAAATGATACAATGTACAATTAGTTGACAAATACTATATATCAAGGTACTCTATTTACACTACCGCTCGTCTTTATTACTGAAGATAATTTACCTTCAGTAAAATCATATATCATCCTTACATTTAATTCCAGTTTATTTCTTCTTTATAATTTAAAGAACATTGTGAACCTTTTAAAAGGAAAACGTCTTTGATAGTTGAATTATGTTTTCCTTTTTTGAGGTAATAATTATAATCTTAGGCGGTCTATAGGAAGTTGCGGAGCGACTAGGATTATGCGTAGCAATGTTTAATATTGTTGTACCATCTGGTCTTACCAACCAGTTTAGAGGTTGTATGACGATCCGGACGGTTGAGGTCGCAATCAGATCCTCGCCACTCGAGGACTCACTGGCAATAAAAAGTTTAGTAATTTTTGCGACATCTTCCGTCACCCAATGGGGCTCACCGTTATCCCGTACATTTGTACAATTGTTAGGGATAACAGTCTGAATTGCAATTTGTTTATTAAATATAAATGAATGAACAGAGATTGTTTTATTGCTATCCCAATTACCCTACAAAAACTATGACAAATGCTCAAATATTTGAATTGAATAAGTTATATAATACGAGATATATCTAAACTCAATTTTACAGCCGCAATTAAGAAAATAATTAAGGAAATTAAATAATATAATTAGAGAAGCATGAATTAATATAAGATATTAACTACATTCCTCCCTATACAAAGAACATATAAATTAATTTTAAATAAG
The DNA here is from genome assembly GCA_949752895.1 of Dendrolimus pini. Taxonomy (NCBI): domain Eukaryota; kingdom Metazoa; phylum Arthropoda; class Insecta; order Lepidoptera; family Lasiocampidae; genus Dendrolimus; species Dendrolimus pini. Next base: position 12,534,992 of record OX457126.1, read on the forward strand.
TAACTTGTTTTCAATAATAAAATATTCCTAAGGCGTATGGCGTACGTATCCTTGTCCTGTATAATATACATTTATATAGAGTACGTTTCTCTAACAAGGCACACAGCCTGGGAGAGTAATCGATCGCATCCCGAGGGATAATTGCACATGCGCGCCATGGAAAATCAACTCGTGTAAATGAAATTGTTTATCAAAAACCTGACGTAGTGTCCCTGCCTAATTTATACAATAACCCTATACTTTTTAAATGTTAAAGTATGACAGTAGAAGAACTAAGAAGGTTAATGTACAAATATATTTCATGTAAATGTACATTAAGAATTGAATTAATAAATATTTTTCAATGTCCATTGTCGCAAAAAACATATAATTATACGTAGGTAAATTAGAATGTCTGGAGTTTTAACAATTAACAAAGTAACTTAAATCGTTCCATTGGCTAAGCGGGGAAAGGTTGTCGGTAGATTCACAAGTACTGAAACACTAATTCTAATCGAAAAAGGCAAGTCCAATAATTTGATCTCGAACGGTTTAATCATAATCGCATAATTAAATGTAATTATATGTCTAATAATTTGCAATTAATACAAATTCACGATAAGTATGTGCAATAATTGAAGCCGCCTAAGGCGGGCGGTCTGTGTACGGCAGTACGCGACGCGCCGCCATGTCGGGCGGGACGCGCGCTTTTCTACTCGCCATTTCCATACTCATCGCAGCCTACTCAGGTACTTTTATTAAATATATATTATCGCTTTAATTTAACAAATCAGATCAATAAAATGTTGTCCTAATTATTTATTTACATTTTTAAGAAGCTGCATAAATCGGATAGAACATAGGAAGTAGAAGATTACTTAATGATACTGTTGCAACCGGTATAGCATAATAACAATATATACTTGCAGACAGTGAAATAGAATTATTTCTTAATTATTTTGAAATCGGGGAATATAAAACAAAAATTAAAGATTTCAACACGTTAATTTAGTATATACAATATTTTAATATAACGAAATGCATCGAAAGCTGCAAAACCTGAATTTAGTTCAAAATCAGTTATGATAATCATTTTCATTGTCTTCATGTTGTTAGTATTTTGTAAATAAATTAGGTATTCAATGTCTATGTATGCAAGCAACGATGGAAAGTGTATAATTTTGAGCACATCTCACGTTCGGCTCCTTTATTGATTTGTCGTCTCCGCAGCATCACTAGGATGATAATATCCAGATGAGAATTTTTATTTTGCTGCTATGTGGTGGGATTTGTAGTAAATAGGCTGTCGTTAGCTATATTACGAGTAAACCAACCATTGCATATTTTTTAGATTCTCTTTGGAAACATTATTATTATCTAATTATTTATTTATTACTAGGATATGTCCGCGACTTCGTCCACGCTTGACTTAAAATTCAAATTAAAATTCTCGGCGAATTCCCGAGACACAAAGGACCGCAACTATCGTTTTAGTGAAAACCGTGTCGGAATAAGCTAATTTTTATCCATCCCGATAACGGTTTGTACCGCTCCTGGAAAACTAATCACGGGATTCCCGGGGTAAAACATATTACACATTTTATTACATAAAAATTGCTATCGATCAGTAAAAAAATCACAATGGAGTTCGATTTCTTTTTAATATGGCCATTTTAAATTATCCCCAGAAAAAATCCTGCGGGATTCCCAGGAATATAAGTAGTGCAGATTTTAAGTTTAATAATTTGCTGAAAAACTCATAGAAATTTGTCCAGAAGTTTTTACGTGAATCCCGAACAAACAGACAAAAAATATAAAAAATTGCATCGTGTTCACCATAGTTTATATCGTGTATTCCTGTAGGATTTTTTAAATAGCTTCAATGTACAGACACTGCATGTTTAGAATTTTATAATATTATAGATATTGATATGTTGTTTATAATAACAGTAGTTTCTCCACTCCACTTATAAACCTTGGATACAGTCTATATCTACTAATATTATAAAAAGGTAAAGTTTATTTGTTTGTAGGAAGTAATCTGTTAAACTACTGAACCCATTTCGAAAATTCTTTCAACAGTAGAAAGCTACATTATTCCTGTGTGACGTAGGCTACATTTAATTGTAATCAATAATATTTTGAATGACGCCCGGTGAAGTGGGCATGGGTCAACTAGTTATGAATAAGTTTTCGTCAAAATCGGCCTCGGAACTCTTTTGAGTGTTTTCGCTTTTTTTGGTTTAGGATTTGGCCCTTGAGATCCAATTCAAAAAGTCACACCTGTAAATTAACAACAAAAAAAAAACTTTATTGCACACAAGAAAATAATTATACACATGAATTAACAATCTTATAACTAGTACAATCGGCGGTCTTATCGCTAATATAATTACAATATTTAAAAAAATACGGTAAGCGCTGAACAGGCGCGCCACACGCAGGTACCTACGTATGTATGTATATGCTCTAACAATGACAGTTGAATATTGAATTCTTGTAATCATCAATATTAAAAATATATAGGTACTGATAAAATGAATTAATCATTTTTAAAGTCCAGTACGTCTTCAATTGTGGATTGTTAGATGAACCCTAAGTCTGACTCTCACTCGGCCACATGCTGTAATATTCTTCCTTAAAAACAGGATGGTGTTCGGAAGACGAGGAAAGGTTGGTCCGAGACCTTTTCCGCGGGTACAACAAACTGATTCGACCAGTACAAAATATGACACAGAAAGTGGACGTGCGTTTCGGCTTAGCTTTTGTACAACTAATTAACGTGGTAAGTTGAGAAACACCCCATTCAAAAGCGATTCAAGCTAATAAGTACCCTAAACTACCCTAAATTAACTTTTAATTTACATTATCCTAATTGGAGCAAAGAAGATGGAGGACTTAAAATAAAACCATTTCATTACGTTGGATATTCTACATATATTTTTAATTTCAAATAAAAATACGAATTACTAGATAAGTTTTTTTAGAATTCAGTAGGCATTTTGGCTATCACAGAATAATCAACATCCTCACTCCTATGGAACCCTTTATATAATGCACGTGGACTGATACATTTAGCACTTGAACATAATAATGCACTACAAATATCTTAGTCTTCTAATTCTCACCAAGTTTTAAAAAAAAAAAGCTAATCTTATTAGTATAGACTTCGCAATCGCGTCTCTGGCGAAAGTTTAAAGAGAAATGTTCTCCTGTAATTTACTGTACTTTATTATATTTTCAAAAAATATAATTTATGTTAAACGATCAATAAATTACAAACACATTTCACTTTAACTTACAGAATGAGAAAAATCAAATAATGAAATCAAACGTATGGCTTCGATTAGTTTGGATGGACTACCAGCTCATGTGGGATGAAGCAGACTATGGGGGCATTGGAGTATTGCGTCTACCACCTGACAAAGTTTGGAAGCCGGACATTGTATTATTCAACAAGTAAGAGTCTTCCATCCTTTGTTATTTATTAGGTCACGTGGGATAATTTATTGCTACATAATTAGCAAGGTTACAACTGAGTAGTGATGTAGTAGTGATTTTAGCACGTACTTCCAAGTACGTGCTAAAATCTGTCAATACAGAAAACAGACAAAACTTTCGGAAATGCATCTACGAACAAATTTAGGTTTTACATATTTTTGACGTAGCATTTAATATTTCTGTATATATAGTCTTAAGTTTATATAGATATAATTAATTAAGCAACAAATACATCTAGTGTACCTACAACACTCATCCGAGTCTTATTTTGTACTGCCTTCTTAATTGGTCGAGCCTAGAGGGAGCACGGCACTAGAACCATGGGCTCTCGCCTAGTGGTGCATCTCATGCATCATCATCATCTCATCTCATGATTTTATTAAGTATTTGGGCTTTTATTATTTGTTATTACTTATTTGGGACCAATAAAAAAAAATTAAAGTTCAATAATTTAACCGTAAATTCTATAATTTTTGTCTATGTTTAATTTATATTTAGATGAGAAATAATCGCAGAATCCTAATTTGGTTCAAGTACACTATTTTTAAATTGAATTATTTTTGTTTCAGCGCTGATGGAAACTACGAAGTACGATACAAATCTAATGTTCTCATTTATCCTAACGGAGAAGTTCTTTGGGTGCCGCCGGCAATTTACCAGGTTCTATTGTTTTTAATTAAATATGCTAAAAAAATTGTAAGCTCATATAACTTAAATAAATAGAAACTTCGTAGCAATTAGATCACATACAATATTACGGAGAGTCGGTGCCGTCAACCGCGACGTACTCGCTATGACCAATTTGAAGATATTTTGAAGAAAGGTCATGTGAGTGTGAAATTAATGAATAGTATCAGCTCAAACAGTTCAACCGTACACTCTGTGAAATTAATTCCATAAAAAAGCAATAGACTAGCAACCCAGCGTTGATGCTCTAGGCTTTGAAGTCTTGTATTGACAAGCTGGTCGCTACCAATCAACCTCTTGGCTCTTCTCTCAATTGACTCTAGCGCTTTAAGCTGGTATTTAGCTGAACCATCCCAAAGGTGAGAACGGTACTCCATGCAAGATCTTACTTGAGCAAAGAATAAGCGGTAATTAAGGTACTTCATCGCAGAGCAACTCTGCGATGAAGTACCGCCTCTCCTTTGAAAGTATACACAGTTTTTTTACAGCGAGAAATTGATAAGGACATTATAAACAAACCGGTCTTATCAAACTACCTGTAACATTTACACATACAAAACATGATACTTATGTGCAGAGAGCGTTGGAAGGTACACAACAACTCTCTCGTTTTAGTTTACTTTGCATTTGTGGATTTGTGGTTCAACTGTTAATCGCTTTTAGTACAATTTGTATAATTTTAGACATAAGCAAATAAATAGAATTTAAATAATTAATTTATAAGTCATCATAATTATTCTAGCGTCAAATCCCAGTTACGTTCGGCCCTTTCTATTGTATTTCCTTCTACACTTTGCATAGCTTTTCGATCTCTTATTATGAGACTACTAGAGTTTACCCCGCGGCTGCGCCGCGAGTTAACCTCTAGTTCCTACTTCTTGTTTAAAGAGTAGTCGTCAAATACAGGTTACATTGTACAACATTTTTATGTTAGTGCCATTTGAACCCGAAAAATTCACTTAATTTTGTATCGCAAACTATCCGATCTCCTGGCATGAGTATATATGTCCATTTTCGGCATTAAAACTACATTTAAACAAAATTACAATAAAAACGATCCAGTGTTCCCAGTGTTTTTTCGAAAACTTAACAGAAAGACATATCGAGTTACTATCGCATTTTATAGACGATGAATTTTTATATCTATGAACTTTCATCCTCTATTTCATACCGCCCTAGTTTTATTTATCTATGAAAACTACAAAAATGACAAAAACAGCAAAAGGACAAAAGGAGCTAAAAGGACAAAAAGAACAAAAAAATAGCATAAAGAGCAAAAGAGCAAAATGAACAAAAAGAGCAAAAGCAGCAAAATGGGCAAAAAGGACAAAAAAGAGTAAAAAGAGCAAGAGCAAAATGTACAAAAAGGACAAACGAGCAAAAGAGCAAAAAGAGCAAAATGGACAAAATGGACAAAAAGGACAAAAAAAGAGTGCGTGTAACGTTCACATGCGATTGAAGTAAAACTTTTTTACTAATTATTTTTCTTCTTCAACATTTTTTTAAAATTTTTTGACTGATTTGTTTATAAACTATCTATTGACAAAAAATATTTGAAAACCGGATGGCACGCCATATTGCCGTAACGGACTGCCGTTGCATTGTCGTCCAGTTACCTCCTAGTCGCGCCTAAAGAAGTTTTACTTCAAAAAACAAAAAGAGCAAAAGGGCCAAATGGACAAAAAGAGACAAAGAGATCAAAAAGGACAAAAGAGCAAAAAGGTCAGAAAGAGCAAAAAGGTCAAAAAAGCAAAAAGGACAAAAAGAGCAAAAAGGAGAAAAAAACAACAAAAAGAGCAAAACGGACAAAATAACCAAAGAGATGAAAATGGCAAATGACACAAAACCAACCAAAACCTATCCCACTTTTGGGATAACCTTTACATAAATCTATCCCAAAATCTATCCCATTATCCGGGATGAAAAATATCCCTTGCCCACCCTTGGTATGAAAATTACATATATACCGATTTTCAGACATATCGGTCCAGTAGTTTTTCCGTAAAAGCATAACAAACAAACAGACAAATATATTTTTATCCTGGAAACTATCCCATTTTTCGGGATAAAAAGTATCCTATGTTCATCCTCGGTATCGAAAATATATATATACTGAGTTTCAGCCAAATCGGTGCAGTAGTTTTTCCGTGAAAACGGAACAGACAGACAGACAGAGTTACTTTCGCATTTATAATATTATAATAGGGATAGGGATTGACACTCATCTCGTCCTTCAAGACGTCAAGCTAGCATTTCTTGAACCTGACTGGGACAATAGAAATGATATAGCTAGATATTTTTTCCCCCACCTACCGGTTTTCCTAAGCCGTGCAATTCACCTAACGTGTAACTACTACAGTTTCAAGAATTCCTAATGCACTTCTTCCATATAACTTTCATACATAATAAATATAACTACAATATGTATATTATTTCTTTCCAGAGTTCATGCACCATTGACGTTACTTACTTCCCTTTCGATCAACAAACATGCATCATGAAATTTGGCTCTTGGACATTCAACGGCGATCAAGTATCTCTTGCTTTGTATAATAACAAAAACTTTGTCGATCTCTCCGACTATTGGAAATCTGGTACATGGGATATAATCGAAGTACCTGCTTATCTTAACATCTACGAAGGCAATCACCCTACTGAGACAGACATTACTTTCTATATAATTATAAGAAGAAAAACATTGTTTTATACAGTGAACTTGATTTTACCAACTGTTTTAATCTCATTCCTTTGTGTTCTGGTGTTCTATTTACCTGCTGAAGCTGGAGAAAAGGTATAATATTATACAAATGTTACATTATATACTTCCAAGTAATAAAAAATATATTTCTAACTTGTTCTTATTTTCAGGTCACTCTAGGTATCAGCATTCTGTTGTCACTGGTTGTGTTTCTGTTGCTGGTTTCAAAGATTCTCCCACCAACATCACTCGTACTACCACTTATTGCTAAATATCTGCTGTTCACATTTATTATGAACACTGTCAGTATTTTGGTGACGGTTATCATTATCAATTGGAATTTCAGAGGGCCTAGAACTCACAGGTAACTTGATTCAAATCCAGAATATGTCTTCTGCAGCGGTATGTGTGGCGTCACGTTGAAAGGCCGTGTTAGAAACTCTGTGATGTAGGACACAAATTTCAAAAGAACCGCCTTCGCTGCTATGGCTATATTTTGTGGAAACTAGTTATTTATACGAAGAATAAATGTCCAATAATGTCACGTCCATCAGACCCCCGTGTTCATGAACACCGGGCTCCTAAGCAGACGCTTCGAGGTTCCAAGCGTACCTAACCATAATATAAAACTGTGATAATGCTGTTGATCCTATACATACCAATTGAGTCAGTTGTTCTTAAGACTTAAAAAAAATCTCTGTTTCAAACAAAGTTAAATTCATGTTTAGTCTTTTTTTTATTGCCTGAAGCAGGCAAACAGGCAGACGGCGCACCTGATGCAAAGTGTTTACCGTCGCCTATGGATGTTTGCAACACCAGGGGTGTCGCATTGACGCCAACTAGTTCGTATTTAATTAATAGTGACCAGAAAAAGAAAATGCCAAAATACATAAAACACATAATTATCGTAGAACAATTATTATACAAAATTTACATTAAAAGGAAAATAATATATTTTTGTTTCATATAGGATGCCATTGTGGATTCGTAGCGTTTTCTTACACTACCTACCTGCTGCCCTATTGATGCGTCGTCCTCGTAAAACGCGGCTTCGGTGGATGATGGAAATGCCCGGTATGGGAGCTCCACCGCACGCCGCCGCTCCACACGATCTCCCAAAACACATCGGGTAAGTTGTTGTACAAAATAATCAAAATACATAATTACGTAAGTAGTACATATTCTATAATAATCGTAATAGTCAACCACATCTTGGCGCATCCTATATGACCGAACGAATGTGTTACTAGCGGCGTGGGAATTTAGTTAAATCAAATCAATTGCATGTTCTTACATGTATCTAACATACCATTATAACACCTACCATACCAACTCCACTTTGTTTGCTAGGTGCATTAAGGCATAAATGTCTATATGACCTCAGGTTAGGTGTCAGGGTGTCACAGGTAATTTTACGTATGTAAAAAATTTGATTTACTTTTGATACTATAAAGTTGGAAAAGAAATTTTTCTATTCTGCTCAATAGTAGAAATAAATATACAGTTTAGGCGAAATTCCAAAATACTTTTTAATAGACAGTTGTTATTTCTACTGCTATTTTTCCAAAATTTATGTTACAGTGCAATCGGAGCAAAGCAAAGCAAGATGGAAACAATGGAGATGTCCGAATTGCACCATCCCAATTGCAAAATTAACCGCGCAGCCGGTGGGGATGTTGGCACCCTGAGTGGCCTCGGTGCTCTGGGGGGTCTCGGACTCGGAGGAGAGAGACGGGAATCTGAAAGCTCCGATTCGTTACTACTGTCACCCGAAGCTGCAAAGGCGACAGAGGCCGTGGAATTCATTGCTGAACATTTACGCAACGAAGATCTATACATTCAGGTATCTTTTTTTATTTTTTGACGCAGTAAAATCCATATCGGACTCATCACATGGGCTCTACAATGGGAGTTTGGGACTCACTCAGCTGTGATGCTAACGTCGTTTCCGCTATAGCCATCTCGACCATGAAAACCCACTGCAACACCCCAGTGTCCGTTCCATCGCCTTTTGCCAGGGACGCTGTCAGCTGGCATGGCCAACTACACAAGCCTTGGCAGGATACATTCAGTTATATATATGGCAAGATCTCTCCACGATAGAAATATACCTAGCCTACTATATAAAAGTCAAAATAACATAGTTCTCACTCTCTCTTCTTCATACAATTGCATTTGAATATGATGCACTGTAAAATTTCTAGTATGTCACTTATAACAATTTTCATTTTTCTTTTTGTGTTCCGTTCGCAGCAACTCTAGTAATTCTTTGGCAAAGAATTGTAAATATAATTTACTTGCATATTTAAAAAAGTTACACTGGGGCATGACGGCATGTTCTAGACCCGGGATAGTAGCCATCCAAATGGGCAAATGCCCTACCAACCTGGCTGTGTGTACGGGGAAAATGTGTACCTATTACCATCAGAAAATGTCCCCCCCCGGAGGTTATTTCTAAAAAACTTTTGAATTTGTATCTACTTTAATGGCATATTATAATCTTTTTTAAAAATAGGAAAACAATTTTATTTAATTGAAAAAATTTTTTGGACGTAGCGCTAGTTTTATCTTAGGTTAGTTTACCTAAAGGTACCTATATAGGTATATTTAATGCTTTCATACCCTGGACAATTTTATAATCAAAACGTTTTATTAATCATTGTTTCGAATAATTTCAGACGCGTGAAGATTGGAAATACGTGGCAATGGTCATCGATAGACTTCAGCTCTATATCTTCTTTATTGTGACCACTGCGGGAACAGTTGGTATTCTCATGGACGCACCACACATATTCGAATACGTCGACCAAGACCGTATCATTGAGATTTACAGGGGGAAATAGTTCCCATTAAAGGGACAGTTTCATGAAAAAGTATTGTTCAAATGCGGCTTCCATTTTTACTTATTTCTTCCATCTAGGCGAATAAATTAGTTTTAATTATTTCTTTCTTGCACCGTACAAAACAAGTAGGCCAAAAAATTAAATTATAAAAATAAGTAAATTTTAAGCTAAATCAGCTATATCAGAAAGTAGACAGCAATGACATCCATCTCTAAGGCCATGTTCCACGTGAGACTCACACGCTCAAGCATATATTGACCATTAATACCATCTCCATATATTCAATATACTCTATGCGCTCAAGGCCGCCATTTTTCCCGTTACACTTACTTGCGTTATAAACTCAAGTGACACGGATTATTGACCGTTGATGTCACTAACGACAATATACACAAATGTCATTGGTTGATGTTTGGTTGATTTGAATATCACGATTTTGTCAAAGTATCGATAGACAGAATTAATGCTCTGTGGTCAACGCCCACTCCGACGCACCTCATGACATGGGTTGTTACGAGCGCTGCGTGATCGAAAATTATGACGTCATTAGTAACGTTTTTGCGGTGACCATAACGACCGTGGTCGCTATGTGGAACGGCTGAAGGAGCATTTCGAGCGTTGTGAGCACAAGAGGAACGCGCAATATATATTTATATGTATGTGTGAAGTGAAAATATGTTTTATTATTTAAGGCAGGTGAGTAGTCAGTTATAGGTTCATCGCGAGCGTACAGAAACAAATAGAAAAATTTAATACATTTCAAAAATTGTATTATAACTATTTGGTGAGATGTTCATGTGCAACGTTAATGTTTTGTTAGTCGTTTATAACGATTTTGTACCTACCTTAATTTTAATCACATAACAAAATATAAATACACTAGTGTAATTGTCATCGTTAAAGATAATGCCTGAAAATGGACACAGAATATAATTTTCCCATTGACTAACGACAAATTTTGGTCTCTCCAGATAAGCTGTAGTAGGCTTTGTCATACCTGATTTTGTACCAAAAAACGCTTAGCACACAATCATCTGTTGATAACTAGGAGCAACCATAAAGTAGGCGCGAAGTGTAATGTACCTAACCCCAGAATTAAATTTCTATTGTCTATATACTTAGGTGTATACAGATAATAGAAATTTAATTTCGGGCATTATTAGATTATTGTCATTGACATAATTAGTTATACAATTAAACTAAATAAAACTATATATTATATATACAAATTAAAATTAAACTATAAAATCTAGTGCCAGACCGCTGTCAGTTGGAAATGTGCCCCAAAGACTGGCTACATTATCATTGACTAAACTCTGGCAGTTAACTATCCTGATTTTTTAAACCTTACTAAACGCTTTATTTGTTATTAAAATGTACAATAGATATACTTATTTATGTTAGAATAGTTTAAAATACATTCCGTTAATTCTTTATAGTCTATAGAAACTAAAATAGGTATGTATAGGCATGGAAGAAAAGCACTAAAGAAAAGAACAAAAGCCACAATCGCCCAAACCCAATAATACATAATTTAACTCCGAAAGTTAAGAAATCCTACAACTGGATGGCGCCATAGTTCTCTATGTTTTCTTATATAAAATGTATTTTAGGCCAAATCGATCAAAATTGTAAGTCTTATACAGTTTCTTTAAATTTTAATCGATTTAGTCTAAAAATAACTTTTAAATAATCACTAAATTATCATACACAATGTACATCAATAAATTATACTTTAAAAAACTTAAAAAAATACGCTTAATAGTAAACTGAACTAAATGATAGAAAATATTACTTTTTTTAAATAATGTAATGAAATCATTACATTTTAACAGGTGAACTGTGAGTGTGAAACTAATAGTGTTAATTTTTATAAAAATATGAGTAATTTGATAGTAGCTTTTTACGTACAATAGAATGACTTATAGCGCCATCTAGTCAGCCTTTTTTTTCCTGCACCACCCACAACGCCACATTAGATAAGAATTTCCTTTAAGGTTGCCTGGAAGAGATGGCTTTAAGCGATTAGGCCGCCTGTGGTATTGCCTAGAAAGTATTGCAAATATCTATGGATTGTTTTTGTAATTGTATGTTTTGATGTGCAATAAAGTGTTATCTATCTTATCTAGTCATGTAGGATTTAATATCTTTTCAGTGCTTAATTTTTCAGTGGGCGATTTTCAATCCTAGTATTGTTCTTCTATGACATAGGTGAATATGTAAGTGCAGTCGCTTGCGGCTATCAGATATAGAGCTCATAAGTATCTTATACAATCTAAGGCTGTGTTCAAGGTTTATGATGAAAGCACAATAGTGGGAATAAAATTAATATAAGGCTGTAGCTATCTAATTAGTTTTATTATAAGATACTTTATACTGCGTTAGCTAATCGATTATTTTGTAGTGTGCAAACATTTAAAAAACAAGTAAAAGTGTAGTTCCTCTGTTTAACTGTTAATCGTTAGTTAAGTTTAAATAAATGTTTATCTTTGAATTTTATCGCTTCTAATATTTTCTTTATAGTGAGTATAATAATAAGATTTATAGATATTTTACTGAATATTCACAAATCGGACTAATAAATAATTGTTTACAATTTAGAATGTCTTGTAACATTAATAAATCCAATTTTAAGTATGACTACGGTTTTATTTACGAAGATTAGTCTTTAGTTTCTCGAAAATGTTCCACAAAAATGTCTGTAATACTATAACATTCTAAGCATGCCGTGTCTGTACATTGACGCTATTTAAAAATAAACAGGGATAGACTATATAAACGATGCTGAATACGATACAATTTTTATTAGGTTTCTTTTCTGTCTGTCGGTTTGTCTGTGTTAAAAATTGAATCAGCAATATCTTTAGAGAAGCTTAAATTATGGAAAATCAGATTTAATTTTGAAGAGAAGCAAAAACACGTCTTTTATTTTACATCTATATATTTGGAATCTAATTTATAAAATACATTGACAAATAATAAAAACAACAACTTATCAAAAACTATGGTACAAAACATGGAGGTTTTATTTCGAACATCTTCCAAACACAAAGAGACAAGGTTTAACTTCGAAGTCTGTTTGGGATTCACGTAAAACTACTGGGCCGATTTCGATGCGTATTTCACTGATCGACAGCAAATTCTTAGACTTAAAATCTGCGTTACTTTTTATCCTGGGAATCCCCCGAATTTTTTTCAGTGATTGATAGCAAAAATGTATTGTGATATTTTTCATCCCGAAAATACTGACTGACTCATGGCCCGTTCCTATAGCATATAAATATAAAGGTAAAAAATGGTCTACGAGTCACGTGATGGAAAGCAGTGGTGCACGTCACCTATGGAACAGGGGCAGTTTGCAACAGTAGCGAACAGAGTAGTGTAATTATCAGTATATATAAAGTACTCTGTGAGTGTAATGAACACTGAACTTTTAAATACACGTGTTTAATATTTAATAATACTAATATTTTAAAACATACTGAAGTCGTAATCACTACAGTAATGTTCTTAGAAAGACGTTTATCTGACAAATAAAACTTTAATATACGTAATATGATTTATTTATATATATTAAAAAAACAACCTTACGGAATTTTCACAATTTAAGTCTGGAAATATTACTTACATATTTTTATGTAACCGCCCTGTACCGGGCACGAGCCCGGCGGTTAATACCTAACGGTCAAACTTTACTCAATTTATAGCAACTGGACCTTATATTCCATTATCAAATTTTTCACATACAACATTAAGACTGCCATTGTTACTTCCATTAAAACTGAAGGACAACATTCTAAGCATCAAGGAATTCATTGGTAATCATAAAACATACTTAAAATTATAAAACATACTTAAAAATTACTCTAATTGATACAGTTATTGTAATTCATGAAGTCTAGCGGTCTTTACTTGTGGTAAATAAGTGCATGCGACCAAAAGCGGGCACGATTGGATTGCACTCTCATAACTGAGGGCTTAAAGAGGTTGTTTTCGCGGATTTATATGATAAACATGGCAAGTATAAGGTGAAACTTTATGTTGTGTCTTACAACTACCTGTATATCTGGAAACTTGTCCATTGCACTAAGCGATTCTTCAAAGGCGACCGCTGTAGGACCTCAGATCTTTCCGACAGACATACTGTTGCAATGTTCAACCCAGAGTAAAGCGCGCTCGGCTTCGTGGATTGCAGAAACTATACCAAACATTAGGACTGCCATTGTTACTTCCATTTAAACTGAAGGACAAAATTCTAAGCATCAATGAATTCATTGGTAATCATAATCAAGAGCTAATTTTATTATTCTCACACTTTTAATTTTTTGACATAGTTTAAAATGATGACAACAATACATACAATACAGTCAGTAAATTATAAGATATATATAATTTACGAAACGCAAAATAAATGTTATACATATCCTATCACTATAAAATTTATACAATTTATTCATCACTATCATCGTAAATTGGTGACGTGGGCGAATACGTCGGGGAAGTTGGTGAATAGGTTGTTGGTGCACCTGAAGAGGGCGAGTACGCAGGCGAGGTTGGCGAATAGTTGGGTGAAGTTGGAGTATAATTGGGCGAAGTCGGCGAGTACTTCGTGGACGACGGCGAGTAGCCAGGTGATGATGGCGAGTAGTTAGGCGAAGGAGAATAGTTAGGAGACGAAGGTGAATACCGTGTACTACCAGGGTGCTGCGGCGACGACGGAGAGTATCCTGGGCTCGTCGGCGAATAGTGCGGGCTTGCGGGGGAATATTGAGGACTTGTAGGTGAATAAGTAGGACTACCACCTGCGACCGACGGGGATGTAGGAGAATAATTTGGAGAAGTCGGTGAATATTTCGGAGAAGACGGTGAGTAACTCGGCGATGTTGGCGAGTACGCTGGTGAAGTGGGTGAATAAGATGGACTAGTAGGAGAATATGCAGGTGAGGCTGGAGTGTAATTCGGAGATGACGGCGAATAACTAAGTGAAGCCGGGCTATAGACTGGACTTGTTGGGGAATAGCTAGGCGAAGACGGCGAGTAACCCGGAGACGAGGGCGAGTACGCAGGACTTGTCGGTGAATAAGATGGGCTAGTTGGAGAATATGACGGGCTTGTAGGTGAGTAACTTGGAGAAGTTGGCGAGTAACTCGGTGACGTTGGTGAATATGCCGGACTAGTTGGGGAATAACTGGGTGAGGTCGGCGAATAGCTAGGGGACGTTGGTGAATACGAAGGCGATGTTGGTGAATATCCAGGCGATGTAGGCGAATAACTTGGCGAAGTTGGTGAATATATTGGTGACGTAGGTGAGTAATTTGGAGAAGTGGGAGAATAAGATGGACTAGTGGGAGAGTAATGGGGTGAAGTAGGAGTAAGACTTGGTGAGGCAGGAGCATAAACAGGGCTGGTAGGGGAATAAGATGGAGAAGCTCCACCAGCAGGAGATGTGTATGGAGACAGTGCTGAGCCAGGGGAACCAGGCGAACCAGGTTGAGGGGACCAGGCTCTGCTGTAGGCAGGCGATAGACCAGACGCATCCGACGCTCCGGACGGCGAAAACGATGGGCCTCCCGGAGTCATACTGCTCACTGAAATAATTAAATAAATTGGTCATTCATTTTCATTTATTAAATAAAAATGACAAATTGAATAATTAACTCATATTAACGAATATAAATGGAAAATCCTTAGAAAGGAACGCAATTTGAGTTTTTTGACGCTACCATTTCAAACAGTTATGTTTTGAAGTGTGGCAATCTACATTATGATGTATATTATAACCTTAAAACAAATCTTAAATGGACTTTGACGTCTTTGAAAAAACTTGTCCTAAGTTTATTTTACTGATTTAGTCGACGCGAGTTGGTAGGAAAACTGGCAATGCAAATTCAAAAAATGTATCAGTATGTAGATCTGAGTAAACTTTCCAGTTTGAATATAATCAAGATATAATGTGAAAACATGCAATTTATTTACCTTGCGCTGGTGACCACACGCTGCTACCGTATCCAGGCGTATTCTGTGTAGACCAAGGTGTCATCAAAGGTGTCATTGATGGAGTACCAACACCGAAGTACATTCCTACACCGCCGCCGCCGACACCAAGACCGCCCATTTCCATACCCTGTTTACATTTCTCTGCATCCAGTAACAAATCGAAGCAACCTAAAAGAATCATTAATTAAAGCTAAAACTCCTTACCATTTAAAAAAATATTTTATATTGATTTTTACTTACCAGTTCCCATTCGCGGCAGTTGTCCCATAATAATGTTTTCAGACACTCCTCTCATAGGATCCACCTCCGCATGACTAGCGGCATCTAGTAATACATCTACAGTTTCTTCAAAGGAACATCTCATAAGAGCGCCAGTGTCTTGTCTGTTTATTCCGTGACGAGTGATAGCCATAAGATGACCCTTAGCTGTCATAACATCACAAAGCAAGGCCAAATGACGATAGTTCACGTAAAGACCATAGAACTGCAAGACAGCATTCATTTCCTTTTCTACCGATTTACGCACAGCTTCAATTCCTAATACTTGGAAAATTTCACAAATATCGTTACTAAATGTCCTAATAGGGTCAACATCACGCTCAGAAAGTACCTTCATTAATGAAGTACCATCTGTTTCCAATAACCACTCAGCTATAGCTTTAAATTCACCCTGTTCTGTAATTATGATACGTTTCTTAGCCTCAGTCTGTGGTAAGTGCATATACACCTTAGCAATGGCTTCAATGCCTTGCAATGTCATGTCAGATAACATGTTTGCTTCAATGCATCTTAAAAACATGTCATCCTCCATTTTGTCCACTGTTTCTTCCTCATTATCCTGGAATTTGCTTTCCTCATTGTTCATTATACGAATACGCAAAACAAGTTTCTCGGCATTATCGTCATTAAAGATACAATTCAAGTCCTCACCAAAACCTGCATTGATTTTCTCAGCAATTTGTTCCATAGTCAATTTCTTGTCGGTCATCCTCTTGCGATCAAGCTCAATACGCAATAACCACGGTGATATTTTGGTAGGATCAAAATCAGGCATTTCATAATAGACATTGACAAACTCTTGATCTTCCGCGATAACTGTATTTTGTGGGTCTGGATCGTAATAGATTGCTGTATTAGCAGTAACTTTACGTAGAGTTGTATGTTCCAAACGACAAAGAACATTTTTAGCTTTTTCGGCATCCCTAGCTGCACCGCCAGTCAAAAACACCGTTAGTGACGGAGCCTTTGGTTTCTTAGATATGTTAATAATTTCCTTAAGACGTGGTACACCAAGTGTTACGTTCTTGGACGACACACCAGCAAAGTGGAAAGTGTTCAATGTCATCTGTGTAGCTGGTTCTCCAAGTGATTGGGCAGCTAAAGCCCCCACCATTTCACCAGGATTAACCTGTGCCTGTTGGAATCTGGTTTCAATTTCTCCAATCAACCATTCAAATGCAACACTAGATAACCTATACTCCTCTGAGACAAACTTAGTGCACAGAGTAGATCTAACTAAGCATTGGAATAGTAAAGTGGCGTTTTCATTAGCTTGTTTAGACAGACGATCATTCCCTGCTACAATGACACATTTTTTTAGTAATTCTTTAACCCCTTGTATTACTTTAATTGGACTTAAATCAGTGGAAACTCTTTTATTTATGTGGAAGGTCTTCTGAGCATTCCAAATCATTCTCTTAAAATTACATGGTAGTACAACCTTTGATTCACCACTTGGGAAGATTTGTCTCAAAACTTCTCTATCCTTGCAGAGCTGTTCCCATTCACTTTCAAGATCAGCAATTACATAGCCTGATTCAGTAAGCTCTTTTATAATATCTTCATTGAAAATCCTTTTCAAATATCTTTCATTTGAAGGGTCAAATTTGAATTTCTTTTCGAATGTCTTGTTAGACAATTTTACAGTTGGCAAATTCTGGAACTCGACAGTCTCACCAGCTAAGCCATCTTCACCATATCTCAACTGGATAAGTTGTCCCACGGAATTACGAACAGTACCATCATAGTGAACCATTACAGATTCCATAGCCTTTATTAAACGGCGCTGAATATACCCGGTTTCGGCAGTCTTTACAGCAGTATCGATAAGACCCTCACGACCACCCATAGCGTGAAAATAAAATTCAGAAGGAGTCAAACCAGCCAGATATGAATTTTCTACAAAACCTCTAGACTCTGGACCATAATCATCCTTAATGAAATGTGGTAGTGTTCTCTTTCTAAAACCGAAAGGAATCCGTTTACCTTCTACGTTTTGCTGCCCTACACAGGCAATAACCTGAGAAATGTTAATATTAGACCCCTTAGATCCAGCTACCACCATAGCTTTGAGGTTATTGTATTCAGTGAGAGATTTCTTAGCAGAGCCACCAGTTTTGTCACGAGCGTCATTAAGAATGCGATTTACTTGATTTTCGAATGTCTGTCTGAGAGTATTACCAGGAGTAGGCTCTAGTTCCATATTGTGAGCTTTTTGAATAACTTCTATGACATCATCTTTAGCTTTTACAATAGCCCTCTGAATTTCTTGATATGTCTGGGGATCAGC
Source organism: Dendrolimus pini (assembly GCA_949752895.1). NCBI lineage: Eukaryota > Metazoa > Arthropoda > Insecta > Lepidoptera > Lasiocampidae > Dendrolimus > Dendrolimus pini. Next base: position 12,553,266 of record OX457126.1, read on the forward strand.
AATAGTGTCACCAATACCAATTGAGTGACCTTCTAACAGTAGCCAATTATTAATTACAGTCTGAATGTTACCATAGAAACGACCAGCAGTTTCATGGCCCAACTCCAACATGCAAATATGAAGCAAGGAACCAGCGGAGGCACCAAGTGATTTCTTACACAAAATGCCCATAAGTAATTCTCCATGTTCTACCACAACTTTAGTATCTCCTGGTGAAATCCACTTATATGGACCATCATCTTCTTCATCAGGATGTGTGGAATGTGTTCGAATCATATTTACAGGACCAGGTATAATAAGAGTAAATATTTGTTTGCCTGTCCATAGTGGTTGAGGTTTCAAAATACAAGGTTGTGGGATTTTGCCATCCCATGTCGGTAGAAACATGAGAAGATTCATGACTTGCTCTTTTGTTAAGAACACATCTCTTTTTGTCATTTTCCTAACAGCAGTCAATGTGTCCTGTACAATACCCATTACAGGTTTGTTTGCTTGAGGGGTTATAATTTGTCGAGGGGTTATATGAATGTTTTCAACCTCCGCTCTAGTTTCCATTGATTGAGGAACATGTAAGTTCATTTCATCACCATCGAAATCGGCGTTATATGGAGAAGTACAACTAAGGTTCATACGGAAGGTTGACCATGGTAAAACTTTTACCCTGTGACCCATCATACTCATTTTATGTAGAGTAGGCTGACGGTTGAAAATAACTAAATCATCATCTCTTAAATGCCTTTCAACTTTATATCCAAATTGTAAATGTAAGTCGGATGGCTTAGGGTGAAATCTCAGGTCAATTCTTTCTCCATTATCTCGAACAATATATTTTGCACCAGGATATTGAGCATTTCCTCTACGTACCAATTCTTGCATCCTGTCAATATTAAAAGGTGTAACTAGTTCCGGGAACGTTAAATTTTGAGCTATTGACCTGGGCACTCCTACTTGATCAATACGCAAGTTTGGATCAGGAGTGATAACAGTACGTGCAGAGAAATCCACACGTTTACCCATAAGATTTCCTCTAATTCTTCCTTCTTTCCCTTTCAGGCGAGCTTTTATGGCTTTGAGAGGTTTCCCTGATTTTTGCATAGCTCTGAAATAATAATTAGTATGTCAATAAATCTCTACAAGTGCAGAGTGTACTAACCATATTCGTCATTTTGTCTGTTAATAAAGTACATGTTCAACACTAAATAATATGTGAATATAGAAAATCTCTTAATGCAAATTATTTTAGAAACTTCCTCTTTATTGACAAAACCACTAAAACAAGAAACAAAACTTCTGAGCTCATTCTGTAATCATGTTTATATATATAGATTTCAGCATTTCAATATTCACAAACTACTAAAGGGCAAAATTAATTAATACTCACCGAGGCATACCAGGCATATCATTGTCAACAAATGTAGCAACATGGAACTGTAACATTCTAATATTTTCTTGAAGCACATGAGCCGCAGCTCCCACCTGCTCATTTCTCATTAATTCATTGTTTGCTTTAATAATGTCTGCAAGTTTGTGAGTTAAATCGTCTTGATTTTTAGCAGCACCAAACATAACTACAGCTGGTCTGACAGATAAAGGCGGAACTGGCAACACGGTGATTATCATCCAATCTGGTCTAGCAAATTTAGGATCCATACCCAAAATAAATGATTCTTCATCTGCAAAATAATTGAATTATTATTATAGACAAACATAAAAATTACATCAACACTCTGATTGTAATGTTTGAGTACAATTTAATATGCAATCTATTCAATGTCTTTTATTCTATTTTCAGCCATAACTGTGTCAGGCTTGAACCCCCCATTATTCAAATTTAAGTTTTTATTCAAACTAAGTTCCACTACTAAAATATTTTTGCAGGTCATACATACATTTAGGTTAAAAATTAAGTCTTTTTTATTTAATAAAACTACGTTTTAACGGTTTTAAGCGCGTTAATTATGTATGCTGGTGATATCGCACTGGCAGATCCGGACAGGGGGCGCCTGGTGCGACGTGTGAATGCATGGAAGAGGTAGCTGGAGAACGACGTTATGAAATTAAATGTGGTGAAAACGGAGTACCTACTGGGCCGGCAACACTACTGGTCCCACATTTGGGCGTATAGGTGCAGATGCGGTTAAACGCATGGATCAGTTTAAGTATTTGGGATCTGTATTTAGAGCATCTGGGGATCTCGACCATGACACCAAGACCCGAATCACAGCAGTTTGGGGCAAGTGGTGTGAGGTGTCAGGTTTGTGATCCTAAAATATTGGAAAGTTGAAAAGAGAGTTCTATAAATCTGTCATTAGACCTGTCCTTTTGTATGGTGGTGAAGCATGGCCTGTACTTGAGCGGCATAAGCATGAGTTGCGTGTCACGGAGATGAATATGTTGCGATGGATGTATTGGCAAAGCCACGTTTTATGGGAGACCGGCTAATTATGTGGGGAACAAATGTCCAGCTATGCCGCCTCCACAGAGTCCCGGTTGTGAAGCAAAACTCTAGAAATGCTGGCTTACATTGTGAAGGATAACATACATGCCAATAGTCTCAAAACGAGGGATACAAAGAGCGCGCGAAGTGCAGAATAAAAAGTAGGAAAGCAGTCTCCGGACAGTGCGTGAACGCAGACATTAACGCTCGGATGATAATGATAACATAATTCTTTATTGTACACCAATATGGAAATAAACTTACAGATTAAAACTATATGAAATTATGCACAAAGGGCAGTCTAGTAGTTAAAAAGTGTATCTTATGACACTATCAATTCTCAGTGCAACATAGTCGATTAGAAAACACTGTGCGCCATATTTGATTAAGAAATGAAATGAAATTCATATTTCCAAATTTTTACTCAAATTAATTTGTAACCAAAACATTTTTTTAAACATACCTGAATTTTAATTAACATGTTAATTAATTAACATAACATAACATATACAGTAAGTAGAATAAAAATCTGTAACACCTAAAAAACTATACCTGTAATATGTTTGAGGACCTCCCACACCCTTTCAGCAGAAAGTGTGATTTTCTTTTCTTGTGTGTCTTCATTGGGATGTTTCCATTCAGCAGTGAGATCAAGGCCTTGCCGCCTTATTGATGGTTGATAGTGTCCACAACCACCATGTCCTGTTGTATTCTTTTTGCCTTCTTCACCTTCTTTTCCAATATCCATATCTTCACCACCCTCGCATATATTTTTTCCTTTACATAAGTCGTAAACATATGTTAGCCTTTTTCTAGGTTGTCCTTTTGATTTCATAACAATTTCTTTAATTTTTGGATTAGTCTGAAATAAATATTGATACAAATTATCAAAACATTTGATTAACCAGTTATCTATATGTATATGCTAAATAATTGTACAATAATACAGTATCCAGAAATTACAGTGAGCGACCTCTCTGTATTGTGAACATTAGACATCTGACTTATAAGCTGATCATAATATGCTCCATTGTGGCTTATAATACTCTCAAAAAAAGTACCAGGAAAAGGTCAATAATACACAAAACATTAGTTATTCATTCAAATTTATTTTTATTTATTGCATCACCTTCAGAAGTGATACACTGAAGCCAACAAATAATCCAATCGTCAAACATTATTTAAATGTCTTTTCCAGAATTGAGTATAGTTCATTGCGAATTCTCCTTCATTTCTTTTACCAAATCAAAACAGATGCCACACATCTGACCTTTTTAGTCAAATTTGCTCTCTTGAACGCTATATAATGCTCAAATAATACTCTATCTACTTTTGACGTTCTGGCAAGAATTCTGAGTGCAAAACACCATAACAGTCAAAGAAAACAGTCAACATGACTTTAATTTTTGATTGAATTTCGCATGGTTTTTTTCAGTTTCAGTTCAGTTGAAGGGTGCCACCTCATCACCAGTAACAATGCATTGCACTAATTTTTGTTCCAAATTGACTAGTTTTAGCATATCCTCAGCAACTCTTATGTGAAAATTCAGGTATTTCGGGACTAGCAAAGTGGCAACATGTTTCATACCCAATTTGATACTTAAAATTATATGGACGAGGATCGGCTCATGAGACACAGAAAGTTCAGCAGCTATTTCTCTCAAACTTGAATGAGAATTTCAGTCACTATTTCCTTCACATTTGCGATGTTAATTTCAGTTAAAGAAGTTGATGGCCTACCAGGACGAGGCAAATCTTCCAACTCTTTTGAATACTTTGTACCACCCATAAGCCTTATGTAACTTTTTCAGTGTCTCCGTATATGAAATTCCATTGGCGATGCAAAAGTCAAGACATACTCTTACATTTGATGTTTTTGCCATTATGAAATTCGTAATACACACTAGATATGATCTAACTAAAAACAGCACTGTATATAACCTGAATAACCAATGCAACATAAACTTTCTCATTTGCTCAACTCAAAACGCAGAGTTTGAGTTGCACAGTTTTGACAATGTAACAAACAAAAAAAGATTTTCTTTTTATTGCCTGAAGCAGGCAAACTGGCAGATGACCCTCTTGATGGAAGGTGGTTACCATCACCTATGGACGTTTGCAACACCAGGGGCATTGCAAATGTGTTGCCAACCTCTAAGATATTAAGGTAGAATCTGGAACCTATTTCATACAGGTAGGTACAATCTAACTTAGAAGAGATCAAGATTAATAAATAAAGGTTATGGCCATACAGAATCAAGCCCTCATCAAATTACTATATTATCTTTTCTTTAAAGCTTAGAAGGTTTGGTTTTATAATTAACTTTTACACTAATAATAATTTATCACAAATATTAGATTTTGTTAAAATCATTCATCAAATTTCACTGAAGTAAATATTAATACCTTATCCTATATTTAACACCAATAATGATATTACCTACATATTAACCAAATTTCATGATAATCAATCATTCAGATTTGCTTGCAACAGTAGTAGTACTATGTATATCTTTATTAACAAACAATGTAATGCAGTAGAGCCATTCCAGAATTATCTCGATTGTGTGATACCACACTCTCACAGAATATCAAAGTAAAATGATTAACCTTGAGCTAATCATGTTTCATAAAATGGGTGAAAGATTCTATCCTATTCCACCTATCTGATCCCTCTACACCTTATGTATTCCTTCCTCCTGTGCCATTTGTTCTATCCCACCTAAAAGGCTGGCAATGTGTTTGGCTTTGCTGCTGGTTTTGCTGATGTCGTATGATAAGTGACAGTAACCATTTTTGTTTAGATTAATTGTGTTGTGCGCCTGTTTCTCAGCTTCACAATTTAAAAAAAAAAAGGGTGTTGAGGTTTATTAGAATTTTCATTAATGTATCTATCAAACTGTATTGCAATTTTGTAAAACTGATCTTACCGGGCTGACAAGCAGTTTCGAGCAATAAAAACAAACACATCTTAAAATCTTGATTGTTTTTGTAATGAAACCAATGTGGAATACAGGTTTAGCTAAGTCAATATGTCCAAAGTGGCCCGGGCATTCTGTCATGTTCCCAGCACATGTCTGACACCTAGAAGTCCTGTCAATAACTCCTTGTCTGGGATCCATAAGACCGCCGAGCTTGGGCCTTCCGCCTTCCATGGTCTCAGGAAAGCGGATTCCCCCCTCTGTGACTGACATACGTCGCTGAAATTTGTCAACATTTTATTATCAGTGAATAATATTACTTATTTAAAAAATATTGTGTAATATTTCACAAATATGAAGACTATTTAATACTTATATGAAAGAGTCATTTTAAATTGTTCAGCTATGCAAAAACAGTGTAAATATCTCAGAATAACTAAAATCTGAGTGAATCGAGTCATGACGTAGTAGAAGTTGAAATAACAAGTAGGGAGAAACAACAAGGAAGAAGCTATGTGAAATTTATTTCTTGAAAATACACATCTCATCGGTTATAACCACATATAAATTTACGATAATACATTATACCCATTCTTAAGTTATTAGGCATACAACTTACGATTTCATCTGGCGATAATATACCAAACTGCACTTTTTTAACTTGGCGCAATGGCGCCTTCGAGTCGTTCGTGGTCGCCATTTTGCAACCATCTGAACCATATATTCAATATACTCTATGATCTGAACCACAGAGTACTTTATATATACTGGTATAGAGTCAACAGTCGTAATGTATATACTAACGCACTCTATCGGTATACGACACTATTCAACGGCAAAAACCGTCCAAGGGTCTAGTATTATTTTGATTTTTATATTAGACTTTTGGAAATTGCGGGAGTTAATAATTTAACTCCTGCAACCCAAAAGCCTTTCCAAAAAAATGTTTATTTGTTAGTAAATAAAACAACAATTTAGCGATAGCGTGATTTGTTAAGTTTCCTTTTATTAAAATATTCAAATGCATACATTTTCATAACATCATATGTATCCACATCTAATCTGGTGCCGTTACCATGATTTACTTACAAGTTTTACCGCATCTGGGCACACAACAACCTCTTTCAGAAGAAGCCATAATCCAAGTCATCAGAGAACAAATCTTTAGGCAAATCGGTGTTCAGGGTACATGCGTAAGTCCAACGTGATCACAGAACACTAGTAAACGTGATAAGCGAAGTCTTCGGAGTCCAGGAATCAAACAAAGTTGTCGAAAAATAATCAAAACACAAACAAAGTACATACATTCACGAGTCTAACTCGTATCGATCGGAATGTCTTTTTGGTTTTGACATAATTAAATACATCTTTGAAATAAGTTTTTGGTAAATCGACAATCAATCAAAAATCCTGTAATTAAAGTTAAAAAGAGCTTTATAATTTGAAAAAGGTGAGGAATACAATTTACACACTTTAAAATATATTTATTAGCTGATATGGCTTGCGAAAACATAAAAACATATCAAATATTTCTTAAACAAGTATTAAAACAACTGCGTATTACGAAACATATTATTTTCTTTCATTTAGAGTTCAATTTGAGAACAGTGACATCTACTGCAATACGTACCTACTAATAGAACGCAAAAAATCTCTAAGAAAAAATAATTGTACTGACTGTTATGACACTGATCTGAACCACAAACTAATATGGATACTAATCTCAAATCTGAACCATAGATGTTGTTGTTGTTGTTAAAGTTTGCCGCAAAGGCAGGCAAAGGACTTGATCCATATAGCCTTGGACCATAGAACCATAGATGGTACACTATATATATATGAATCTGAACCATAAAGGATTTTTTATATATCAATGCATAAAATATATAAATATCAATAAGGCAACAACTAAATTGAGTATCCTGTAGTGAAACCTGTACTGGGCATCAAGAGGCATCCTATTCCGTGTTATCCACAGAACTAGTACTCTCTAACGAGTACCAGTATATATAAAGTACTCTGTGCTAACGAGTGCTGCCAGTCACTATAACATTCACCGTCTTGAGGATAGTCATAGGCCCTTTGACATTCATGACGCAATAGGCAACAGAAAGTTTTGTAATCTTGATCGCAATAATCGACTGAAACCTGCTTGACGGCATAGACAATCATGATCGCAGTAATCTGTTAAAATCTCTGTAGTGTTGGTTGCCGATTTCTTGAAAAGCAGTAAGATCCTTTTTACTTTCCTACATCTGGAATTATATTCATACAGCGCGTTCCATGAGTAGCACACAACGCCCAAAATGCTCTGTTAGCCGTTCCACAAGGCGACCGCGGTCGTTGTGGTTGTGGCGAAAACATCACTAATGACGTCATCATTTTCGATCGCACAACGCTCAGAACGACTCATGTCAAGAGGTAGGTCGAATAATCCTTCCACCTGGGTTTACGATTGTGACGCTGGCAAGCAAGTGGAACGGGAAAAATCATCCGATCGACGCAACGACCACGTTCACGACCGCCTTGTGGAACGACTAACGGAGCATTTCGAGCGTTGTGAGCTACACACGGACCGCGTTGATAATGATGTTTAACGCATGGAAGTAATAAGTACTACGTACATAGTACTTATTACTTCCATGGTTTAACGTTAAACATTGACTTAACTATAACTCATGCATTTAGATCATTTTTTATTAATATATTAAATGCGAAAGAACTTCCGTCTGTCTGTTCCGTTTTCACAGAAAAACTACTGGACCGATTTGGTTGAAATTCGGTATTCTAAATATAACTTAAATACTGAGGGTGGACAAGGGAAACTTTTTTGTTCCGGATAATGGGATAGATTTATCTAGAGGTTAGGTTATCCCAGAAAGTAGGATGTTTTTTTTTTTGCGATTTACCATTTTCGTTATTTTGATCATTTGGTCATTTCGACTGAACTAACGTAAAGTATGTATATACACTGATATGGCTTACGTTAATGACGATATTTTTAACGCTTTAATTAAGTCGAATGCGGAAACAGCCTAAACCTTTAACAATAACGCAGGAGACGCCCCAGCATAAGGCACAATAAAAAACTTGAAATTTTACTGGTTTTGCTTTTCACATGGCTTGTCAACTTGAAGATAATTCTATGAATAAACCTCATGAAATTCGTAAACATCTAATAAAATAAAGGCAAATGAAACTCCAGTTCATATTATTACTATTTATTGCATGTTTATAAATACACTTTGGCAGAACAAAAGATCTAGCTTTTTATAAATATTATACAAAGGTGCTAAGATACTATTCCACTTATAACACATACTGAGGTTCATGTTATACTTTACTGCTACCCGAAATGCTCTTTGTATTAAATTCTAAAAAATCTTTCAGTAATGTGGTGCGCCTTTTCTCAGCTATATCCATTTGATTTTCTAAGTCACCTCTATGGGTAGTCTCTGCCCTTTCCACTTTCCAAGACAAATTTTCAATTTCAGCTTCTAACTGAGCCTGGGAATAAAAATGTCTATTATTACTTCTATTAAGATGTTGTATAATGTGGTAGAGGCACTTTGTATAGTCCTATAAGTACACAAAACAAACTTTACACTATTAATTCTGGTTAAAGTGTTACTGGAATCTGCCTCAGAGTTATCTGGTATAAGTTACTCAATACACAAGTATGTTATTGGTATTGCATGAAATATGTATTATTTTCACTAAACTTAAAGACTGATAACATAACATTAATCCTGCTACTGACTTCAAATTCGAAAGATTTTTTTTTTTATTGCAGGTGTTCAGCAGACAGGCAGATGGCCCACTTGATGAAAAGCTGTTACCATCGCCTATAGACATTTGCAAAACCAAAGGTGCTACAAATGCTCTGCTGCTCTCTTAAGGGAGACTGGAACCTGACCACTAATGCCGTAACACAACTCAAGGTTGTTATGGCGACATACTTTAGACCAGGGGTGGTAGCCATCCAGTAGGGCAAATGCCCTACCATCTGGCTGTGGGTTGTTTTGTCGCCTCTTACGACAGGCCGCCCGGCCGCAGGAAATTGTATTCTTTCTCGTTTCGTTCCAATACAGTACTGACTTCATCTGGCATTATGTAAATTGATTTGAAGTTGACTTCAATATTTCCAATTGAATATTTTGACGTCAGTCCACTCCCCAATTCAGTAGCTGGATCAAAATAAATCTGCCTTAATGACATATCCAGGAAAGCCACAGAAGGCCGTGTGATAACTGTTTTCATGAAGAAATGACTATACATTGCAGTAGTTTATTATTGCTTAGCCTAGTTTGGCTTAAATATACATTGCATGTTGAATTCAGAAAAACAATGTTAAAAAATTTCCACTTACTTGTTGATATTCAAATAATTCTTTTCTAGGGCCAATCTCCATGTAATATGCAAATGGATAGGTGTATTGTAATGTGTATCTACATCTCTTTAATAACCTCGCTGCATCCCATAAATACTGCCAATCAATCCATGTTCCTTGGCCAGCCATTACCTTAAATTATATTTATAAGTTTATATTATATTTATAATCGGCGGCGGAAACAGCGGAATCATTCAAGCGGCGCAAATATGCAACCCTCAGTGAGAGTTATATGTTTGTGCCGTTTGCTGTCGAGACGCTTGGACCGTGGGGTCCTGAGGCTATGAGCCTCTACCAAAATTTATCGAAACGGCTCATTGACTCTTCAGGTGATCAGAAGGCTGGTGCCTACCTCGGCCAACGGATCAGTATGGCGATCCAGCGAGGAAACGTAGCCAGCCTTCTGGGCACCTTACCCATAGAAGACGGTGATCTGGGCTCAGTATTCTACTTATAGTCTTGAGGGACTATGGGTAGAATACAATACAAATAAGTCAAGTTTTTATTATAAGTTAAATAAAATGTGTTCATAACATTAATCTCGACTGCATTACAGGTAAATTAGCTTCAAGACATTGCTATTGCGTATTAACTTGAAATTTAAAGTATTTTTAACATTAATATTTTTTATTTTAATATCGTTTAATATTAGTTTCATATTAAGTACTACCCTATAAAAATATATAAATAGTATTAATTTTTTTACTCATGTGCTGACAGTACACTACTACAGATGCAAAAACGTCTCAAAGCTAATTTACCTGTAAAAGATTCTATGTTTAAGTATACTCAGAAATTACATTTTATTTGAAAAATGTGAAAAACTTATTTTTGTAGTATTAGCATACAAGAATAGATAGTATAGTAGAATAGACACTTTAATGTACACCATTACAGAAAACTTAGTAACTAGTATTATTCTAACTGTGTACAAAGGGCGGTCGTATCGCTAAAAAGCGATCTCTTCCAGACAACCCTCATATTCAAAATGAAAAGCTGGGTGTTAGTTAACCTCGGGTGAAAAGCCCATTTCTCGAATTATAAGCGCCCTCTCTACGCTCTTGCTCCAAACCATCTCGTGCCTAAACAGGTCAATTTCACCTTTCGTGCAACAATCTATTACTACCACATGACTGTGCTTTGAAGGCGTATGTAGGTAAAAATCGTTCGAAATCGTTGGAAACCGGTTTATTCAATAAAACTTATTTAACAAACATTTGTTACCAAAAAGTGGTTGATGAAGTTCACTTAAGTAAAGTTCCTATGTACTGGCGGAATGAAAAACTTCGCCAATTTTCAAACTGATTCGTTTAACCGTTTAACGTTTCACGAGCACATGTTACCTTTTCAAACTAAGTCACAGAACAGAAGACTGTTCCACAGAAAAATATGTTTAACTGTTTGACAATAAAGTTTAAAATTAATTAGGTCCAAGTTGTTTGATTTTCTATGTTGTCTAAGAAGGTTGTATAGAGATGTAAAAGCTTTTTATTGGTTTTAATACTTATGATAAGCGTAGTAATTATATACTCTTTGTTACTTATTGTTAATCTCAGCATCTGTCAATTTTGGCACATTGCAATTTTCGTTTTCACATTTCTATCTTTATATACAAGTAAATAAAATTAAGTGTCCATTTGTAACGTCAGAATAACAGCTTCTTATTAAATGCATATATGAAAGTATATACGGTACCTATATAAAAAAAAACAATTATAAACATCTTTCTATGTGGATGTTCCTGCTAATCTCTGAAACGGCTGGACCGATTTGACGAGACTTTAGGATACCAAGAAAAACATTCGACTCAGACGAACTCGCGGGTACAGCTAGTATTTTATAAACGTAACATTTATTAAAAAGTTGGCAGTATTATAGATAGATAGTATCTGTTTTTGTACTAGTGCCAGCAAAAGTCGACTTTAAGGTAACGAACATTTTCATTCCGCGATACTTAGGATGAAACCCGTTCTACTTTTTTTACTGCTTTCCAAGCCTTGATGGGAAAGCTTACTGCCCGGTAGTAGTACATGATGAATCTTGTTGGATATTATGAAAAAGTCACCTTCTGATTTATTCTTCTTTTCAGGTTTGCTAGTGTCTGTTCTTCTAATTTAAGAGATCTTGCGTGATTTTCCCATCTTTCATAATAGTGCAAATATTTCTTCAGTGCTTCCCTTGCCTTTCAAATAAAATTTAAAAATAAAAATCAATATAAATAATTTCTATTCACAACAAATTAATGCACCTATATAGTTTACCGACATATTTTCACTTTTTTTTAAACATTGTTTTCTCAATAATAGAGAAATCAGGTCTCAAGAATGTGTTTAAGTTAGATCTGACAGTCACTGGATCGACGTCACAAATTGTTTAGTGCTTCTCATTATTTATGATTGTGTTATATTTATTTTAAAAATTCCATAAATAATGATATACATCTCAAAGTTTGAAATGTTTTGTACAAAAAAATATATAAGAATATGTTTCTAAGATTAATAGATAAGAAACATGTCAAAAATTATTAGTAATAGATTTTTATCTTACTGTATCAACCATGAATATAAAACATGGTACAATACTATTTTACCTCACTTACCTGGGCATGTTGGCTATCATTCGCCAAATTGGGGTCTTCTTTATAACGACTGCACTCATAATATTCTGAACCATGCGTTTTCCAGTCCCCTAAGCAGACCCAACAAAAATCATGTCTACAGGCACCACATTGCATATGGTTACATCCACCATTTTTCTCTATGCATATCTGGCACTTGGGACAATCCTGTAAATATTTCAAACAGGTAATTTATAAATAGATCAATAGAAATATGTCAACGCATTAGATTATAAAAGTGGGGCTTCATTTGCGATAATGTTACAGATTTCGACTGCGGCTGAATGCGTCTCATTTAAAGCGTTAAAAAATAACGCCGTTAATGAATGGCTACATTAGAGTTACATACATACGTTATCTGTCAATATTTAACGGCATTAACAATACCGTATCTTAAATAACGCATTAAACCCATCGCCATATCTGCGTGAATATCTGTAACAATATCGCAGATGAAGCTGCATCATCATACTTACAAATTATAAGAATATGTTTGTATGCAAAGGTGTTACTTGACCATGCAACATTTTAAACAGCAAATATTATTTCAATCATTCAAGCACGTGTATATGCTACACCCAATTTGATAAATCCGGCCACTATTAATAATGACTGGTCTGTTCATAATGCCCAATCAAGTGAGCAATATAACATGATTGCATTGCCAAAACTGCATGATTAATAATTTTTCCTGGTCAGTATGAATAATGACTATTAGTTTGGGGCATATGATAAAACAGATAACTTTAGTTTTTTTTCTATAAAGGCTGAACTTACGTAATTCTTATTGAAAGGTGAAAAAAAACAATTTTTACTTTATGGCTTGGCAAACAAAGTTTAGAAATGTCATTATGATAAATGTCAACCAATAATGTCTATGTCAATTATATAGATTTTAAAATATGAAAGTCGTGAGGGACGGTCGAAGGTCGCGCCCAGTGACTTAGTTTGGGGTGGGTTCGACGACCCAGAGGAAATAAGGAAGACACTCTTCATTTTTAGTATTTTTATCACTTTGGTCATTTTTGGCACTAGTAATTTTTGGCCATTTCATTTTTGGTCATTTCTGGCACTTGCGTTTTGGTCATTTTTCATTATTGACACTGGACATTTTTTAGCTTAAGATCCCACGACGGCCAGACCTTCGTCATTTTATAAAACCTGAAAGTTTTCTGTGCATGTCCCCTATACAGATAAGAACGACCAGTGACTATAAAGTTTGGGTGGTGGTTACTTGGGCTAGTAACAGGTAGTAAAATAGTACTCTAAATTCTTTAAAGCATAAAGCTCAATTTGTTATATTTTATTCAGGATAACTTTACAAATCCATTCATCAATCAATCCATTGTCATCCATTACCGGGCACTTGACAGTTGCTACCCCCTGCCAGACACCCCTAAACTAATATATTATTAATAAATTATAATTATACTTTCGTTATACTATAAAAAATAAATTTTATATATTTTACTTGGGGACCAAAATGTTACCTCAATAGCCGGAGAGTTTTAATGGTTTTTACATCTTGCCAGACACATTGAATGTATTTTATATTCTAACCTTAGTATGAGCGCTAATATAGTTGGCAGTTTCCGAATCGTCAGCACATTTGGTGAGCCACCGGCGTATGGTGGCGCAGTCGGTGGGCGCGTGGTGCGGCGCCCCGCACGAGAAACATGTGAGCAACTCACAGCCACGGCATTCCACGCGACGTGCACCTTCTCTAGCCCAAGCTTGGAATATCCACTGTATATAAACAAAATTTCTATACCTTACAATACCTCTATAATAATGTTAATATAACAATAAGAATACAAAACAAACTTTATAATACTAAAGATTGCAAGTTGTTTCTAAAACTTCTTATTTGTAGATACATTTTGCATTTTATTGTTTAGTGTATGTATTTCTACTATTGAATATAATGTATATATTATAACTATATTCACGTTATTTAATATAATAAACTAAAAATTCTATACATACGCATCACCTCACACCACAACGAACTTCCCTTTCATGGCAAAAGTAAATAACTGACCCTTTTTGTGAAATTCACTGTATTGCATTTTTTAAAGCTGAAATTGTTACCTATTCTTCAGTCTACTTAATGTTTATAAACTACTACCACTACTAAACAAACTCAATTGAAAATTCAATAAGCCGAATTCAGAGATATATAGAAAAATTAATCATAAGATAAATAAATGATAACATAGAAAAACAGTTTAGTTTACAGTTCAAAAATTATGGGGAGTGTTGGAGGGTTATCCACATCCATGTATCTGTGTCGTGGAGAGTCTGCTGAGTGTTTGTGGCCAATGCAAATGCCAACACAAAAAAAGCAGTTCAAAAATGATCACAATTTATTAAAAACAATTTTTTTTAAATTATGCACTTGTTAGTTACTTAGTTTGATCATGACAGGGAAGCATGACACTCTTGGGCATAAAATTTACATTCTTACACTGTACAGTGAACAGTAAAAATACTTTAACTTCATAAAGGTGACTAGTTTCTTTTACTTCTCTAATATATAAAAATTTTAATGTGAGTTCTCGATTTCTCTCTTCATAGCCCCAAATTGATCTTTATTAAAGGAGATGAGACTTTTGGAACAAAAAAATAAGTAATACAAAAAGTGTCATATATTTCTATTATGAAATGGAAAACATCAGCCCTAAGTTCTATCAGGAAGATGAGATATCTTAAAATCACTCTCATCTTTTTACAATGTGGGGCCATGAATCTCTGAAAATCTATCCATCTTCTGTGCTACAAGATAGACCAATTATAAATATGGTATATATTCTTTATCCTATGAAAAAAAATTCAACAGTATTTTAGTGAGTGAAATCACAACACAACTTAGTAAACAAGAATAACTTAGTAAATATAAAATGTATGAGTATAATAATATAGTAAACAAAAATATAGTGAGTCATGGTACACTCACAATGGTCCATTCAAAACAATAAAATACATTTATAATTTTCCTTCATTATGCAGTAAACAATATATATAGATTTTTTGAGACTCACATATTAGCATTGTAGATGGTAATTCTATTAAAAACTTATTGTTTATACATAACTTATAACTGTTCTAAAACGTCCAAATGTGAAAACAATGTATGATTAACCAGTTAAAAAACAAATGTTTTACCTGACAATTGGGTCCAGGGCAGAATCTGAGCTGGGGATGTGATTTTACATGATCCTTAAACATAAACTGCTGATAGCGTTCACGAAGAGTCGGCTTTGTCACATGTGATAAGACAAAGTCCTCGGGGGCTATCACTTCACAGTCTTGTGCCATACATTGTATTGTGTTTGAAACTCCTAAAATAACCTCAAAACTCAATGATTGATTTCATAATAATAATAACAACATAAGCAAGGTTTTATGAGGCAAACTATATTATTAGTGTATTCATCATTTGAAATGAAGATTTCTAATGATATGATGATTCTATTATCATAGATATTTTGCTGTTCTAAATTAATGACAACAGTTAGAGTGCTTTTTGGTGAAGGCTTCCAGTTTATTCCATTCGCAACTTGCTGTCTTTTCATTTTTCAACTTGGTTCCTCACATTTTGGTTTGCTTTCCCCCTAATATTTCCCTCATCATGGAATGAATGGGTTATTATTTTAGACTAATAATTAAATTTAAAAATAATTATCAAACATTATATTTCAAAACCTGTTTAACAATACTCCTAGTGCACTGAAATTGGATTCCTCAATTACGTATATGGAGCACCATTCCTATTTCTCATTTCATTGTAATTTCTTTACAGGATTAAATGGTCTCAGGATAATAATAATGATTGTGATATACATACATAAACAGATAAATGGATAGGCATAATGAAATTGTAAGGGTGGGTCCCAATATTTGTCATTTGCATATAGACCTAATGACCTTACAAACATATGTGAAATATCTAGTTGTCTCACTTTATGCAATACACCATTTTCAGAGTATGTCTGACTCTTTATGTTGAAAGGCTTCTATTTATAACTGCAATTATGAAATTTAATAAAATAAAAGTAATGTGTGGTGTGTCAATTAAAGAATTATTTTTTTGCCTGAAAGAGTAAGTTAAAAGTTTAGCAATATCATCATGCCTGGAATCCAAAGAAAGATCTCTTTCGAACAATTTAACCACATTTTTATACTGTTATATTAAGATGTACTGAAATTATTATTTCCCCTGTATTTCTAAAGTAGCCTAAATGAAAAAATCAGAAGTATTACTGATAAAATTTAATTACTATTTTACAAAGTAGGATCTTAATCCTTAAAAGACTTAACTTATGTATTTTATTATATAAAGGAATAAATACCCAAATCTGACCCTCATATGACCACTTGATAATATTAACTAATACCAGTAAAATGTATATTTTATCACCTTATCTAGTTGTTAATCTATTTAAAGATTATATATGTATGGATATCAATACATTTTAATATAACCACAAGTATCTAATAAAATTGTAAAACTACAAAGTAGTAGTATAAAGCAAAAACTATACAAAAGGTAATAAAATTAGTTATAATATCTAATTAATTTCATATTTTATCTATTATCAATGCAAACACATTAAATTTGTTGAAAGATACATACCTTGTTTAATTTGTACTTCAAAATGCATAGACCAGCAGTCATTACAAAAATAATGTCCACAAGCAAGGGCACTGTACTTGGGTAGGGGTGGGGTGCTGGCACAGACTGCACAGGAAGCCCGACTGGAGCCAGCCTGGCCCAAAGCAACTCTCGGCTTCACGCGACTATAAACCAACACTTCATTTGCATTCTCTTTATACTTATTTATAATCTCTTGAGCATTCCATTCATATGCATGAAGTGTCACCTAATCAAAAAATTCAAAACATATGTTTTGATAATAAAGACAAATATCGTCAAAACAATCATTTAATAAAAAAAAACAGACCTTGGCGAGAGAAGGCGTGATTTGAAGGCTATTACTGAGCAATTCAATCGATTCATTCAAAAGCTTCTCTACTTCTTCTACTCTAAGACAAGAATAGATAAAATATTCAGGATCTGCTTTAGTGCGATCAACTGTCTCCATATCACAGTCATCCTGTTCACCGTAATAATCGTAGTCGTCTCCATCGTTGTCCGAATATTCCATATCAGATTCAGCAGACATTTTGTTGGTTCTCTTACTTTCAGGTGGAAATGTATGTGACAGACACTACAAAATACAGAGATTACTGACAGATGTTAGGAACAAAAGACACTTAGAATATATTTAAATTTATCAACTGTTATATTATACATACTTGTTTCGTAAATAAAAATCTAAATAGCAATACCAAAAATAATGCAGCAATAAACAGACATGACCACCAGTGGCCAAATTAATGACATTGACCACAGACAAAATATCAAGTTATCAACTATTATTAGTCAAAATCTTTGTGAAGAAAGAAGGCCAGCACTGTCATTCACATAGCAACACTTATAGTATAAGGCCCCTCGCCCACGCGACTTTTTGTTGCGATGCTGTCGCGCGTTTAGTAAAGGTGCGACAGCATCGCTACTAATGCGTATTAGCGCTACTGCATCGCGACTGTATCGATGCAAACGCGCGACCGTGTCGGGCGACATCGGGGAGAGAACGGAGGTATGGTGGCGCGTGAGTGGAGAACCAAGTATCAGTGCAACACAGACAGGTCGAGATTGCTCGCGACAGAAACGCGACAGCATCGCGACCCCGTAGGCGAGGGCACACAGCTAGCGACCGCTTCGCGACTGTATCGATGCGGACACGCATCGCTTCTGCATCGCATATTTATATATATATATATATATATATATATATATATATATATACACATATATATATATATATATATATATATACAGGTTGCTTCAAAAAATGTATACACACTTTGAACTTCCATAGAAAATTTATTTACCGTTCTACAAAGTTAAATTTCAGGAAAATAGAAAGCTGAAAGTCCAATGTAAATGAAACATAAATAACAAATGTTAATACTGTTCAAATTGGTGACCTGCAGCATCAATACAATTCTGAGTACGAGTCACCACAGATTCTGTACATCGTATCAAAACGTCCAATGAGATTTCTCTACACACTGCTTGAATCTCATTCCAAAGAATGTCTAGGTTACGTGGTTTACGTTTGTACACCTCATCTTTTACTGTGCCCTTACATCACTTTCACGTGCCCCTTGCTTTGAAGATTTGTTAGGAGAGCGTTGAAACAGTTCCAAGACTGCCGTTGATGACTCATCACTTGTAGCTGTTCGAGGCCGACCTGAATGACCTTTATGCACATCACACACTGTTCCATGAACTTCGAATTTGTCTCGTATGCGTGTAATTGTTAATCTTGAAGGTGGTTCTGTATCATACTCCCTTCTCCACTGTCTTTGAACTTCATTTACATTCTCAAACTTCCAGTACCACTTAATAAGTGTGTATACATTTTTTTGAAGCACCCGGTATATATATTTATTTTATATATTTTAAATGTACTCTTTGATGACACCGTGCGATACGCCCGAATGGACCTCACCGCTAGGGTCCGATAAAAATCTTGTATACTGTCATTGGTGTCATTGGTGTCATTAACCTGTCTGTATTGTCTGCAAGAAGCTTATACACATTGTCTGTTTTGATATATATGTATTGTCTATGGTGTCTGTCATTAAGTGTCATTTTCTTCAAAGGTCACCTTGATGAAGTAAAGATTTGAAAACTAAAGTAGGTACCTACTTGGATAAAATAGTATTTTACGGTACGTACATTTTTTTCAATAAACTAAAAGCTTTATTAGACTGCATTTATTTTCCTAACTTGGATTTTAGTGCTTAATATTTTTTTTATTACATAATATCAGTGTTAATTTGTTTCGCTTAACTTACAGTGTTGTTGAAGATATTTGAAGTTCCGAAGATGGATGTAATTAGTACTCAGAAGTTTATCGGCCGTGGATCCCATAAAGGGAAGGGCCTAGCTGTATTTACTAGTGGTGGTGACTCTCAGGGTATGAATGCTGCAGTACGATCTGTAGTGCGAATGGGCATATACCTAGGCTGCAAGGTTTACTTTATACGCGAAGGCTACCAGGGCATGGTAGACGGAGGTGACAATATCGAAGAAGCCAACTGGTCTTCAGTAAGCTCCATCATTCATAAAGGAGGAACCATAATTGGATCAGCCAGATGTATGGATTTCATGTATGTTTTCTTTTTGTTTACATAATGTAATCAATACTCATTAAAAAAATGTTATAGTATTTTATTTATAAATGCAAAACTTACTATTGGAAAATTTGTTTACTCTCTCTTCACAAACATTAGCTAAATTCTATATTTTTAAATCTTGAAAAGAAAGAATATTTTACCTGGAAAATCTAAGAATTATTACAGCTTATGAATCTAAAGTAAAACAATATTTAATTATATGTTTTTGTGTTAGTTGTAGTATTTGTATACACAGAACTTCTAAACTTGAAATTTACATTTCCTTGAAGGTAGTATTAAACAATGTTTAATATTAATATTTATTATTTTAATATTGTTTAATATTAATAGTTTCATATTAAGTATGTGCATATAAAACCGTACAAAAGTATTAGTTTATTTATTTATCTGCTGAAAGTATACTACTACAAATGCAAAACGTCTCCAAGTTAATTTACCTGTATTTGTATGATTATTGAGAAATAAAAAAATCATAAAAAAACACAATTGGTCCATTGGTCAACACAATATTTCATCATCTATGTTCACCAATGGACCTAGGCTTCCATGAGACTGCACTATATCTGGTTCCTGCTAGACTCATTCTGCAACTTGTTAACCTATTGCATTGAAGGGCATTCTACACTATGTAGTATTGCTCCATTTATCATTGCAATGCATAAATCTTGTGAACAATGTTAGCAACCCTGTTCTGAATATCCTGCTTTTGGTATACTACCAAAAGAAAATCAGAGATGAAACTTTTCAATTGTCAGTGTCTATATCATGACTATAAATCAAGACAATGTACTAGTGTAATACATGACAAATTTCAGTTGTTTTTATTACTTACCCTGAAATGACCCTATGATGTAATAATAATATTTAATATTTTTTTAGTAAGAGAGAGGGGCGGCTCAAGTCTGCCTACAACCTGGTGACCCGTGGGATAACCAACTTGGTTGTGATTGGTGGTGATGGATCCCTCACTGGTGCTAATCTCTTCCGCCAAGAGTGGTCCAGTTTGCTGGATGAACTTTTAGAAAATAACAAGATCACAAAGGATCAGAGGGAAAAGTACAAGTTTTTACACATTGCTGGAATGGTTTGTATGCTCTTTTTGTGTCATATAAATATAGATTACTGGACTTATTACCCAAAGTTAATGATGGACTAATATTAATTACAATACTAGGAAAATATATATAAATAAATTTAGCTTTAGTATTACATTGAACAATTGGTTAGATAAATATCATAAAAAAGTTCCAGAATAAAATGTTGTCTATGTGCTGTTCCAGACTATAAACCATCTCTGTGGCAAATTATGTCCAGA
The DNA here is from genome assembly GCA_949752895.1 of Dendrolimus pini. Taxonomy (NCBI): domain Eukaryota; kingdom Metazoa; phylum Arthropoda; class Insecta; order Lepidoptera; family Lasiocampidae; genus Dendrolimus; species Dendrolimus pini. Next base: position 12,574,218 of record OX457126.1, read on the forward strand.
TCCATTCAGCCGTTCTGGCATGCTTGAACAACAAACATCCAACTAAACTTTAACATTTATAATAGTAGTAATAAATATGTTAGTTAATAATGCTTCATTCATCAGAACCCAACAATTTTCCTTAAACTGTAGAAATCAAATTTTCTTTACTAAAGTCATCAGTCAATTAATAGCAATCTAAATAACATTTGTGAATAATTAAACCATTATTACTTATTTTTACAGGTTGGTTCAATTGACAATGACTTCTGTGGTACAGACATGACAATTGGTACTGATTCAGCTTTGCATCGCATCATTGAAGCTATTGATGCAATTGTAAGCACAGCTTACTCCCATCAGAGGACCTTCATTATGGAAGTCATGGGCAGACATTGTGGGTAAGAAATCATCTAACATAAATCACATATTCTATTATTCTGAATTATATAAGGATTCTTCAACTTAATATTTATTACATCCAAGAGAGTGATATAGTGCTCTGAAAAACATTCTCAACTCAAAATGTAAAAAAATTAGGTAAAGACAATAAAGAATGAGCACTTAGTATTGCATTATATTATTAAAACGGGCATTTTGTAATTAATGTAGTAACATAGTCATAACATGTTTATTTATCTAGATACCTTGCTGTGGTCACAGCCTTGGCCTCTGAGGCGGACTTTGTGTTTATACCAGAGGCGCCACCTTCAGTTGATTGGAGAGATAAACTATGTAATAAGTTAGAACAGGCAAGCAAAACTGCATTTCAACATTTTGCATAGTTATTTTGCATTTTTAGTTAGTAAATCTCCTGGCTACTCATGTTATGTGAACGACCTATAACTCAAATTTCCTTTAGTTTTCTTGCAGTTTACACCGCCCTTTGTACGGACGCTACTTATAGCTTTATTTGCGAAGACCCAGCTCCTCTCAATTGGGACAAAAAGTTGTGTGCAAAAATAACAGAGGCAAGAATTCAGCATACTATTAAATGGGGATAGGTTCACAGACAATTCATCATGACTTTTACCATTCATTATTCTTGAATTGGCAGATACAATTGGCGTGAATATCTGACTTCTTTATGAATTTTCCTAAAAGGATGACTATTATGTCATTTAATTGGTGCTTTAATTGAAATGTGGGAGGTGGCCCTTGCATGAACCATTATGCGGGTACTGCTTGTTGCAGTTATCTGGCCCTGGTGGCCGCTTTGGCGAGTGAGGCAGACCAAGTATTCATACCCGAGGACCCCGTCCCCAATAATTGGGTAGAAAAGCTTTGCAAAAGACTGCAGCAGGTACGCAGGCAAAACCTGAACGACAAGTAAAGCTTACACATAATATTTGTATCAAAAAAATGAAATTAAAAACTATTAACTATTCAATATTATTTTTACATCAGCTGATAAAATTTACACTAATAGTTATTAGATGTCACTAGCTGAGTAACAAAATGCATGATGCCTTGCAAACTTGCTGCTACAGTTTGAAAGACTAATTCCTGTAGGATTTTATATATGGGTAATTTAAGTGTTAGGATTGTTTATTGTCAAACAACTTTCTGCTTTTTCTCTTTATTTTGTGATGCTATCTTTTTGTAACCTCTCCTAATTAATTTGCATGTTTCTACTGTGTGCATCATTATAATTAGCTTTTATAAATGGTCCAAATTACTATGACCTTCACATATAATTGGAATGACTTTGCATGATTATATTGGAATCTAAATTATGGTAGAATATAAGATGGTCTGTATGTTGTTGGTACCTATTTTCATTTATTATGAGTTATAAGTTAGAACTGGAACAGTTTTTACGAATCTAAGAGCATATCTCACTAGCTAGCCATTGAGCCAAAATGTCACTTTTATACGTTTATTATTTTTCAATGTCTATTTAATCATACTCAATAAGACGCTTATAATTATAATATATAACATTCGTAGTGATTATGCATGCATAGGTATGCATGCATTTCTTTCAACATCATCTAAATATGCTGTTAGGTTCTGAATAAATATTACTGTAACTTCACAGATAGACATAATTATTTTTTTAGGACTATTTAAATTTCACCAATTCAACATAGTATGTTTTGTAAGGTGGTGATTAATGGTTTATTATTGTATCAGATTACAGGAAAAGCACCATCAGCATGTAAAACACGTAACTCTGAAACACTTTTAAATAGATGGCGATGCAGGTCATTTTTCTCTGCTTTTGCACGCTTTATTATAATCACATTTTTGACCAAATCAATCAAGAATTTAATGCATTTATTTTCAACTAATAGTTCAAGCGAAGTTTTGTTCGTATTTCCGGGACGACTTCTTTCTTAGTAAATTGCAACCAGCGGGGCAACCATTCAAATTAAATGCGACCGCAACGCCATCTTTTACGCTATAGGTATCCGTGTACCCTGTGGAAACAAAGTCATTAATCGGGATAAAAAGTATCAAGTCTTGACCCGATATAAGCTTGCTCTCTGTCCAGTTTTATTTAAATCCATTCACAACAGATATCATATCATCTCATAGACAGCTGAAAATTGTAAATAAATGCTACGTTTTCAAAATCGGCTGATTCGGATTAGCCCGCCGGATTTTGCTCATTATTGAAGTGATAACTTCTTATGGGAGGGTAAACCGCTTCGTTACATAACGCGTTACGGCGCCAGTCTGTCTGGCTTCCCTTTCTCGCATGCACACGGCTGCGGTAGGCAGGCTAAGTTATCACTTCTGTCGGGCGTCCCTAAACGCATACGTTTTTTCAAAACTACGATCATGTAAAGGTATTTTAACGCTCTTTTATATAAACATTGTTTAAGAATTTGGAAGTGAAACTTCTTTAGAATCGTTGTGATTTGAAACTCGATGAAACGTAAAAGCGACTCTTAAAAGACATAAACATGTAAATCTATAGGACTAAGCCTACGAGCGAATGTGATACGAGTTTTACATTGTGCGGCACAGATTAGAATCAATAAGACCGATGACTAAACGTAGGTCCAATTTGAACCGAAGGAAAACTCAATTATCACATATAAAATATTTTTTATACTAAAAAAAATTCAAAGTGATACTTAAGAACATTATTTTGAATTATATAATATGTTGACGGACGTAGGCTAAAGGAATTATATACGAGTACTAGCTGTGCCCGCGACACCGTCCGCGTGGAATTTGTTTTCAAAGTCCCCCCGATTTTGAAACATTTTTCATTGCTGCTCCGCTCCTATTGGTCTTAGCGTTATGATATATAGCCTATAGCCTTCATCTATAAATGGGCTATCTAACACTGAAAGAATTTTTCAAATAAGACCAGTACTTCTTGAGATTAGCGCGTTTAATCAAACAAACAAACAAACAAACTCTTAACAGCTTTATTTAGTATAGCGGCCCCGGCAGACGTTGTCCTGCTATGAAAAAATAAAAATCTAGGACCCGATCCCAGCGCCACCTACCGTTTCCAACGGGATAAAATGTATCCTATGTCCGTCTCCTGGTATCGCCCCTCATGCCACATCATACATGCGCGCGCAATACTTAATACTTATTTGGCTACAACACTAATACTTTAATTTTAAATATCGCGATATCTTTTGAATGAAACCTCTGAATTGAATAATTCAAAAAGTTTTAGAAAGGTATTGAATTCGTCTTGAATATGGGATAATTTATTTTGATAAGGATTAATACCAAGGTACAAAATAAAGAGTTTTGAAGAGACGGCATTTTAATTATTTAAAAAAATAAAAGAAAACACTTATTGTGAGATAACTACAATAGTTAGATATATGGTTACGCGATATTTTTTGTAGACAATTATATGTTCTGCAAAGTTGTAGTACATTTTTTGTTCTATAATCAATAGTTTTCGCAGCGCACGCCGTGTAAGGATTTTTTCGGGTCAGTTTTTTACACTCGTTTTTCAAATCGGACCAGCGGTTCCTGAGATTAGCGCGTTTAAACAAACAAACAAACTCTTCCGCTTTATAATATTAGTATAGACTGATATTCTCTGAAGTTTCACTTCTGGATGTGAACTGCACATACACACTTTTTTTTATAAATATTATATATATATATATATATATATATATATATAATTATATATATATATATAATTATATATATATATATATAATTATATATATAATATATATTGATTGCCCTCATAATTCGTAATTTTTAAAAAACTACCTATTGACCTATAGATCTAGAAATATACAAAAAGCATTCAAAAGCTACGCTTAAAAAAGCGTAACATTTAGCATTCCTTCCGAAACAAGAATATTATTCAGTTGATGATTATTTTTGTCCCTAAATGTTGATAAGATTATATAAAAGTGCCTTCCTATTGACGTAATATTTTTCTAAAATGATTTTTTTTCTTCTAATGGCTATTGCTGCTAAGACGATGTTGCCAATGTCAAGTAGTGAAAGAATCACTTATGTCGTTACGTATATACGAGAGCAAAAAAATACGTTAATGACTTGAAGAATCTGAAATGTTCAAACATTTATCACAGACAAAAAGATAAACATGCAGTTATTATAATTTATTTCGGTTAGTATCATAAAGTATGAGACAAAACATCGTGTGATTCGAGACATACAAGCGACAACAAATTAGTAGGAATAGGAGTTTTAGTTTTGGGGAGTAAGTATCTGTCCACCTCTATATAAGGTGGACAGATACTGTTACGGGGACAGTTGAAGAATATATGGCCCAGGGAACCTTCTAAGCTACAGTCACAAATGGGGGAATTCTTTATCTTAAGTTTAAATAGATGTACGGCGCTGCAAGTGTGGCCAATTCGTATGCGTATTACAATGCTAGAAGGCCCTTTTACTGAACCCTCTAAATTTGAAAAACCAGGGAATCGATGGAAAATATGGTTGCATAGAATATTGGACAGATAAATAATGTTTATTGTAAACTTGACATTTTTATAATGATAATTAAGGACATTTTAAAATAATTATTTTGAGGTTTATGTAATTGTAATGTTACTGTGAGATTGATCAAATCACCGCCAGTTGCGTTGAAGCCAAATCACTAAAAATAGAATAGAGATTTATGTACATATTTATATTCAGCTACAAAATATATTTGGTAATGAGTTAATATAAATTAGAAAATAATACAGCTATACAGTATTTTGCAGAATAGTTTTTTAAATCTTCAACACAACAGCTGAATACATAATCTATTTAGTTTTAACAAACTGTATTTGGGACTAGGAAAGAAAATCGGGTCAACGTCTGAACATCATAATCGTTGCGGAGGGCGCCATCGACCGCGAAGGTAAGCCCATCACCTCCGAATTGGTTAAGAAGGTGGTGGTTGACAATCTGCAGCAAGACACCCGCGTCACAGTGCTGGGTCACGTACAGAGAGGTGGTTCGCCCTCCGCTTTCGACAGGATTCTGGTAAATAGTTTTCTAATATTTTTGTTTTGAACGGTATTTTAATTGAAATTGAAACTTTTCTCATGCCCCTAAAGACGCGTACTTATCTGCGAGCCGTAACTGTAGCCAAGCGGATACAGTAACGTGCTCTAATATGTTCGCTGACATTTATCTTCGTTTTGTCGATTCGTTGCAAGCTCGCGAGCCACGTACACACTATGATTTTTGGGTACAGTAACTGCAACGGTTACCTGTTAAGGCTCGCAGGTGAGTACGCGGCTTAATTTATTCAACTTTCTGTATCTATTAGAGAGTTTAGTAGAACTAAATAGACGTAGGCTACGTTCCATTACAGATTCACAACGACTACGTTCTCGACCGCGATTTTTCCCGTCCCACTTGCTTGCCGGCGTTACAATCGTAAACCCAAGTAGAACGGTTTTTTTTTTATTTGACTTGACTTTATGTTGTTGGTCCGAAGACCTCACAACTTTACCGGGGTCTTTGGGGCGAGCCCGGGGGCAACTTGCTTGAGGGAGCTCCCTAGGGAGTTTTACCTCGGCTGGACTGTTGCCATGAGAGGGGGATGAATCTGATGATGCCCGCCAATGGGCGACACAATGAACTAATTGAGAACGGGCGTCGGGTAATATAAAGCCCGAGAAGAAGGATCCCGGCGGAGCGGGATCGGCGGTTCGCGGCGGCCTACGCTATCTTACTGCCGTTTCGCGACGTGTTATGGCTGGGAAAGAAGAAACGGCGAAAGAAACTTCCCAGCAACACGCCTAGTCTATCCTGTGGGGGGGCTATGTCTCCTGGCGTCCCTCTCGAGGACGTGGAGAGATCGTGATTGGCGTTGTCTGAGACGCCGCCGTCTATGTCTGTCTGTCGGTGCCTGCCAGCCTGCCGTCCTAACCGCGGGCGGGCTGATCCGGGCCTAAGTGGAACGGTTATTCGACTCTTCTCTTGATATGGGTCGTTATGAGCGTTGTGTGATTGAAAATTATGACGTTATTAGTGACATTTTTGCCACGACCACAACGATCATGGTCGCCTTGTGGAACGGCTAACGGAACATTTTGGGCGTTGTGACTACTAATGGAACGCGCTGATAGATGTTCATATGTCTATTACTTATTTCGGGTATTTACGTTAATTTCTTGAATTTATGTGTTTACTCTGGTTATAAATATTGGCAAAACAGCTTTGATTTTGCTACGTGCCTAACGCGCATGAAACAAATATGATTCACAAATTCATTGCCTACATATTATTATCGAATTTCACGAAAATTACACTCTCACAGTGTAATTTTCATGAAATTCGATATGTAGGCACTTTAATATATTCTCGTGTTCTACTTATATATAATATGTTAAGACTATAAGTGGAATATTTAGCGTAGATCACCATCTTCTATGGGTAAAGTTTGGCTATTTTTTCTTGCTGGGATGCCAAATTGGCCCGATATCCAATGTAGGCACCAGCCTTCTGGTCACTTGAGGTGTTTTATAACCTCTTTGTGTCTTATATCCTCGAGAACCATGACCCAAGTGTCTCAGCAAACAAACAAACAACTGTCATTGAAGGTTGCATATTTGCGCTGCTGGAGAACTATAATAAAAATAATAACAGCTTCAATGGAGACGGATACACTTTTAATACATTATTGGGCCCATATTGTAAATAGGTGAGAATGATTTGAAGATTTCTTTTTATGTTGATATTTTTTATAATTGTAGTGGGTTTAGATATTTTGAATGAATTAATCGTGAGGTGTTAGTGTTATCATATATTATTTTATTAATTGTTGAAATTCATTCACATAAATCGATAACTTATTTATGACGTTATTTTTAACATTTCTCGTCTTCCAAAATTTGGGGCTAATGTTTTCCAGTTTGAAAGTATAACGTTTTTAAGCCATATATCAACTCATTACATTTCTTTGGCCCAAAAGTCCCTGGCTCCTTTTTCATTTCTTAACTCATTGGACAAGCCATGGAGAATTATGATTAGTATATGGACACTTTAGTTGGAAATGTCAATAGTAGGACTTTTATAGCCAATATAGTTTATCTTTTGCGTCAGTGTTGATGTAAAACTTCCAGGGTTGCCGCATGGGCGCGGAGGCCGTGATGGCTTTGATGGAGGCAACCCCCGACACTGATCCATGCGTAGTGACGCTTGACGGTAATCAAGCAGTTCGTTTGCCTCTAATGGAGTGTGTGCGCCGCACTAAGGCTGTATCTCAGGTAATTTAAAAAAGTATGTATAATCCACAGAATATATGTAGTAGTATGTATAACACACAGAAGTGAAACTTTTTTTACTACTATACTTAATATGGAGCTAATGTCAAATATTAACAACTGATATTAAGGCAAATTAACGGTTGTTAAGATGTAGAAATCAGCCATAAGAGGGTATTGGAACAGTATTTTTGTAATTATTTATTTTAGATTTTGATTATATTGGTAGGGTGCTATGGTAGAAGCTTTCTAAAGAAAATATTTATTTCCTAGGCTATGGCGGACAAGAATTGGGACCTGGCGGTACAGCTGCGTGGACGCAGCTTCAAGCGCAACTTGGAGACATACAAAATGTTAACTCGTCTGAAACCACCCAAGGGAGCTTTCGATGATGCTGGAAAACCTATGGTATGTAATATAAAATTATTTTCTATGTTTTAGTAGTGACCTATCTAACTTGGCAGCTGGTTGTTATTTTATTTTTTTCATTTATTTTGGCATCAAACAGATATATACATTTCAACTTAAATTAACAGTTACATTAAATTTATTCTTATAATCTAACAGTGCCTAAAAATTGTTCTATAAAAAGAAATAATTTCTAAAAGTGAGACAGAAAAACAGTGAAACGTTACACAACTTTGAATTTAGAAAATTGTGAAGAAAAGGCAAAAAATAACATTTTAAAGGTTGATTACAGCAATATTTCATTTATTTTAATTTTGAGTCTATACAAAGGTAAGTTAAATATATCTATGTCGATAAAGTTGAGGTTATATGTATTGATTGGTGCAACGAAAAAAGATTTTTCCGCTTGATCTTTCATTTATCTGTATAAATCTGTCTGTGGTCACAAATACTGACAGAGATAGGATTTGAAAAGATTACCTGCACGTATATATACGTAAACGTCACAATGCCAACATATATTTGTCTCTTTACTTTCTCAAACCAAACGTATGCATCTCGGGATGCTCGACAGAAGTGATAACTTAAACTAATCTTAGTTGCACTATTTAATGTTGAAATAGTTTAACTTGAGAGAAGCTTAGGTTATTACTTAAATTGTATGTATATTAATATGATAATGTAAGGAAAGGTTATTTATTAATAAAATATTTTAATGGTTATAAAATATATTTTATTCTTCGTTACAATACTTGAATATGTACATTAGAAGAAATACGGCTAGCGCTGTGGGTTAGAGTGAGAGACGAGGAGCCTGCCTACTGCTGCCGTATGCGTGAAAGAAAGGAAGCCAGACAGACTGGCGCCGTAACGCGTTACGTAACGAAGCGGGTTACCCTCCCATAAGAAGTTATCACTTCAAAATCAATCTGAACTTATTTTACCTAAAGTACCCTGTACACTTTAGTTAAAATAACTTAAAATTGTTTTAATTATTTTTTCTAAATATCAACTATTTTCCTTAGTTTGCTGTTTGACATTCCTTCACGGAAATTGATTCTTACAAGCTTCACTGCCTTAGTTTAATAATACAGTACTTTTTTTTAAATTCTTGACTAGGGTAATTTTCCAAAAAATCTATTAATAGTTAGTTATCTATAATTAGTTTTCATCAATATCGGACCCGAGACTGCTTTCAATATTTTTTGTAGTTCAGGATTTAGCCTTGGAAGCTCATTTAAAGAATACAGTCTGTATATTGACTTTTCTATCCAATTTTATGGTAACGTGCAGGGAGGTTACACACTAGCGGTAGTGCACGTCGGCGCGCCCGCGTGCGGCATGAACGCCGCGGTGCGCTCGTTCGTGCGCAACTGCATCTACCGCGGGGACACCGTGCTCGGGATCCACGACGGCATCGAAGGCTTCATCAGCGGGAACATCGTCAAGATGAATTGGTAAGATAATATTATTTCCAACTGTTGCGGGTCTTTAAACAAATACTGTGATGTGTGCTTAGGAATATATTTGTGACTTATTTAGAACTTCAAGAGTAACTAAAAACCAAAAAATAAATATATTATACAACATCTTGAAGTCGGCGGCAAATTAGCAAAGTATAGTAATTTTTATGATTATTTCTCGGCAACTTCAAGATGTTGTAGATTTTTTTTTTCTTTTTAGTCACTCTTAATTTTAGTTTCCTTTTTGGCAGAAATTTTATTGTTAAAAAAATTCTAGGTCAGATGTGACTGGTTGGGTGGCTCAAGGTGGTGCCTTCCTGGGTACAAAGCGTACCCTGCCTGGCGACAAGAAGGCCGATATCGCAGCTCGTATCAAGCAGTTTAACATTCAGGGCTTACTTATTATTGGAGGATTTGAGGTAGCTATAATTGTATTTGTACATCATTCGTAATAAGACGTTACCGCTCTCGAGTATCAATCTCGCTTGTCAAAAGAGATGTAGAATCAGATGTTGTCGTATCAATGACGAGAAGCATATATCACTTTGAGAATTTTCTGACCGAAGGTGCACATTGTTCCGTCACCACTTGCTGACAGTGAAGGAAAATGTGATGAATTCTGAACATCAAGATAGCGATGTGTCAAATCCGCCAGTCCTTCTGCCGCAATTGTGTATACAGCACGATTCCTTAGAAATGAGAAGGCTTGCGCCCAACAGTGGCACATTATGGGCGGTTATTATTACCATTTTTTTTTTCGGGGGAAATGCATTTCGCGCACTACCGGGTCATTTGCTAGGGATTAGACGAAAGCGACGAGAGGTGAGACCACGACTTGGCATCAGAGTCAAATCGCCGGCTTGTGTAAGACTGGACTAATCAATACTCGACTAAAACAGCCCTCCTCCCATGTGTCCCGCGCTTATGGCAGGAAGAGCGAGAGACTTACAACGTAGTTACGCCCACGCTGATCCTAGCGCGTCAGTGCTTCAGAATGCCCCGGGAAAGGCAAACTCACATCGTCAACAGTGGGAAGACTGCTCCCTAGATGCTAGAGGGGGTTATTATTACCATACATCATCACCTGTGGTCTTAATTTTTTAAAATACAGTTTTATTTTTCATTCGTTTCGAGGCTTACCAAGCGGGCGTGGAGTTGTACGAGTCACGGGCGCAGTTCCCCGAGTTCTGCATCCCGCTGGTGGTGATCCCGTCGACGATCAGCAACAACGTGCCCGGCACCGACTTCTCGCTCGGCGCCGACACCGCCCTCAACGAGATCACCGAGATCTGCGATCGTATACGACAGTCCGCTCAAGTAAGTCTCATGGCTCCTATATCTTGCTATTCATTCACTTCTTTTTATGTTGTTAGCACAGGGAAATTGTCTTTTCTTGCGACACACACTCGGGCCATGGATACGGAGGAAGGCCAAATCAGTGCTTATTGCCGCCTGCACGAGTGCATGTGGGACTCTCGAGGGAACCAGACCCCGCCCCGGAGGGCGGAATCCAACCACACTACTCACTAAACCTAACCTGCGCCTCTGTAAAATGCATTATAATACTGGAATTTACTGTTTTCTAAATCTACTGAATCATATTTATATTTATATACATCAAATAGAATTATAAACAATTTCATGTTAATGTGTAATTTATAGGGTACAAAACGTCGCGTCTTTGTCATCGAAACGATGGGGGGATACTGCGGATATTTAGCCACTTTAGCAGGTAAATAGATATTATTTGTTTTGATCTTAGTTATGAATTTTGTATAAACTCACTCGTAATGATAAGCCTCATATATTCATTATAACATACATTATTATAACGATAATGATGACCGATTATACCATGCAATATACAGATATATATAAGAGAATAGTTAACCGTTTTTCTCCTCGCTGGATACATAAGTTTGCTGCAAGAAAACTCTTTTTCCGGATTAAGCTCGCCTTTGTACATCACCGCTCTTCGTCTAATATGTAACTCTTGTGAGTACATTTTGCCTTTAAGACGGATCCACCACGTTGCCGAGCTGTCACACACGGCTCATTGGGAAGTCCACACACACACACACACAAAGTGGTCAAATACATAGAATTTGTACTAGAATACAAGAGACGATATAATTATCTTGGTTTTGGCGCGGCAATTTTGATGGCAGCTGGCAGCTTGTGGAAACAAATAATATAAAATTTGGCCCTTAAAGCAGGTTAATAAAGAAAACATAGGGATAACATTAATTTTCCTCAAAATGGCTATGGTACGATCGGCCAAATTGCTCCTTAACTCTCTAACTTTTGCTTCGAACAGCTCAAAGTTTCGACATTCACCCACACATTCAAATTTCATATACACCAATTAGGACTTTTCTGAAATGTTTAAACTAAAGGAAACCGTTACCCGTGTTTAGTTACAATATGCACTTTGCCGATTGAGGACGCCCTTTTTCTTCTTCCTCTCGCTTTGTTTATGGACTTCGATTTTATTGCTTCCTTAAGGGCGTTATATTAGTAGCTCACAATCACAACGCTCAACATGATCCGTTAGCCGTTCCACTAGGCGACCGTGGTCGTTGTGGTCGTGGCGAAAACGTCACTAATGATGTCATCATTTTCGATCACACAACGCTCACAACGACCCATGTCAAGGGGTGGGTCGAATGGCCGTTCCACTTGTGTTTACGATTGTAACGCCGGTAAGAAAGTGGAAAGGGAAAAATCGCGGTCATGAACATGGTCGTTTTGAGTCCATAATGGAACGTAGCCCTTGTATGACCCGATACACGGGGGTTTATTGAATAAAACCCCGCTCCTTAAAACTGATGTTTTACTTGTGCGCATATCATTGCGCTGTTTACGAAAGTTTTTGGCAGGCGATTGGAGCCTTATGGCTGGTACACCGCCGCTTTGGTCCATTGTACTTTAAAACGATTTTAATAACACATCAGTTTGCACATGATTTTATTATATTTCATGATTGTATACATAACTAGCTGACCCGGCGAACTTCGTACCGCCATATTTTCTGAATTCCTAAAAGACTATGTTTCATGACACAAAAACAAAATCACCAAAATCGCTCCCGGTGATTAGGAGGATTCTAGACCCCGATCTCAGCGCCACCTACCGGTTCTAATTGCAAATCTAAACCATCCGGGAACCCACTCAAACACACAAAAACAAAATCACCAAAAGCGTTCCCGGTGATTAGGAGGATTCTAGAACCCGATCTCAGCGCCACCTACCGGTTCTTTTTGCTAATCTAAACCATCCGGGAACCCACTCAAATACACAAAAACAAAATCACCAAAGTCGCTCCAGGTGATAAGGAGGATTCTAGAACCCGATCTCAGCGCCACCTACCGGTTCTTTTTGCTAATCTAAACCATCCGGGAACCCACTCAAATACACAAAAACAAAATCACCAAAGTCGCTCCAGGTGATAAGGAGGATTCTAGAACCCGATCTCAGCGCCACCTACCAACGGGATAAAAAGTATCCTATGTCTGGCTCCTGGTTCCCCACCAATTTTCAGCCAAATTGGTACAGTCGTTCTTAAGTTATAAATAGTGTAACTAACACGACTTTCTTTTATATATATATAGCTGTCCCGGCAGACGTCATCCTGCCCGGTAAAAAATAGGGGTTGATCGTAGAAGGTTGAAAATTTAGGGTTGTATGTATTTTTAAAGCTATCATAAAAAAATAAAAATATCAAAAAATTAAAAAAAATTATTTAGGGTTGGACTACCCTTAACATTTAGGGGGATGAAAAATAGATGTCTGATTCTCAAACCTACCCAATATGCACACAAAATTTCATGAGAATCGTTCAAATTAAAATCTAATTCAACCCAGTAGAAAATTATAAAAATACTAATATCGCTATTAAAAAATAGGGGTTGATCGTAGAGGGTTAAAAATTTAGGGTTGTATGTATTTTTGTATGTTGTATCATAAAAAAATAGAAATTAAAAATTTTGTCTAAAAAATAAAATAAAAATTTAGGGGTGGACTACCCCTAACATTTAGGGGGATGAAAAATAGATGTTGGCCGATTCTCATAGATACCGGATAAGCACAAAAAATTTCATCAAAATCGGTCAAGCCGTTTCGGAGGAGTATGGCAACGAAAACTGTGACACGAGAATTTTATATATTAGATTATTCATTGTGTTCGTTTTGTTTGTATATGAGTATAGCCATTTCAATGTTTAACCTTTTTATAGGTTTGGCCGGTGGCGCAGATGCCGCGTACATTTACGAAGAGAAATTCTCGATTAAGGATTTGCAGCAGGACGTGTATCATATGGCGTCGAAAATGACGGGTGGCATTCAACGCGGTCTCATCCTGAGGAATGAGAAGGCAAACGACAATTACAACACGGAATTCATATACCGCCTTTATTCCGAGGAAGGCAAGGGTCTGTTCACTGCCAGGATGAATGTTTTAGGTAACAATCTTATTATGCATCGTTAGATTAAGTTATTCTTCACTTTGTCTTTATATTTTTAGGAGCTTATAACAAGTGTAAAAAAAATTCACTTGTAGATAACTTTTACCACATACATCCATGGTTTCAGCATAACATAATTCAGAAACAAAGCATTATTTTTATTTAACTAGTCTTTTCGTCCTAGCTTTTTAATAAATTGGAAAGTAACTGAAGTGATGAATTTCAAATAAGTTTTGGCTTAAAGCTACTTGTTGCCAGGCCTTTCAAAAAAGGCTATAAAGTGATGACATTCAAAATAAGACTTAGCTTAAAGGTTTTATTTCCAGGTGTCAGAGAATCAATCAATTTATTTATCTGCTTAACAACATGGTACACGTTGCCTATTAGGCGTACAATTTCAAGGATAGTAAAATGAGTATTATATTACAGATAAACATATTTACTAAATTATAATTTTTATATTACTTGTATTTAATTTTATTATTGTTATTAAAAATCATTCATTGTATAATAATGTAAGTAAAAGTAGAAAAGTATCGGATGATGAACTTCAAATAAGACTTGGCCTAAAGGTCTTTAATACCAGGCAACAAAAAACTGAAGTAAGAAATTTCAAGTAAGACATGGTTTAAAGGTTTTAGTTATCAGGTCTTACAATAAAGAAAATAATTTGTACAGTTGTTGTTATTATTATTTGTATGTCTTTCAAGACCACGGGCCATTAAATGGCCCAGACTTTTAGAGGGCTTGCGTGGGGCCATGGGGAGGCCAACACGTAGAGGCCTCTTGACAAATTTAATCTAAATGTGGCGTCACACTAACCGGCGATTATCCCTGTCTACACCATATAATAATGCACCCAAGGACAAGCCCCGGCCAGTGTAGGACTATTGTGGGAAATGAGAAGAGAAAGTACCGGGCTATTGGGGTGAACTGTTAGTGGTACTAAGGCTCTGGGAATATGGGGACTATGGCGTCTGCCCGTCGCAATGTTCAGGGAACATGGAAAAATGGGCAGACGGTGACTCGCCACTCCCTGCATGGGCCCCAAAAATGCCATAAAAGATAGGGGCAACATGGGTGTGAGTGGCTAAGGGGTGTAGAGAGGTGGGCTGCAGGTTCACCGAAGCTACTTCTGACGTGATGCCTTTTATCACTGCCACCCCTGGAGCTTGAGACTTAGCTCTAGCGATCTCCACTCCGTGCCGGCTGGTTAAGGCAAGCACGGAGGCGGTGGCCATGTCTTGGCCCCCGGAGTGAGGTACGAGGTGTCGCCACTCACCTAAGGCTTCGCCACAAAGCCCCCTGCGGGATTATTATTATTATAATGACAAGTATACTAAACATTCATAGTGCAACATATCTTCGTAAATTCCTAACATGTTTCACAAAACAGAATGGTACACTTACAGAAGATAGTAAAAAAGGCTGGAGCCAAGTAAATGCAGTTTTATCATAACTGTTTGATATTATAGGTCATATGCAACAAGGCGGTTCGCCGACGCCGTTCGACCGCAACATGGGCACCAAGATGGCGGCGAAGTGCCTGCACTGGCTGGTGGAGGCGCTGCAGCGCGGCGACGCCACCTCGCCCGACTCCGCCTGCTTGCTCGGCGTCGTCAAGCGCCAGTACAAGTTCACCCCGCTCGAGGACCTCAAGAATCAGACCAATTTCGCGTGAGTTATTCTCACCATTTCTTACTGTCTATCTTAAATACGACAGTACGGCTGACACACACCATAGAACGTAACTTATAGCAATATCTTACACTTGATACAAGTTTTAATCTATAATATAAAATTCAAAAAAATGCAATGGGTATACATTTGAGCTATTAAAAAAAAATCTACTAGAATAGACTATATAAACGATGGACAACACGATGCAATTTTTTTTAGATTTCTTGTCTGTTCGGGATTCGCGTAAAAAGTATTAAGCCGATTTTGAAGCGGTTTTCGCTAATCGACAGCAAATTCTTAGACTTAAAATCGGTTCCACTTTTATACCGAAAATTTTCCCGGGAGCGGTTTGTAGTTGTTCGGATGCATAAAAAAATTAGCTTATTCCGACACAGCTCTAACTAAAACGATAGCTTACATTCTATCTTAGATGCTGCGATACTTTGTGTCCCGGGAATCCCGCGGGAATTTCAAGTCGAGCGTGGACGAAGGTGAGAGTAGTGAAAAGTATGTATGTATGTAGTACGTAACTTTGAAACGTCAGATGAATAATAAAATATTACACGAAAATTAGGTAAATAATGAGAAAAACATCGTCATTATCACTTATGATAACGTCACTTATAAACAGTAAGAAGTGTTAATTTATTTATACACTAAGGATGTGCCCGCGACTTCGTCCACGCTTGACTTGAAATTCCTTCGGGATTCCCGGGACACAAAGTACCGCAGAATCTGAGTCGCCTACATCTGAGTGAAACGGTCTAAAACTAACATTATACTAGAGAAAGCAGTAGCAAAAGAAAAATAATATAATTCAAATTGCAGCCAAAGAATACCAAAGCAGCAATGGTGGATGAAACTACGCCCACTTCTTCGTATCCTTGCCAAACACGACTCGACTTACGAAGAAGAAGGCATGTACATGACCGTTGAACAGGGAGAGATCGACTCTGAAAACGTCATCTAAACATCCACTTGAGGTACAATTTGAATATCGAACGGTGGTATGAAATGACGAAAGATATAACATTGACAATGGGTATTTGACATTGAAATCAATTGACATACTTTTTTCGTCTCGTAAGGATGTGTTTATTTGAAATTTATGTGCGTGATTGCAGTGCAAAGATTTCACTGTTATGTCAAATGAACTTCTATTTATTCAGCAATTATGTTTTAAATGAAATGTTGAAAAAAAAAACAACGCCCGCTGTCATTGCGAGGATGGAGGAGAGGGGAGTCAATGGAATTTGAATTTTCTCATCTAGTAAATAGAGTTATTAATGTATACGTGGAATTTGTCGTCTAGTTTTGGTTTAGTTCTATTTTAAACTTTTTAAAATAGCTTAGAACATAGGATTGGTTTTATATTGTTTGAATTTTACTGTATTACTAGCTGTAACTGGTAGACATTGTCCTGTGCTTAGAAGATAAAAATCTAGAACCCGTTTGCAGCGGCATATACCGGGTTCAATTGTGAATCTAAACCATACCGGGACCCACTTGAAAACAGACAAAAAAATTCATAAAGTCGGTTCAATCGTTTAGAAAACGTTCAATGACATTCATTCTTCTGTTTGTGTTAATATAAGAATTTTATATATAAAGTTTTTGGTCCAGAAATCCTCGCGTTGTCCGACATCCTTGGTCGTCGTCATAACATCCTACTAGAGTTGCATCAGAATCTGATCAATGCTTTAGTCACACGTTGAGGACATAAAAAAAACATTGATATTTATTTTTATAGATATATAGATTTATTTAAGCCAGAAACCCTTTCGGGCGTCCTCAGTACACTTCATCAAAGTTTTATCACAATTTGATCAACTGTTTATTATTTATAAGATGTGCACCTTCATTTAGTTACTGGTGTGGTTTTTTGTCAATCACACAGTCTAATTATTAGTACAGTATTAAACACGCCATTGAATTTTTAACCATTATATATACTTCAATCTCTTTTTCTTCTATGTAAATAATTTAATATAACCATGTTTTAAAGACATGCCTAATAGGGGAGCGGACTGTCAAATCAATCTAGATACATTCTATAAAAAAGCGTCGCTGCCTCATAGATTTCGTTCGAGCATATCTACTCATGGCGTCATAAGTAGGTACAAGTAAAAGGAGTCAATGGCAAAGTAATTATTGTTACAAAAGTAATTCTTTTTTTATTGTGATATTTTTATTTGAAATCCTGTTATTTTTTATATATAATTTTTGCAGTTTACATTTTTAGAGTTTATTGTAATATTTGTTCGCATCCCTATTGCTTTGCAGCTGTTTGTTAGCACAATTATATAATTATTGTGTCAAATACCCAATTAACGGAAATATTAAATGATATTTTAGATCTAATATAAATGGACAAAGACATGTAATGCAGTGGAGATTATGTAAAACAAAATTATGCTTTATGAATAATATACTGTGTACAAGTGTTGTGTAAAAATTGCACACAATTTAATTGGAATGAAAATTATCAAGTTTTACAAATTTTACTGTTATTTTAATTTTGACTATAATATCATGCTTATTTTGTAGTTATAAAATTATTAGGTAAATGTCGTAGTCTTTTAGAATTTTATGAAAAAGAGAAATTTATATGATATCTAATTTCCGTTCTTGTAAAATATTATATATTTTTACTAAAGATATTTTATTATTAATATATAATATTTTTATTTTATTTAAATAATAAATAATTATAATACCGTCACGTAAATGCAATGAATGTTTTGCAAGTTATTATAATTATGTAGGTGTCTATATTGTTCTATATTTAACTATGTATGGCCAAATGTTAAAATATTGCATTATATGTTATTGCATTTTATATCATCACAATATGTGTCTATTTTGTACCAGTGCTATTTTTATCTTGACACGTAAGATGTAATAGATAAAGAAAAAAATAGATGTTATATGTTTGTATGATAGAATAACAAAATATAAATTTGTTGGTAACGAGTTTGTTTTTAAATAAAACCACGTGACAGAAGTAGTCATATAAGTAGAGGTGAGTTTCGAGACATTTATTATCGCGCGAACGGATATCGGAAATCGAGTAACTGGTAGTCAAAAGTTAGTATGTTGTCTATTGACAACCGGATGCAGTGTCTTCAGCTGTCAAATAACTGGAACACCAGCGCCGCCGGTGTGGCGCTCGACGAAGTCTACGATATCGCAATGGATTGAAGGATGAGTGATGGTACATACAGTTCTTCGGTGATTTGTCTGCTGAATATGTGAAGTTCTTTATTAACCTTGTAACATTGTACTCTGTTATATTACACTTTGGATGAAATAATATTATGATTATTTATTTCAATCATCATGATACCAAGAACTTCAAATAATGAGTACTGATGCAGAGATAATCTTTACCTATCTTCGTCAAATTTATATTTTGTTAATTATAGATTTCGGTTTCTACTTATACAACGTAACTTATAAGCCATTTAATGTGACATTACATTTTTGTAGTAATATATATATATATATATATATATATAATGTATGAAAGCCGTCTAGATATCACATCCATATTTTATAACAAGATTAAAGATGAAAAATTATATGAAATTTGCAGATAAATAAGATTTTCTTTTTTTGTTTACATTACATCAATATATATAACTATAAATCTATATAAAACACATTCAGAAATTACTAAATCGAAACGGCTGTGCAATTATGGTATAAGAAAGCTCATCCTATAAAAAACTGTGTGATTATTGAAACGAATAGTTAACTTGTTTTGAGATTATAATGCTATATTTTAGTTATAAGTGTAATCATCACTTTTATATCTTGGCTACAAAAATATATTTACGCGCCACAATCTACACTGTCTATATTAGTTGCAAAAGGATGCACAATACTGTTATTATGAGTGATTATGAACAAGGCACTGTTTATTTCTATTTAAAAATTATACATACATACATACATAACTTCACGTCAGGTCCCTTGCGGGGTAGGCACGAACAACAGAGCGCCATTTAGGCTTATTCTTACACACCTCACTTGCTTCTTTGACATTCATAGCTCTTGTCATGCACGCTCGTCTCTTCTTAAGGCTCCTGACATCACCCTCTGCTAGTACATGATCAATTTGATCATGGAAGGTGTGTCGTGGCCTTCCGCGACTTCTGCATCCATCCACTTTTGCATTGTATATCTGTTTAGTGATTCTTCCATCATTCATTCTTTCCACATGCCCGAACCACCGGAGCATTCCTTTCCTAACCTTCACCCCGACACTCTCTTTCAGGCCAACTCTCTTTCTTACTTCGGCATTACAAACGCGGTCCGCGAGCGTCACTCCGCAGATTTTATATTATATATATAGTAAAAATTATAATAACATTATATTAATAAATATTTATGAAACCTACGTGTACGCGACGTAAGTCAACAGCATAGCGATAGATGCATACTCATTTTAGTTTGAACCATAAACAATTTTCTGCTCATACGAATTTTACTATGTTTAAACAGTTAACCTTATCTATTTTTGTAAAGTTCTAGATGAGTGTATACACAAAGGAACTTCGATTATTATATTATAGTGATCCACTGAAAAACTGTTTAAAAATTGATAATTTTTATTGTCTAAACTAAAATCTTAACATGTATTTTGAGTAAAATGGATGTTATTTACCTCAATTTAATCCTATATTATACATGGCAATAACTAATGTTAAATAGAGGTCAAACATCCATATTCTAAATTAATATTCATGTCCTGTTTTATTCTATGCCTTCGAATTTCGAAAATAACCACTTTATTGTCAGGATAGCACATCAATGGCCTGTAGGAATATTGAATACTAGAGTTTACCCCGCGGCTCGCGGGTTAACCTCTAGTGCGTGTCTCTTGTTTATAGAGCAAGTGCTACAGGTTATATATTATATTACATTTTTATATATTTGCCCACGGAAGATTCACTTCATTTTTAACCGACTTTGAAAAAAGGAGGAGGTTCTCAATTCGTCGGGATCTTTTTTTTTATATCGCTAATTATACCATCCCTCGTCTATCTGTCAACAAAATAAATTACAAAACTTGACCAAAAAGGCCAAATAGGCCAAAATGACCAAATAGGCCAAAATGACCAAATAGGCCAAAATGACCAAATAGGCCAAAATGACCAAATAGGCCAAAATGACCAAAATGACCAAATACGCCAAAATGACCATAAATGCCAAAATGACCAAAAAGGCCAAAATGACCAAATAGGCCAAAATGACCAAAAAGGCCAAAATGATCAAAAAGGCCAAAATGACCAAATACGCCAAAATGACCAAATACGCCAAAATGAGCAAATAGGCCAAAATGACCAAATAGGCCAAAATGACCAAATAGGCCAAAATGACCAAATAGGCCAAAATTACCAAAAAGGCCAAAATGACCAAATAGGCCAAAATTACCAAAAAGGTCAAAATGATCAAAAAGGCCAAAATTATCAAATAGGCCAAAATGACCAAAAAGGTCAAAATGATCAAAAAGGCCAAAATGACCAAATAGGCCAAAATGAAAATTATCCCTTGTCCATCCTCAGTATTTAATTTACATACGTACCGAATTTCAGCCAAATCGGTCCAGTAGTTTTTCCGTAAAAGCATAACAAACAAACAGACAAATATCATTTTATCCCGGAAACTATCCCATTTTTCGGGATAAAAAGTATCCTATGTTCATCCTCGGTATCGAAAATATATATATACTGAGTTTCAGCCAAATCGGTCCAGTAGTTTTTACGTGAAAACGGAACAGACAGACAGACAGACAGAGTTACTTTCACATTTATAATATTAATAGGGATGGTTCATAAATTTCAGATTAATAACAGTTCTTGGAAGCATCCTAATATCTATTGAATTCTATTAATTTCTATTGTACCTTTTCTATTACAGTGTTGCCTTAAAAAACGGATAAACAACAAGGCCTTCACTTGAGTTTTGGATTTTCCCTAATCCCAAAAATATTTTTTTTATGCCAAAAATAACATGACATCCAGAACGTCGTCATTGTTAGATATATATTATTGCTTATCTCGCATTTTTACAACCCAGAGACATAATTCTATATTTATCCCACAATTTTTCGATACCAAAACAATTTTCTTTTTCGAAAATTTGCCAATCTAGAAACCCCAATGAAGACTATCTGAAGATCAGAGTCTTGTAATGACAGTAGAAAAGTAACATTTGAAGTTTTCCAGAGTTACTTAAGTTTTTTACAGCGTGAGTGTCCTACCTCGTATTCTCCTGGATAGGGTCGCGAAGCTCCTATAGCGGAGTTGCAAAAGGCTGGGAAAGCTACTGTAGTAAAGTCTGCAATATCTGTATATTCATCAAATTGCAAGGACACACAAGTACTTTCTTTTATTTTTTCTATGACTTTATCACGAACATCAGTCGCCATATCACTTATCCTGTATTGAATGGTACTGCCAGACAGAGGTATACTTTTGAGTTTTTCGACCTCTTGTTTGCCAAACATAATCTCTGCTATATCTAAAGCCGCTGGTAAAATCAAACTTTCGGCAATAGTATTAGGTTTGTTTGCTTTAGATACACGAAGAGCTACTCGATAGCAACGCTTTCTCATTTATGCGGGGCGGCCGGCATCGGACGTGGTCGTGCGTATGCGCGTAAATTGCGTTTTCTATAGGCGACGCTTTCGATGTAAAAAAATGTGTTTTACCTACTTAATTATGTATTTAGTGGAACCCTAATTATGAAAATGAATAAATATGTTATTGAATATTTGTCACGAAATAAAATACATGAAAAAAAGCAACGGGTAGGTTAACGGGGGGTCGCGAAATATTTCTTCATACTAAAGGGGTCGTGTCATGAAAAAGGTTGAAAAACACTAATCTACAGCAACTCCTGAGGGCTTAGTAAACCATATTATATCTCTATATATTACTAATTTGTAGCCAAGTTATTACCGACTTGTATTATTTGGCTAGTAAGTAATGATTATCTTATTTGCCATATACTTTGTAATTCTTTTTTACATTTTGGAAATGTTTTGATTACGGTTATTAAAATTAAGAAATCTATTATACTTAACAGTATTTGTCAATAATAATTGGTTTGGTAATTATGTGTATTTATCACATTATTTATAAGCAATTTTAGCAAGCATTATTTATTAACAAGTAAATCAGTCATTTCAATAAAAAAAAAGTTCTATATTGGTGTTTTATTTAACTTTCATTAGTTTTTAAACTATAGACCAAGCTATATCGAGTTTTCCTACGTAGATAAATTCAGAAATGAGTAATCCATAAGAGAACTCGGGTGACTACTATATATAACTCACAAAATGAGTAGAGTGCAGTGATGGATTTACACTAGGGGCTAGCGCCCAGGGCAGCGAAATTTGGGTGTCAATAAATTAACTCTGCTATAAAAATCAATGATTTTCAAAAATTGCAAAGTTATTGGTTTCGTGCCAAATCTTAAAGGAATCATTCGTTAAGGAACTTCGGTCCTGACGTTCCCCGACCGCAAAATTTTATTATTATTTATCGCATCCAGGCTCTTCGGAATATTTCTTTATCTAGAAATAATTAGACCCAGAAAATAATACCCATAAATTAAGGCACATAAGCATCATAAAAATAAAATACCTTAATCAAAATATAAAATTAGAAACAAAATATTTGGCTATGGCAGCTTCCGTAGGTTCTTTTATGTGTACAGTCAATAAAAGCAAGTAAAAAAGCAAATTCTAAATACAAAATAGTAAATTAAAACTGAAAAAAAATGTATGTTGTTATGTATTAGTTTTGAAAGCTTTATTATGCTATAAATAATTAAAAAGCAACTCCATTGAAAATTATACGTGCCAACACAACATCCTCCATTAACTCGTAATCAACAAACGACGTTGACGTTTCACCGCGTAGCAAGTGAAAGTGTCACGTCGAATAAAATTGCTGTCAGAAATTTTTTAGCTGATTTTGTTAAACTTATTTAGTGTTTGTCTAAGGTAAGATTTTATTACTTAATCGTGATAAATTACTAAATAGCTAAATGCTTTCATTTACCAAATCTTTATACATAGCAATCACTTTCAATTTTCATTTCTCAGGTAAGGTTATTGCCGGGAAAAATGGTAAAACCTGCAATTGGAAGGAAACCTAACAAGAACCCACCTATTTTTAGTCATGAATTCGTCATTCAGAACCATGCGGATATAGTATCATGTGTTGTAATGGTTTTTCTTGTTGGACTGATGGTTCAGGTATGTAACTATGTATGCCACGTAAGCCTCGCTTTCTACTGTATACCGTGCATAATTAATTGTAATTGGCGTTAAAACTGTTATTTTTAATCCATTGCAGTCCACCAGTCCTGTAGCCAGTTTATTTATTAGTCTTCATCACAATGTTAGTGGTGTTGAACCAACCAGAGAAAATCCAAAGGGTGAACCGTTTTTCTATGAAGCTGGCTGGAAAGATGCATGTGCAGTGTTCTTTTATTCATTGGTATGCATTGTCATGCATGCCATACTCCAGGAGTACTTTTTGGATGTAAGTATGAGCGTGGTATTATTCAATCAAATTCCATTTATAATTCTGCGTAATAAGTTTATATAAATTCATTTTATTGCCAAAAACAGGTCTTATAGATACTTACTGCTTTTTGGTATACCATATGTTAATCAGTAAAACAAGTTTGTCGTTATCCATATGAATACATTAACTATGTATTCTTTTTATAGAAAATCTCAAAGAAGTTTCATTTATCAAAATCAAGACTAAGTGCATTGAATGAATCTGGCCAACTGGTTGTGTTCCATCTGGTAACCCTCGTTTGGGGTGCAGATGCCATTCTTCGTGAAGGATTCATATTCAACATTCCTCAATTATGGGATGGTAAGTAAAACTAAAAACATCAATGGTCTACAAATCCACTTGCAAAAATTATTCATTTAAATAAAATGTAATGAGTAGTATATGATAGATTTTCATATCATACATTTTTATGTCAGAACTTCACCAATACTCATCAGAATATTACTTAATTTGAGAGTTAAGTTCCACTGAGTTACATAATTTATAGAATTAAAAATAATAATTATTCAATCGTATCATATATGTATCATTATGTGTTAGTTTTATTATAATACTTTTTATTTATTTATTTTAGAATGTGTTATTCAAATGTTTACAATAATTTTCCTTTTTTTTGCTTAGTGGTTTTAAAAATTTAAAAGACTACAAATGTAGTCAAAGTTATTCTTTTTTTATTATTATTCTGAATACTAATTCTGTAGTGTTCATAATCTCACTATTGTTACGAAGATTTTGTGAGAACAGCATTTTTTTTTGGCAATCTTAAAGTGCATTATTATTTTATAGAATTTATTCATATATTAGCTAATCTATTGATTTAGCAGCTCTTATCATTGTATTTGTAAATTTTATCACTAATATTTACATGCTATGTGAAGTAACAATTACATAATGAACATGTTTATTACTTAATAATCTTATTGAATGAAGTTGTTACAAAATATACACCAAGATATGAATTGTGATTTTTTAAAGTTATTAAAAGCATTTGTAACACAGTAACTACTTTCATTTTTATTCTCAAATTCTGAACTTCATATTCATTTTTATGTGTTATGACACTTCATATAGCATAAACTTATGATCCTGTTTTGTAAGTTTGTGTAATTTTTCCAATTTTTTAGGGTACTTTGTTTATTTGAGATTTTTAAAGCTCAACAAAATTTATTTAAATTGGTTCATAGGCAAGGCAAGCCATGATTCTAAGGTTGTCACAAATAAGTATAAAAAAATTGTTCTGTTAAAATAAACTCCTTTGGCATTCTATAATCTATGACACAAATTTGTATGTAGTATGAGTATGATGACTAAAGACTGGCCAAACGGTTGTATATTTTGCATTTGAAATAGCCCTTGTTTGAAAAACTGTACTCCCAATAGAGAATAGTTGTCAGATAATGTGGTGTTATCTATTGTAACAATATATAGATTTTTGTTTGATCAACACTGAACTAGTCAGAATTCTTAATAAAACTTACATTTAGATCTTTGCTGACAGTGAAATTTAAAGTTGGCAACTAAACAATAAAGAAATATATATTTTACAGTATATGCCCGCGTCTTTGTCCACTTTTGACTTTAAATTCCCACAGGATTACTGGGGCACAAAGTACTGCAGCATTTAAAAAAGAATGTAACCTATCTTTTTAGTGAAAACTGTGTCAGAATAAGCTAATTTTTATGCATCCACACTGGATAAACTTCAAATCACACCCAGGAAAATTCCCGTGAGATTCCGGGAAAAAATATCACACATTTTATTACCTTAAAATTGCTTGAACAGTAAAAAAATTACATTGGAATTCGAATTTTTTGTTTAATCTGGCCATTTTAAATCATTCCCATTAAAATTCCCATGGGATTCCCAGTATAAAAGAAGTTCAGATTTTAAGTCGAAGATTTTAAATCGGCTCAGTAGTTTTTACATGAATCCTGAACAAACAGACAAGAAATCTAAAAAAAATTGCAATACATTCTCCATAGTTTATATAATCTATTCCAGTTGTTTCTTTAAATAGCTTTAATCTACAGACACGGCACGTTTAGAATTTTATAGCTTAACATTGATACTAAATAACACCTACAACTTATAGACTTTCAGTCCTGAAAATTTGGAAACTCATAATTCATTTACTTTGATACAGGTTATCCAAATCATCCTATGAGCTTTCTCCTAAAACTGTGGTGGGTCGTGCAGGCTGCCTACTGGTTGCACACAATTCCTGAACTCTACTTCCAACGCATAAAGAAAGATGAATGGGCTGCCCGCATCAGGCATGCCGCAGCTGCCTTCGGTTTTGTCGCCCTGGCTTATGGATTCAAGTATGTGACCACAGCAGTTTATTACACACAAACATATGGCATACAGTCATAAAATCAGTAAAAATATGTTTAGACTATAATAAAATGTTTTTGATACAGTAAATGATTGTACTCGCAAAGACCTGGTATATACATAGACTGTTTTTATTACTTAGTTTTGTAGCAAGCACGTTTGCCTCAATAATTAACAGTTGAATGTATCTTAATAATATTACTGAGTATCATTCTAATATTCAAGTCATGTGTTTAATTTGAATATCTTTATAGAAATTTTTTGTTAGTACTGGTATACTTTCAAATTTGTGTAAATACACAGGATTATCCTTTGACATATTGCATATTAAATGGTCTCTAGGTTGGCTACAAAATGCTATACATTAACTGATTTTCTATGCAAAAACTGCTTTAAAGTTTGGTGCAAGGTATTTGCTAAGCATGTTGATTAAACTTTTTGGCTCTGGAATATTGGTAATTAATACTGTTGGTATTCAACAGGTTTCAACGTGTGGGAGTCTGCTTAGTAGTCCTCCATTCTTTGGCAGAGTTTGTTGCTCACAGTTACCGTCTTAACACCATACTTCGTGGTGAACGGGAAGACTTCCTTGATAAATGTATGTACAACATGCTTTGTTAATATAGTTACATATAATAAAACTTGCTTTTGGATTTGAAAGTTTTGAAATGGACTATGTTCGTATGTCGGAAATTTGTGAGCCTGATGTGAAAAATATGGAATTATAATATTAATATTTTATTTTACTTAAGACAAGGGTGAATTGAGGAGTAGAGAGGAAGGAATGCCATCGAAATCTTGTCTAGGGCGCCGATAATGCTAGAATAGAGGAGCAGACACTCAAACCAATTGAGATAATTTTTATTATCTTGCCTCATAGATTTTGTAACAGAGTACTTACTTGTGATGTCATAAGTAGCTACAAGTAAAAGTAGTGTATTCATTACTTCGTACGTTACGTTCGATCCGTAATTAAAAGTTAGATAATAAGGTGTTATTTTTACGTGTGTTCTTTTAAAGCCGCGTACCTGCGAGCCGTAACCATAACCATTGCAGTTACTGTAACCAAAAATCATGGTGTGTATGTACGTGGCTTAAGGCGCGCTTGCAACGACCCGACAAAGCGAAGATCAATGTCGACGTACATATTAGAGCAGGTTACTGTATCCGCTCTGTTACAGTTACGGCTCGCAGATGAGTACATGACTTTGTATGTAAAAATATTCGAATGTATTAAAATATTACAGAGAGTGGGTATCGATATATAAATATTTGGTATATAGTTTGGGGTGTGGTGAATGGGTCCGTGTTCGTGTCGGTGCGGCTGTGCTCGCTGGTGCTGGGCGTGCTGGCCTTCTACTTCGGCCTTGCGGGCGCCGCGCCGCTGATGCTCAGGGTGGCAGCACTGTCGCTCCTCGTTTCATTCCAGGTTTGAATTAATATCACATTTACACTATGGCAACGTTCCATTGGGTACTCACAAAGACCACGTTCACGACCGTGATTTTTATCTTGTTCCTCTTGCTTGCCGGCGTAACAGTCGTAAACCCAAGTGGAACTGCTATTCGACCCCACCTCTTGACATGGGTTGTTGTGAGCGTTGTGTAATCGAAAATGATGACGTCATTAGTGACGTTTTCGCCACGACCACAAAGACCGCGGTCGCCTTGTGGAACGGCTAACGGAGCATTTTGGGCGTTGTGAGCTACTACTGGAACGGCCTGTATGTGCACCATAACCAATTTCAATAAAATGATCATTACTTTGTTATTCAATCAATCAATTTCTACCTTCTATGTCAGGATTAATTTGGTTTATGTATTCTGTAGGGACTCTTAGTAAATATCTGTAGACTGTGAAGCAGTTAAAGCAAATACTTGTAAACATGGCTCTAGATTTATTTAGTAATTATAAAATAAGCCCAGATTAAATTAATATAAATATAATTGACTTTTGTTTTTTCTTCTCAACGGCCTTGGAAGTAAACCTATTTTCACGAAATGGTTTATCTCCGATCTTTTAAGTATTGGAGACGGAGATGTACATAAAATATTTTGAAATCCTATACTTTTATGTACTTAAATGTGTAATGTAATGCAGTCAGTTTTAATAGTGCTAAAGTATGTCAATTAACAATTTTTAATACATTTAAAATTTAATTAACAGGTTTATTTAATGTTTAACTTCATTACCGAAGCCATTAAGCAGAGGCAAGAGGCCCGCCAACAGGCATTGAGTAGGCCCAAGAAAGAGAAGAAGGAAAAGGCCAAAAAAGAAAAAGGTAATTTTATTGAACGATACATCTTCAATATACGGCCTTGTTTATGATTATCTACACTATATTTTACTTCCCAATGCTTAAACAATAATCATGACATCATATTAAAACGATAATTTGTACATAATTTCACGGATTTTAATAGTTTTCTCATGATTCCCCCAGATGATTCAGTAATTGATGTTTCTTCAGATGTGAACAAAGAAAAGACAATATACGAGTTCACTTGTAGAAGTTAATTTTCTTTTGATGACCAAGTTACATAATAATTCTTAAACTAAAAAGCATACAAAATAATATTCGTGCCCTTATAAAAAAACTAGTCTTTACATTTTGCACTTTTTTCATTAATTAAAATAAAAGTCTATTGAAATATGCGTGAAAACACTTAATTCCGATTATTATGCTATTTTTATTAATCCTATACTATATTTGGATTCCACGAGGACAGCAATCATGTAAAATAATATATTAATAATATAATACTTACATACGTTTTGAATCAATCTATAGACCTATCTGTCAACGATGTTTTGTAAGATTAAAGTATTATACGTGCTTTTATCCATAACTAGTCCTTACACTTCTAGGTCTTTCTCTTCGTTTACATTATTTTTAAATTGTTTACAGTGAAGAAAGCTCCGGTGGTGGACGAATCCGACCTGCCCGAAGTCGACCAGAACACGAACAAGACGCTGAGGCAGCGCCAGGCCGCGCCCGCCAAGGCCAAGTGAGACCGGCCCCATCCTCACCGACTCACTGACGAACTAAATCTTAGGTTCTCGCCATCCCCTCGTAACTAAGTCTTTCCACTATTCAAGTATAAGTTTATTAATTTTTCTATTTTTTTTTAGGCTGACCTCACACTGGCTACTATTACTTAAGCAACTGGTAGTTTCGCAATAATAAGTGTGTAATGGAAGGTTATCTATCTATATATATATAATGAAAATGGTGTTCGTTTGAGGCTCAATCACGCTTAAACCACTGATCGTATCGACATGAAACTACAACCATTCGATGCGAAATTTTTCCTAGATGGTTTATGGCTATCTATCTATCTATATATATATAAGCAAAGTTTGTTTTCTTTGTCCGAGGTAAACTCGAAAACTACTGGACCGATCAGCATGAAACCACAACCATTCGACGTGGAATTAATCGTAGATGGTTATAGGCTATATATATTTTTCAAATTCTATGAGCCCTTTGCCATGTTTTCTCGATTTGTTTGTTTATTAATTTATTTGAATAAGGCGGTACGAAGTTCGCCGAGTCAGCTAGTATTTTATATTTGTAAACTATGTGTGTAAATGTAGAATCGTATACCATAAATCAATGTTTCTATTGAATTTGCCATATGGCATTCTACCACTCGGAATAATGTATTAAAATTGTTTAAACAGAAAGAGAAAGAGAAAGAGTGTTAAAATAATTAAATTAAAAGAGCTATGTACAATAACACTTTATTGTACATCATTTCAGAAAACACAGAAAAACTTATAGCCTAAAAATATTGTGAATGTGTACAATGGGCGGTCTTATAGCTGAGAAGCGATCTTTTCCAGACAACCCGTGGCAGGAATAAAACAATGATGTTTCAAGCTACGAAGAATATTTTTGAAGTGATAACGTCTTATGGGAAGGTAAACCGCT
This sequence comes from Dendrolimus pini, assembly GCA_949752895.1. NCBI lineage: Eukaryota > Metazoa > Arthropoda > Insecta > Lepidoptera > Lasiocampidae > Dendrolimus > Dendrolimus pini. Next base: position 12,604,756 of record OX457126.1, read on the forward strand.
TCGTTACGTAACGCGTTACGGCACCAGTCTGTCCGGATTCCCTTTCTCTCACGCAAGTTATCAGTTCTGTCGGGCGTCCCGAGACGTACACGTTTGTTTTATATGCAGCAAATTTTCGGTAAATCATTTTTTTAGGATATTGTGGTTGAATAATAGTAGCTGTCGATAAGCGTCACCACAACACAACCCTTTTCTGTGAATGGATCGATACGCTCATATCCTATTATTTACCTTTAGTAGTTAAAAGACAATAATATTAGTGTCGCTTAACTTTTCACGTACTACTATAGAAAAGATGTATTAATTGCCAAATCCGTACCTAATTTATCTTAGGTTATGTTTTCAAGTAGTTTTGGCAGCTTTAAGACGTACAAGCTTTCAGTTACTCAAACGGTGGCTTTAATCATTGTCGTCATGCGATAGTTGCCAGTGTGCGGTGAGCCTTATTTAACACATGTTGTCGAAGCACAAATTACGCGATTGCCCTCAGGGCCTGCAAATGGCGCTCGTTAAATTTATATGTCGGGATATTAATTATATTATTTTAAAGCACATACGTGACAAGACCTCGGTCCTAGTAGTAATATAATTAATTTTTATACAAACATTTATGCTGATTGCGGAACATACTATTGTCATTAAAGTATAGTGGATACAGGGTTGTAAAATATCTCCTAACGTGTAAAAAAAATGAAGTCTAGGCTAAAATGTTGTTTATATGAATATATTGATAAGATAAAGTATGTACTGTGTGTTCATACACATTAAATGATGAAAATTCCATTTTAATTTTGCATTTCAATTTTATAATATTTTATTTCTTTTTTTTATATTCCAATATGCATAGTTATAAAATTATATTTTTATATGTTCTATATACTTTTTTTCTAATCTAATAATTTCTAGATAGATGTTTTAACATGACTTCTGTGAGATTCTCATTTGGTGCTTTGTCAACTTTTATTGTTCAATTACAATTGTATTTAGTTGCTTTGAAATAAAAATGGAGATTGAGTCCGTGGATATACTTAATAAATAATTTCAAATTAATTACCCTAATGTGAAAAGAAAATATGCTCATAAATTATTTACAAGTTTTTCCTGGAAATTGTCAATTTTAGCTTGATGTTATTTTTATTTCTTAATAAATTTTTGTAAAAATTCTATTCTCGTGTTTTATTATATTAATTATGACCTTGGCATAGTTGAACCTTCAATAAAGAATTATAATTATTGTATGGCTACAAATAAGTAATAAAATATAACAAATATCATTGAAACTTGTTACAGACAGTATTAATTCTATGAAGTAATTACCGTTGTCTTTATGTTGAAGTGTAACATAAAACTTGATGAGATCTTTTGAACATGAGTTTTAAACGTCTTTGCCGTTGCATTATTACCTTAGTAATTACTTAGCCTTAACAGTATAATCCTCAATAAATGATTTAAAATTATATTCACAAAGACAAGGTAAACCTATAAAGTCCTCTTTAGTTAATTTAAATAATGGCAGAGGGCTTAATACATTTTGTTGATATCTACATGGAATCCACAATGCATAATACACGAAATATTTTTCGATGATATGAGTGATATCATTCAGGAAATATTGCCATACCGTTATGCGAATCTGGCGGGTGAGTGCTCATTGCATTCACTTCGAACAAACTAAAACGATTAGGTAATCTTTAAAATAATGCATAGTCGTTCGCCAATAGTTAAGAGAAACACCGAAATATGCATAAGACTAGCAGCTAAATCTATAGCGTCTGGGTGGGTCAATCTAAATAAGAGTTACCCAGATTTAGGCAAGTATTACTACTAATTCCATTTATATTGAATATAATAATTGAAAAGCTTCCATTGGAACCGACGATCTCTTTGTATCCCTCGATGATGCCTCATTACTAAATATTGGAAATCTTGTAAGAATGCCAAATTTAATACTTTGGTTAAAATACATGAAATCTTTTGGAGTAAAATTTTGCAAAAGCAATCGTAGAAATGTTTTCAGCTTCGAATCTTGCACCCATCTTTTATCTCTGCGGTTGCACTAAAAGTCTATAAAAATTAAAAATATGATTAAAAGGCATTAAACAGCATTGAATTAATTGAGACAACTTTCGTACTCCTCAAAATTGGTCCAGAGGCTACTCTCAAACTCCTTTCGTCGTTCGTTTTCGCCCGATCAGCTCGAAAGAAACAATGAAAAATTTTAGATAGAAGAAAGAAAGAACAAAGATTTCTTTAAAAGTGCAACAAAATTGTCTAATATAACTCAAAAATAACTGGATCATACAGTGGAAAATGTACTTAAATCTAACAAAAACTCTAAAAACGAATACTAACGACGAGGGCTAACTCTCAGCCCTCAGGTGTGAAACCAAAGTGATGCGACCAGTCAAATGCCACAGGGACCCGGCGCTCCTATATTACCTATCATTCATTTATCACCATTAAAATATACCTTTCGCATGTAGGAATAAATCTATTGCCTTGTTTTCTGACGTTATGTAAATTGTTATATCGATCTAATATGCTCATTAAATTAGAATGCACGAATGAATGAAAAATGCACACAACAAATAATTAAGTTAGTTTTCAAACCTAATTATTTGTACACATGTAAGTATATTTATTAGAATGAAACTGCACACCATTTTATTTATTTGCTAAGGGCCTTAACAGTAGATATAACGATTACTTTCCGCTAAATAATGATGATCGAAAATTTCGTATATCAACTCTCAGACACCGAGAGTTTAAAGAGCTTATCACCCACTTTTATAATAGACAAAATTATGAAAGTATTAAATAAAATTTTCATGTTGTTATTTTAAATAAAATAGTAAAATCAGAAATTAACTCCCCGCTTTTTATATACATAATCGGACACCGAGTGCGTTTATGATTTATGACTTCCACCACTTATACCTAAGTCATGGTATCATAGAAGCTGAAGTCTAAGGACATGGGTTCGTATCCTAACCGAAAAGTTTTTAGCAATTTTTCCGTGTTAATTATAACAATATGTATATTGTTATAATTATCACGTGGTGATGGTGAAGAGAAGCATTAGGAGGAAATCTGTTAAAAGATTTACCAGCCTATTATTATTATTGTATGTCTTTAAAGACTACAGACTATCAAAATGCCCCGGACTTTCGAAGGGCTTGCTGGGGGCCATGGGGAGGCCAACACGTAGAGGCCACTTGACAAATTTAATCTAAATGTGGCGTCTCACTGACCGGCGATTATTCCTGTCTACACCATATAATAATGCACCCAAGGAAGAGCGCCGGCCAGTGTAGGACTATTATGGGGAATGAGAACAAAAAGTACCGGGCTATTGGGGTGAACTGTTAGTGGTACTAGGGATCTGGGAATGTGGGGAATAGCCTCTGCCCGTCGCAATGTTCGGGGAACATGGAAAAAAAGGCAGACAGTGACTCGCAACTACCTGCATTGGCCCCATTATAATTATTATTACTAATTTATGATCTAAGTGGTCTAAGTCGATCGCCTAGTTCACTACATCGCAGAGGTCCCGGGTTCCATTCTCAGTAGAGCCAAATTTCGTAAATTGTCTTTCCGTTATTTTTCTCTATAGTCTAGGTGTATACGATCGGTATGAGAGTCACTTTGATGTATAAGTATTAGCCTTAACACATGCGTAACTTGCTTAGTTTGGGAATATACAATGTGTGCTAGTTTGGCTATGTATTAAGAAAAGTGAAATGTAGTGCTTAATTAAGTTTATAATAAAGTTTTAAGTTTAAAGACAACTTGGTCATACTACTACTACATTTAGATGTATTTGTAAGTGTATTGCTAATTTTCATTTCCATTTAATTTGATGATGGTTATTTGTCGATGACGAACCGTTATGGCGGTGTGCGTGCACCGAGATGCGCGCAGGTTTCAGCCGAGACGCGCCCAAAGCCAACTTAAGCCTTATAAAAGGTGCCTACGAGTGTGGTAAAGCCAGTTCTCGCTAAACAGTTGTTCAGTCCTCACGTCTACAATGCAAAGTTTCACTCTCATCTTGCTCGCGGCAATCCTGGCCGTCGCCGCCGCAGGTTAGTGCCCCTCAGTTTTTGCGCCCGCACCGCATAATTGGGATGAATGAATGATTCTTCTTTTTCTGTCCGTGACTTCATTCCTAATTTGTCTGCCATATATCCGATTGGATTCACTTCAACACGCGGAAACTTCTTTGTATGAAAAGAATTTACGTTTTGCCTTATGATTCATAAAAGTGGGAATTCTATTGAATTACTTATTATGTGAAATATTTTAGGGTGATAAGTTTGATTATGCTTAAAGAGTCTGAACTTTTAAAAATATAGAACAACTGGTCATAATTATGCAAACCGGACTTAACCCACAGGATGACAGTTTAAACATGATTAAGATGTTCATAAAGAACTTGCTTAGAACAGCCAAGGAAGCGTGTCAACGAAAATATCCTCAGATAATTATATTAATTGTAAGTTTCGATTTTTAACGCGTATAAAACACGTGATTTGGAACGCATTCCGTGTACAGACCTACAAAATTTTGCTAAATCTGTGAATTGCGTCCAGTTTGCATAATCACATCCAAATTTTCCTCCTATAAACTGTTTAATTATGCTGTTATAAGTTAATCGTAGCTCTAATTTTGTGTATCCTAAGCCATTTTGCTTTTTGAAAGTCAAAGAGGTTTCCGTATGTTTATCTTAAGTAACGTTTTAAATTTTCCTTATGGAATTTATCTACCGCCAGCTTATCTTACCTACTAGTAATTTAATTTCAATCTTGTATCTTTGTGTTTAACATTCCTGTTTAATTGGTTGTATTTTTTTATGTTTTAACATTAGATCATAATATGGAGCCAGTCACGATTTTGAGGTAGTGCTTAAAAGTTACAAGGATTAAATTATTGTTGGTTTTCAAATGATGATCTCAACTTATATGCTATAACGGTCTTATTCATATTGAGTTAGAGTAAGTTCTCTAAGAACGTTAAAGAAGCTTTCAAACTTACTATTGTAACTCAATATGAATAAGACCGACATAACTCATTATGAATAAGACCGTAAGACTTTATTCTTATGATACCTATCTATTAAAATAAATCCATGATAGATAATTACAACGAATACTAAAAATCGATATACCTATATACATTTTATAACATTGTAAAAGTCTTTTGTTTCTTACATTTTCTGTTTGTCTGCTTATTCGGGATTCATGTTAACATGAATCCCGAAGTTTTAAAACTACTTGAACAATTTCGATGTGGTTTTCGCTGATCGATAGTAAATTCCTGAACTTAAAATCTGCTGTACTTAATATCCCGAGAATTTGCTTGGAAGAGGTTTGAAGCGACCAGGTCGAAAAAAAGTGATTCCGATGCAATATATTGACTAATCGATAAAATTGTTAGTAGGTAAAACAATTCATTTGTGTATGCCTTTGTTAACTTTACTTATGCCGAGTTTGTAATAGAATTTTTGGGATTCAGGTATTTTCATACTAAAAATCCATTACCAAGCTGAAAATAACCTTTTGTATTTAGCAAATTAGCTGTAATTTTTGTTACCGGTTCAACGTGGACAAAGTCACGGGCTAGTAATAAATATGTTCTTAAGTTTAGAAAGTTTTTCAAAATCAAAAATGATGACAAATGATTTTGTTGCAATCGTTATAATGCAAACTCCCAAATTTTAATGTCAGAGTATTTTTGTAACAAATAGACGCAATTTTATAAATGTGTCTCTCTCATTTCTTTCACCATATCCCAATTAATTGGGGTCGGCACAATATGTCTGTACCTTTCACACTCCTCTATTCTGACATACATCTTCTGTTACACCACAAATCATCATATCATCCTTCACACAATACATGCATCTTTTTTTGGTCTACCTTTACATTTGTACCTTATTAATCTTGTAGTTTAACATTCTTTTTGTCACGCGAGATTCATTCCTCCTCGTTATATGCCCTTACCACCTTAATCTTCTTCCTCTCAATTTTTCCCCTTATGTAGTCATTTCTCACCTTATCCATTCTTGTAATACCACACATCCATCTCAACATTCTCATCTCAGCTGAGTGGAGACGCTTGTGGCTTATCACTTTAGTGGCCCAACATTCGGGCTGGACCCAATTTTATAAATATGTATACAAATAAAAATTTCAAGAAATGTATCTTTTGCGAGCCGCTAACCCGCAATGTATCTGATTTTAAAGTGACTTTTTATCATGTCATTAATGTGTAAGAAACATACCTAAGTATTATGTGTGTATATTAATTATATTTACATAACATGAAAAAATTTGATAAAAATTAAGTTAATAGAACATAAAACACAAAAGAAACTTCTTTGGACACGATAGCCAACAACATTGTAGATACTTATCGCCGGATATATTACTTATTTATACTTAACTACGGGACATTATATTCTACGATGTCCTACACGAACTGAGTTAGATCTCTATTTATTCAAACTACGAGGTAAAGTTATTTTTAAAATTACTGATTGGACCCACGATATTAACTCAGAAAATAAAACTTGAAACTAAACCTTGGGGGTATACATATACAGCCCCCACGTCTGCAATCGATCAGTCAACTGAACAGCCATAAGATAATAACATAATTTACACAAATTATCCAGCATTATCCGAAACGTATCTATGATGATGGGGTTTTGTAAATAGCTTGTCTACTTTTTTAACTTTACCACGCAGAATATATCAATTTAATAATTTAAGTGTCTCTCATCACTTCGTGCATTGAAAGCGGAAAATTGTACGTTTTAAATAAGTGGTTATGTAGCGTAAGGATTGGAGCAGAAGGAATTGCATCAAATTTAATTATGTGTAAATGATAAATGAGCTATTACAATAAAAGAAAACTTAACTAATTAAAATGTATTCTCCCCATAGTCCCTCAAGACTATAAGTAGAATACTGAGCCTAGATCTTCTATGGGTAAGGTGCCCAGAAGGCTGGCTATGTTTCCTCGCTGGATCGCCATGCTGATTCGTTGCCCTAGGGCTACACCAGCCTTCTGTAATAAGTTAAGACACAGGAATGAGTATAAGAAGAATTACACAGAAGAGACAAATATGGACAAACTTTTATCTATGATCGATTTAAATCAGGAACACAGACGATGATGAACGAAGATACACGAAGGTTTAGCCAGTTGAAAAACTCGTGGGTTCACTAGGCTGGACGCGAACAATACTGTATAGTTTTTTTACTAGGTACCTGTATAGGTAGGTACCGGTATACTACATTTTCCGAGACAGGGTCTCTACTTTAAGACACGTCTGCTCTAATTGCTGTCGAATGTGATCTAAATTAATATGTAAAACGTTTTCAATTTCAGCTGGCCAGTACTACGTGCCCCGTGCGTACTACATCATCGACTCGGAGGGCCATGAGTCTGCGCCGGTGCCCCTGCGCCGTCTTCGCAGATCTCTGAACCCTTACCCATACGTTGCCGGCGCAAATGCTAATGCCAATGCTAATGCTAACGTCGATGCCAATGCATGTAAGTATTTCAAACACAAAAGTTTTTATTCAAATTACTAGCGGACGGTTTCACCCGCGCTCTGTCTCGCTCCCGTAATATATAGTGTCATGGTATATATAGCCTATGACACTCCCTGTTAACGTAGCTTTCGAACAGTAAAAGAATTTTTAAAATCGGATTAGTAGATCCAGAGGCTACCTCCTACAACGTCACAAACTTTACCTCTTTATAATATTAGTATAGATAAACAAATAGTTGTCAGAAAAACATTGCATGCCTCCAAATTAAGCAAGTTACGCTTGTGTTATGGTAATATACAACGAACCAGTCTGGGGCCGATACCAGACACCCAGACCATAGTAAATATCGGAATGTTCATTCGAGAGGAGAGCACTACAATACAGAGGATTGTATTGAGATCGACCAGCAAAGGCTTAGCCCGCTCAATCACAAAGGCCGTCATCAGTTAAGAATCGAGTTTAGTTCCTAATCTATATAAATCAGTTCTCAACGTGTTTTGCTCACTTAACTAGAAGACGCGGCAAAAATACCCCAGCAATACGCTTAGTCGAACTTTCATTGTTTGTCTTTGCTTAATTAATTTTTTTCTAAATACTTACAAGTTCTTTTCGTAGAATTCATGGGGAATGCTGTAAATCAATGGAAATTTTCTTTAAACAAGTCCTTTCCCTTGTGTTCAGTGCTCCATCTAGAAACAAAAAGAACAAATTGAAGTATTACCTAGGTATACTTTCATCCCAATCATATCGAATTTTGTGTTTCGTGCGTTTTAAAGTCATTTTATAAATCCTTAACTAATTTGTTTGAAATAAAGAATGTAATTATCGATATTTGAACATTTTATAATATAAAAATTAAGTAATCAAAGACGATTGTCACACTTCAATAGTTAAAAAAACTTGTAAAAGTAAATTCTTCTAAAAGCAGTTATTGATGATAAATCAATGATCAATTGTATAATTTCTTATGTCTGTAAACTTAGAAAGGTCAATGTTCAAATATGCAAACAAATTGAAGAAGCTTAAAAGCTTAACAAAACGCGCATTGTACCTAATTTTATAAACCTTTTTAATGGCTTTTGTGGTCAAATTGCAAAACGTCGATGAGTACCTATATTATAAGTAATAATAACCTTGATTAATTAAAGCGTGTCCTTCAATTAACAGTATAGTCACGATTTCCATTCCTAACATTTAGTAAAATTAATAGAATATTTGTTTAGGTGTGATTTGTTGTAAGTAAAAAAAAGTATTATTCTGTATTAATGTGTCTTTTTAACCGACTTCGAAAAAAGGAGGAGGTTCTCAATTCGTCGGGATCTTCTTTTTTGTTGCTTTTTTTATGTATGTTCGCCGATAACTCCGTGATTTATGATCCGATTTACGTGATTCTTTTTTGTTCGACGCGGAATAGCTTCCATGTGGTCCCCTAAAAATTTGACATAGTTTGGCCCAGTAGTTTTCATTTTACGAACAATTTTTTGTTCCCGGTTCTTGGGACCTATATTTTTTAAGAAGCGCGCACCATTCGTAGATCCACACATACATAGCTAGACACTAAAAAGTAACAAATAAAATTTAAAAACTTCGTTTAAAAAAACGAAAGTAAAGTTAAAGTCGGTGCTTAGTAATTTTCAAAATATAGTAATTTTTATGTTTTACTTTGCACCGACTTCAAGATGTTTTAGATAATATATATTAATAATAATAGCTTAAGAAATAAGTTATTTTATACATTTTAGTTTTTTCGTTTTTGAAGTCGGTTTTTTTAACGAAGTTTTTAAATTTTATGGGTATTATATTTTGCTTGCTGTTGTTCACACAATTCAGCGATGCTCCGTATCTGTATCTCTTGAAGACTGTCCTATTTTACTTGGGATAGTACGTGCCGTATGTCCATTGTGCACCTCTACTATTTAAACGTCATCTTCTGCAAGCGGGCGATTTCCGAAACTTGACCACGTCTGTTTTGCGTGTAAGGGTTAATGAAGGAATACTCCATCCAGCCCAGCTCCTTCAGGAAGTCCGCCAGCTTTTTAACGTTGCCGAAGACTTCCTGAAGGCTACCTGAGGCGTCAGATACGTCGCCTGTATTGGACCACCCCTCCGCATTCTAGCAGAACACAGGTGGCTGTTCCTTCCGTCTGCATTTATATTTAAACGTCATATACTTAGATCAAATTTCATTATTATACGTAACTAAACAGAAGCACAGAAGCAGAAAAAAACATACACACAATCAAATTCACTTTTATATGTGTATGTGTGAATTATTTTAAATTATAAATTAAACTAAGGTTGGCACGAGAAGTCGTTGTTGTAACAAAATTCTGGATATCCTCGGATAACGATTGACTTTTGTTGGCTATTTAAACAATTGACTCCGCAACAGTGTTCTCATATTTTTAAATTATTTATTACGTAGGCTTCTGCATCTTATTTAGATAGTTCACAATGTTTGATACGTAGTTCGCGGTATAAAAATGCATTTCTAGCCGATTTTTTACCGACTTCAAAAAAAGGAGGAGGTTCCCAATGCTTCGAAATCTTTAAAAAAAAAATTTTATGCATGTTCACCGATTACTCCGAGATTTATGATCCGATTTACGTGATTCTTTTTTTTTGTTCGACGCGAAATAGCTGACACTTGGTCCCATTGACTTGACGTTAGTAAAACTATTACATTGGTTATTAAGTCAATGCTTGGTCCCCTAAAAATTGACATGGTTTGACCGAGAAGCATTCACTTTAAAAAAATTACCATTTCGTTCCATATGTACACCGATTACGCTGAGATTTATGATCCGATTTACGTGATTCTTGTTTAGTTTGATGCGGAATAGTTGCCATTTGGTCCCCTAAAAATTTAACATAGTTTGGCCCAGTAGTTTTCATTTTACCAACATTTTTTGTTCCCGTTTCTTGGGACCTATATTTTTTAAGGAGCGCGGCACCTTTCGTAGGTCAGCCTATGTATGGCTAGACACTAAAAAGTAAAAAATAAATAAAAAAAACTTCGTTTAAAACACCGACTTCAAAAAGTAAAAAATAACTTATTTCTCAAGCGGGCCTACGATTATTGACCTCCAAGACGGCGAAATGCGCGTACATATAAACGCCATGTACAACAAACAAGTACGTTATGCCCATTGCATCCTGGGCACGTTTCAACGATGTGGTTCATGGGAACCGTAAATGCACTGCCTGTACCGGCATCGGTATGCACAAGTGTGCATGGGATAGTGTTTGTAGAGCACCGTGCCGCGACACTGTAAACGTGTAAAGAAAGTTTAAACGCCTAGCCACCACAGCCTTCCCGTCTAACGGTTTCGAATATCTCGAAACTCCGCTTCATCGGTCAATCGCTTTGGTCACAAAAAAGTGATCGATGTACATCACTTTCTCAAAAGCTTTTAAAAGTAGTCTAGGTTAATTACTTGCTTTTTCGCCGGTGACAACAGTTCGTTTTTTGTTTGATATTTTTTGTTGCAGCGACGGGACTGATACAATTATATTTAAGTTTGGCGACAAAGAATTGGTCCACTTGATAAGAACATTTTACCGTTAGTAAAAAACGTAATAGTGGTTTATAACTTTAAAAAAGTATATTATATTCGTTGCAGTGGTTTTTTAGAGAAATCAGAATTTTTAAGAGATATTAAAAAACTCTTTTACAAACTTCAGTACATCTTTATCTTAACTTGCCCGTATATATTCTTTTAATAATCCCTTTCATATTACATAATAGGGGCAACTTCATGCCGAGGTTCCTATATCTTTACGACCGTTACTTTGCCCTACTATCAATTAAAATGTGACATAAGCTCCACAGAAGTAATATCAAAATTCAAGGATGTTAAGGCAAGTGAATGAATAGTTAGATATACCGGCCATAAATGAATCTAGTATAGATGTCCCTTTTGACGCCGCGAAGTAGAGTTTTGGTAAAATGCTCATTACCGTCCAAGCATACGAGGGGTGCGCTTTCTTAGTTTTTCTTCTCTGCTTCGCGCGGTTTTTAGAATCCCTTATTGTCAGACTATTGGGAAGCATATAATCCCTTATGATGTTAAGCCATCATTGAGTCTATGCCTTTTACCAGTGTCCGGTGAAAGCGACATGGTTAGATATCTGTTCTCTAAAGCCTAGGCAATTTTATGACCTATATTGCATATTTTACAACGTGCTGACGGAGAAGAACAATTTCGTAAGTAAATTTGTACATTGAGATGAGAAATGTGCGAAGTGAAAAGGTTCAGATGTCAAACATTTCAAACTCTAACAATTTTCAGCAATTATTGGTAAAGATTAAGAACCAGATGATCCTTACTCAAAACCGTTAATGCTCGGACATAGACCTAAAGTATAACAATGAAATACTATTTGTTTTCAGGGGGCTCATCCGAGGCGAGTGCAAACGCGAATGCTCATGTAAACCGTGGCGCAGGAGCTGGCGGCTGGGCTCTTCCCATCGGAGGATACGGTGCAGCTAACCCTAACGCAGTCATGTAAGTTCACTTGTATATTAAACATATTTTTCCACAGATAAGTGGAAAGAAAGCTCTGAATCAAAAATATTCCGCTCATTTTAACCAACGCTTAACAATGTAGACATTTATTTACAACTACCGCCTATCTCATGAAAACCATTTCAGATCTTTAAAAAGTTTTACGTAGAGGTTATAGATATGAGAAATTCGCCGATCCTATTTGGATAAGCATGATTTGTATGCCGTCCATTTCTCTAAAACTTGGAGGTCCGCGTCCACCATTGTGACTGATAAAATCACATTATTGCTACGAATTAAAAAGAACCCCATTATATAGTTACATCATCTTTGCCGTGGTTGTGGTTAGGTATAATGCGAATATCCGAAATCAGAAGAAACCTATCCCTAAAATGGGATGGGATATTTAACATAGGAAGTTGATACAACCAAAATACAACCATGATACAGCCTAATAGCTTTGTATACCTACACTAATCTGTGATCTCATATTTCGTTAGACTTCTAGAAATCGGCCCAGTAGTTTTTACGTAAATTCCGATCAAACAGATAAGAAATAATAAAAATGGTATCGTGTCTATTTCACTGGTTTTTTTAATAGCTTCAATGTACAGACACTGTATTTTTACAATATTATATTATTTTTACATATTTTAGTTAAATAAAATAAATAAGAAATTAAAAAATATCATAGACATTCGTTAAAATTGGTGATCATTATACTAACTCTGCTTTTTTCTGTGTTCCATAGGCAATAGCAGCGTCATCATAACTTAGACTAACTTCACGGTGTCGGCTCATCCATCCTGAACGCGTATTTTCCACCAGTTGCACTCAGGCGCCGCGCACGCTTCTGCCATGCTCACAGCTGCGCCCGCGCACTCTTTGCCGTGCAACTGCCGGAAGATGATATTTTATTTATTATAATGGCTTAATTAATAAAACTAATATATTTTAATTGTCTGTTAACTATTTTTTTACCCAATTAGTTTTATATAAAGTCCTTAGTAACAATTTCGACTATCTACTCATCTGTTTCATTCGTATAAAAGTAGCACGGCACGGCGGAGATAACCATTCTTAAGTCTATTAGTTCTTCATGTCTGTTTATGTATGTTGCAGTTTTTTTTCAAAGATTAATTGTATCTCGGCTGTATGCTCTATGTGTTTGAAATAAAAAAAAATGTGCTATGTCCCATTACACAATGTTGTAGTAAAATTAAAAAAGAAAGAAAATCGTTCCTCGCCGTACATTTGAACGAAACTATACGATGAAAAGATCAGTACATACCATAAGAAATATCCATGCGCACAGGCATAGCGCGTATCTGTTAAAAGATTTTGTTGAAATCAACGATGTTTTAGTGAGTTTTTCAGTCATAAAAATTGTCTCCCCATTAATTTTAGAACTATGGGCTGGCAAATTTTATAAAATCGGTAAAAATTAAAAAATACCCTCATTGAAAATTAGTTTATCGTGTCTACGAACACCTTCGAACGAAAACGTCTTTGAAATGTTTACAAGAAACACGCAGAGGAAAATAATTTAACATTTTTTATAGTAATATTCTTAATTTCCTAACAAATTTTTTTTAATTAATAATCGGCAGTATAAATAGACATATTGTATATTCCCAAATTGAGCAAGTTACGCTTGTGTTAATAAGCAATGGACCATTCTGGGGCCTATCCCAGACACCCAGACTCACAGTAAATAACGGAGAAAATTCGTTTCCAAAATTTACCATACCTACCTGAAATCGAACCGTTTGCCTACCGGTCGGTCGGCAAAGGGTTCGAAAGGGCAAAACAGCGTTGCCTCTGCGTTGCAGTGAGGTCTCACTGCAATGCAGAGGCAGAGGCAACGCTTACCATCTCAACCACAGAGGCCGCCCATTGCAAATGGGTCAATGTTATGTTCTCAGGCTATTATTTAACCAAAAGTGGCGCCTAGCGTTTTATTATTATATCATTTAGACTGAGTAGGATGTTTGTTAAAAGCGGTGTAGGCGCGCTTAAAAATAATGATGAAATACACAACTCTTTATTGTAGACAGTTACTAAACATTTGCAAGCTAGTACTATCATAACATAACAGCAAACAGCAAAGGTCTTATCACAAAAAAGCAATCTATTCCAGAAAACTTGAGAATGAAGAAATAGATTTTTCATTGGATAAGTACCTACCTATAGGTAAATACGTAATGCGGTATAAGATGCACAAACATTTATATTGAAACATTCAGATAAAGAACGTTTATATCGCTATTAATATTATAAATGCGAAAGTAACTCTGTCTGTCTGTGTATTATGCTTTCACGTAAAAACTATTGGACCGATTTGGCTGAAGCTCGAAATATATCTAAGATCAATATCTAGGATGGACATAGGATACTTTTCATTCCAGAAAAGGGGTAGGTATTTTAAAATAGATTTATGTAAAGGTTATCCCATAATGTAGGCTAGGTTTTGTTTTTTTCTGTGATCTCATTTCAATAATTTTGGACATTATGATCATTGTAGCCATTGTCGTCTTTTTCATCATTTTTGTAGTTTACAGATGGTAGACGTACAACTACAGCGGGTTGAAATAGATGATGAAAGTATATATGGGAGAACAATCATTACTCAAGATTATTGATAAAAAAATTCGTCATCTATAAAAAAAATGCGATAGTAACTGGGTCTGTCTACCTATTAAGCTTTCACGGAACAACTACTGGAGTACCTACTGGATCGGTTTTGCTGTAATTTTGTACATATGTGGCTTTTATACTGAACATGGACATATTTCCATCCCAGGAGATGGTAGATGATAGTTTGCGATATAAAATAAAGTAAATCTTCCGGAGGCAAATAGCACTAACATAAAAATTATATACAATGTTGCCTGTATTAATATTTGATATTTAAACTAAAGGCACGCAGCAGGGTTTAACTGAAAACTCTGGTAGTTTATAAATATAATATGACTGTATAAGCTCTTATTTGGTTTTACAGTTTATATAATTACAAAAAAAAAATACTTTATTATAGAGACATTTTATATGTTGATTAGAGAAAATGCTTCTAGACCTGATGATTTCCTTTTCGCAAACAAAAATATCAAAACAATCGCCTAGTAAAAAACGCAACTTTCAAAGGCTCTTTGATTTTATTGAAATAGATGGAGACACAAGCGATGTTTCCCTAATTATTTGTTTTATCATCTAAAAATTGTTGTTTGGGCCAATGTAGTAAAAACTTGAACATAGTATTCTTTTCCACGCTAACACTTAAGTTTCTGGCACAGAGTACTTTATATATATTGATATAGAGTCAACAGTCGTAATGTATATACTAACGCACTGTATCGGTATACGGCACTATTCAACGGCAAAAACCGTCCAGGGGTCTAGTATTATTTTGATTTTTATATTAGACTTTTGGAAATTGCGGGAGTTAATAATTTAACTCCTGCAATTCCCAAAAGCCTTTCCAAAAAATGTTTATTTGTTAGTAAATAAAACAACAATTTAGCGGTAGCGTGATTTATTATGTTTCCTTTTATTAAAATATTCAAATGCATACATTTTCATAACATCATATGTATCCACATCTAATCTGGTGCCGTTACGATGATTTACTTACAAGTTTTACCGCATCTGGGCACACAACAACCTCTTTCAGAAGAAGCCATAATCCAAGTCATCAGAGAACAAATCTTTAGGCAAATCGGTGTTCAGGGTACATGCGTAAGTCCAACGTGATCACAGAACACTAGTAAACATGATAAGCGAAGTCTTCGGAGTCCAGGAATCAAACAAAGTTGTCGAAAAATAATCAAAACACAAACAAAGTACATACATTCACGAGTCTAACTCGTATCGATCGGAATGTCATTTTGGTTTTGACATAATTGACATCTTTGAAATAAGTTTTTGGTAAATCGACAATTCATCAAAAATCCAGTAATTAAAGTTAAAAAGAGCTTTATAATTTGAAAAAGGTGAGGAATAGAATTTACACACTTTAAAATATATTTATTAACTGATATGGCTTGCAAAAACATAAAAACATATCAAATATTTCTTAAACAAGTAATAAAACAACTGCGTATAACGAAACATATTATTTTCTTTCATTTGGTGTTCAATTTGAGAACAGTGACATCTACTGCAATACGTACCTATTAATAGAACGCAAAAAATCTCTAAGAAAAAATAATTGTACTAACTGTTATGACACTGGTTTCTGGTAGAATTTTAACCGATATACATAGCAATTGAGAGGGCGCGATTGAGGTGTTTGAAAATTTCTACAGATAGGTGTAACACATAAAATATCTAAAGTTCCACTTTTATACTTATCATGCGAATCACAAATGCGTAAGTGGCGGCTTTAGAACCTAAACAAGTGGCAATTTTCATTAGGTTCCGTTTGATTTGTCTTAATAACAGAGAATAAATTTAAGCAAATAAATGTGTGACCATTGTCAATGTAACCATAGCAATCTAATATTAATGATTGGGTGATATCCGTTAACGCAGAATAAATTTTAATAAAATAACAAAGACTTTCCGTACAGGAATTTTATTGGTGAATAATTTGTTTTTCTAAATGACTCAATGTTATGAATTTCTCGTCGGTTCGTATACCTTCCGATTATTGACCTTATTATCGGTTAAAATTTGATATAAGCTCCTTACAAGTAATGTCAAAATTCAATAGTAAGTTATAGGAACCGGCCATTCTAATAGTTACCTACTATTTGTTTTTATTTCAGAGCTGGCCAGTCTCGACGCTCTTCCGGTCCAGTTTTGGGTAAATCCGTGACCGCTAGCTCAGCTGTTGGCGTCGACGGTTCTGGCCACGGTTACTACGATCAGTACACGTCCATTTCTAATTAATTACAATATATAATTTTGAAATAATCAAGTTGTGTCCAAATATAACACTAGTGTAGCATAGCGCAGTTCTTGTACTAAGGTCCTACATACCGCCGAAAAGCGGTATATCAAATCCCAATTCATGTCTCTTTCGAAAAACTCGAGATTATGAAAAAAATCTTTAATTTCTTGTTACCTATTAATAACCTGTAATTTATTATGGGTTACTTTTACAATATTTCAATGTCGATATAGTTATTTTTTTAAATTTAGTTTATCTTATGCGTGATTTGTCAAGTTATCAGATGCATGAAAATTAGAATCTCAACTCAAATATTGATAAATTTATCAATATTCACAGTGGTTTATTAAACTTGACAATTATTGCGTTAGGATTTTCATTGAAACAAGGAAGATTTTATCTTAAATAAACAACATACACTGTGTTCGTGTCTGGTCCCAACTTTTATTAAAATACAGCGAATACACCAAACTCAATGTTAACCTATTTTAACAAGACAAATGTTCAGGATGGAAATAAAATAAGTTTAAATATTTATAAAATCTTTTAATTTCATTGCATTGTAGTCAAAAATTGTGTTGTTTTAAAAGCATTTATAAATATTACTTCTTTAAATTAAACAAAGAAAATATTCAAATCTATTAGTACATAATTTACCGTTTGTTCCTAAATTTAACATAGTTAGTTACTTATTCCAAACGTAGGCAAGAATTTCTGAGAGAGCTGCTTATACACATAAAATTATTTTTAAAATTGTAGACCAAAACCGCGTCACTTAAATCATTACAAACTCCACAGAGACAACTGGAAATTGTTGATATATTAGGTGATTAATCATATTTTTAATTTAAAAACAATTCTGTGTAGGTAATTGTCAATTTAACTAGAAAGTCATCATAAATCTGTTTCATGTATATTCTTTTTTTAATTTTTGCTATATAATTTCTTGCTAGAATAGGTATTGTTATATGAAACCGTAGTTATAGTTTCTTACCTATCTTAGCGGCAGCTCAAGCCTGAATCTTGGTTTCTCGTAATTATAGCCTTGAGCAGGCTCCGGAATCGGAGCTGGTTGTGGTACTGGCACGGGAGATGGAATGGGGATGGGGACAGGTGCTGGTGCTGGAGCGACTGGTTGATTGACAGGAACAAAAGGCGGCGTTACAATAACAGCGTCGTCTGTCAAACCAATATCCCGAGCTGTCGGCACGAATCTCTGCCCAAACTGCTGTTGATTAATCGGTTGTTGCTGCTGAAATTGAGGCGGTTGATAGAACTGAGGTTGTTGGTAAAGCTGTGGTTGCTGGTAATTTTGCTGCTGAAATCTTCCTGGTGTCCCATATTGCGTTGATACATCGTACTGATTCGGCACACCATACTGTGTCGGCAATTCCATTCGACCAAACATGTTTCCTAAGAACGGAAATTTATTGGTCAAGTGTGACCATAAACCGGTTCCTCCGACTTGATTGCTTCCCTGATTACTCCAGAAAAGACGTTGTGATTGTTCTTGAAGGTAATTAGGATTGACGTCTACTGCATAAGGATCGTTCGGCCCAATGTTATACGGAGCCTCTCTTCGCGCTTCATATCCTACAACACTACCTGCAAAACAATAACAATTGCACAATAAGTAATCCTTTGCTAACGTTAGCACGCTTACAAGCGATCGAAATGATTAAAAATCAGGCGGTGACCCACCGACTGCACAGCACAACACAAATATGCTAAACGCATTCATTTTCGTACGAGTTACTGAACCCCAACTGCGTGTCATTGTTGTTCGTCTTTGCATTTATACCTCGTCTATTTGTTCCTAAAAGTGGGCCTTGAAGTAAAATTCTCGTAACCCAATATTGAAAGAGTGAGGTAATGGCGTGGCAGGGGCTCACCCAGTGGTGGACGCGGCCTGGACAATAGGTGCGACAGCTAGGTGACTCGTGCGACGCTGCGCGGCCCCGCGACACAGGGTGCGTCTTCTTCACTTATCGATCAACATTACATCAAATACAAAACAAGAAATTCGCTTTTGCAAAAGAGAAAATAACTTAATTATGTAACTTGGATTGGAAAAAGGTTAAAGGGATATTGTACCTATATGTATTCGACTGATTTATTGTTAACAAAAACTACATAAATTAAACTATATATACAAACTAAAATCAAACTATAAAATCTTGTACCGGAACGCTGTCAGTTGGAGACGTGCCCAAAAGACTGGCCACATTACCTCGCTGATTGGCAACAGTAATGTGTTCCCAGAGATATAGAACAGTCTTTTGGTCTTTTAGTTAGACATCCACCAAACGTTTGGCTATAAAGCCACTTAATTACGAAGCAAACAGTGGGTTGTTTGCTTCTTAACTAAGTATTACGATTTAAAGATATTTAATTCTTCAAAGCATTTAAAATTAGCTTTCTAAAGATATAACTAACTTGTATATTTTGTAATTCATTAATATAAATTTGAAATGGGTTTTTAGATATTTTTATATGAGCCTGGGAGTAGTTTTGAAACGGAGGAAATATACAAGTTCGCGCCCATGCACGAGTTTAATAAAATGCATTTATTTATTTGAGTTTGATTCTATACATATAAGTTAACTAAGTCAATCTAGCCTACTTAATCAAATGTTTCAGATCAAAGATGCCAGATGCAATCAGGAGAGTGCAAAATTATGTTAAAAATATGTACTTACATTTTATTTGAGGACACTTGTCCTTGTCTAGTCTTTGTATTCTAAGTTATTACAATATAATTTACTTAGTTCGACTTATTTACTTTGTTTCGTTAAGTGAAGTGTCAAATTAAAGGTCGCATTTTAATGTAGAACTCATATTGCATGTCCTAATTGTAGTAGTATTATCGCTAAGAAATTAAATTATATGAACATACCAAAGTAGAGTTAAAATAGAAAAGCTTCCATTTCTAATAGAACACCTGTATATGGATAGAGTTGGTGAAAAATGCATTGGAACGCCTGTGCGCGTGTTTACTCAACATAATCGGCATTATTCATAAGATAACGAGGCATGTATTTGTCTTCGCCAGTTGTCACGGTATTGTAGCCAGCAGAAGCGTTTTGCGAAATGTTGCAACACGAACTTCACACACCTACAGAATGTAGACTTCGAACCACATAGATAAGGAAATATAAACAAGCACTCCTTATTTTCCACTAAATATCTTAACTTATACTTACCATGAAATCGTGACTAATGTTAGCGTAGTGCCTAACACACTTGTGTCTTGTTCCTATGATGTGGGTTTGAATACTGACCGGGAGGCATGTACAGGCAATTTTTACAATGAATAAGGGAAGATGGTGAAGAGAAATATCGTAATTAAACCAGCAAATAGAGGGTGTCTACGCGGGTTGCACCTATAAAAAATATTATAAAAAAAAACATATTATTTATTCAACTGGTCTATCAGATTCCTATGGCGTTGAATAATATGTACCTACATATCTAATCTTCCAAATCTGAGTAATATGAAGTAAATTGATTGGTTTGTGCTTTTGGTACAGCGGTCAGCGATAGGTCAAGAAGTGTCGCCGATGCGGTCGCTGCGTGTGCGGTCTGTTGACACACTTTAGCTTTTGTATTATGATAATTCAGTTTGGATTTTCATTATTTATTCGATAAAGGTCACGATTAACGATTGATATTCGGTACTGGAACTCTCAATGAAGTAATAAATCGGTCTGTATTTCGTCAGTTCGTAACATGTTTTGAAAGAGCTGAATGTATATGTGTTGATTTTCGCATTTTGCTACTAGTCCGGTCTAGACTGGACGTACTAGACGTGTATTCACAAATTGGACGTGGCTCAATGCTTCGAAAGGGATCTCGACGTTGCGTTTACGAAAATTGACAAGATAGTGGTTACACAAAGGGTAATACTGACTTGCCGTCATGAAAGATGGTAGGTATGTGTGCTAAGAGCGAGGATCGCGCGATGTACCCACACGTGAACTCCGTGCTCTGAATACTATATGCTATGAAGCGAAAGGATAAGATGCGAGTGATATTTAAGTTTAGGTTCGGTTGAGTTTCGTCTTGCCGTAGTAAACAGTTTTTCCCATTTCAGGATTGGCATTGAAGAATTAATCACTTGGCGTTAAGTAGTAAGTTTGGATTTCATCAGTAAATAATAAAAATTGTTTATGGACAAACGCTGCGAGCGACAAACCTAACGTATTACGTGAAACTAGCTCTCTTGTTTGGATCGGGCTTTTCACATTGTTTCTCGCTAAATGATAATCACATGCGTATTTATGTTCTACGTCAGGGGTGCTCAAACGGTCGATCGCGAGTGCTTTTTGAGTCGATCTCGAGAAAAAAAAAATCTGATGTAGGTATATTCACAGTTGTAGCTGATTAGTATTCGTTTTATTTAGTCCTTAATTAGGCCTTACTAAAACCACCCATTGTACATGCCTTTTTGTTTATTTATTTGTAAGTTAAGTTTTTATCTAGTAGACAATAAAGAGTCATTTATCTATATAGGCCAGAATGATCCTCTCTTCACTTTATTTTATCATAATGGGTTATTACGTCTGGTAGCGTCGAAAGGCGGCTTTATCAAAGGAACGCGTGACACTTGTCACTTGCCCTGTATATACTTGTAAATCAAGTCAAATAAATTTCTTTGTTCAAAACCTGATTAAACAGCTGGCATATATGTTATAGTTTACACATGTTTTCCTCACATAGAGCATATAAATATTTATAATAATTATAGAAATATTTATATTATATAATGTTAAACGAAACACATGGAAAAAATTTACTGATAAATGTCATAAAAGTAATAGTAATAATAATAGCTTCGGTGAACCTGCAGCCCACCTCTCTACACCCCTTAGCCACTCACACCCATGTTGCCCCTGTCTTTTATGGCATTTTTAGGGGCCCATGCAGGGAGTGGCGAGTCACCGTCTGCCCATTTTTCCATGTTCCCTGAACATTGCGACGGGCAGACGCCATAGTCCCCATATTCCCAGACCGCCAGTACCACTAACAGTTCACCCCAATAGCCCGGTACTTTTTGTCCTCATTTCCCACAATAGTCCTACACTGGCCGGGCCTTGTCCTTGGGTACATTATTATATGGTGTAGACAGGGATAATCGCCGGTCAGTGTCACGCCACATATTTACATTAAATTTGTCAAGGGGCCTTTACGTGTTGGCCTCCCCATG
The DNA here is from genome assembly GCA_949752895.1 of Dendrolimus pini. Lineage (NCBI taxonomy): Eukaryota > Metazoa > Arthropoda > Insecta > Lepidoptera > Lasiocampidae > Dendrolimus > Dendrolimus pini. The sequence continues at coordinate 12,626,920 of OX457126.1, forward strand.
GCCCCACGCAAGCCCTCCAAAAGTCCGGGCCATTTTTATGGCCCGTGGTCTTGAAAGACATACATATAATAATAATAACATTTTATAAGTCAAGGTAAGTATTTATCTACAATTGAGGAATTCTTCCACCGAGTAAAACATTCTATTTAAGAGCCATTATTTTAACTCACTAACATTATTTACATTATTTTAATTTTAAATTTATTTATCCTAAGCTCTTCTGTGTGAATTGGAATTTTATTGTAGAATTGAGTGCACATGTTATAACAGTTTCTGGTAAAAAGGGGTTTTGGTTGGTGCCACATTTAATACGAGGCGTTCACTATTTCTAATATTGCTTGGATACAAGGATATCAATCCTTCTATACAACCTGCGCCACGATACACTCTACCTACCTAGATGAGAATCCTGCATCACACATACTTGCAGTCTCGGAGTGTAACAATATTCAAATTAGAACTGCTGGTGATCGACCGTCAGCATTGCAAGTTTGAGCACCCCTGCTCTACATTTACGTCGATAAATGTGGCAGCATTATTATATATTATATATATCTATAATATGCATTTGAAAATTGTTATTTTCCTATTCTTTTTTTAAAATCCAGTTTAGGTTCGTAATATTGGGTACTTACCATCGGGACACGTCGAAAAAAATAGCAGGTAGATAGACATCTTTATCTATTCCTTACTTAAATATTAACGGTTTTATTCATATTGAGTCAGAGTAATTAATAAGAACATAAGACTAAGTAATCAGCTACATCAAATGAAAGATTTACATTAATGACTTCTAGGTCATTGTGCTGATAAATCAGTCCAAACTAAAGAAGCTTAAATATTTTGTAATGCAGACAGCGCTTGGTCAAGTACGCAAGACGTGCATAGCTCTCGCATACAAATAGAAAAATTAAATAAGTATAAGAACTTTTTCCAATCAACACGTTTAATCTCGTCATTCGTGATATACGTATGAATGTTTATTAAGATATTAAAATATTTATTAAGTACCGCATTGAATAAAAGCCAACCTAACGAAACCAATAACATTTTATACGAGTTACGTTTTTATCTATGTGAGTCCTGGTGTGGAGACCGCATTTTACTACCTAAGGATAATGTAGGATGTCCTCTAGCGCGATAGACTATCAAACTTCGCAAGGTAGAGTTCGGATGAGGAAAACATAAAATCGGAATATAAGTATATATTAGCGTAAACTGAGGTTTACTGAGGAGGTTCAACTTTGGGCATTAATAAGTCGAAGGTGAGATACTTGCTTATTTTACTAATTTTCTATCAAAATTAGAAGTACTTAGAATACGAAACAGGGTTGCAGTCTTCCAAGGATAGATACGTTACGTCGCGCCTTGTAAGATTTCCATACTGATTCGATATCCGAGGAATTTGAATTGTCGATCAGGCGTTTTAAGAATAATTTACCATTTAAATGACCAATACCTATCTTTAATAAACCCAACAGTAACCTAGTACTGTTGGGTTTATTTATGGCACAAGAAATTTTACAACTTCTGACTTGTAAGATATGGAAGACTGAAATAAGAAAATTATTGGTATGCGGGGTAAAGTTTATTCGTAGTTGGAATGTAGGTATTGGGTACATTCTACTTATTATATAAATATACAAAACGTTAGAGTTAGAAATGATATACCTACAAACTAAGTATATAGGCACAAAGCATATCTTAAATTTTGTTATAAGAAAACATCTCTCTAGGTTCTCCTTTTTACGTTTCACTTATCCTAATTTATTTGTGTTCAATAAAATATATTTTTGCCTTTCATAATCCTCTATTTTAAAACTGTGTGTTAAATAGAGGATCTCCTCTTCCAAAAAACAACTCTTCATGTCATCCTTCATACAAGCAGTGGCGTAGCTTGCCTTAGACGGGCCCTGTATCAAAATGTGTTGGGGGTGGCCAAAGGAAAGGTAACGTTCCTTTAGAAAAAAAATGCTCGAATGGAATTAAAATAATTATATGTTGATTATAAGTTATTACTTATACTTAATGCTCCTAGGAGCTAAGTTAAACCAACAATTCAAATCAAATATACTCTCTTTTCTCGCCTTTTTCGGTAAGCTTATTTATCAAATCATCCATAGCTAAAGACGATTTCAGTTTTTCTAGATTATTTTCAAAAATGTTATTGATCTATAAAAGATTGTGGATAACATTTTATGAATTTTTGCCTACACACTTTTGGGGGCCTCGTATAATTCATACAGCTGATACGGCGTTAGCTATGCCTCTGCATGCAACCTAACCATCTCTTTGTCGGCCTACCTTTACTCTTATATACAACACCAGTCTTCTGGTTTCCATATATCTATTACAGGCAATTTGATTAATCAGGCAGTATTAATATGGGCCAATCATTATGATTAATGACCAAAAGTGTCTGTTAATTTGATAAAATTACTTTGGCCAGCCAATATTAACAACGGCCGACGACCCGTGGTCCATTAATATAATTGTGGTTTGAAAAAACTTTAATTTATCACTTGGTCCGAGTAGAACGAAATCTTCTCTATTTGTAACCGTGCAATATGAGAAAATCGGTCGTGCCGTGCGACGTGTATGGGGCGTGCGTGGGGAGAGGGCTGCGAACGCACGCAGCGTTGAGTCAGCCCGCAGCTCTCGTAAGAGACTAATATGTTCCTTGGGCCGCGGTGATCTCTCGTAAGAGAGTAATATGTTCAGCAGGCAGTGATACTGCTCAACAGCAGCCAGCGGCTAGCGAGTGCCACAACCGACCGAACCATTGTTTAAATAGTTATTAATGAACAAAAGGTGACCAATCGGTTCTGGAATTCACCGGCCGTAACACGCTCGCATCGCTCGCTCGGCTTGTGTGCTCTGGTTTGAAGCTAACCCAACGTAACGCACTGTGTTGGTCACTGGTCGCGACCTTTGAACGCCGTGACTGTCGTATTTAAAATCTATTCTATCTATATCCGAATTTGTCAAATTGCCCGTAACATATCCAATCATCTTCTTCCTATCACCTTTATATTAGTAGTAACTCAGGGACAAAAGTGACGCAGAAATTGTGCAACGCTTCACACCAACAATATAGTATTTGTTTAACAAGTGTTTATATGTGGGGTCACGTAATAAGTTTTGTTGAACATCTATGGGCATTGTACTTCTACAAGATGATTACAACATGACAAACATTACGATTTGTAAGCATATTTTCATTTCACCTCTATTGTTCAATTGATTGGTAGAAGTTAAAACAGCCGTTACGACTCGATACTGTAGATTCGATTGAATACCCTCATCATCATCCGAGCGTTAAATCCCGGTTGCGTTCGGAGCGTTCACTCCGACGCCCAGGGTCCGCTTTCCTACTTTTTCTACTCCACTTCGCGCGGTCTTCGGCATCCCCCGTTTTGAGACCATTGGCACGCATGTCATCCTTCACGACGTCAAGCCAACATTTCTTTGGGCCTTCCCCTTCGACCGTGACCTGGCGGAGGTGGCATGGCTACACATTTGGTCCCCACGATTGAATACCCTATTGCCAGATTATTATGAAACAAAATAAGAACGTTCGAACGAGTATTTGGAGGGATTTCGAAGGGTGCTTTTTTGCTGTTTCACTGTCATTATTCCATTCCAATTTTATAGATTATGATTTTGGATTTCCGCCTGATGGAAAGTGATAACCATCGCCTATGGACATTTGTAATATCAACGTTAATACCAATGTGCTGAGGTTCTTTAAAAAATGAGACTAGAACCTAGCCACTAATGCCGGAACAAAATTCAAGGTTGTTATGGCGGCATACTTTAGAACAGGGGTGGTATCCATCCTGATGAGCACCTAGGAAATAGAATAATTTTAAATTGTCCTCGGTCGCGTGATTCTAGAATATGACCCTAAAACTTGAAGTAGAAAATCCAAATATTTAAGCAAGAATAAAAAATAATTGCAAGATTATTAAAATCATGAATAAACTTATTGCTGTATTTTCCATTGTTTTAATCTTTACAATTTGAAACAAGTTTGTGAATACAAACCTCATCATTTTGTTTAACAAAGGCAAACAAATATGTAGGTACTTACACAATTTTATTGTTGATCGAATCTTTAATTATTACGAAACAAGAAAAACATAACGTGTTTATTAATTATCATCCGTTTTTTAATGGAACTGCTGGATTCTAATTTCGACAATTAAGTCGATATGAGACTATCATCAATTTTACTGCTTTTTAAATATTGAAAAAAAAACTGTGCAATAAAACTACCTTTTAATGGTTTTAAGTGCAGTATTTTATTAGAATTTTATTCTGACGTTTCAGCCTTTTTTTAGTAGCCATGATTGCGGAAGACAAAGATGTCACGTGTCAATGAGTCATGTTAAAGTTTTTATGGGAGCCTTATCTAATTTACCACTACTTCTTCTCTTTAAGCCACAACATGTTGCGAAGCAGTGGTGAATTAGATTTAGCGCCCATAGACTAAAATTAAACAATAAACAAACAGAATCGAAACTAAATAAGTAATTAAAATGAACATCTTGGGGGTAGGCTAAATAAAAACTTTAACATTACTCGTTGTTAGTTGACATCTTTGCCTTCTGCGACCACGGCTAAAAGTGACCGAAACGTCGGAATAAAAATAAAATAAAATACTGCGCTAAAAACCGTTGAAACGTAGTTTGTCACGTGTCACGAAAACTTATGTAATAATTGTGCAGTTTTTGTAAAACACTTATTGTAAATTCGATGCTTGTCTCCTATTATATTAATGTACTTTGTGGATGTCTGTTACAGCGACATATTGTAATGAACTGCTAGGACCGCTCTTGTTCTTATGGCTACAACTATGCCTATTATGGTCAGGGACGCAAAGATTACACTTAAAGTCCCGTTTCCTATAGGAATAGCCAGAGACGATGGATCTCCACTTGCTACGATCTTGACATATTTTGCTTCATCTACTTTTATTAAACTTTTCATACATACACGTTTAATAGCTTTTAACCTAAACATTCTTCAAAACATCTGCGATTTGATCGTAAAACTGCGAAACAATTAAAAATTGGGGATGATCGTCATACATGTAACTGAGAGTTGTAATTTTAATGTAGGTACATATTTCGTGTTTGGTATCGTCAGTCAGATCCTAAATAGTCATGAATACTCATGAAGGTAATTTTCGATGACGCTGTTAAGAGATATCAGCTTCCGTAACCATAACAACTGTGCTTTCTGTAATTTTTGGACTGTGATGTGAATCTGAAAGAATGAAGTTGTAAAGCCTTAAAAATACTACTTTAAATATTTATGGGTGATTTCGATTGAGTTTTTATAGTTCCCTAGCTAAATGACGAATATGTACAGTCGACGTTTGTCAACTGAATGGAATCCTTTGTTGTGCGCGGACAGTAAATAATTTGCTGGATCGATAATAATCTTTATTACTAGAGTTTTCCCCGCGAACTTTATAAAGTGGCTCTAGTTCACTTACTTAGGTTTTTTATACGTATAAACCTTTAATGAACAATTATCCAACAGATAGTGAAAACCCGAAAAAATTGCGTGATTTAGGGGGAAATAGCGAATATACAGACAGACAGACACAAGACACAGAAGGACACTTTATTTGATATTATGTAAAGAAGTGACGTAACATTGTAAGATGAGAAATAATAATTAATCTGCGGCTACCTATGCGAATGGACTGTTGTTAAACTTTTAAGTACGATAGTTAATCAGCTAAATGGATTTAGAGGATTAGAGTGGTGTTGTTTGTTGTTCGCAACGGGAAGTCTTGATCTGTATAACCCTGACCTTACTGTGACATGATACATTATGTCATGACTCAGAAACCTGTTTGGGTATGCTTAAAGCATATTAGGTGAGTACTAACATAAATATAATTATACGGCTCCATTATACTGAGGTAATCTTTCAATAACCTCTTATACAACGATGAGGCTTCTTATTTCTAATACTTTTACACGAGGGGTACAAACTAACTAATAACGAACATTTATTTTCTTTTATGCTTGATCACTTCCGTTTGAAATTAACAATACGAATTTTACCTAAGATTAAAATCATTCTTGGATTGGAAGTGCAAACAAAATTCAATCCATAGATTGAATATACGTGATTCGTTAAAAATTTAAATATAGTCTCAAATAGTATAAACCTGTATTTTTTCACATTAATTTTAGGAATTATACCTGTAGGCAATCTAACAATCAATCCAATTCAAAGTTATGTTCAAGAGGCCATTCCACAATACAACATAAGGCCCCACAACATCTGGGCCTAGTTAATTAAATTCAGGTCTCTCCATTTTAAGGGAACAAATGATATAATAACCGGCACCGATATACAAGTTTTCTTACAATATTTTGCTCTACCGCCACCGTCGCCATGCAGCGATTGTAACAATATGAACATCAAAGCCTGAAACTACCAAAGCGCCGCATGCTCTCTGCCTGGTCCATACCCGCGTTGTATGGATAACATACATATTTAGGCGTGTCTTCGCTACTAAGTCACCACGACTTTAATTTTACTGATGATCAACATAAGCATAGATTTACCCGCGAGTGCTGTTCTCGAATTTAACATTTAAATAATCATCGTTTCCCAAATGTACCTAAATATTATAAAAATAATATTATAATGCATATTCTCTATTTGAATGGTCATAAGACCATAGTTTTGTAAAATGGATTTCGTCGCGCTGTTTTCGCCTGATAGCATCGTGATATAGGTACGTGTAGGTATACGACCTATAGCCCGTAGAAGTAAAAAAATAAGGTCCTTATCAAAGTTATTCATAAGATAAGCATAACTGCCCTGCTCGTTTATAATCCGAGGCCTGAATAAGCAGCGGTAAAATCAAGGACAAATAAAAATCTACTCATCACTAAAGTCGTGGTAGCGCAGTGTCCCGAAATTTCATTTGAATCAAATTGTAGGCTCGTATCTAGGTAGAAAGCAGCCAGTCTCTCTGAAATACTATCATTATCACGCTAATTTAAATAAACGTGTCCATTGTGAACGATTACCGATCATCATCATCCGCGCGCTCAATCCTGGTTGCGTTCGGAGCGTTCACTCCGACGCCCAGGGGTCGCTTTCCTACTTTTACTACTCCACTTCGCGCGGTCTTCAGCATCCCCCGTTTTGAGACCATTGGTACGCATGTCATCCTTCACAACGTCAAGCCAACATTTCTTGGGCTTTCCCCTTCAACCGGGACCTAACGGAGGCGGCATGGCTAGACATATGTTCCCCACAAAATTAGCCGGTCTCCGTAAAACGTGGCCGTACCAGCGTAAGCGACACTCTTGCAGTTTGTTTGCTATGTCACGGACATGAAGACTGCCGCGGATGCGGGAGTTCCTGACCCGGTCTTTCCGCGTCACTCCGGGTGTGAACGATTACCGATGTGTACGTATAATTCGCCAATCAATTTAGACAGGCATTAAAACTATAACTAAGGTCCTACAATTATAAAATTTATTTTTTGCGTGGCCCTGTGACGCTTAGTATGCTAGAATATAACTTGATTGAACCGATTTACATTATTCTAACCTAGAATTTGGAATTAATGTTAAATCCTGACCAAATTTTGTTAATATTGATATTAGACCAATATTTGAAAGATATAATAGGCAGAAATTATTCCATAATTACCACCCGAGCGTTAAATACGGTTACATTGGGAGCGTCTTTTTCTTCTTCACTTCACACGATCTTTAACATCCCTATTGCAAGAACATCGTTACGCACGTCATCCCCAGCATTTCTTGGGGCTACTCCTTCGACCGGGATCTGACATGGGCAGCTTGACTGGACATATTTTGTTCCCTACATAACCATAATAATATTATAAAACTGGATAAAAGAAGAGCCCCTACTAATTCATATTATGTTTTCGATTATCTTCTACATTAAAAAAGGTAAAAAAAGTAATAATACTTCAATAACGATTGAAAACGAAGATAATAATATGTAATGCACTACATTTCAGATATTATTAACATCAATTAATTAATTAATATAATTTATACATAGTAAAGCCTTCTAAGAACATAAAAAAAATAATGTTCAGTTACATTTTATAACCGGGAGTTTTAGAGCATTGTTCAATGTTACTTCCATTCTACAAAGTCAAACTTAAAATGTATTTACCAATTTATTGTGGGCTTTCACGGAACAACGCTCTTGAGTGACGTGACTCGTCAAGGGAATTTACTAGTTGCTTTCAGGATATGAAGTCACCAGAAAAATCTTTTATTAATTCTGCACTACGCAGTATTATGATCAGAATACTCTAATAAACCATGATGCAATTGTTGCATAGTAAGTATTGTTTAGATTTTAGTTATTAAAACAATTCTGATTCATTAATTATTACTCTTCCAGTAAAATACGTAAAGTAATACTTACCTTATTGGAGAATTAGAAAGTCTTAAATATTAGCCAATTGTTGGAGTCCTCATTAATGTAGGCTCCTTATATTAAGACATCGGGTAACATTCCACCAGCTTTGTTCAAGGTGAATTAGCGGGTTTGACATATGTGAAACCCGCTCAGTCTGAAGCTTGAGATAATAATATATAGAGTGCCTCATTCGGCAGGCTTCCTTATGATGTTATAGAATAGAATAGAATAAAATGTCATAGAATAGAATAGTATATACTTTAAGAAGAAGTTTAAGTACTGAAGACAATAGGCGTTCTTATCACTAAAAGCAATTTCTTCCAGACAACCTTAGGATGAATTAGAGAAAAATTGTGTAATATGTGGGTATATAAAAATAGAATAAAAAAAAACTACTGGTTGTACTTTACCATTAATACGTAGTAGCCCAAAAACTATGCAAATAGCTTAAAAAATAGCCCCTGTATGTTTCCCGTCAAGCATTCGAATCCATTTCATCAGATCTATATTTAGTTCATTACACAATAGTTATCTCAGTTATCTTAATTATCCATATTTTGATAGCTGAAGTAGTTAGGCAAGCTTATGTTATATTATAAACTAGGATATGTCCGCGACTTCATCAACGCTAGACTTGAAATTCCCGTAGGATTCCCGGGAATCACAAAATACCACAGTATTTAAAAAAGAACGTGAGTCATCGTTTTAATGAAAACTGTGTCAGAATAAAACAATTTCTATGCACCCGGACAACAACAACCCGCTCCCGGGGAAAAAAAATATCACACATTTTATTACATAAAGTTTGCTATTCAGAAGAGATTCAGATCCAAAAAAATTCCCACGGGTTACCTAGGATAAAAAGTAGCGCAGATTTTAAGTGTAAGAATTTGCTGACGATCAGCGAAAACCGCATCGAAATCGCTAGTTTTTACGTTAATCCCGAACAAACAGACAAGAAAAAAAATATGCAACGTTTAAAGGGTTTTAATATGTATAATAATCGCGAAAACTTACGAAAATAATAAACTTTAATAATGGATGCAATATTATGTATTCTTTTTTGCAAAAGCGCTTCAAGACCGCATCGTATTCTTTATGGCTATTTACATATTTTATTGACCAGGGTCGACGTGTCATGCGGCCCTTCCCACGCTGGAATCTCATAACGTTGTTCTTTATAAACAAGTAAACAAAAAACTATTTGATATGAAATTTGGATACTACCATAAAGGTATAAATGTCTTAATATCAACTGAAGACATCATAAGACATATAGTACGTATAGTGGGATAGTAAGTATTAAAACGAAAAAAAAATGTGTTTCGACGAAACTGTCCTCTGTCTGTCTTTATGTTACACAAACATTAAAAATCTATTCTAATACAAAAATAAAAACTTCGTTTAAAAAAACTGACTTCAAAAACTAAAAAACTAAAATGTATAAAATAACTTATTTCTAAAGCTATTATTATTAATATATATTATCTAAAACATCTTAGTCGGTGCTTAGTAATTTTCAAAATATAGTAATTTTTATGTTTTAGGTACTTTGCACCGACTTCAAGATGTTTTAGATAATATATAATAATAGCTTTTTATTTTTATTAGTTACTTTTTAGTGTCTAGCTTTGTATGGGTGGACCTATGAATGGTGCCGCGCTTCTTAAAAAATATAGGTCCCAAGAAACGGGAACAAAAAAATGTTCGTAAAATGAAAACTACTGGGCCAAACTATGTTAAATTTTTAGGGGACCAATTGGAAGCTATTCCGCGTCGAACAAAAAAAGAATCACGTAAATCGGATCATAAATGACGGAGTAATCGGCGAACATACATAAAAAGCAACAACAAAAAAAAGACCCCGACGAATTGAGAACCTCCTCCTTTTTTCGAAGTCGGTTAAAAATGTATGTACTCGTATATGTCTGTGATTTCAAAATAAATAGCACTACTATCTATAAAATGCCGCTCAAATAAAAAATGACCGCTTTTAAATTTTGTCTTTGATTCTACTTGAAAGTCTATCTTGAATAGACTTCGAAACGGGTCAATGGATGTTAATCAAAGTTTTAGGACTCTTATTTGCGATGTCTACTTTCATATCGATTAGATTGCCTAGAGAAAACCTGCCTGTCTGTGTGTCTGAGATACGCCGTACAAAAGTAAAATTGTGAAAAAAACGGACAAGTTGAAAAATGAATCGCAACGGACAAGTGGAAAAACGAATGGCAACGGATAAGTGGAAAAATGAATCGCAACGAACAAGTGGAAAACGAATCGCAACGTACAAGTGGAAAAACTTCAACTGACAAGTGGCACAATGAATCGCAACAAAATTTTAACTTGAAGTTTTACGGGTAGATTGTTAATGTACTTGTCCAATTTGAAAACCTGCCCGTAAAACTTCAAGTTAAAATTTTGTCGCGATTCATTTTGTCACTTGTCAGTTGAAGTTTTCCCACTTGTACGTTGCGATTCGTTTTCCACTTGTCCGTTGCGATTCATTTTTCCACTTATCCGTTGCCATTCGTTTTTCCACTTGTCCGTTGCGATTCCTTTTTCAACTTGTCCGTTGAAGTTTCACTTCTAATATGTGTCCCAGAACAAATTTCGATTTTTCGCAGGTTTACTGCAAATTATGATTTGGTTAGGTTAGGTAAATTTTAATGAATGCAGTTTTAATTTAAACATATTTTATTTTATCAAACAAAAAACTGAATTCGATCCGGAACCAAAAAACATCCCTAGTCGAGTCTAAAATTATACACATACAACGGAACATTAATAAATGCGCATCTTTCGTCATCAACTTAATTCGGACATCAAATTATGTTAACAGAAAAATATTTCCAAAAAAAATAACTCAATAAAATTTCGTTTGCTCGTGTTTTGATGAAGAGGCTCCGAAATTACTGAACCGATTTGAAAAATTCTTTGACTGTTGGCAAGCTGCACTATTCCCGGGTGACATAGGGTATATTATATTTTCAAATAAATTAGGGGTCCTTACTAAAACTCCAATAATGTAACCCAAGGTGTAAAAAAATACCTAAAATCGCGTGCGCTGCGAAAACTATTGATGATAGAATAAAATAATGTACTACGACTTTGCAGAACACATCATTATTTACAAAAAGTGTCGCGACACTATATGTCTAACTATTATAGTTATGCTACAATAAGTGTTCTTTTATTTTAAAATTTTAATTAAAATGCCGCCGCTAGAAAAGGCTCTTTATTTGTATCTTGGTATTAATCTTTATCAAAATAAATTACTTCATATTCAAGACTGCTTCAATACCTTTATACACTTTTTGAATTATTCAATTTGGACATTCCGTTCGAAAGATATCACGAGTTTAAAAATGTAAGAATTAGACCACGAGACCGTGACGCTTTTTCGTGAGCGAAAAATCGTAAGACCCCCTCTATATAGAAGTTTCACTTCAATAAGACTGGATGACAAAAGTTATTTACTGCACATAAGCGCGTGGTGTATGAACAGGGTCAGGTCTTAAATAATGATAATAAATTAATAAATTTATTGCTCCGTTATTATTTTTATTATTATTACATTTATCTAAATTGTTAAGTAAAGTTTGCTATGGCATATCTAAATAAATTAGTTTTTATTGACCCAGCTGACTTGGAGATTGCCTTCATCTTCATTTATGAATAATTTATTTCGCAGCATCCGCCAACTTAGTACCCGTATATATAAAGTACTCTGTGGTACAGTGTTAGTCGTGAACAATAGATGAGAGCATAGTATGATTGTATCGGTAAATACCTGGCACGCCTTGAGTGATTTATGACAAGACGCGATCGAACCTCTTTATGTCTTTAGTATAATATGGTATAATGGCATGTAACGAGTGTAATCATTATAATTTTGTGTCATAAATAAAAGATATCAAATAGAATCGTTGCAACTTTTAATTATATTAACATCAGGAAGGTAATGTGATGTTTTAAAGGTAAAATGAGACAGATATGCTTTTATACATTCTTGGACCCTGATTATAAAAAATAAAAACTTCGTTTAAAAAACCGACTTCAAAAACTAAAATGATGAATGACTTCAAGATGTTTTAGATAATATATATTAATAATAATAGCTTTAGAAATAAGTTATTTTACATTTTAGTTTTTGAAGTCGGTTTTATTAAACGAAGTTTTTATTTTTTATCTGTTACTTTTTAGTGTCTAGCTATGTATGGGTGGACCAAAGAATGGTACCGCGCTTCTTAAATAAAATTTAAAAACTTCGTTTAAAAAAACCGACTTCAAAAACTAAAAAACTAAAATGTATAAAATAACTTATTTCTTAAGCTATTATTATTAATATATATTATCTAAAACATCTTAAAGTCGGTGCTTAGTAATTTTCAAAACATAGTAATTTTTATGTTTTACTTTGCACCGACTTCAAGATGTTTTAGATAATATATATTAATAATAATAGCTTAAGAAATAAGTTATTTTATACATTTTAGTTTTTGAAGTCGGTTTTTTTAAACGAAGTTTTTAAATTTTATTTGTTACTTTTTAGTGTCTAGCTATGTATGGGTGGACCCACGAATGGTGCCGCGCTTCTTAAAAAATATAGGTCCCAAGAACCAGGAACAAAAAAATGTTCGTAAAATGAAAACTACTGGGCCAAACTATGTCAAATTTTTAGGGGACCACATGGCAGCTATTCCGCGTCGAACAAAAAAAGAATCACGTAAATCGGATCATAAATCACGGAGTTATCGGCGAACATATGGAACGGAGTGAAAATTATTTCCATGAAAAATGTTCATAAAATGAAAACTACTGGGCCAAACTATGTAAAATTTTTAGGGGACCAATTGGAAGCTATTCCGCGTCGAACAAAAAAAGAATCACGTAAATCGGATCATAAATGACGGAGTAATCGGCGAACATACATAAAAAAAAGCAACAAAAAAAAAAGATCCCGACGAATTGAGAACCTCCTCCTTTTTTCGAAGTCGGTTAAAAATATAGGTCCCAAGAAACGGGAACAAAAAAATGATCGTAAAATGAAAACTACTGGGCCAAACTATGTAAATTTTTTAGGGGACCACATGGCAGCTATTACGCGTCGAACAAAAAAGAATCACGTAAATCGAATCATAAATCTCAGAGTAATCGGTGTACATATGAAACGAAAACGAAATTTTTTTCATATAAAATGTTCATAAAATGAAAACTACTGGGCCATACTATGTAAAATTTTTAGGGGACCAATTGGAAGCTATTCCGCGTCGAACAAAAAAAGAATCACGTAAATCGGATCATAAATCACGGAGTAATCGACGAACATACATAAAAAAACCAAAAAAAAAACCGACGAATTGAGAACCTCCTCCTTTTTTCAAAGTCGGTTAAAAAATGAGAGTGATTTTAAGTTTTCTTATTAATATGTTGTTATTTTTTACAATTTTAGTGGGTTCCGTTATTTTAAATGAATTAATCTTGTGGTGTGTGGTGGTTGTTGAAATTCATTCAAATAAATCGATATTTTATTTGTGGCCTTATTTTTAGGATTTCTTGTCTTCTAGATAGAATTTAGGGCTGAAGTTGTCTTTTTTGTAATAGAAAATACTTATAACGCTTTTTGAAAGCCATTATCTCAACTCGTTATATTTGTTTGGCCCAAAAGTCCACGTCTCCTTTATATATATCGTTTTTTTGATAAAATGTACCTAACGTCATTACTTACCAGTATTGCAAGTTACCTACACACTTATTGAATTGACCGACAATCGCCCATTTAAATTTGGAAAACTCCCAAAATGTGTCGGTCTTATTCATATTGAGTTAGAGTAAGCTTGTGTACTCTTTATGGATCTTAAAGAATACTACAAACGCACTCTAATTCAATATAAATAAGACCGTGAATGATCAGATGGATAGCGCTACCAGTGGTTCTTATCTCGGTTTTTGACGTTTTGTTACTTAATATAAAACATGTTTGTTTCGAGTTTAGACGAAGTCAGTCAAAAGTTTAAATGCGGCTATTTAAGACTATCAATATTTTACTTATTTGGTTTAAAAGAACGGCGCATTCTAGTCTTGCCCAAATTGGGAGCTTTACAGACTTACATTATTTTATTGGATCAATTATTATTCATAGTATTCCTCTTACATCCTGAAAGCCATGTTTCAACGTAATTTTTTTATGTTGTTATTTGGCTACAGAGATATTAGATTTCAAATCGAATAAAATATTAGTCTTGTAATTAAACTTTAGTTTTAAAAAAGCCCTTTAATAAAGCAATGAATCCTATTAATGGTCGGTTCCTATACCTTTAATTATGATACATTTACTTGCCTTATCATCGGTTGAATTTGACATTATTTGTATGGCGTTTATGTATATCAGTATGTCAAATTTTAACCGATAGTAAGGCAAATGAACCATTGGTAAGGTATAGGAACTGGCCATAATACACGATCTGTTTCAATGACAAATCTCTGGAAGTTCTACTGTATACAAATTTAGGTCTAATTTTTAAAATCGCTTATGTAATGTAAGTAAATATATAACAAAAAAAACTAAGAAATAATTTTTATATAAACATCTATTTTTAATGACAATTTAATCTATACAATAAGTAAACTTCAGCAACCTAATACAATTAGTCGCAAAACATATTATAGTTATCACAATGACTACCTTTTGTACAATATCCGATGTACTAAGATCACGAAATAAGTCTTTCAATCCATCCTTATTGCATTTTCATATTGCGATATTTTATCGTTTTCCGTAACCTGCAACAAAAAATACATGTTTCTTATAACCTCAAGTTTTTTCTCGACATAATTTAATCACTAAATAACAGATGCTTAAACAATCTCAAAAATGAACAATATGTTTCCGTCATCATTATGAGTGCTGTTCAATTGCAATAGCTTAGTGGTTGAAGCACTCAATTCTTCTAATGAAGTAATTTTTTTTCTAGAAGAGAACACGACTTATGAAATTTAAGTTTATTATTATTCCAAACGGAATATTGTGAGGAAACCGACACGTCAAGCTTACTGACGTGAGAGACCCGTCATCGTGTCTTAGAAAAACGTGGAAGCTACAAAATCCATTATGACGCTTATTAGTAAAGAATTTAGGTCTCTATAGACGATTTTTTGTTATCATTATTACCTCCTTTTGTAGGAAATCCTGCAGAAGCGTGGGAAGAAGCGGAGCTACTTGCGTAACTGCCTCCATAACCTCCGAAAGCTCGTGCTCCGGCTACACTCTTAGTGTTGGCTGCGCTAAGTCCAGTACTGTAGCCTGCTCCATGATATCCTAAGTTACTGCCGCCAGTATATGAAGCACCACCACATCCCTCGTCGCAGCCGGCACTCGTTTTAAAATCTGTACCACTGCCAGCCTGACTGTTTTGGGTTCCAATACCACCGTATCCACTAGAAAATGCAACAGCACCTGCACTCGCTTGAGCTACAGCATTTGCTTGTGATGCAGCAGAGGCAGCATTATAAGAACCGCCAAGAGCATCACTAGTTCCACAACCTTCACCACAACCTCCGTCTAGTTTGACATCCTTTCCAGTTCCAGCTTGAAGGCTATTATATTTACTATGACTACTACTACCACTAGAAAACACACCAGCAGCAGCACCTGCTTGAGCTCCGACATTCGCTTGATTAGTACCACCCAAATGAATGCCACTAGCAACTATTACACCGCTCGCAGCGCTTGGGCTTCCAGAAGTAACTTTAGAATGATATTGATCATCTTTAGTTCCTGTTTTATGCACTGTGCTATCTTTATTATCTGAGCTTAGAGATACTTTACCTCCCAAAATAGAACTTCCTAATTTTCCATCATCGTAAGGTTTCAAAAGACCAGGCGGACCTCGAAATCCACCTGTATACGCTACAGCATCAGCTTGAGAGCCAGCTAAAGCTTCTACTTTAGTATTTTTTGAAGTGTCAGTTTGTCCTTGTGTATACCCACTAGGATTTGACTGGGCGTCACAATTTCCTAATGAACATGGCTGGTGGAGTGTGTTTACAGTCAATTTGTTGAGATTTCCGGAGCTGGGTGAATTGTAATCGTTTGGTTTTAATAAACCAGCAGGAGCATGGAATCCTCCAGTGTACGGAGGTAGCTTTTTATCATCTTGATCCTTTTGGCTAATTGGTTTTACAGTTCCTACGCCTGTTTCAATTGGCGTGCTTCCATCAAATTTGCCAAATGCTAGATTAGTACCTACAGCAGATTTTGAAGTGTCTGCACTATTAGCAGTATTTGAACCAAACTGTAGAAGCGTCTGACTGTCATAGGCTGTTGTACCCGAATGAACTGTATTTTTGGAATCTGCTGAAGTATGCTCAGTACCAAATTCATTAGGTTTTAATCCTGTTGAAGCTCCAAATCCATCAACATGATTGGGCAATTTGCCTTGAATGGGTTTAGATGGGTTAATTGGGTTTATGTTAGTGTTAGATCCAGAATCTAAACTAATGCCACCAGAGCTTGGAGTGCCTGGGGCGGGTGCATAATGCCCTAAAATAACATTCTGACTACTAATACTACCTGTGGCACTGGGATGTTTTGGTAGTGTTGGTGCTGGTGCAGAAACAGGTCCAACTGGCTGTAATAAACCAGTTGGACCACCAAACCCGCCACTGTAAATAGGAAGATTTTTATCTGGATGCTCCAGATTAGTAGTTGTGCTAGGAAATACTACGGAAGGCGGAGAAAATTCATTGGGTTTTAAAATTCCAACTGGCCCTCCAAATCCTCCGTTATAAGGTGGGAGTTTGTCTTTTAAAGAATCTGTTGGAGAATTGTTGCCAGCACAGTTACCAGTCTTACAATCACTTTGGTAAATCCCATTTGAGATATTTGGTAAAGATGGTCCCGTTATTACATGATTCGGCACAGATCCTGTTGGCGTATAGCCACCTGCTGGTATTGGAATGTTTGCTTGTGACTCTCCATTTGGATGTAATTGGTTAATATAACAATCGGGTGTGTTACAGCTTAGTGGGGTGACAGAATGAGGTTTATCATAAACCGGAAGATCTGAGGCAGGTTTAGGGGCACAGTTTGGTGTTGTACAACCTGAAATTGTACCAAAAGCTGTAGGTGTTAGCCCAGGATATGTGTAGCCTGGCTTTTTATTCGGTGCTACTGGTGGGTTATTATCAGTAAATAAGAGCCCAGGCTGTCCCTGGTTATTTAAGTTAACGTTAAAAGTAGGCAGTCCAGGGGCACAATTTGGTGTATTACAGCCTAAATTAGGACTACTTTGATGAGGGCTAATGTGTCCTGGAGGATTTGAAGAAAGCTGTGGAAAACAGTTTGGTGTTTTACAACCTGTCGAGGGTGTTGGATGATTATGGGATGGTAATCCAGGAGAGGTGAAGCTTGGCAATTTGTTAAACAAATGTGTTGATCCACTATCACTAAATATGAGACCCTGGTGGTTGTCATAATTACCAGAAGTTCCGGTACCGGATGCACAGTTTGGTGTATTGCAACCGGTATCAGGACTTATATTGGAAGAAGTCTTTGATGGATATATCGAATATTGTATAGCTTGATTTGACAAAAGTCCACCGCAGTTACCAGAAGCGCAGTCTGGTGTGCTTGGACCCGAAGTTCCAGGCACAACTGGACTTGCACAATTACCATTACTACACTGAGATATTATAGGGATTTCGATAGGTCTTGTAACATGTAAGTTGTTTGATAAGGATGGATTTTTTGAACCAGTCACAGAGTAATCATTAGGGCAGTTACTAGTTGTGCATCCAATACCA